>OY288284.1:2286803-2890868 GCA_958450335.1 Hibiscus tridactylites | reverse complement strand
AATCAAGCTCCCCATCCGGACAGAGAGGATTGGTCTCTTATGCAGACTAAATCCATGCCCCTCGGGCGAGAAAAAGGCTTTCGAAGGTTTTATTTATTGTGTTTGGCCTGCAACACAAGTGGGAAGAGATTTTCGTAGGGCATGAATTTTATATGCTATTTCTAATTTTCAGATTGTGGATTCAGAGTTGCAAAATAGTAGTAGCTTTTCTTTGAACAGCCAGCCTGCAAAGGGACATAAACTTAGCAGCGCATACTGTTAAGAACTTTTTAAACTTAGAAACTGTTGCGTCATGATTGCAGGAGAGAGGATTTGGTACTGAAACCTGGTCTATTTTGTACTGCTTTTCTGCTCACAGGGAATGTTAAGAAAGCATAGGGCATGTTCTCTTCAGAGTTTTGTCATTGCAGCCTCCGGGATTTCCTTTTCCGGAGGCTTCCTCCTCCGAAGATCGGGTTTATTTTGCTTTCTTCCGATCGATGGCGATGGCCTTTACTTATGGCTCTCATGGACAGCAGTAATGGAATTAGGTGAAAAGCAAGATGAAATGAAGCCATTGCCTTCCCAATCACCATCCACTTCTTGCCATCCCCAAGCCTGCCTACATGAAATTCCTTAAGTTGGATTGAACTGAACAACCTAACGATAAACCGATCATCGTTCTTCAACACCTTTGCGACCTTTCCGACCTCCCAACACCGGATATCAAACACTTCAGCCACATCGCTGACTGCCCAACTCTTCCCATTTACACTTGGATGTAAGGGTCTAACATCCTTCCTTTGCACCTTCTCCACCACTTGTTTCTTCAAGTACTCCACATAAAAATTTTCAAAATACAGATTACTAATTATGATTACCTTGATTTTCTATAGTAACTTCAACTAAACCTGTTTTTCAAAAATATTTGGTACTAGTCACGTGATGGGGGTGGGGTTTACATTCGGCAGTGGCTTCAGAATTTTCATATAGTGAGGGCCGTAGTGATTTTGAGGTATTAGAATCTTCATACCACTACAATATAAATATTATTGATCTCATACCCAAACAAATCAAGTGGGGTCAATTTTTATATTTTTATTAAAAAATTATACTAATTTCAAACCATAACAAATTAAGTTGGGTCAATTTAGTATCTGAAATTTTAAATGTCAGCATATAATGACTTGAATGTTAACAACTAACGAGTTGTATGTTAAAATTATCAAATTTAGGAACTTCATTTGTAAAATTAGTAAATTCAAATATCAAATTGGTTTATAAAAAAACATGTATCACATTAGGGGTGAGATAGACTCGACTCGAAAAAACCGAATAACTCGACTCGAGGTGAAAATACTCGACTAGCCTTGACTCGACTCGAAATTTCATAAACTCGAGCAACTCGAAAAAATTTTAATAAAGTTTGAGTTGTAAAATAGAAATTCGAATAACTCGAAAATTTTAATAATTAGTGGATTTGTTTTTAAGTTCGAGAGGAGTCCCTTATTTTTTATGATATATACATAACGATATATAAAAATATGAAGAAATATTGTTACATGTGAAAAAATATGAAGAAATATATATATATGTGCATGTCTTATATGATTAGAGAAAGTCGTTTAAATTATAATCAAATCGTACTATAATATGATAAATAATTACAATTAAATTTTTATAGGAACTAGAAAACTCGACTCGAATTTCTTAAACTCGACTTGAATAAAAAAAATTCAAATAAAGTTTGAGTTGTAAAATATGACACATTAATTCAAATAACTCGAAATTTTTTGTCTCGACTCGATCGAACGCTCACACACTAATCACAATTATCAAATTCAATTAACGTTCGATAAATACATATATAAAATTGACTAGATAATTAAGATATTCAATAAAAATGAAATTATTAATTAAAATAAATAACTCGATTCGACCCTACATATATGAAATTACTAAAATAAAATATAAAAAAATATTTGATTTAATTTAAAAAATAAAAATTATAAATATATTTTCATTTTAAATATTGCTTTAACTACTTTAAACATATTTAAAAAAATTATTTTTAACTAATTCTTTGATTTGATTTGGTGGTTTGTGTGATTTTACACATAATAAGTAGTCTATATTTGAGTCCCCTTTCAACCATTTTTATTTCTTTTTCTTTACATTTACTGCATTATAAGATATGCATATAAAACTGTGAAATTCATATCATTGTGAGTAGGTTGGTGAGGTGGTAAAGGCTTTAATTTATCCCCATAAGCCCAAAGTTAGATCCACCCAAGGCCATTCCATTCTTTTTTAATTAAATTTCAGTAAATTTATTTAATTTGTCTGATGACATATTGGTTGATTAATTTTATTTAATTAATTTAAAATTAGTACCAAATTGATATAATAGGTAAATAACAAGGACTAATATATAATTTTACAACTTTTCGTTAATTGTCATGTCGCCCTCTCCGTTAAATTTTTTTAACTGTGATAGTTAAAATGTGACTAATTTAAAAGTTTAGTGGTCTCATTGACAAGTTACCTAATTTAATGGTCAAAATAAGTACGTCAAAATAGTTCGGTGATCACCTGAGTAGTTTAACCTTATTTGTAAATCACGTTTTCTGCGATAAAGAGGGGGGGCCCATGCTTCTGTTTTGGAAAAATTATATTATGGGTAGTTCTCACCACGTCATCCATGGGACCAACCAATGGAAACCACCCACTTCACCATGATTTTTACATGTCATTTTTTCCAACCAATGAATCTTTACTAAAGTTTTTCCATGTTATTTTAAAAACTGTTTTTTGAAAGTTTTTCTATTATTAAATTAATGACATGGAAAAAAAATGATAAAGTGGGTGGTTTCTAGTGGTTGGTCTCATGGATGACTTGGGTAGGAATCACCCATGATATAATTTCTCTCTGTTTTGAGTTTTTTTTTTGTCATAATCTTCTGTTTTGAGTTTATTGCTTTACTTAAAGCTTAATTAAATTAGATGGAATTAAACGTAATTAAAAGGTTTATTTGCTGAAAGGCTCTCGATATAATTTGTTTCGTCATAGTGCCCAATATGTATATTTTTAATTACAATTTGACCCAACATAAAATTCTGACTTCACTTCCACTTACTTTGTTGATCACATTAACCCATAAGCTGTGTTTTGATAAATAAATTCAAATAATAGAAATTAACGTCTTTTTAAAAAAAAAAGGGGGGGGGGTGGGGGGGGGGGGGGTGGGGGGGGGGGGGGGGCGGGTTGAAGTTCAAATATATAAATAAAAAGTCTATAAAGTCGAAACAAGTAGAATTAATTAATGTGACAAAACTCGCATAGAAAAATAAAGCTAAATAAATCTAATTGTCGATGGTAATTTTATACATAATAAAATTTAAATTCGGACGCCCAATCTTAAGACTTTAATCTTTATTTACTTTATCAACGCCTCATTATTAAAATATCATATTATTAACAAATAAAATAAGCGATAGAAGAATTATAAATTGGATTTGTTTATTTTTATTTTTTCTGACGGTTGTGTTTGTATTTGTGTGAATTGTGATTGTGACCCCAAAGCTTCTCTTTAAAACCATCTCCATCCATAAAGTTATTATTATTATTATTATTATTATTATTATTATTATTATTATTGACAATGGCAAAGCAGTATGTCGTCTGTTATTAGAGTGCGATATTTTAGTTAATTGATAAATTTAGGTTGTTAATTTTTTTTATTTTAGATTGTACTAATTAAATTAGATAATTGGTTGATAGATTAATCTAAATGTTCGATTCAGTTCGGTTCAAATAATATTTTTTACGTCGGTTATTAAAATATCAAATTTAAGAATATATTGAGAAGTTTAATAATAGTTTAGTTACGATAAAAGTAAAAAAAAAACTAAAAAACGAGTGTTTACACTTTTTAATAATCAAATTTATAATAAAAAGGTATTCAAATAATCAAAAAGGACAATAAAACTAATAAACTATACAATATTCTAATACATAAAGTTTACAAATATTATAAATAACTGATCGGGTCAAATGAGTCAAATTTGGTTTATAAGATTTTTTACACAACCATATTTGTCACTGTAATCCACCCTACCCCTTTTCAATGGCTTTCGACACATTTCATATGCCTTCCCTCATCGGCACGAGTATATGAGAAATTATATCATAAACTCAGCTCGTCTTATTATTTATGGTCTCAACTAATAAAAATTATACATTTTATTAATTTTTTATGCCATAATTTTACGAAGTGAATTTTTACTTGGTAAAAATTATTTTTTATTAAATTTACAGTAAATATGATTGAAGATTCACTTCATAAAAAATATGGCATAAAAATTTTAATAAATTTAATAATTTTTATTAGTTGAAACCATTAATAATATGACGAGCCGAGCCTATAATATAATTTCTTCAAATACAGTCCCCGGCTCAGTTTATGTAAAAAGGAAAACTTAAAAGCCCGTTTTTCTAGACCGAGGTTGGGCTAGATTTCTATCAACCGGCTTACAAAAGCGAGCCGTGTCCCAACAAGCAGATAATAATAAATTATTTTAACCATACAATTACAATTACAAACAATAACATTTGAATGAGTATGATCATAAATTAGTTTATATAATACATAAATAAAATTTATTACTAATGCACCCGTACAACTAGGACTTGAATCGAACTCAACAAATGTCTCAGTAGAAAAGCAGACGATATTCATCTTAAGAGAAACGAATTCAAATCGCTTTGTATACAAGGTGTATGCGCATTGTCAAAAGGTTAAGAATATTTATGACCAGACACTCAACTACATAGGGGTGGGGAGGGGCAATCGCCCCCTACCCCCGAAGAATTTTTTTTTTCACTTCTGTTCTCCTATTTAATTTTTAAAAAATTAGTTTATTTATGAATTTGCCCCCTACTTTTAAACATTTATAGTTTGCCTCCCAACTTAAATCCTGGCTCCGTCCATGTCTATAACAGATAGTAGCTTGTAATCACCTTTAGGCTATTAAAAAAAACTAAAACTTGATTCAAGTATTATTACGAACAAACAAATAGATTGATAATCGAACCTAAACCAAAATAAATATACATATCAAGACTTAAAACTATAATAAATATGGACCGAAAACACACGTAATTTTTAGGCACGGTAGAACTTGAACTTTACTGTTCCAAAATTTAGAGTCGACATTTACCAACTCAATCAAAACCTCATTGACTAGAAAATAGGTTTGAATGAATAATTTTATTTTAAAACATTTGCAAAATTACCAATAGTTATAAAAGTTTAAATATGTTAAAAATACTCATTAATTAATTTTTAAGGTTTATTATCAAAATAAGTGCTTAAATTATATTGTTTTTCTCTTTTAGGTGCTTAAATTATTTTTTGTTCATTTTAAGTGCTCAAACTATCTCGTTTTGTTATTTTAGGTGCCTAATTTTTTTGCCATTTTTAAGTGCCCAAATCATTATTTTTTGATCAAAGTAAGTGCTTAAACCATCATTTTTTTGTATAAAATAGGTATTTCGGTTTAACCTTAAAAGGGCAAAAATGATAGTTTAGGCATCTAAAAGGGACAAAAAAGTTCAGACACCAAAAAGAGAAAAACAAAATAGTTTAAGCACCTAAAAATGACAAAAAAATTAATTTAGGCACCTAAAAATGACAAAAAATTAATTTAGACACTTAAAAATGAAAAATATAATAGTGTGAACACTTATTTTTACATAAGTCTTTTTTTAAATTTTATTTTATAATTAAACGACAAATAAGGTTTAAACTATGAACAAAAAGTGTTAATCTCATTTGACCACAAGAGCGATAGGACTATCAACATAATTTATATTATTTTCATGTCAATATAATAATATCTTTATCGTGTTATATTTATACTATTTAAAATTTTCTACACTTATAAATCGAATCATGTTAAACGTTTAAACATATTCGATATTGTTTCATCCTATATAATATACCAACATATCAACAGAACTACACTCAAAACGACTATCATATTATGAATTATATAAGACTCATCATACACAAATATATATATTTAATTATGTCATGAATCACTAAATCTAGCTGATTAATCCAAAAAAACTAATGGGAAAAAAAAGGCGGGCATGAAAAATAATAAGCGGGAATAGCACTGATAAATGAGGAGGGAAATCGAAGGTACAGAATGTTAATATATATATAACAAGCTGTCAAAGAATCATTCTTTTACTATCGGGTTGTTCCAATTTCTAAGTGGTAAGCAGTTTAATATCGTTTAAGTAAAGTTTCGAGTTTGAGGCGTTGTGTATATAAAAAATTTTCGTTGAAATACTCACACACTAATATCAAATGTGCAACACGAATCAATCCGAATTAATCAGGACGAAACCCTAAAAACTGAGAGTACAACCAAATAAAATCATTATTTCCATTCATTATATTAATATACGTATTCGCTAAGCCTACGTAATGCCCCTATGATCATAAATTCCCCTACTTATTCCAACCGAGACAAAGAGCATTCTCAGATCTAAACCCTAAACCCATTCTTTTATTCAACAATTTAATTAATCTCACCCCTCTTTAATTAATCCATAATTAAACAATAAATTGTACGTTTGTAATCCCAAAACTAAACCTATTGCGTCACCTCTAATGAATATTAGCAGCGGGTGAGTTGCATTTTGCATAGGCATGTGAAAAAAAAACTTTATAATATATGATTTCATGGGAAGTCTAAATGGCCGTTGATTAAATAAAATAATCATATTAGGGAGTAGGGATTATGTTTAGCAGCATATAGGATTTAGCCATTATTAATTCCGTGTTTCAGTGTTTGTGTAAAAATTATTAGATGGACCCGGTTCACTACGTCATTCATGGTAAATCTAATAACATCCACTCATCTCAGTGCAGCTTTCTCGTAACTACTCACTTTTTTATGACATGTAAAAAAGAGGTGAAAATTTACCTTGAAAAAAAATAAAATAAAATTTTTTATTAAATAAGACTATAAATAATATAATGAGTCTGACTCATCTAATAATTTTTCGTGTTTGTGATTGTTTACTTACTTCGACGATGCAAATTCACCCCCACTTGCTTGCAGTTTTCAAAGAGGTAAGCCCATGTGAAACTGGGCATCCTCTTCAATGACTTATTACGCTTCCCTAGCAAAGTGGAATGCACATTATTGACCCTCCCATTTCTCAAAATTTAACCTAAAATTAGTCATTAAATACGTTAATATATAAAATAAATATTACGAACAATCAATTAATTTAGTAAACGTTATGTTTTTTGATGTGAAATTAATGTTTTAATCTCTTTTAGGCGCGACGTTCTTTCTCACTCAATTTATGATGCTACAAGCCAATGTCACGGTTGTTTACACTACCTACCTCACTCACAGACATGGGCGGAGCAATGTGGGAATACCATGGTGCAATTAACCCCATTAAAAAGTACATAACATATAAAAATATTAGAATTGTATCATAGTTTTATATAAGAAATATTAAAATTGACCCCACTTAATTTGTTGGGTATGGGTCAATAATATTTATTGTAATGGTATGAAAATCATACTCTACTCTGACCCCACTATATGAAAATCCTGACTCCACCACTGCTCACAGAGGGTGCTCGGTGTGAAACCGGACAGTTAAAAGATTACTACGATACAATTTGTCATTATATTATTATCTTTTTTCCAAAAGACATGCCAATAGCGTTGTGAGTGGAGTAAATTAAGTTAGGAGAATCTCTTTTAAAATAAACTTTTACAATAATCAATCTAAATTAATTGATCAATATATTAAATATCGTATTTGAGTAATCCGTCTAAAAAGGAATTCACGTTTAATTAGCTAATTGGTGAGACAATAGCTTACCAAAGCGATGATAAATAGGTGGTCCAAAAGCTATGGAAAGCGTCAAAATCATAATTTGACCAATTTCTTTTTGCTTGATTTATACCAATATGCCAAGGGTGGCAATAGAACACTGCATTTCGTAGTCGAGAAATGTTGTATAATTCAAAGGGGAGTCAAAGTACGACAAAGAACTGACATAACAATGCAGAAGTAGTGGTTCCATGTGCGAGCTTTGGAAGTTCGATAATGGCTTCCGTTTTCAGAACCCAGAATTTCATTTTACTAGGGATTCAAATAACGATCTACGACCGCGATAGTGTCAGTTATATAAAGATAACGGCACCGACAGAAACTATTATTGCGAAAAATAACGGTTCGTTATAACCGTAATTCGTCTGCTATTATCTGCAACCGCGATCGCAAACTCGACTGCGACTTGGCAATGATAAAGACGAGTCCATGTGCTGCGCGTTGGTAAAACAGTATGAGAAAATGTGTAAAACGATGAAACCTTTTTTGACTGCTGTTGGGGATAAGTTGGTATTCAAAGAAGTGGCATGAATCATGTACATATTACACTCAATTATGCATGATGGAGACTGACTGGGGCATGGATTAAAAATGACAGATTTTTCAAACTCTTCATGTGCGTTCTATTACTTCCATCATGTTTCACTTCATTTGAATAATTGCAATCCCAAATATTTTACAAATTTAAATCGAGTATTGAAGAAGTTCGCTACGGAGACCACATGTTTAATTTGTTTTATTATGTTTACAGTGATATAATTTAGGTAAATTACGTAAATTATCATTGAACTTTACTCAAACATGTTTTTTTTTGTCATCGAAGTTTTAAAACTTTACTTGTTGGAGTTTAGATATTGAACGTTTTTTTGTCACTCATCCGTTAACTTTCGGACGACGTCCATTTACCTACAAATGAAATTCCTCCAAGATCCGAACGGTGGAAAGATTCATTAGTGCGAGAGAAGCAATATATTGAGAAATGAGCTCCGTCCGACAGCGGAGGAGGAAGATCGGCGAGAGAAAAATCGAAAAGTTTTTGGCCCGATTCTTGGACTTTGAGGCACTTTTCAACGAAATGGAGATCGAATTCTTACTCAAGAAGACGAGACGAAGTGACTGTTGAATTTTAAGACCGAACAACCACCATCTATGACCGTTTGAGGTTTAAGAGTCACAAAAAAAAGTTCAATGTCTAAACTTTAGTGACAAAAATGTTTAATGTCTAAACTTTAATGAATAAATCGAACGTTTTAAAGCTTTAATGACCTAGCTGCGTTTAAAAGTAAAATTTAGTGATGATTTACCTAACTTATCCTACAAATTTATAACCGGAGAATTAATGACTTATTTTATTATAACAAATAGTTAATATTTTTAAAAGTGGAAAATCAGGACCTCGAATTCTATATTTTAAAACTGAGGATAAGAGAAATGCCCCATGTGAGATGGGCAGTGTCCTCAAAGTTAAAAAAAAGGTGGGTTAAACTCCAAAACCCCATAGGGGAATCAGAATCCCCCATCTTCCATCATTGATTCAGCATTCCCCAAATCCATTTCCCCCAATCACCATTTTCCATCTTATTTTACACTTCTGCTGCATATGGGACTGACTACTCACGCATTTCACCCAATAAAATAATATCCCACATTTTCCCCTCTCAAGTTTCAATATTCCTCTTATCTAGGTCCCTTATGGTGAGCGTTCGATCGAGTCGAGTCAAAAAAATTCGAGTTATTTAAGTTGACACGTCATATTTTACAACTTAAACTTTATTTGAATTTTTTTTCGATTCGAGTCGAGTTTAAGAAATTAGAGTGAAGTCGAGTTTTCGAGTTCCTATAAAAATTTAATTGTAGTTATTTATCATGTTATAGTACGATTTGATTCCAATTTAAACGACTTTCTCTAATCATATAAGATATGCATATATATATTTCTTCTTATTTTTTCACATGTGACAATATTTCTTCATATTTTTATATATCAATATGTATATATCATAAAAATTTGAGGGACTCTTCTCAAACTTAAAAATAAATCCACTAATTACTAAAAATTTCGAATTTCTATTTTACAATTCAAACTTTATTTGAATTTTTTCGAGTCATTCAAGTTTATAAAATTTTGAGTCGAGTCAAGACGAGTCGAGTAATTTCGCCTCGAGTTGAGTCGAGTTTTGCACACCCCTACCCCTCTGAAATCCTAGCTTTAAACTTTGTTGTTTTATAGTTTACACAACTAGATCCTCTTTGTTTGTAATTTCTGCCTAAATAAACTCATATTGTCCAGGTAAACTTCATCTCTATATATTAATATCATTTAATAATTGAACCCTTGCGATTTTTTAACAAGAAAAAATATATTGAATTTGTATTTAAAGGGAAAAGAATTACATTACAATTATTGAAAATTTACCGTGAAAAATAAATACAGTAAATTTTAAAGGGTAGTGAAAGACATAAGAAGCAAAACTCATTATTTGCAAAAAAAACTTGTATAATCGTCTAAATGAAGTTCAGCAACAACCAAAAAGTTTCTTCGTTACGAGTTTTCAACACATCGATAAATTACCGTAATTTTTTTAAAAAAAAATATCAAATCGCACCCCAAAACATAGCTTAGTCTTGTTGAGCGGTGGAACAAAATTTTTATATTATTAGTTAATAATTAGATTGATTAGATACAGTAACTATCATCTTGTTTCCATGCAAAATTTTCTAAAATACCGGCGACACCTCCATCCTACTTTTATCACCAACAAAAAAAAATCTAAACATTGCCGACAAGTTCAAATTTTATTTATATTCTCAAGGTGAAGTTCGAATATTTAACCACATTAAAATAGTAAATAATTAAACTTTACTTTTTTAACAGTAAAAACAAAGGAATGTGTGCGGTAGAGAAGGGGTCGGTGACTCCACGTTTAACTACATACATGGAACCCGGGCATGGAAACTGAAAAACAAAAACCAATGTAATCAGGGTAAATTTGGCACTACGTTTAAAAAATGTTTTTAAAAATAATGTTAGAAAATAATTTTAAAAGTGATTGTAATTTGAATTATAATAGTTTGATTTATTGTAATTATAATTTTGAGGGCTAAATTTAGTATAAAAAATTTATAAAGGTTTAATTAATTTTTTTGATTTTTCGCTGAGAGTTAATTTGACCTTTAAGTCTTTTTATTTTGAAAAAATAGATACCAAACATATTTCTACTATTTTTATTTTTGAATACAAGTTTTCATTTCTATTAACCAAACATGTTTTTTTATTTTTAGAAAATAGAAAATGAAAAGTATTTTTTGAAAATAAAAATGAAAAAAAATAGAAAATATTTTCTAGAACCAAACAGACTCTTATGTTCTTTGTTTACACTAAAAAATTAAGTTTAAAGTTTAAGGTTAGAGTTTATGATTAGATCTTAGGGAATTTGTGGTATGATGTATTATTTGGGGTTTTAAGATTTAGAATTTAGAATTTAGGGCTAGAGCTTAAAATTTAAATTTTTTTAATGTTGGACATAGAAAAAAACACCGAAAAATGATAAAGCATTTTTGTTCATGAATAGAATCGAACCGAATACATTTAAAACATAAAAAAATTATTCACACTCGTTTATTTAATTTAATACACGAGCTTAAACAAATATTGTACAAACAATTTAAGAACAATTAACGTTGTGTTCGTTTACACCCTATTGATTGGGTGTTACAATAACGGTGCAAGTCAACAGAGTATAAATCTAACTGTAACTGATTCCTCAACGGGACGGCCTTCATTCCTTGGCAGCTGACCCTGATTCCTTTGCTCCTCTTATCCACCCGTAGTTGCTAGCTATCCGTCCAATTAAGTCGTGACACGTTCAGTCACATAACATTAGCCGCGTGTAAAATCAAACCTGATAACCCAGAAGCCCGAGCTGCGAGCTCTTTTAATGGAAGTAATAAGAGGTGTTTGGGTTTGAAGAGGGGAAAACGACGGCATTTTGTTTGTTTTGATCACACAACTCACGGGGTGTATTTATCACAGCTTTGGCTTGTTTCGCATTGGTAAAAGCCATGGTTTGTTTTCTTTCGACTGGACTGCTAAATTAACCTCATCAGTCTCCTCGTGATTCCCGTTAATGCCTTCATTCTTCTTATCCTTTATTTCATTCATACGCAACGCCCCAACTAATCATCAAACATTAATCACCCCAAACACGATGTAAATAGATTCGATTCTCAATTTAACAACTAATTAATGAACCCTTAAAATGGCAACAATGAGGACAGCTGAGTGATTAGAGATGGCAACGGGATAGGTCTTCGGCCATCCGAACCCGACTCAAAATTTTAAAGTTTCAATCTAAACCAATTCAATATAATTAAAGTATAATCCAACTTCGATACAGTTCCGAAATTTTAATAAAAAATCCGATTAACTCGACCTGAGGATATTTAATAAAAATCTTAAATATAATATATAATAAATATATATATATATATAAACCGAATCGGGGCAGGATATTTCAAACCTGACCCAAACTTGTTAAACCCCGGCCCACAAAAAAATTATTTTTAAAATAATCCGACCCTATCAGATCAGGTTTGAACCTGCAAAATACCATTTTTCCATCCCTAAGCTCTCTGGGGTAGTAGCATTTAATAACGATTAGAGTTAAGTTTTAGTGTCGTTGAGCTTTGTTTCTTTGTTGGGTAACTAAGGTAAATCATTTTGAACTTTAGTTTGAAAATTTATTTTGGTTATTTAAGTTTTAAAATATTCAATTTACTCATTGAACTTTAGACATTGACTGATTTTTGTTATTTTTTCGTTTATTTTTCATTGATGTTTATTTATCGACGAACGAAAAATTTTTTTTAAAATTTGAACGGTAAAAAACTACATCAGCATGAAAAGAAGCAGTATACTAAAAAATGAGTTCCATCCGACGAGAAAAAAATTATAAAATTTTTAACTGATTCATAAACTTTAGAACGCTTTCTGACGAAATAGAGATCGAATTCAAACTCAGGGGCCGAGACTAAATGGTGGGTGAAGTTTGAGATTGAATGATTATCATCTTTAACTATTTGAGGTTTAAGAGTGACAAAAAATTCAATAATTAAATTTTAGTGACAAAAATCGTCTAAACTTCAGTAAGTTGAACGTTTTAAAACTTCAGTGACCAAAACAAAATTCAGAACAAAATTCAGAACAAAATCAGGATGATTTACGAAATTTATCCCTTTTGTTTTATTTTCCCGGATTTTAAAGTTAAAATTACAAATATATCGGTCACCGTTCAAAAGGCACGAAATTTAAGGGATCCGGTGAACGACACGTAAGGAGAGAGCATTGCCCACGGAGGCTTACCTGCAGGGTCTGTGCATCCCACTTATAATGCAACAAACAAAGTCCTGAGCCGCATAATTAGTAAAATTACAAACTCCTCCAATTTCCCAAAAATATTACTAGTAAAAAAGAAATATAGAAAAAATTCTTTTTTCCCCTTATACATCACTAATTTGTCATTTCATCAAAATGTCAGGGGTAAGTTCGTCCATTCGACCTGCCTCAATGTTCTTTTCCTAAACTTCCCCCGCCCTTTAAAACACCAGAAAAGCGGGAGATACAGAAATAGAATGCAGGCAAAACCCCACTCAGCCAGAGAGAAACGAAGAGAGAATCAGAATCAGAAAAAGGAAATTTGTTTAAGATGGGATTTTGATGAGAAGATTGGATTATAAGTTAAGAGAAAGCAGAGGATAATTTTGTTAAAACAGAGAGGGAAAAGTTTTTATTGTTCTTTGATGACGACTGGAATTATGCCTGAGCAAAATCTAGAGGAGCGGATTGGGAAACAAATGGGTTGCATGGCTGGATTCCTTCAGATCTTTGATCGTCACCAGATTCTTGCCGCCAAACGCCTCCCTCCTTCGCCGGTAGGTTTTTTTTTTTAATGTGGGTTGTGTGGGAGATTTATTTCTGAGTTGGTCGTGTTTTATTGATTTTTTTTTCAGGCGAGTGAAACGACGTCGGAGGAAGAGAAGGCCGTTGATTCGCCATTTCCGTCGAGCGAATTAGAGAAGCAGTTACGAGGCGGATTAGCATCATCATCGGACTGTTTCAAGCAATCTCCGGTGATATCGGAGCTCCGGTCTCCATTGCCGGAACCTTCCACCCCGTCGGGAAACCAGAACAAGGCATCTCTTCCGCTTCCCGTTTTCGAATTCAAAGAAGGAAGCGCGAGGTCACCGTGGAAATTCTCCAAAGAAGCTCCGAGGCTCTCTCTCGATAGCAGAGCCGTCGTTGATGCTAAAGGAATCCTCAAACCCCGTGAGATTCGTACGAACCAATGCAAAATCGGCAGTGAAGAAAATGGAGTGGATGATAACGACAAACAACGACGGGCACCTAGCGTAATCGCGAGGCTCATGGGACTCGGATCGTTACCGAATTCGGATCCCGAGCCTAATGGAAAATCGGAGCTCCGAAGATCCGCGTCGGAAGCTAGAGGCAGAGATCTATTTCAGTATCGTTTTATAGATGGAGTTAATTTCCATTTAAAACAGAGCCAGCTACCAAATTTCCAAAACGAAGAGATTTCGAGCAATGTGATGCGAGAAAATGGAGCCAAACAAGAACATTTAATGAATAACAGACCAGAAAGCTTAAGAAATGCGAGAACCGAACCAATGAAAGCTGCGGTTCGAGCAATAGGCCAAAGAAAATGTTTCTACGATTCAGCCGATTTTTTTCCCGAGCCAAAGCAACCGGTTTCTATCTACGGTGAGATTGAGAAACGGCTTAAGCTCAGAGGAATCGACGAGCCATCGAAAGATCTCGAAACTCTTAAGCAAATCCTCGAAGCTTTGCAACTCAAAGGCCTTTTGCACACCAAGAAACCTCCAAACCAAACGAACAACAGAAATTTTGTTTATGAAAATGAACAATCGCCGATTACCGTCATCCGACCGGGACGATCACCAGCTTCCCCGGTCAGAAGGATTGGCAACGAATCGCCTCCTAGTAATAGATCAAGGCCTAGACCTCACCGGAACTTGATTGTGGAGGTTCCGCCGACGATGAGTCCTAGACGTGATCGGTCGGAGAATGAACGGAACCAAAGGAAGAGTAGGAGCGAGTGTGGCGTGAGGAGTCCTAGCAGAAGGCCGTTAACCGTTGAAACACAGAGGAGAGGGAATGGTAATGTGGAGCAGAGAAGAGTATCTCCGGTTCAGTCCCCTCGAGTTAATGTGAGAAAACCCGGATTGGATCAGACGACTAATAGATCACCGAGAAACAGGAAATCAACGGCTGAGATTTATCAGAAAGAAGAGAAGGTAATCTTTGCTCCAGCAGAGGACGGAACATCCACTGTTTCCGAGAGTAGCATTAGCACATGTTCTCAAACCGACACGGAGGTAAATCTGCTAAATTACTTAATTACCGTGGAAATTTTGATATCTAATTTTACATAATTACCGTTGTCCGTTTAAACTACATTAATTTATTGTTTTTGGAATTCTGGGTTTTTACAGAGATCGAAGTACGGGAGAAGCCTCTTGGAACGGTGCGATAAACTGCTTCACAGCATAGCAGAGATGACCGCTTCAACTGAGTTGCAACCGAGTCCTGTCTCTGTACTTGACTCATCGTTTTACAAGGACGAATCGTCTCTTTCCCCGGTTAAGAAACGGAGTATCGATTTCAAAGGTTAGAACGATTTCCCCCCTTACAATCAGAATTCTGAAACATTTATTTATTAATATAAAAAAGTATTCCAACTGATTTCGATTCGCTAGATTCTGTATTCTCTATGATGACGCAAGTAGTTTTCACTTAGACCGGATTAGGGTTTTAGCATAGGCCTGTCACTTCTGAAGAGTCAAATAGTTTAACATTCAAAAGTAGCTTTTCATGATGTCATGTGGTTAGGTTTTTAGTATTTATTTAGGCTAAAAGAATATTTTTGTTGCCGGTTCGACCCGCCTCTAACGTGAAAACACGGTTAATTAGTTTTTTCGTGCGCATATTGCAGCAAATTAGTTGACTGACAGAATCGTTAATTATTGGTTACGGTTAACGATTTTAGTCAATTTTGTTTAAGGGGCTAATTTGTTACATTGTGCAAACCGAAGGACTTAAGTTTTTGCACAAAAGACGACATTGTTAATTTGGGTCAAATTCGGGAGCAAAAATACCTCTTTTGCCATTTGTTTATTTATTTAATAAGCTTCGAGATTAAACTCAAGATTTGATTTAATTAGATTTCATCCGAAGTATATTTTTGTTATCACGATTAGTTAAACAGTTTGTGATTTTAAATCTTATTAATTCGTTGAATCAGAAGATGAGACGTCGAATTCTGCTGAGATCTCGTCCGACGAATCAAAGTCCGAAGATCAATCAGACGTTTGTGATTACATCTACATTTCCGATATCCTGAGGGCATCACATTACCTACCGGATGACTCTGATGTCTTTTTGTTGCTCGAGAAGCAACAGCTTCTGAAAGGTAA
Source organism: Hibiscus tridactylites (assembly GCA_958450335.1). Taxonomy (NCBI): domain Eukaryota; kingdom Viridiplantae; phylum Streptophyta; class Magnoliopsida; order Malvales; family Malvaceae; genus Hibiscus; species Hibiscus tridactylites. The sequence goes on along the minus strand of OY288284.1, from coordinate 2,874,445 downwards.
AGACACGTCCAAAGTCTCTAGGCTCCAAAGGAAGCTTATATTCGACATCATCAACGAAATCCTCAATCGAAAGAGACGATTACCAGCATGGAAGCTTGTGGACTCTACGAATTCAGGGTCCGGACATACATCGTTGCAGCAAATTTGGTCCGAATTCCAAAAGATTCAAGAGCGAGACTCATCGGACGACTTGTTCGAGGTTATTTGTGGTGTGTTGAGAAAAGACCTTGCAGGGGATGCAATCAACGGTTGGGGAGATCAACCCGTCGAGATGTCCGAATCCGTACTCGACATTGAACGCCTAATATTCAAAGACCTGATCGTCGAAACCATCCAAGATCTCGCTGCTTTTTCTGGGAAAAGTAATAAAATCTCAGCACTTCGTAGGAAGTTGGTGTTCTGAAGGATGAAAAACACAGTCCCTGTTAGTTTTCTTTTTCTTGTTTTTTTTTTTTTAATTCTTCGCGCGTTTTCTTGTAGCTCCTTAGTTGTTTTTCCCTCCTAATTTTATATAGTTCAATTATTTTTTTTGTACTTTTAAGAAATTTGGTAGATGTTACTCGTAATTTTAGCCGTAGAAAGAGATTTTTAGAGTTTAGGGGAAGTCGGTAGAGTTTCAATGTGTTGGTTTAGAGTAGTTTTAATACCTTGCTTGACAAGGTAACTCATTGATGATAAGTTTTACGAATGTAAATGAATTAAGCTCAAATGAATAAGTTTTGTTAGTGCTCGTTTATTTATTTTTAAAATTATTTATCTCTGATTTGTGTTCGTTTAATTTTTTAATATTATATTTAAAATTTTCATTTATTATTTGACGTGTTTGGATTTAGTTCGTTTAACATTCCCAAAGTGATTATGTGTAATAAGTTAATACTCATTTACAAGAATGTAAATAAGTGATCAAAGTTTATATATAATTATGTAAATAAGTGATGATGTTTGTTTACAATGATGTAAATTAGTATAATGTATTTGAAATACATGAAATCTATTAGTTAACCTAGTGGTTAAGAATGTTCATCTTGTCTCATCTTGTAATACGTTTCTATTTAATCAAAATATATTTAAATTTTTTGGATAAATATCCTATACACTGGCGGTGAAAATTGAAAGTTTCCACAAGTGCCTTAGTTTTATGGTATATAGACTTAGTTTAGGGTATAAGGTTTAGGGGTTTAGGTGAAGTGCTTAGAATTTAGGGGTAGTTGTTTAAATTTAAGGTTTAGGGTTATAGTTTAGGGTTTATAGGTTAGGATTTAATTTTTAGGGTATTATGGTAAGGATTTAGATTTTAACCTATAAACCCTAAAACCTTAAATTTAAACAACTATCCCTAATTTCTAAACCCTACACCTAAACCCCTAAACTCTATACCTTAAACTAAATCACTATACCCTAAAACTAAGGCGTTTGTGAAAACTTTCAGTTTCCACCACCTCTGCATAGAACATTTATCCTTAAAATTTATGATTCTTTATTATTACAAGTGCAATTATTCTATACACAAGCGCTTGTGGAAATATTATTTACACAAGCATGCTAGTTTTAAGGTTTATGGACTTCATTTAGGGTTTAAAGGTTTAAGTGTAGTAGTTTTGAATTTAGGAGTCGTAGATAGAATATTGGGTCTAGGGTTTATAAGTTAAAACATAAATATCTGACCATATTATCTTAAAACCCAACCCCTAAACTTAATCCCTAAATTCTATCCATAGACCCTAAATTCTAAATCCCTACAGTAAAATCTTAAATCTTAAAGTTTAGGCACTTATGAAAACAAAATGTTTCTACCGCTTGTGTATGGAATAATAATCTTATTTATAATATATATTTTGTTGAATATTAACTTCAATAATAAGTTTTGTCGAATTATCAATAATGATCGCACATATAATATATATTTCATATATTAATGAGTTGAAATTCAAAGATAAAAAATTAAATATTATTTTAATACTTTTAATAAATAAACGAGTTTGTTCGTGAACATAAACGAATCAAACACATCTTTACTCATGTTCATTAATTTATTAAGTGAACATTAAAACTTTATTCATACTCATATATTTAACTTACTAATGAACATAAAAGAATATTATACCATCAATTCACGTACAATTCATAAGTTGTAATCGTTGACCCCATTCATTCAAAAGCCATCTAGAAATTAATATTAATCCAAGAACAATCACAAAACCGTGCACTGTTCCTTTTGTTTCCTGGCATTGATTTTGCAGAGAGTACTTGTCTTTTCCTTTTTGCTATCTTAAATGCCCTTTGATAGCAAGTTGCCAGACATCGAACGTAGCTAGGGACAGACAAAAAAAATTTATATTAGCGAAAAATTTATAAAATTTTACAAGAATAAAAATAAATTTTTAATAAAAATTATATAAAAATTTCTAAAACAGATTATAAATTAATTTTAAATTTTTAAACCCGCTCGGTCCATCCTCAATGTAGATGCCATTTGTCAGAAAAAAAAGGACAGTAAAACCTGGTTGCTTGCCTACAAAAACCCCAACACAATTCACAATCAATTGGTTGATGGCTTTGAACCAATCTTTTCCTTGCACTGGAATTCAAAGGACATTGGCTTTTTACTTGGGGGAAAAGTCATTTAAAATGATTCAATCAGAGGATAGGGCATGGGGCTGACTGCTAAGGGCCCTCTCTCCATTAGACCTTATCCCTAAAATTGTACTCCCATTAACGCCTATATTCTTCAAAATAGCACCCGAAATTTTATATTTATCGGGATAGCATCTTATGGTAAACTCGCTGTGCACGACGAGTTTCAATTAAAAATTATTTTATTTGAACTTTACGGCAGGCTCACTGTAATAGTGCTATCTTGATAAATATAGAATTTCAGGTGCTATTTTAGGGAATATAGGCCTTAATGGTACTATTTTGAGGTTTTTGTCTTTCCATTAAGTCCCGAAAGAGTTGTGGGAGGCACTTGATGGGTAACTAGCGGACAAAATCCTGTCTTTTTGATGTCTTTTTGTGCCACAACATTAAAAAATACAATTTTAAGTATTGGTCTTAATTTTTAAATCTTAAACTCTAAACTCTAAAAAATTATATCTATCCTAAATTTCTTAAACTCTAAACATATTCCCCTCAAAAAAATTAAACTCTAAACATAAACCCTAACCTTAAGCCTTAATCATAAATACTAAAATTAAATTTTTAGCGTAAGGACATAAATATGAGCACCGAAAAGGAACATGCGATTTTTATTCGGCAACCAGCTAACTCTAAAAAAATACCATGGAGTGAAAAATTGTATGTTCTTTCTATGGCCCCTTCATTAATTAGAAAAACATAGAAATTGAGTGTGATGGAAGAGGAAGAAGGCATTCATGCATGCAACAGTTAAATTAGCACGCGTGCTATGCTTGAAATTTATTGTTCTTTTGGAAGCAAAGGTCAATAATGGCGATTGAGTAGGCCATGGGCAGCGACCAAATTTGGGGTAAGAGGTTGGGGTTAACTAATTTTTTTAAAATTGAGGATTTAAATTAAAATTTTTAAAAAATTGAGTACTTAACTAAAATTTTTAATAATTTGAGAGATTTTATAAAAAAATTTAAAAAATTATGATAGTGGATTTAATTAAAAATATTTAAAATTTTGAAGTTTAATATAAATTTTTAAAAAATTTATGAAATTTTAAAACCTTGAAAGGGTCAAATTAATATTTTTAAAAGTTTTATGGATCATATTGTAATTTTTCAAAATTTTGGGGTCTTGTACATCTAGTCCTTTAAAGGATTCGCCCCTAGCCATGAAGATTGTGTCGTATCCATCTCACTTATTTAAGATGACTTAATTTGAATAGGTCATAAAAGTAACTCCGGGTGATTTAATCTATTTATGTTTCATTAATTTTTACGATATTTTTCACATAGTAGATAAATTAAATTCAATCCGGACTGCAGAGTTAGTTTAAGGGCCTTAACTTTGACAACGCAATATCTAATATTTTTGCCGGCTAATTTGAATTGAGTATTACAGAGGCTAATTACAAAGGTCACTCTCTTAATTTAATTTAAGACATTATAATTTAATTTTAAACGTTATTTAACGTATCGAACACTTCAAATCGTTAGACAACCAATAATAGAAAATCGGAGATGCCAAACTTTTAAACTGTGTACGATCTGATAAGGATAAATTAACGGTGACAGGAGAGTATCCACACCTTTATTACCATCAACGATATAGTTACTCCAACACTTTTACGGTTTCACCCTTCTTGGTTTAGGTAGTTGATAAATGTTTGGGTAAATTACACCAGTGACCACCTAACTATAAGGTTGGTGTCGATATAACTACTATACTTTCAATTTTAGTAAATATACCACTAAACTATTTAAATGGTTCTAATTAGGCCACCAGCCGTTAAAAACAACGGAAGAGACTGACGTGGCTGTTAAATAAAATGATATAATTACACACTTGATTTCGGTTATTTACACAAACTCTCAATTTAGTCCTAATTTTAATTTAATAAAAAATATTAACTATTTAATAGTTATTTTTAATTAATTAATTTCCTCTCCAATCAGGTGGTGATACGTGTTACCTGATTAGAGAAGGGAAAATGGAAGAAAAGGAAATGGAAGCTGGGAAGACTCAAACCTACATGTTTGGGGAACTTATGGAGTGTGCTTACCGTTGGAACAAGCTAATTTTTGAGATATGATATACAACCTTTGATATATGTTTAAGTGGTTGTTAATGACAAAAAATAAACAATAATAAATAAACATGGGCGGATTCAAACCCATGCCCCTAGAGTGAAAGTAGCATATGCTTACCATCAAACCAAATATATTTTCAAGTTATAAAATTCAACATTTAATATATATATATATATCTTATAATATTGTTAATGCCCGAAAAAAGGAAAAAAATGATTTTAGAAAAATCAAACATGAAACATCTAATATAATTAAATAAATCAAATTTAATTAAATAAATCAAAATTTAAATAAAAATATTATATTTTTATTAAATTAAAATTATGACTAAATTGAGAGTTTATGTAAATAATCGGGATCAAGTTTGTAATTATACCATTTTATTTAACTACGTCAGTCTCTTCCGTTATTTTTAACGATTGGTAGCCTAATTGGAACCATTTAAATAGTTCAGTGGTATATTTGCCAAAATTAAAACTATAGTGGCCATATCGACACCAACCCTATAGTTAGATGGTCATTGGTGTAGTTTACCCATTTTTAACCCTTATTTAAAGCATGGTTTTAATGCATGTCATCGACATGGTTCTCCAAACGCTAACAAAAAGTGCTAGATAAGACATTAACTTAATGTTCACGGTTCGATAAAATAATACATGTGTGTGTAAGTTTATTTAAATTTAAAATCGGATTAAGATAATGGATTATTATCCCATAAACACGCTGTGATTTTTTTTGTTTCCATAAGTCCTTTAATTTTAGGGTTTAGGGGTTTTAATGTAGGGGCTTAAAATTTAGGGGTTGTGATTAGAATTTAGTGTTTAACATTAGGGTTTATGTTTTAGGGTAATATGGTAGAGATTTAGGTTTTAACCTACGAGCTCTAAATTTTAACCTAAACCTGAAATTCCATCAATATCCCCTAAATTCAAAATACTACACTTCTTTCTTCAAAAAAAAAATACTACACTTAAAACCCCTAAACCATAAACTTTAAACAAAGTCCCTAAAGCTTAAAACTAAGACATTTGTGTAAACAAAGTTTTCACAAGCACTTGTGCACGGAATATTAATTACTATAAGACAATACCTTGTAATTGAATTAAAATTCTCAAAAACAAATCTTATCGTGTATTAGTGGCAAACTTAGAAACTCAAGAGTGAGGTTAGAAATATTTTTTTTCTTATTAAGAATGAAAAAAAATCCATTTACACACAACAAAATTATTTTTTAATAGAAAAAATAACACTAAATTAAACCTAACTAAAATATATTACGATTATCACTCATCGATTTTGTTTTGGTTATTTAGATAAACTATTTCGTAATTGTATTTTTATTTTTTAAAAAGTGGAGGAAAATGAAAATCCTTTCCAATTTTTAATATAATACTTAAACTACCTAAGAGTTTCTCTAGAAAAATTGTAAGTAGTAGGGGTGGGAGAAAATACTCGACCCGAAAACCTGATTACCCGAAACAAAAATACCGGGTAATTCCCGAAAAAAAATTATCCGACCGGGCCGGGTACCAGACCCGGCAAATTTCCCGGGACACGGGCCAAGAGTTTTTCTTTACCGGGTACCCGACCCGACCCGATAAAATTTAATATATATATTTTATATTTAAAATTATATTTTTATTTTATGTTTCTTAATATTTTCACTCTAAAATTAAGTTTAAATCCCTATATTTTTTCTATGTTTGTATATTCTTTTAAGTTTTAAGTTTAATTTTTTTTTTAAATATTTTTTGTTTAACATATGATTTTTTTTTAATTTTAAAATAAAAAAAATAAAAAAAATGAACCGGGTACCCGGTACCCGGATTTAATGGGCCGGGACACGGACCGTTTAAAGAGGTACCCGAACGAACCGGGTACACGACAATTCCCACCCTAGTAAGTAGTAGATATTAAACGTTTAATATATTCAAACCCATTAAATTCTTATATGTTGCAACAACAGTGGCATTAATTAAACTAAAATTCAATCGATCCTATTGTTTGATTTTTTTATCCAAAATACATGATATATGCCTAAAATATTTTCGTATACCTTTTCCACCATCTTATTTCATGTACTCTATTTGTGTTCTTATTTGTCGTATAATGTACGTAGAGTTATATTTTGATACACAAGTTGTGTAAAAAAATTTGCACAACCCTTCATATTTAAATTATAAAATCTAAAACATAAATTTCTAACTTTAAACCCTAAAATTTAAACATAAACTCTAAATTTTAAATTTTAATAATAAACTTTAAATTTTACGCTTTGTACACTAAAACTTTAAACCCTAAACCCTAACCTTAAATCCATAACGCAACCGAGTTGAAATGCGGAGTTTTGTGAGGTTTATAATTTAACAGATAAAACACCAAACCTAGCTGCGGGCCTCAATTTGGTTCACTATCTAAATTTGGTTTATAATGCAAAAGAAAGAGCCTTTATAGTTTTTTTTTTTTTTTTTTTTTTTTTTTTTTTTTTTTTTGCATTAGGCCACTCAAGGATGGACTGAGAGGTATTAGAGAGTAATCATACTTATAAAAATTTAAAATATTTATGTAGTTTATGTATTTTCTTTATATTTTTTATTCATAATTTAAATTTACGTACCTTGAAATTTTATAATTTTGTACCCTAAATTTTTAATATAATTATCTCACAATCTCAACCCTTATATAAAATCTTGAGTTTTTGTAATTATTATTACATTGTTGATTTTCAGAGAGTTTTAGGTAAAAGTCTGTTTTCTTTGACCATTGCTTGCATTTGTTTTCGTTCATCCCTTCCGATTAGTCCAGATACGGTGGAAACTTGAAAGTTGAAAGCATCACATTTTTGTTGTTTTTTTAGAAGCCACTTTATAGTAGGGTTTTTTTTTTTGGAATTTTAAATAGGTTAAATGCATAATTTTTCCCCTAACATTTATTATTTTTCTCGTATCGGTAAGTAATGTATTTTTTTGGGCTTATGTGCCCTTAACGTTTGCAACATTATCCATTTTGCCCCATGTCATTACCCTTGCCGTTAATTTTTTCCAGCTAATGATATTGCACCACGTCTTTTTCTCTTTAACTAAGTCAACCTGTCTAGTTTTATTTAAAGGGTAAATGTCATGATGAGTTTGTCAAGTTTATTTTTTTTGTTCAATTTTGTCACTAAAAGTCTATTTTTACCTAAAATTAACTCATATTTCATTCTAAACTTTATAATTTAGTCCAATATTTGTTACTATTATAAATGGACCCATATTGGACTAAATTATAAAATTTAGAAACAAATAGTGGTCAATTTTAGGTAAAAATAGACTTTTTAATGACTAAATTGAATAAAAATAAACATGACAGACTTGGCATGTCATTTACACTTTAAATAAAACCAGGTAGGTTAACTTAGTTAAAAAGGAGATGACATGACACGATGTCATTAGCTGAATATTTTTTAACGACATTGGACAAAATAGGTATCAATGCAAACATTAGACTTAGAGGACACATGTGCCCAAAATTACGTTAGATACCAAGACATGAAAAGTAGTAAACGTTAAGGGGCAAATTGTGCATTAAACCTTTAAAATACAGGGGTTTTAGAATAATGAGCTTTGATCACGGTGACCCAAAATGACATCACTTTTTAGTGTATTTTGTTGTTTAAAGCAAATAAGGAAATATAAACCCACTGACTATCATCTGGAAATCAAAACAAGCATCTGATTATTGTTCCATTAGGAATACTTGTTAGTGGGAGTGCTAGCCCTTTTTCCAGCTTTGGGGCATCCTCAATTGCTATATCCTTAATTCCTTAGGCAAAATGTTTAAAGTTGCGTGGGAGAATAAGAGCATCTGCAATCGCGATGGTTAGAAATTGTGATCCGAATTCTGTTTTATCCTGGCTTGAAAATTTGTGGTATGATTAAGTAAGCAGTGGGGGTTTTGGACATGTGTGAGATATGCGATCGTACATGACTCAAAAAAAGAATGCCCCAAATGAGTTAAATTAAATACTATAGGGAAAATAAAAGATTTTAGTTTAATAAATTAAAAATATATATAAAAAATTGACTTTAAAGATGATCTCATAATATATTTTTACTAACATAAAATTATATATTTTTAAAAAACCCTTATCTGTCTTTGGGATTATAAATTAAAGGACATCATTTTAATAAATTGTACAGAGTCTCGTAAACATTTGAACCGTTCCTCCAAGTAAAACAATCATTTTGATTAAAATTCTTTTGTAATTAAGTACATTTACAAAAAGTTGAATAATCCACGAATCGTGACAGACATAATTCCCTTATATCCATCTTTTCAACATTTGTAAATTTCTCTTCCGCATTTTCTATTGACAATTAATTTTGTACCCCTTGTCAATTTCGATATTTCTATTGACAATCAATTTCGTACCTTTATATTTTTAATATAATTTCTTAATTGTTTACATCTTATATAAAATTTTGCATCCGTCCCGGCTTAGCAGCATCAAAAGTGGGAGACACAACTGGTCCACCCTTGCTGAGTTTAAACCCCACCATGATTTTTCGGCCAAAAACACTTGTTTCTAATAGGAAAACTAGTTGGCTTTTCCATTATGGTCAAACCCCTCATCAAAAGAGCTAAAGAAACCTCTACACTATCCATTGCTCATTTGCTCTACCTACAGAATTTGCCAATAAAAATTCAGTTTCAAGAAGAAACAAACCATCCATTTTAAACCTGTTTAACCTCCAGTAATCTTGTATTAGCTCTGGTTATACTTTCTGAATTGAGTTTCTTGAAAAGAGAAGGTTCTGTTTTGGTTGCACTTTCTGAATTACAGAATCAACTTTTCCTTGTTTTACAAGTATTTGCATTGAACAATAATGGAAAAGATTTTCAGGTCCTCTGTGCATTAGCCTGAGCTCTTCACTGTGTGCATTTGCTTTGCCCTACCTGCATATGATATTTGGAAATAAAGAATAGTTTTGGTAAGAAATACAATTCCCACTGTGTGCTGCTTAAATTAGTACTTACATAATTTGTAGCAAGGCTGGTTGAGCGCCGGATCATCGCTCGGTGCCGGAGGATCCTGACCGAAAATCATCTCGCAGCTCATATCATCGAAATCTGCAGTTAAAATGCATCAGATTCTGTTAACTGTTCTGCTGGATTGGCTTCTCATGAATGATTGGTACATAGAAGTATGAATAATATTCAACTTTGATGGTACATTTCCTAGGTAGGTTGTGATTTCGAATAATGATTGGATTCATGAAAACCAGACGGATTCAGCATATCTTTCGTAACTATTCGAATCGATACATGTAATTTAATCCTAGATAGAATGTAAGAATGAGCATCATGGTAGAACTCTGTGTTGAGGTCGTACGGGTCCAATTGCAGGTTTGCACCCTAAGTGCTTAAGCATGCAGGTCCTACATTGGCACAAGGAGCAGGAGCTCCACAATCTAGTGCAACCACTGCTACTGTCTGAATTATTGTTCTTTTTCCTGTTTAACTTACTTTAATAGGAAATCTGGTTTTGTTTTATTCTAACACCAACTTTCCCTGTTGAACTTACTTGGAACCATGCTGACCGGCATTCCTAGGGCATCCTTGATAAAGGCTTGAGATGGAATCTTGCATAGATTGGTGCACATTCCGACGCAGCTGCTCTGCTCTAGGAACCTACAAAATGTTGAAGCAAATAGGGTGATGTTAGGAATTTGTTCGTGGAAAAATAATGAAAGCGATAATAACATAAGATAAGACTTGCACTAGAGACGAGATTTGACGTGGTTAATCTTTGGCTACCTCCACGGTTGAGAGAAATGAACAATTCACTATCAACGTAAAAAACACGAAGAGTATAGATATAGTATATCCCAGAATCGATGTTTCCAAAACACCTTTCTCAACGTAAATCCTAATAACAAGTCAACTACTAGAGTTACAATAATACCTAATTTAATTACCAATTAAAATTTGAGTCAAATTTAACGGGTGATGAAATCTTTAACGGTGGTTTTGAAGTTGATGTCAATGGCCATCACAGGGCCGTCTTCGATAATATCCACCTTCTATCTTTAGAATCTCAATAATTTTTCAAATAGTAATCTTGTAAGTCAGTGGTTGCTCCTTATTGTTTTAGTTGTATTTAAGATGCTTTCTAAACAAAATAACGAAAATAATGGTTCGTTAATGAAATATTAAATTAATAACTCAAAACAATAGAATATACTTCTATTTTATATGATTTTTTTTGAGTTTTCGTTCAGGTCCTGAAAATATTCGAGACGGTTTCGACCACCATGAAAGCAATGGACAAAAAACAGAGTCCACCACACAAACATTGGAACAGGTTGGATTAGACTATAATGGCGAGCGTCGGCAAAATTACCTGCACTTTTTTACATACACCACGTTCTTTTCTCTCCTTCCCTCGAGCTCCGATTCCCGAACCTTGTGGCATTGAATCAATAAGGAACGTTAGGTTTCATTTCCAAAGTTTATCAGAAGAAAAACATATGCTTCTAAGAGTCGTGACACAAGTTTTACTGCATGTGGTTTATGTACGGAGGACGAACACAGAATTTTAAGTCAGGTTAACAAGTATATAAAAAATTTAAGATTGTGAAATTGTAAAATCTTAAGGTTTATAAAATTAAATTATCTATCAAATAAATAAATAAAAACATCTAAATCGTGAAAATTTTAAAATTTTTAAAAATACAACTATACTTTAGTTAAACATCTAAATCCTAAGGTATACGAGAAGGATGAGGAAATTGATTGTTTTTTTTTTCTAATATCACAATTGATATGGATATGAAAAGAACAGAAATCCTTTGTACCTATTTATGTACCATACTAAAAAAATAAATTTAGGGTTTAGAGATAAAGTTTAAAGTTAGAGTTCAGGATTAGAGTTTAGAGAATTAGAGATATGGTGTATTTTTAGGGTCTAGAGTTTATGGTTTAAGATTTAAAATTTAAGGTTAAAATTTAAAATTTAAATTTTTAGGATTTAAAAATAGGAAATTTTTGTCTATATAGAAAGTATTCAAACCGAAAATTGGGATCAAAACTAACAGAGATCTAAGAAGAATTATTATTATTGTACAATTCCCACCTAGGGGAGGGAGAAAGAAAAATTTAGTCTAAATTAGTCTTGAACTCACAATCTAAAAGGAGGGGAAGATGTCAATTGAGAGCTTTTAACCACTTGTTGTAGAGATTATTGACAGACCTAAAAACGAATTAAACCCGAAAAATTAAAACATAATTTACATTGTTTTAGAACTTTTAAGGACATAAAAGGTAGTTGAATCTATTTTTGGGGGATGGCTCTGTCACTACAATTTTTTAAAAGTTATAGTATCTGAATATGTGTCGAACACGAATACCTTTAAATATTTTAATTATTTGTTACCTACGTTAGTAAAATGTATACAGTGAAAACGATAAACATTAGCATAAAAAAAAGGATATATTTCAATAGGCTTACCTCAGAAGGACCCATGAGCCAGGCAAAAAAAACAGTGGTGAAGGCGGCAAAGTATTCCCTTGTGAACTGAGATTGAGGCAGCAACGTTCTTATCTGCCATTGGAAACATCAAACGAATATTATGATTTTGAGCAAGGTTTTTCGACATTCGTGTGCAGTGACGGAACTCAACATTTTGTACGAGAATTCATGCATTTAGTACTGCAATATGAACTTGCCATGTCTAGAATTAACTTGGGGATGGCACGGTCAAGTGCTTGAATAACGAGCTCCCGTTGTGTTTTCGTATCGAATTTTTTCGATACCATTGCCGCTGTCTCCACCAAGCCGTCGTACCCACTCAACATGCTCTTCACCCCTGCATAAACACACATTTCGCAACAAATTTCAACAAAATCATGGTAACCATGGAAAATTGGAAATCGAACCTGTTGCAGCTTGTAGGCTTTTGGATAGATAATTAATTGCCAAAAGATCAAACCAGTTATCATTATATACACTGGTAGCAGCTTTGTTATCTGCAGGCTTTAACTTCAACCTCAAGTTTTCCGCTGGCCTCGCTAGCACGGCATAAACCGGACGACATCGCTGTTTACATACTTGCCGCGAAGACGTTGCCGCCGGGCACCGGATTTGTGAGATTAACTTAGCTTCCATTCGATTCCAAACGAAGAGGAAAATATGAGAAAAAAGAGGATTTTAAAGGTAATGTATTGATGTGAAGGGAGGGGGAAGTAGTGAGTATATAACAACAAAATGTGCATGTCAAAGCATATTGGAGAAAGATGCTGTTTTGGTGGCAAGCTCTTGTTGGTATTGGGAAACAAAAATGTTGTGTTCTTAACAATACCGGCAGTATAAGTGTGATTTTTTTTATGGTAAACTACTTGGGTGACCACTTAATTATTGGGTTTGACCTATTTTGACCAACAAACTTAAAAAATTCAAAATTAGATCACCCAACTATTTAATTGGACCTATTTTGACCACCGGTCGTTAAAATCTAATGGAGAGATGATGTGGCGGTTAAAGAAAATTTATATAATTACATATTTAGTTCGGTTAATTTCATATTATATTAATTTGATCATAATTTTCATTTAATTAAATAAAATTAATTAACCGATCGGATGACGATACGTGTCATCACACGTTTCACCACCTGGTTAAAGAAAAAGTATAAAGATAAGAGTGCACTTGCCTAGGATCTCTTGGGTAAAAAACTCAAGCTATTACCACTACACCAACCTATTCATATTGATATAAATTGCACCCTTTTATATATATGCGCTCATCTTCCTTGCAACAAATGATCACCATCTTTGTTCTCCGTAGGTTTTGAGTTATTGTTTAAGTTTTTTGTTTTGATCTCCCAGGCTGATTAGTCTAGATTGACTGTGCAAAAAATATATTAAAAATACATATAAATTAATTATGATGATGTGTTTTAGGAGTTATATTTCGATACCCGAACTTGAAAAATACCAACAACGATTTCGTTGAATTGTAAAATGACCGATGTTACTATTCCATTTCGATGAACCAATCCGTGGCGACAAGAGCCTCTTAATCCTCCAAATTTACTTGCAAAACGATATCCTGCATTCAAAAGTACTTCTCAGGAGGTTGCCTTACTATTTTTCACAAATGCTTATATCTTGTCCTCTATGCTAGCTTCAACAATTTACCAAGGTGTATACCAAAACCTGGAACACTAGAGATTGATTTTTTATAGTTAGGTGGTCACCCATGTAGTTTACCTTTATTTTTATATATATAGGGTTAACTATTCCATTGACCACTGAACTAATTGGAGATTCCTATTTCGACCACCGAACTAACGAACTCGTCAATCAGACCACCGAACTTATAAAATCAATATATTTTGACCATCGCCGTTAAAAACCTAACGGTGGAGTGACAGAACTACCAAGTGGCAATTAACGGGAAAATTTTAAAATTACAAATTTGGTCCTTGTTATTTACACATTCTTTCAATTTAGTCTTAATTTTAAATTAATAAAATAATAAATTATTTAATTAGGTGGTGACATGTGTCAACATCTTATTGGAGGACTTTAATTATTTATATTTGATTTTATTAATTTATTTTCCTCCTCCAATCAAGTGGTGACACATGTCACCACCTATTCGAGGAGGAAAATAAAATCTCTAAACATGGGTTGGGGTGGATCGAACCTGGGCAATACTTGAGTAAAGACAATGACTTAGCCACTGCACCAAGCAAAATTTTGTGCATTAAATCACCAAATTTAATATATATATATATATATATATATATATATATATATATATATATATATATATATATATATATATATATATATATATATATATATATATATATATATATATCTTATTGGTTTCTACATTTATAAGCCAAAAGCTCAAACCCTAAACACTAATTTCACATATATAACCCTAAACCCTAAATATTTCAAATTAATTTTACACTAAACATTTTAAATTAATTTTACATATATAAATCCTAACCATAACCCTAAATGTTTCAAACTAATTTCACGCTAAATATTTCAAATTAATTTCACGTATATAAACCTTAAAGCCTAAATATTCTAAATTAATTTCACACTAAATATTTCAAATTAATTTCACATATATAACCATAAACCCTAAACCCTAAATATTTTAAGGTTATATATGTGAAATTAATTTGAAATATTTAGTGTGAAACTAATTTGAAATATTCAGGGTTTAGGGTTTAAGGTTTATATATGTGAAATAAATTTGAAATATTTAGCGTGAAATTAATTTGTAATATTTATGGTTAGGGTTTAGGGTTTATATATGTGAAATTAATTTGAAATGTTTAGTGTAAAATTAATTTAAAATATTTAAGGTTTAGGGTTTAAGGTTTTATATGTGAATTCAATGTTTAGGGTTTGAGCTTTTGACTTATAAATGTAGAAACCAATAAGAGATGTATATTAATTTGGTGATTTAAAGCACAAAGTTGTGTTTGGTGTAGTGGATAAGCCATTGCCTTTTCCCAAACATTGCCCATGTTTGATTCACTCCAACGCATGTTGTACATTTAAAATTTAATCATTTAATTCTTAATTTCACGAGTCTAGTCTTTTTATTCGAATGACTTAATAGTTGAAGTTCATTCGATAACATTGTCAAAGAAATTTCATTAATGTGATATTCTTTAAAATAAAAAATCTTTTCATGTAACCAAAAAAAGTATTACTTTTCTCTTTAGTTCTCTAAAAATAATCTTGAAAACCCATACAGCCCAATATTTAATATTTTTATTATTGATTTCAGTCCTAATGAAAAAGAGAATATTGTTATTTTTAGGTTATTCAAGTTCAAAGAGCATATCTGCACGAACCAACTTGTCTTAGTGATTAAGAGAATGGTTGTTGTTCTTAGAGGTCACGGGTTCGAACACCAGCAGTTGTAACAAGATGATTGAACATACATTGTCAAATGGTTAGAGTATATTCAGAACAAATACTACTTGTAATCTGAAATTATGAAGCTAAATTATTTGTTCCAACTCGGTTGATCCAAAAGTTTACGTAAATTAATGGTATAATTAACGAAATATGTCCAAAACCTTTGCATGGAAAGGTTGAATGTGTCCTAAATATGGAATCTCGGAAATGTTGAATGTGTCATAAATATGGAATCTTGGTAAAGAATGAAATTCGCCAGATGCTTATACCTCTTCAAGGAGTAAAGACAAACAGCTTCTCAAATTGGAATAAAAAATACAAATAATGATACATTCATATCACAAAATCTTAAAAAAAAAATTGAAGGGACAAAATCTATAAAAAAAACAATTCTTTTACTTACACCAATATATAAAGCAATAACAATGGCATAAATAAATAAATAATACAAATTTTCAAACAATGAAATTCATTAAAAAATTATATATGTGTCGACAATGCCAACCTTTTTAAGATTGAATGACCTAAAATTTTAAATAATTCAATCAACCACGTAATAAAAATCATCCATTTTTTTGATGCCTCTATTTATGCACGATACTAAAAATTAAGGTTAAAGTTTAAAATTAGACTTTAAGAAATTTGAGGTATAATGTATTTTTTAGAGTTTAAAGTTTATAGCTTAAAGTTTAGAATTAAAACTTGAAATTTAATTTTTTTAGTATTAGGCATAAAATAGGACAACAAAAAGGGACAAAGGATTTTTGTCCTAATTATACCAATAACCAAATCATTTACCAATAAGCACTTGGTCTAATAAAACTAGGGGTGAGCATTCGACCGAGTCAAGTCGAATCAAAAAATTTCAAGTTATTCGAGTTAACAAGTCTAATTTTATCATTCAAACTTTCATTCAAAAACTTTTCGAGTCGATTCAAGTTGAAGAAATTTGAATCAAGTCGAATTTTCAAGTTATTATAAAAATTTAATTATAATTATTTATCATGTTATAGTACGATTTGATTCCAATTTAAATGACATTCTCTAATCATATAAGATACACATATATATTTATTCATATGTGGCAATATTTTCATATTTTTATATATCGATATATAAATATATCAATAAAAAATTGAGGGACTCATCTCAAACTTAAAAATAAATCCACTAATTACTAGAAATTTTGAGTTATTCGAATTTCCACTTTACAACTCAAACTTTATTTAAAATTTTTTCGAGTCAAGTCGAGTCTATGAAATTTCGAGTCGAATCAAAACAAGTCAAATATTTTCGCCTTATGCCGAGTCAGATTATTCAGTTTTTTCAAGTAAAGTAGAGTATCACTCACCCCTAAATAAAACAACACAATGTCTTGTATAGAATTAATTAAAAAAATCCCACTTTTAAGTAAAAATAATTTAAAAAACTATTATGAAAACTTATGATACCCATTATACAATTTGATCAAGTAATGTTTGCATGGTGAACATATGAATGAAAATGAGTGAGCATGGCATGCAGTAGGCATGTAGCTAAAGCACATATCAGAACTTCACTGCCAGAATCTGATAAAATATCCATGCAAAGTGGAAACCACTGTTAAAAGTATCCAACAAGCACCATTCCTACTCTAAACAATGATCATAAGTTCAAAGGAACAAACCTAGAGAGTTGCTACAAATTTATATACTGACCAGATAAAAGGTACTGGAATGTAAACAAACAGATAAAAGGTACTGGAATGTAAACAAACAGATAAAAGGTACTGGAATGTAAACATTTAGTTGAAATCAGGGGTTACTAATCTTTGGTGGTTTTGTTGATGAGGGACTTGTGAATGTGAGGGATAACACCACCTCCGGCAATGGTGCCCTTGATGAGGGTGTCAAGCTCTTCATCCCCCCTAATAGCCAGCTGCAGATGTCTTGGGGTGATTCTTTTCACTTTCAGATCCTTGCTCGCGTTTCCGGCCAACTCGAGAACCTCGGCCGTCAGGTATTCGAGGATAGAGGCCAAGTAAACTGCGGCTGTGGCACCAACTCTCCCGTTTGCAGAAGCACGAGACTTGAGGTGGCGGTGGATACGACCCACCGGAAACTAATATCAGGAAACAATGAAGAGTATAAGGGGTCTACCTAGTACATACACAACTAAAAGTCTGGGACAGACGCAGAATTATATGTTCACGGGAAACAATAGAGACTACAATTATATAAATGTAATTAACCAACTAGATACAACCATAATAGATTTATTCACTTCATAATATAGAAACAATGTGATCTAGTTAAAGCTAAAAAAAACTACACCATATGCATAGATACTTTGTTGGGATGCATCAAGTGCAAGGTTAGACTTCCCCAAACCTCAGTTGGGGCTGCAATGTCCGTTTTCAAAAGCTGGAAAAACCGGCTGCGTCCATTTGGGCGCTAAAAACGGTGGGCAAACGCCTGTTCGGTGGCCAACATTGGCTGTTTGGCAAGAACAAGCTGGGCAAACGCGCGTTTGAGCTCTTAAACTCAACCAAAAACGCAGAATATAAACCTACTAAATATGTACAAAAATGTGAAAGCACAATTTTCATTGTTTTAGGAACCATAAACGAACACAAAGCCTACATTCTCGATTTACTCCTTTTCTTTGTTTCATAATTCATGAACCAAGACATCATAAGAGACCAAGCATGTATAAATCTCGAGAAATACCTGAATTCCGGCACGAGATGAACGAGAAATCGGGCGCTTCTTGTCCTTATCCTTGTCTTTGTCCCTGTTAGCTGCGGTTGTTTTCGCTGCCAAAAGCCCCTTTCCACCTTTTCCTGCCATCTTCGTTCACCTTAAAAAAGAACACATATTCAAGCTTCAATTCATACAAAAAAAACGAAGTGAAAACAACACTAACAGAAAATCACTAGAACTCAGATCTGCTGAATCCTAATTAGATCTAGTCAACCAGAAGCTTATAAATTTGAATCGATAAAATATATATTTATAATGTAGTACGGGGACATAAAAAGGTGGTGGCAAGATAGACCTGAGAAGCAGAAGAATCGGAAGCTGGAAGTGAAGAAACAGCGGAAGAATGAAACAACGGGATAAGATTTCTGGGTTTATAATTACCCTGAGATCTGATCTGGTCGTCTTTTTAAATCCCGGAAAATGAAATGGCGGTTAACTTTAGGTGGGAAAATTCATCGATTTCGACATTTCAAAATTTTCGAGGGATTTTCAACTCTAATTACCAAATACCCTTCTCTTTTTCCCCAAAATTCCGTCCCACCCTCAATCGGTTAATTCGGTTAATCGACAGAACTGAACTAGCTAAATATCACTAATTGAAATTTTTAAGTCTTTAATTGTTAATTGAAACAATTTTTTTAAAAAAACATTAACCAAACTAAATTTTGTTCGGTTAATTCGATAAATTGTTGAAATAACTATAGAAAGTACCTAAATTTTTTGTCAGTATATATATATGTTCGGTTAATTTTCGTTTAATATATATATGTATATATTTTAATATATATTATATTTAATATCTGTTAATTTGGTTAATTCTTCTGTTTCGAACTAAGTTAATTGATAATTGAACTTTAAAAAAAAATTAAGCGTTAACCGATCTAGTATCTAATTAGCCGATCAAAATTTTAGTTTGGTTGGTTAATTAGATTTTAATCGAATAGTGAACACCTCTAACCCTAATTCGTCGATTGAACCAAGCACATGACTCGAACTCATAATAACTCAACACCCCCCCCCCCCCCAAAAAAAAGGTAAACTACAACGGAGGTCACTCAATTATCGTCAAGGTTATATTTGGGTCACTCAATTATTAAAAGTTATATTTGAGTCACTCAATTATGAGTAAGGTTACATTTGGGTCACTCAATTATTAAATGTTACATTAGGATCACTCAATTATCGATAAAGTTACATTTGGGTCTCTCTTCATATTAAAAAAGTATATCAATTTGTGTATTAGATTAATTAATGATTTCAAATGAAGTAGTCTAATGTTAACGAGGGCATACAAGTGATTTGGAAGAAAAATGACTAAATTGATATACTTTTTTTTAAATATGAAGAGTGACCCAAATGTAACATTATCCATAATTAGGTGACCCAAATGTAAATTTTAATAATTAAGTGACCTAAATGTAACATTACAAATAATTGAGTGACCTCCGTTATAGTTTAACCAAAAAAAACCAATCGGCCAAGTCTGAAAGGGCGTAGATGGGCCATACTATGCAGTATCCCGAACCGGGCCGAATCCATTCAATCAACGGTCAAACGACAACTCCGTATCTTTAGGCGAATTTGCCAATGGTACAGCGTTTAGTAAGGGCAAAACAGTCCAAGAAATTGCAAAATCAGGACATTTTTGTCAGTGAGCTGACAAACTCTTAACTCACTTCCCTTCTAAAAACCTTCCGCAACTAGACGGCGCGGGCTCGCATCTTCACCTCGTAATCTCCGAACAAAACCGTGAACGGATCCTTTGCTTCGTCGGCGAATATGTCTGCTTCCTTCCGTTTCTATTCTTCCTTATCTCCGTTACAGTCTCGGGATTTCCCCAAAATGCCTTTTTTCAATCCCCGGATTCAGGCGCCTAATCCCGTACCACTTTTAAAGCCAACAAAGACCGCGCATCCTAGGGTTGTTTTACCGGAAATCGTGAAAGTCGCGGCTTCTGAGATGCCGGTAACGGCGGGGAAGCCGGCGGCGATGGCGGAGTCGGGAGGATTACAAGTGGACCTGGTGACGGAAGCGGACTTGAAGGAGAACGGGTTCAGGAGCACACGAAGGACGAAGATCGTATGCACCATCGGCCCCCGCACGGCCGAGTTCGAAGAGATCGAGGCTTTAGCCGTGGGAGGAATGAACGTGGCTCGTTTCAATATGTGCCACGGCACCCGCGAGTGGCACAGAGACGTAATCCGGCGGGTGAGACATTTAAACGAGGAGAAAGGGTTCGCCGTGGCGGTTATGATGGACACTGAAGGCAGCGAGATCCACATGGATGATCTAAACGGTGCCGAATCTGCCAAAGCAGAGGTAATTAAGATTAACTAATGTCTTAAGGTAGTTTAATTAATAGTTAATTGTGATTGTTAAACTTAATTGTTTTCTGCAGGATGGTGAGATATGGACGTTTACCGTGCGAGCATTTGATCCTGCATCGTGCCCTGAGCGTACCATTACGGTTAACTACGATGGTTTTGCTGAAGGTATCATTTTTATCATCTGTTCAATTGAATTAACCAATAATCATCTTTAAACGTGTACTATATTTAGTTTGATTATACAAAAAAATATACCCTTTTTTGTTTTTGAGCAGTTGAAGTATTGAATAGAACCGAAGCTTAGTTTAAGATGAATCACAATCCAGGTTGCATAGTATTAAATTGCGGTTGCGGGCGTTATGTAACGGTTGTTGCGAGATTTGTTTACAAAAAGTCCTAACCTTTTCAGATTGTGGATGTTGTTCGGTGTCGCGTTGACCTTCAAAACTGTTGCGTTGGGGCCGCAATTTAATACTTTTTTTCTTTCATTTCATGCATCTTTGATGGGAATGAAAGAGGATTGACTGCTACTTTAGTTACATTGTAACTTCTTTTAGAGCCATAATCATCTTGACTTACTAATCTAACAGTTTTGTTTTTTTGGCTATGAGTTATCTTTTCCATGCAACCTTTAGTTTCATTGCTTCTGCAGCTCAAACCCGCCGCGATTTTATTTGTTTTATGAAGAATAAAAGCTGTAATGCATTGATTTTTATCATTGATGGTAGATGTAAAGGTTGGTGATGAGCTGCTTGTTGATGGTGGAATGGTGAGGTTTGTGGTGACCCAGAAGATTGGTCCAGATGTAATCTGCCAGTGTACGGATCCGGGACTGTTATTACCTCGTGCTAACCTTACTTTTTGGAGAAATGAGAGTCTAGTTCAGGAGCGCAATGCAATGCTTCCTACTATATCTTCAAAGGTTTGGTACCTTTCAAACAATCCATTGTTTACTCGGTTTTTGTCGTGCAACAAATGTGCCGGTATATTTTGAGTGATTCTTCTCAAGCTGGTGCCTTCATGCTTTCACCATGCTTTTCACCGAGGGCTATTCGTTTTTATTCTTACTTTCTACCAGAAAACTGAAAAGTAGTTTGTATATGATTTTCAAACATTTATGATTCGTGCAGGATTGGCTGGATATTGATTTTGGAATTGCAGAGGGTGTTGATTTCATTGCAGTTTCTTTTGTGAAGTCTGCTGAAGTGATTAAGACTTTAAAGAGTTACATCACTGCTCGTTCACCTGGAAGGTAAGCGTGTATAACATTTTATCGGATTAAATTTATTTAAGCTGTAACCAAATTCTGATGGTTCAATTTTGCAGCAAAATTGCTGTCATTGCCAAGATAGAGAGTATCGACTCTCTGAAAAATTTGGAAGAGATTATCAAGGCATCAGATGGAGCTATGGTGGCCAGGGGAGATCTAGGTGCACAGATACCGATAGAACAGGTGCCTTCGGTTCAAGAGAGGGTTGTTCAACTGTGCAGGCAACTGAATAAACCTGTCATTGTTGCCTCCCAGCTGCTTGAATCCATGATCGAATATCCCATACCTACCAGAGCAGAAGTTGCCGATGTTTCTGAAGCAGTAGGGCAGCAGGCAGATGCTCTAATGCTTTCCAGTGAGTCAGCCATGGGTCAATATCCTGAGAAGGCATTATCTGTACTAAGAAGTGTCAGTTTGAGAATCGAGAAGTGGCGGAGGGAGGAGAAGCACTTGGATGCCACCGATCCCTCGGTTGTGTCATCTTCCACCCCACCTAGCATTTCTGAGGAGATATGTAATACAGCTTCGCAAATGGGTAAGCAGTCTTTGTATTTTTCATTTTGGTAAATATGATCTTCCAATGCTCCATAATTCTCAATTAACAAGTAATGCACATGCTCAAAGAGAAAAATAGAAGCTCAAGTGATTAAGGAGATTGAATTTATGCAGGCAGAACTAATTTTATATTAGTTTTTTGTCCAAGAAACATAACTCACGACAGCGTTGGCTCATCTTGCCTGGCATGTCGATTTGTTTTCTTACGCTTCATGCATCCCCCGTAGCGTCGTATGTTTTTTAGCATGTGAAGATGGTAGTCAGTATCATCTTTATCAACAGTAATATATTTCTTCCTGCCCCTGAATGCTGATGACACTAACTTGTTTGCAGTGATTTTCTCGATTTCGCTCTCTTGATAACTAGATGTTTCTCTTTTCTCAACTTTCAGCTAACAAACTCAAAGCAGATGCCATCTTTGTTTACACAAAAACCGGACAGACAGCGTCTCTTCTTTCCCGCAATCGGCCCGACTGTCCAATCTTTGCATTTACACCCTCAACATCCATCAGAAGATACCTGAACCTGCAGTGGGGTTTGATACCTTTCCGTCTTGATTTCTCAGATGACGTGGAGAGCAATCTAAACAGGACCTTCTCCTTGCTTAAAGCAAGAGGGATGATCAACTCAGGTGACCTTATCATTGTCGTCTCCGATGTTTTGCAGTCCATTCAAGCAATCAAGGTTCCCTAGAGTTGGAATGAGGCTTTAGTCAATCGGTCCGTTTACAGTTTAGTTCGTTAGGTTTGAAGTCTAGTTATTACGGATTGCCGTGTACAACTACTTGTGTACTGTCTGAAGGAACCTTCCACGGCCCCAGGCTCATTCTTTTCGGCACATATTTTTCCGACACCGGTGTGCTGCCGACCTTCAGAGGTCTCTTCAAGTGGCTGCAATTTGATTTTATTCTTCTGTTTCCTATATAAATTTTGTACAACACGGTGTTTATTGTTGGAAGTGGATTTAGCTTGTTATTGTTTGTAGAACAAAAGAGAGCAGTAGAGAACATTGTGTGTCTTGTTTTTCCCCTATTTGATATTGAATTTTGAACTTCTAATTCATTGGTTCTGGATTTATCTTTTTGAATTTTGAACTTCGGTTTTCGGTTTTTTATATAAATTTTAGATTGAGATTTTATATTTTATATTTTAATAAAATAGTTTTATTTTATGATATTTAAATATTATTTGATAAAGTTTATGGTCTTTTAAAAAATTATTTACAAACAAGTGTTGTTGTATTGATAAGATACGTTGTACTCTTAAAAAGAAGACGTGGGTTCAAACCTTAAAAGCGATATTGTTGAAAATGACAATTTTACACCCCGAACATGAACTGTAAGACAAACATACATATTATCAAAAAAATATTTATTTAAAAACTATTTTTCACGTAAATAAAAAATAATATTTTTCCGTTATCTCACTATTTTAAGTATAAAATGTTTGTTATTACATTATTTACGTGTGAGTCATAAAACAGTACAAACTGTTGGTTTTGATAGGTGAGTCTCTCAACGAAAATTTTTACATATATAGTCGTAAACTCAATATATGCTTAAGCAATATCAAATTAATTACCACTTGAATTAACCTCGTTAATTATATGTGTATGCTTAATTAATTTAATATAAATGTGAAATTAAATATCTAGATGTAAAGTAAATCAATCTAGTTGTTTAGTTAATTGCATATAAATGTTTAATTTAACAATGGTAAATTTTATCTTATAAATAAAACTTAGAAGAAGAAGAAGAAAAAATAATTTTAGTTTATTCACTTGTTTCGGTTCAGTTAAGAAGAAATTTTAGTTTTGAATTAATTTAAGGTTTTGGAATTTTAGTTCAGGGTTTAAGATGTAAGGTAAAAAATTTAGGTTTGATGTTTAGTATTTAAGGTTTTATGGATTTTAATTATGGATTTTAACTTTGGGTTAGGAACGTTTGTGTAAAAAAAAACTTTACAACACATGCGTATGAGATAATTGTTCTAATTTTAATAGGTTAATCGATATATTTGATTATGGGTAATTATTTTATACACAGACACTTATGGAATTTTTTTACACAAGTGCCTTAGTTTTAAGGGTTAGGAACTTCGTTTAGGGTTTAAAGTTTAGATGTTTAAGTTTAGTATTTTGAATTTATGGGTTGTTGATAGAATTTCAAGTTTAGGGTAAAATTTTAGGGGTTGTAGATTAAAACCTAAATCCCTACCCATTACCCTAAAACCAAAACCCTAACCATAAACCCTAAATTCTAACCTTAAACCCTAAATTCTAATCATGAATCCTAAATTCTAAGCATCTACGCTAGAAGCCATAAACTCTAAACCCTAAACTAAAACTATAGACCTTAAAATTGAGGCACGTGTGGAAATAAAAAACTTTCGCCGTCTGTATATAAGATAATAATCCTTCGATTATTGATATATAAAAACCGAACGATTCAAATCAGCCGAATGCAAACTCCTATTGGGCTTAAAAAGGGCCCAAAAGAATCTGAATTATAAAAATGGAAAGCTGTAACTTGTAAGAATTGGGCTTCATCATTTTGATTGATTATTAATATTATTGTAATAGTATTTTTACATTTCATACTTTTTTATTATTTAAAAAATAAATTAAATAATCACAATTAATTATTTTTAAAGATTAAACACAAATGCAATGAATTTATATACAAGTCACCTACTATTATATTTATAATTGTTGATTGAGTAGGTGTATATGATTTATTTTAAAAATAATAATTATTTACTGAGACACATTCATCCAAGTCCAAATAACACACTAAAAGGAACAAATAATAAATAAGGTTTTTGTCCCTTC
Organism: Hibiscus tridactylites; assembly: GCA_958450335.1. Taxonomy (NCBI): domain Eukaryota; kingdom Viridiplantae; phylum Streptophyta; class Magnoliopsida; order Malvales; family Malvaceae; genus Hibiscus; species Hibiscus tridactylites. The sequence continues at coordinate 2,849,070 of OY288284.1, read as the reverse complement.
TAATTTTTAGATTTAAAGGCTCAATACACTTTTGTCCCTCCCAACATTGAATCTTAGCTCCTTTTATGTCGATGATGATAGTATTCGGTGATTGTGATTTTTCTTGAATAAACCGATGTGATTATACTGTAATATTTAATATTTGTTTATACTTTTTATAATTCTCTTATTAATATACATACATCTTATACATGCAAATGCTTGAATATAATTTTTTTATAATAAATAAAATTTTATTTTTTACTGAAATTACTTGTTAAATTCGAATGTGATTTCCTTCTAAAAAGACGGAAAAGAAAAGAAGGGATGGTATCCGCGTCGTTGCCATCTGCCTATAAACTAAAAGAAAAGTGGCAAAGAATCCTACGTATGTTGGATGAAAAGCAAACAAGATCTGCTGAAATTTCAAACCCTACTTAAGAGGACTGGATTTGTCATTCTATCAATTCTTGTGGGTCACTTTTGCATTTTAAGAAAAAGTGAAATACGAGATTTAAAGGGGGGAAAGAATAGTAACATGAAAGGGCTAATGAACAAGTCTCAAAGTGAGGGTAATCAATGGAATGGAGATTTTCTTAAACCATCCCTTTCATCTTTCTCAATGGCAAATCCGCCATTGGGACCCCTAATTATAAAAATTTTAGGTGGGAAAATATAAATAATTATAAAAATGAAGGTCGTGGATTCAAATTTTAAAAACTAATGAGTTGGTGTCTAATTTGTTTAATTTTAAAATTGATAAGGATTTAAGAAGTATTTGAATTGAATAAATGATGAGACAAGGATCAGGGACGGAGTTAGGATCAAGATTTGGAAGAGGCAAGAGTCTATTAAGCCTATAAACTCTAAAAATAGGGAGGGACAAAGACCTTATTTTACTAATATTTAAACTAAAAAAGACCTAAAATGTAATTATACAAAAAGGACCTAGAAAGCAATTTGATCAAAAAGATAGGGAGACAAAACTTAATTTATCTAGTTTTAAAAGTAAAAGGCCTAGAAAACAATTCAACCTAAATATTAAGATGAGCCAATGCTTAATTTATCTAACTAAAATTAAAAGGGACTAAAAAACAATTAAACTTAAAATTGGGGGGGGGGGGGGGGGGGGGGGCATGGCACCTCCTACTTTACATGTGACTTTGTGATCTTCATCCCTGAAGTGGAATTAATAAACTTCTACATAATTACATAAAGTGAGATATAAATTTGGATATTCAAAGTCGAGTCCTCAATCTTATCATTTCAGTTAAAGGTTTCATTGGTAAGTCAAAAGCACGATTATTTTTTTTGATTTGTGTATCTTATTTATATTATTTTTTATTATGATAAAGTAGTATTTAAAAGTATTTATTTTTCAAAAAAAATTTAAAGTATGCTTAGATTCTAAGATGTTAACCATTTATATTATACAACCATTAACCAACAACTATAGTTGATCAAAAATACTCGACTACCCCAAACATAAATAATCTAGTATTTACCTAAAATATTTTTTATTCGGGTCGGATACCCGGCCCACCATTTCTCGAGTCGAGTTCGGATCACAGAATTAAGAATTTTCGGATATATTTGAAGTTAATTTTTTTATATTTTTATATTTAATAAATGCATATTTTATATTAAACTAATAAATACATATTTTTATTTAAAAAATACATATTTTTATATCTGATATTCAAATACTCGAATTTTCGGGTACCCGCAACTTCCGAGTACCCGCAAAGCCCGGATCGGGCCACGGGCCACACTTTGAACTACCCAACGATTCGGGTACCTGAATAACCGAATTTAAACACCCCTACCAACAATCAATTGGTTTAGTAATATAAAATATTAAATTACTTCCTTAAGTAAGGCCGTTATTTCAAATCTTAGCATTATATAAATGGATCAAATTAGGTTAACGGATTTACTCTCATAACAAATCTATGTTGTACTCAATTTAGATTAATCAACTTAGGTTAAAAAAACATTTGTAATATACAAAATGGTGGCATATTCATGTATTTATATAATATTTGCATTGTTGATTATTTTGTTTAATATCATATCTTAATGTCATGCTAAAAGATTTGTACTCGGTGGGTAAAATAGTGACATTTTTGCGTCTTTTCTTTGATGTATTTACTATTTAGTGAATACCACCACTTTGGTTTCCATCACCTTTTGAAGGTACTTTGTATTTTGATTAATTTCTGGGTATACATCATTGCTTTTATTCTCTTCCATTTTTGTTTCGTTCTTTTTAGTTGACAAATGTAATGCTGGTTTTGAAAACAAGGGCTTATCTCTCTCACATCCAACAGATATGAGAAACTCCTTGTTTCAACCAGTGATCGTGAGTTACTCAAGTCTAATTCGATCAATGGTTTAATTTAATAATTCTAAATTCGAGTCGAGGGCTTATATAGAACCATAGCCCATATGCATTTTCCTTTAATGTTTTATTGCTTGCATGTTCTGATCTCACCTATAGCCTTGTAAAGGAGATAAGACAAATCATGAGCTATTCAAGCTTAGTTAATACATGATCCAATTGGACTCGACTCAAGTTCTTAATGAGACAACTACTTAATACCTTACTCGAAAATAGAATATACTACATTTTTAGTTTTTTTAGAATTAAAGTGAACTAAAATGTATGATGATGATGAAGAAGAATAGGGTTGTAAATGAGACGAGACTGATCATGAGCTACTCGAGTCTGACTCGGTCAAAGCTTAGTCAACACATGACTCGATAATAGAATATACTAATTTTTTAGTTTATTAGAATTAAAGTGAACTAAAATACATGTTGTTGTTAGGGATGAGCACGGGTCGGGTTTTTGGCCCACCCGGACCCAACCCGAAAATAAACACTCTAAACTTGCATCTGACCCGAGCATATTCCCTAAAAAACCCGACCCGACCCAACCCGAAAATAAATATACTAAATACAACCCTGACCTGACCTATATAAAATAAATTAATTTTATGGACCTAATTATAAAAAAATTAAGGGATTTAATTGTAAAAAATTATAATTTAAAGGACTAAATTATAAATAAAAATTTAATTTTAAGGACTTAATTATAAAAAATATAGAGAGAGGGGTATTATTATAAATATCCCTAAAAATTTAAGGGAAATTACACTATTAGTCCAGGGCCGGGTCGAGCCGGATATTTTTTACCCTGAACCCGACCTAAGTTTATCATTAACAAAAATTCGACCCGAACTCGTTTTTTCATTAAAAATCTGACCTGGTCGGGTCGGGTCGAAACCCGTCGGGTCTGGGTAAAATGTCCATCCCTAGTTGTTGTTGTTAGGATTGTGAACGAAACGAGAAATAAAGAGCTATTCAAATCTTACTCGGTCAAAATTCAGTCAACATTTGACTCGATTGAAAAAGGTAAAAGTTAATTATGTACATAAATTAACATCCAATCGCACGTACCCTAATAGGGCCATGGGGTAAACTAAAATGATGGCTCCTCAACTATTGAAATACAACTCGATTTCAGCTGTAAGAACTTTGCACTCCAGGGTTTAGTTTGTAATGGATTATCCTGTATATTATTTTCATTTTCTTTTCTAGGCAGAGGCAGTCTAGGGTTCGATTTGATCGACAAATTTGGGGAAATAGAGCAGTTTATATTTTTATTTAAGGGATAGGGGTTGTTTGGGAGAAATTTTGGAATCTAGGTCAAAATCTACAGTATTTGAGAACCTCGCCATGTGCTTATGGCGTTCTTTGGACCTCGCCATGTGCTTATGGCGTTCTTTGGACCTCGCCATGTGCTTATGGCGAGGTCCTATGTATTGCACGCGGCCAACTTTGCAAAAAATGAGTTTTTTTTTAATTTTACCTGCACCTCGCCACCTGCACACGGCGAGGTACTGTAGAAACTAACCTATTTTCCAAAATTTACCTCGAAGAACTCCTATCTCTTAAATAAAAGTTTAAACTACCCCATTTCCCCAATTTTGCCGATTTGATCATGTATGGTACGACTCAAAGGTTGTGGAGGGCAGAAATCTTAATTGGGACCATTTTCGGACCATAAAAACTATTGAAAATAATTTAAATTTGTTATTGATTGGTTTCTATGAATAAAAACAATATATTATTTTTAAGATTTAACTAGGCTGTCCTTTAGCTTCTTGGAGCCATCCCAGCCAACGCACTTAATATTATCTTAATTATTCTACGTTGACGGATAATTTCTACAAACACTTTAATTTTAACATTTAAAGATTTAATTTAGGGTGAAATGTATAGTATTTTGAGTTTAAATATTTGTAGGTTAAAATTTAAATTTCTCGCTACATTATCTTGAAATAAATTCTAACATTTAAACCTTAAATTTTAATCATTATACCTAAATTCTAAACTCATCCATCTTATACGTTAAATTAAATATGTAAATCTTAAAGTTAAAATATTTGTCGATCCAAAGTGCATTTCAATTTAATTACTACATATTTTAATAGTTAAAACATTATTTGTATTTATATTTAATCATCCATGAATATAAATAAATATATATATATTGTCTTTCTTGTACGATAGCAACTGAATTTTATTAAAAAAATATGAAAAGATGTCACAAATACAACACATTTAGAAGGAAGAATAATGAGAATTAATCCACCAAAATCTCATACAAAAACTTAAAAGTGCAAAGAAAAGTAAATACTTCTACAAAGATTAGCATACCGGCAAAATCTAGAAGCTTTCCTGAATTTTTTTATATCTATCAAAACGAAACGCACTACAGGGTGGAAAAAGGAGTTGTGAGCGCCGTCATTCTTATTAAAAAAGCGACAGATTACATTGGCAAACATCCATCAACCAAGTAGGGATCTATCTTTCTATGATCACTGACAGAATCATAATCAAAAGCTAGCGTCGTCATTCTTATTAAAAAGCGACATATTAAATAAAAACCACAAAACAAAGAAATAGCATGCCACAAAAGAAAAAAAAACGTGCCACAATAATAAATATTCTTATAAAATATATAAAAACAAAAAAAATAATAAATCTTGTAGTCGACAACTAATACTAAAACTAATATTTTTTTATAACTAAATTTAAATTTTAAAAACAACAAAACATAAATCCAACCGGCCGGGTGTACAAACTTTGATAGGACCATATCATAAATACAAGACTATAAAGTTTGGAAATTTTTATCCCTTTCTCTGTCACATAGAGAAAATCATGACAAATCGAAAGCAATCTTGTGAAGGAAGTTTATTAGATTAGCTCATTGTTTAAAACGCCAAAAGATATGAAGTTATGAAGTAGATTTTCATATGAACAATTGTGATGGAGGTTGGAAACATTAGGAGTGTATATATTTCGGTTCGATTTAATTTAGTAAATTATTTTTAGTCTATCAGTTTACTGTATGATTAACTTTCATTTTCGATTTTTTATATAAATTTCAAGTAAATTTCAAGTAAATAAAAACAATTAATATATCATATTTCATATATAATATAAGTAAGTTATTTTGTAGCGGTTTTCCGCTTTTAGGATTGAAATATATAAGCAGAAATATAAAACAAAACTCAAAATAGAAAAAAAAAAAAACTACCACTTCCCTCTATTTCTATTTTCTACGAAGAATTTATTTTAAAAAAATCTTTTAAATTCTTTTTCATTGTCAGAATTGTTTTCGACAACGTTTTTTATGTCGTCGATTAAGTTTTAATGCTTATGTTGATTGTAGATAAATAAGGTTCTTTTCTTTGACGAAGAATTGTTTGTTCTTTGTTAGTTATGTGTTTTTTCTTTGTTTTGCTTTGCCATAGACATTCTAGATATGCTTTTCTGATTTTTTTCGTCTGCTTGTATGACAGTATTTTGTCTCTATTTTTCCAGTTTTGTCTATCATTGGGACAATATTGTTTGCTATGACAATTTTACGTTCAGATAACAAGAATTGTCGAACGTTTCTAGTCACAAGACGATCGACGGTTTAGTATGTTTCTTATTCTTTTATGGTAGTTTGTCGACGTGACAAGAACTCGCAGCGGAGGAATACTTGATTCATAGTCAAAGTACATCGTTGCTGGATTTCATTTAGAATAAAGTGTAAATTTTTCTGCAAAGTGATGAGTTTTGCTTCTCACGTCTTTCACCATTTGAAATTTACTGTATTTATTTTTCATATTGAGTTTTCAATGGTTGTGGTGTGATTCTTTTGTAATTCTTTACTTTGAATTCAATTCAGTATATATAAACACATTCACCCCAAAAAATAATATTTCATATATAATAAGTTACTTTTAAATTTAGTTCGATTAGAATAACCTTATTTTTAAATTTATGAAATATAAATCGTTAAAACACTAAAATTTAAATGAATTTTCTTTTTTATTGTTCGATTTTAGAAAATGATTCAAATTTAGAGTGACAACTTCGAACATACGGAATTTAAAGAGTGTTTAAAGAAATAAGAGAGAAAATACGATTTATAATAAATAATAATAAAAACACAAGTGTTGTTATGCAACAAGATAGAGCTCACAAGGAAATTGAATGGTTGGAATTCATGCAAATAGATACCATCGCCGTTTCACCGCCATGATTCATGCCAAACGACAACCTTATTTCTTGGGACCTATGTTGCTCTATTCAGCTGACTCATTGTTTCACGTAGACGTAGCCCGTATGCAATCTTTTATTTTTTTTAGTTTTTGTACTATTTTTATGAAAAAACTTTGATGCGCATGCCGTGTAAATTTTAATGTTTAGAATTTAGCGTGTAGAGTTAAGAATTTAAGTTATAGAATTTATAACATAAATATGCAGGCTTGTGTAAACTCTATTTTACACAGCTTGTGTATAAAAAATTTACTCTTGTTGGGTTATATTTTTGATACACAAGTTGTGTAAAACAAATTACACAACTCTTCATATTTAAGCTATAAGATCTAAAACTTAAATCTCTAGCCCTAACACCCTAAAACGCAAACTATAAATTCTAACTATAAATCTTAAATTTTAAATCCTACAATCTAAACCCTTAAATCTCAAACCACGACCTAAATCTCTAAACCTTAAAATTAAAAGACTTGTGTTGTAACTCCCTAGACCCGCCTGTGCGTTACATCGGATCTTAGGAAGTCACATTAGGGTCACCGGAGCGACCCACGTTAAAATTTCAAATAAACAAAGTGCTAAACCATTTAAAATCGTAATTCAAGTTTTGATTTAAAATACAATTTCAGAAACATTCAGACAATGAAACAAAAATGTGATAAAAATTGTTAATACAAGTTTCATACTCGAATATAAAACAACATGTGACATACATGCCCCCTAATTACACAGGTGTCGTACTCCGCAAGCAAAGCCGAAAAAACCCTCATACCGACGTTGATAGCTGCAACATGGTAGATCCTTAACCTGTGATGGTAAAACAACGCGAGCTTCGAAAAGCTCAGTAATACAAACTACCAATAGATGCTAAAGGTACAAGTAGGTATATGGCAACTTAACATTGTCATGAAGAATTAGGCAACGGTAAACTCAAATTACGATTCGATAAACCAGTGAATAATTAATAGGAGGTCATAGAGTTGTTCTTTATTTGATCACCCGAACCGTAAGAGGTGAGTCTAAAGCCAGAGATTCAAAAGAGATTTAGATTTCAGAAGTTGAATCAAGGAGTTCAGAGTGGTCTATTAAACGTGAATTGTAAGTTACTGAGGGTTCAACATTGATACATTAATTTAGTAGAGTATGTTTCGAAAGAGGTCAGAAAGTTTTATTAATTTACTTAACTACCCCAATCGAACTCCAGAATGCAATCCCCCTGAACTGCATACAAAAGGTCTTACCCTAGGCCTGAGGCGTGGGAGCCTACCTAAGGGGATGCCTTAGGTCCAGAAAGACTTACCCTAGGCCCGTGGGCGTAGGAGCTTAGGTCTAGAAGGACTTACCAGCGCTGAGCCTACAGATCATTATTCATATCCCAGATAATACACCCCAGATGATTTCAGTTTATATTCAGAAGACAGTATTACAGAAAATAGATATCAAATCTATTTTTATACCAGAAGATAGATATCAAATTTATTATTATTATTATTATTATTATTATTATTATTATTATTATTATTATTATTATTATTATTATTATTATTATTATTATTATTATTTCGTATTCAATGTCATATATCAGATATATTTTTCATATTAGAGGTCAGAAATCAGAGAATTGCTTTTCTTTCGTATTACAGTATCATACTTTTAAATTTGTAAGCATATGATCTTGGTTTAGAACAGAAAGTATTTACGGATACATGGTACGCACTTTATGGCCCAATTCATTTATTAAAGGTACTTGATAGATGTCAGGAAGATGACATTTGACAATTTAAGACCGATTTCAGAACTAGGTCCCTACAAATAGGGGAGTTCGATAAGACGGATCGAATCAACATCGAAAGTTGATGCATCAGAATCATTGGGATTTCAGATATATCGCGAGCAGAATTAAATGTTACAGCCTATGAGGGTATTAAGGTCATTTTGACCTTTGAGGGGTAAACTGGTAATTTGAACCAACAAGGTATAAACTGTGATATACATAATTTAGGACTTCTAGTTGCTTGTCAAGTTTTCGAACACATTAACACAATGTTTAATATCTCACCGAATAGGTACACTTCAACCATTCATTTCTCAGAACTGACTATAGAGCATGACACCAATAGTTCATCTTCATCAATCGTCCACTGAACTTATTACAAAAAATCAGGCATATATTCGAGTGGTATTTTCCAAGTATTCAAACATGTGCATTGTATCTGAACCCATTCCAAAACATCGAGTGTGCCTTAGGAGAATAGGTCCCTCTCACTATTAACTATGTACTTTTTTTCAAATAAATTGCACTTGCCTTCACACGGTATTTCCCTACTATCATTATGGTATCTGAATCAACAAACTGTTACGGGTCGTATTTTACCACATTGGGGGCCATTACATTTGTTTGTCTTTGTTGAGATTTCTAATCCCATGTCTTAGGGTCATTGTGACCCATTTCAGTCTTATCGGTGTTCGGGGGTATTTCAAACATTACGATGCTCGAAAATATTTTAATTATTTAGAATTTATCAGTTCTTCCATCTATTCATTTGTTAAAGTTCTCGAGGGTAGATCCATCATTTTAATTAATTGGGCAACCAGTGCCGAGGAATGATTATTCTTTTGGTCATTATAAATATTCCGATCGGTTCAGCCTTGTTAGTATTTCCAAACATTTCAGTCATTCAATCAATTTAGCAATTACGCAACTTTGACTAATCCAAGCATACAATTATTTTCTCGTGAATGTCACCAGAGATTATTCAATCTCAAAAAGAATCTGAGCAAATTTGCAGTCTCAAAGGTGAAGACTAGCTACTAAAACTTCCCAAGCAAACTTCAAGATTTTCAGAAGGTTCGATTGTTTTACCGAATCTAGTGTAAATTCTCAGACCACTCTCATTAATAGGGATATTTTAGTCATTTTCATACATCGAGGGCATTTTCGTAATTCATTAGCCAAAATAATTAGACTTAGAGATTAACCCTTTTTATTAATCATTTACTGAACTCGAAGATCCTTTCGATCTATCAAACTTCTTATGCGAATATTTGTCTTGACCATTAATATTCTTATTCCTTAATTGATTGACAGTAGCAGAATAAATCACATGCTCAATCATAGTCGTGCAAGCATTAACCGAATACCAACAAGTTTTAGAAGCATGCAGAAGGTAGTAATGTATTACCTTAACCCCGAGCTGCATCGGTCGATTCACGATACCCCATTCGATTGCACTTGAATCCGAATTCGAAGTCCATCAACAATTCGCATTCAGGGAGCTACGAGTACCTTCAATTACACAAATTCACATTTCAGTCCTTACTCACAGTACCCTTAACTGAATAATTGAATACATATACAACTTCGGGTTCAATGTCAAATTCGGAGGCTTTTGGATCAGAATTTTGCGAAACATGCTTCAAAAATGGACTCGGGACGTCGAAAAACTTAAAATAGGAGTTTTCGGAAAATTTTGACTTTTGGTCAACGTGTCAAAGTCAACGCTGAGGCCAGCAGTCAACGCTGACGTCACTGGTCAACTAGGTTGACTTGGCTGAGTCAACTCGGGCGAGTTGACTCACAGAGTTGACTCGGTCGGGTTAACTCACTGAGTTGACTCGGACGGGTTGACTCGGTCAACAGGTTAGCGAGTCGGACGTCGGGTTTGGGTTGGACACGGGTCGGGTACGGGTTGGGTCAGACTCGGGTTGAGTCGACTAGGCTGACCGGTTCAACCGGTTTAGCCGGTTCACTTACCAAGACCCCAAACTCACCGGAAACTTCGCCGAAAAGTCGCCGATGACCCTCAAATCGCTCGATTCTGCCGAAAAACAAAAAGAAAGGCCTTGTTAGTTCAACCCATACCATACATGTTGAAATAAAGCCAGAATCGAGCCGGAAATTACCTAGAATGGTGTCATTACGCCGGAAAATTGCGTAACTACGATGAGAGGCTTGCCGATGTCGGATGAGCAAACGGTCGGAGGGGTTTTGTTCACCGCAACGGGGGAAACTCGAATCTGGTGGCCGTGTGCAACACGAACGACGGGCTGCGGCTAGACCACCGATGCACAAGGGCGGCGGAGCAAGGGTTTCTTGACGAAGCCTTCAAACGGTTCTCCGAGGCGGACGGTAGCGCGACTGCGCGAGTGAACGGTGCTGACGGATTCGGGTGAGGTGGCGGTCACAGGGGCATGGGCGGTGACGCCCACGACGGTGCGGTGGCTGAGATCGGGCGGTAAACGGTGCGGGTTCGGTGATGGGGAGGGACTTTGGGATATTTTGAACGTCTCTTCAAATTCCAAGACCAATATTCGGCAGGTGGGGAGTCGGTTGGGTTATTAGCCTAATTTGAAAATCTACCCAAGATTATCTTTAATATTGGGCTAGGTAACCCATAACACAAATACCATTTGGCTCAAATGGTTAACATGTGGGTTTACGAAGCATAGGTCATGAGTTTAAAACCCCATGACAGCAACTCTCATTTTTTTTCTTTTTTTCCAAACTCATCACAAGCTAAAAAAAACAGTGTTACATGTGTAAACAAACTTGTAGGGAAAATTTGAGGGATAATGCAAATGGGGGAGAATATTTGGAATACAAGGGATGTTGAGGGATATTTGAGTTTTTACAGCACTTTCTACAGTGCAGGGGGAGGACGCCAGCTACAGGTGATGTCATGGGTGTTTTTTTTTATAATTTTTAAGGTAAAGTGTTCGCGTGCGTGATAATTTTGGAAAAAATATTAAAAAATAGAAGAACACCACCTGCATGTGGCGTCTTTAGAGAAAAAAATTATTAAAAAACGCAGGTAATGTTCCCCCTGCACTGTAGAAAGGGCCATAGAAATCCAAATATCTCCCAATATCTCTTATATTTTAAATATTATCCCCCATTTGCATTATTCTCAAATTTTACCAAACTTGTATATCAAAGTATTTTTTAAACTATAAACACTAAATTTTAACCTCTAAAATTTAAGATCATGGGCACTAAACACTAAACTAAACAGGTAACTTTAAAACATAACACTCTATTAAAAAAACTTTAAAACATAAAACTATATACCCTAAACTATAAACATTGAATTATGAATTCTAAAATTTAAGCCCATAAAATTTTAACACTATACTAAACTTTTAAACTCTAAATTATAAAGTTTATAATATTTTCTTATCTTAAATATAATATTTTGGAACTGGTTGATTAAAAAATATTTGTTTTGCTGATCTTTTCTATTGCGTTAGAATCATTGGAGTTGTGTCATTAATTAAATTATTAATATAGATAAAATTAAAACTAAAAAACCACATTTAGAAAATATTATTTCTCAAATGTGTCCAATTACGACGGTTATGTTTAGTAAACAACTTTTTTTAGTTAAAATTTAAATATTAAACTAATTTTAAAGGTTTGACCGATTAAATTTTTTAATTTAAATATTTGGTAAATAAATGATTGTAATAGCGGATTGAGGTAAAACCTCTCAATTTGAAAAATGAGCTTTATGAGTTATAGGTTTAGATAAAAGAATAGTAAAGACTCTTTTGTTGTCGATTACAAAAAAAATCTCTAAATAACATAAATTTGAATACCTAATAAAATTAAAAATGATTTTATAAATAAAAAATTAATATATAAATCTCTAAATTTAATAATTAATAAAAGTATATTCAAAATATAATTTCATAAATAAGAAATTAACATATATACATTTAAATTTAATAATTATTAAAAATTATATTAAAAATATAATTCACAAATAAAAAATTAATATATACATGCTTCATATATGCTTAGTACTCCCTCCGTCCCACTAAAACTGTCACATGTTGACTTTTTTTGGTCAAATTTTTTCAACTTTGACCTCTTATAATTTAAAATAATCAAACACTTTGTAAAATCAGCTAATACAATATGCTATATGTTATCAGTTAATGTTATCTAGCTATCTGTTATCAACTATCCACTAATTGCCAAACAAAATAAGTGTATAATTACTATACAGATGGAATTATTAGTCATACAAATTAAAAGTTATAGAAATAAAATTTATAGTAAAAATAAAGATTATTTAATTCTATAATATACATGTTCGCCGGAAGCTCTCATCAAACTAGAAATTACATCATAGACTTGTCCTACTACGTCATTAATGGTTCCAACTAATAAAAATTACCTATTTAATTAATTTTTTCATATCATCTTTTTTACCAAGTTAATTTTTACTCATATTACTGTAAATTAAATTTCAAAAACAAATTTTACCATATGAATCTTTAGTAGATAAAAAGATGACATGAAAAAATGATTAAATGAATAATTTTTATTGGTTGCGACCATAAATGACGTAACGAGACTGGCCTATAATATAGTTTCTTATCATCAAACACCACTTAAGTCACGCTACTCATGTTTATAACAGTAAAAATAAGACGTAATTGTTTCTTCGCATTTAAATAACCACTCCTCCCATTTTCTCAGCAGCGGTTACAAGAAGTTTGCAAGTTCTTCATTTTCTTCGTTGATCTTCTTCTTCACCGGCAACGACATTTGGTCGTTTTGCTGGTTTTGTATATAAATAATCTTCATCTTTTGTGATGAATGTTTTATTTTTATGTTTTTTCTTGCTTTGCCAGTTTTATATCAAATCTGCTTTCATGACAGTTTTTTTGTCTGTTTTTATGGCAGTTCCTTCGTCTGCCTTTGCGGAAGTTTTAGTCTGTCTTTTGACAGTATAACGTTCGAGTGACGAAATTTCAGCGAGCATTTTTCAGCGAAGGAGGCCGATCTATAAATACTTATGATTCCCCGTTGTGGTTGTGCCGATATGCCAAGAACAAGTAGCGAAAGAATTTGTTTCCTTCATAGAGCACTCTGGTTAAAGCTATAGTTTCCTAGATTTTCTTTCAGAAGTTGCTTCAAGTCCTTCTGAAAGTGATAGATTTGTTATTTAATGTCTTTCATATCCTTAGGTTTTATTGTATTTATCTTTATATATTAAATTTTTAATGTTTGGATATGATCTTTTGTAATCCTATCACTTTAATATAATCCAGTTTGTTTAAAAAAATAAGACTTAATTTACTATGATATACTTTTCAAAAACAAAAACAAATTAATCATGATCTTCTCTAACAAAGAAGAGTTTTCATCCGTCTCCAGCAATATCATTCTTGCTTTTGAAGTAAACACGTTATGTTCAGGGGCGGTTTAAAGATCTTGAAGGCTATGTACAATATATTAAAATGATGCCCTTAATTTATAATCAATAAGAAATATAAATTGTTGTTTTTTCAAAAAAAAATTGAATACAAAAAATTAACTTATATACACACATAATTATATATATATATATCTATAATTTTTTGTAGGTCTGCAGTTTTGCGCGGTTTTGTCGGTTATTGTAAACGCAAAGTCTCCGTTCTACGGTGGTTGTCTTTCTTTGTTCTTTGTGGTGACAAGTGGGTGAAGCATCAATATGGAATCAGAACTGGCTGGTCTTTCAATAGATGATGGTGAGGAGGAAGGTTTGGAACTCCCTCCAGAGTTGGAGACGATCAAGGAGGATTATGAATTCTGCCTGGTTGGAACTTTTTATACATCGAGTATCATTCATTTCTTCTCAATGCGGAACACCCTTGTTGACATTTGGCATCCTTTAGGGGGTGTATCCATTACTGAATTAGGGGACAAACGATACTGCATCAAATTCTACAATGAGGTAGATATGAATAGAGTTCTATCTGGCTGTCCATGGTTTTTTAATAACCATCTATTGCTACTTCACAAGTTACAACATGGGGAGGACCCTTTACAAGTTTCGTTGGATCTTGCTATGTTCTGGGTCCAAATATATGATTTACCAACTGGTTTAACGTCTGAGATCATGGCAAAGCAATTTGGAAATTTTATAGGCAGATTCATTGAGTATGACTCGAAACTAATTATATATGGGAAGAAACAATTTATGAGGATCAAAGTATTTTTGAATGTTAACCAGCCGCTTAAGAGGAAGAAGAAAGTTTAATTGGATAAAAATCGAAGCGTATATGTGAGATTTCAGTATAAGCGTCTTCCTATTTTTGCTTTATTTGTGGTAAGATCGGGCATGGAGAAAATTTTTGCCCCTTGCGATTAACGCTGCAACCAGATGAAGTGGTTTTTGGATGGGATCTATCATTGCGTGCACCATCTAGGAGAGGGCCTCCGGCACCAAGTCGATGGTTGAGAGATGAGGTTTCTGGCCTATCGTTGGTGGATGCAAAAACAGTTACTCAACTGCATGGTGGAACGTGGCTGCATGGGAAGGAGCACATACCAGGTAATGTAGCAACTGGGAACCTGCTGCATGGATTTGTCTCTAGCAGTCACGCGAAAGGGCCATTGGTGGAAGGCAACATGGAGCTAGGCTCGGATGCTGAAGATAACCCTCTGACCGTCCAGGATGGAAACAAAAGGCAAAGGGTTGTTGGGGAGGTTTCATCGGTTTCTGGTAACAAGGATTCTGTGATACCAATAGATACACATGAATTATCGGCTAGCCCTGTGGTGCAGGGCAGCCGGCAGTCATGAAGATTGTTAGTTGGAACGTCCGTGGGTTGGGGAAGCCACGGGCAGTTAATCGCCTCAAGAACACACTGAGAGGCATTAATCCCCAAATTTTGTTTCTAATTGAAACAAAATTAAACATTCGTCGAATGGAAAAGGCAAGACACAAGTGTGGTTATAGGTTTGGTATTGACGTTGGAGCTGAAGGTTCGAGGGGAGGTCTATCCCTGGGGTGGAAACCGGAGTGTGACGTGACATTGTTGATTTATTCACGGCACCATATAGATGTAATTGTCCAAGAAGCTGATACTGTGAAGTGGAGATTTACATGGTTTTATGGCAATCCAATCGAAAGAGAAAGACTTTCTTCTTGGGAGTTATTGCGCCAATTGAACTCTCACAGTGACATGCCATGGCTAGTCGCGGGTGATTTTAACGAGATCATGTACTCGTTCGAGAAGAAGGGAAGACGAGTCAGACCTGAAAGAAACATGGTGGTTTTTCGAGATACTTTGAGTGAATGTGATCTCGGAGATCTTGGTTTTAATGGATCATGGTTTACTTGGGAGAGAGGCAAGCTTCCTCAAAACAGCGTGTGTGAATGCCTCGATAGGGTAGTTGCAAACCAAGGTTGGTGGAACATGCATCCTTCATATTGTGTAACTCACTTGGCACATGCTATTTCAGATCATTGCCCCTTGTTAATAGATACTGTGGGACATGTGCATGCACAAAGAAGAACACCTCGAGATAAGTTTCATTTTGAAGCCAATTGGGTTTTAGAGGAAGAAGTTGATGAATTAATTAAAAATGCATGAGAAGTTTCTAATCACGTGCTGGGGAAGCTAACCAATGTGGGATGCATGTTGTTAAATTGGAGAAAAGAAAACAAGAGGAAACAGAATACTTCTAAGAAGGATTTGCTTAATAGACTGCACGAGCTGGTTTGTTCTGATCCGGAGGAAGATAAACTTCAAGAACTAGTTGAAGTCAAGCTTGGACTAAATCTAGAGGCGGACAAGGAAGAATTATTCTGGGAGCAGAGGGCTCGATCCAACTGGCTATCTCACGGTGACAACAACACTTCATACTTCCACAAATTTGCATCGTATCGTAGAAGGCAAAATTCAATTCAAGGGTTGGTTGATGCTAATTGAAGTTGGATTACTACAGACAGTGAAATGCTTGCTATGGCTAGCTCATACTTTAAGGACTTGTTTGCGACTTCATCTCATGTTGATGCTTCATTCATCTTTGACAAGATACATATAAAAAATTTTAATGAAGTTAACGACATGTTGCTGCAGCCCTTCACAGCTGATGAGGTATGGCATGATGTTAAATGCATGGCTCCTATGAAAGCGTGTGGTCTTGATGGTTTTCCAGCAATTTTCTATCAAAAGTATTGGCACATTATAGGTTCGGATGTTTTTTCTGATTGTTTGTCGATATTGAATGGTACTTCAAGTGTTAAGGAGATGAATGACACCTTAATTGTATTAATTCCTAAGATCAAAAAGCCTGAAAATATGTCACATTTCGGCCTATTAGCCTCTGTAATGTGATATATAAGATAATAGCTAAGGTCCTGGCTATTCGTTTCTCCTCAACTTTGGATACGTGCATTGACAAGTGCCAAGGAGCCTTCATTCCAAATAGACAAATATCATATAACATTCTGATAGCATATGAGTTATTGAGCTCTATGAAGAACAAAAGAACTGGGAAGGTGGGTTCGTTTGCTTTAAAAGCCGACTTGAGTAAGGCCTATGATCGTGTAGAATGGCCATTTCTCCAAGGAATGCTTCTTCATCTAGGGTATGCTCAGCATTGGGTGAACCTTGTCATGGATTGTGTTACAACAGTTTCCTATTCTGTTAGCTTAAATGGTGTTGTTGGTGAGAGATTTGTCCCTTCCCAAGGGCTATGATAAGGCTGCCCCCTAAGCCCTTATTTGTTCCTTGTTTGTGCAGAGGGGATGTCGGTTCTGCTAAATCATGCTAATCAAACCAGAATTTTAAGAGGAATTACCATCGGCTGTGAGAGACTAGAGATAGACCACTTTTTATCTGCCGATGATAGCATCTGTTTTGCTAATGCAACAAGTGAGGGTGCGAAGAATATGAAGAATCTATTGACTCAATTTGGTAATGCCTCGGGCCAGAAAGTGAACTACGATAAATCTCTCATTTTCTTCAGCAGTAATGTGTCCCATGCGGAACAAGAATCCATTAGTTCCATTTTAGGTGTTCGTGTAGCATCTAACCAAGAAAAGTACTTGGGACTACCTGCAATGGTTAGTCGTAACAAGCGAGAGGCTTTTGGCTACTATTTGGATAGGCTAAACAATAAAACGGGCAATTATGGTGTTAAGTTCTTATCCATGGGTGGGAAAACAACTTTAATCAGGAGTGTCTTGCAGGCTGTTCCAGTTTACGCGATGCACTGTTTCCTATTGCCTCCTTCTTTATGTCGTGCTTTGGAACAGGCGATGGCAAAGTTCTGGTGGAAGAATACATGTACAAACAAAGGAATACACTGGACCACTTGGACTCACCTAGCTTGTTCTGAGAAAGATGGTGGTGTAGGCTTCCGCGAGCTTGGTCAATTCAACGTGGCTTTATTAGTTAAGCAGTGCTGGAGACTACTTAACAACCCAGATACTCTATTGGCTAGAGTCTTGAAAGCTAGGTATTACCCAACAAGTGAATTTCTCCATGCAAACTTGGGCTCAAATCCTTCTTATACATGGCGCGGCATATTGAGTGCAAGAGGCCTTCTTGACAAAAGTCTTACATGGAGAATTGGCAATGGTGTAAGTGTCAACATATGGAATGATTCATGGCTCCCGGATGCTGGTGATGGTAGACTTAGAGCTGACGTAATTGATGTGACTTATACTAAGGTGGCAGACTCAATAGACTCACCTACAAAAGGCTGGAAAATGGATGTTCTTTACAAATTGTTTTCGGAGGATCTTGTGTCTAAAGTTTGTGGCATTCCCCTAGCGAAAGCGAATCTGAGTGATGCTTTGGTGTGGAGGTATGATGGTTCAGGCTCCTATACAGTCAAAAGTGGTTACAAATTGCTCCAAAACGAATCTGCTAATAATTCAAGTTCAGGTCACATTGAAGCTAATACGTGTGTGAAGAGATTCTATGAGTGTATGTGGGCTTTGAAACTACCAGAAAAAGTGAAGATCACGATGTGGAGGATAATCAATATTTTTGTGCCTACCTTTGAAAATTTACAAGCTCGAAGATTGCAGGTAAATAACTTGTGTGGGTTTTGTCGAGCTATTGGTGAGGATATAGTTCATGTAATACGTGATTGCTAGTATCCAAATGAAGTTTTTGCAGCTCAGGGTATCTCTCTTTCCTCTATTAGTGCAGATTTAATATGGAAAGAATGGGTAGCCACCATTTTCAATGCATTGAATAACAAAGGTAAAAATGTGTTTGTTGTGTCCTGTTGGGCTATCTGGTATGCCCGGAACAAATCAGTGCATGAAAACCAGGTAATTACCACACATGAGGCGATTTCTTTTGTCCATGCATTTCTGCGGGAACAAGAGGGTTTACAACGAGCTATATTACCAACACCAAGTGTGAGACAATCATATTGGCATCCACAATTGGGGAACCTTGTGAAAACGAACTTTGATGCTGCTTTTAACGAGCATTTACAAGTTTCGGTATCGGGTATTATTTGTAGAAACAGTGCAGGTCAAATAATGGCAGCTTGCGCTTTGAAACAGTCTCATGTTGTGAATGCATTCATGGCAGAAGCTTTAGCTTACAGGGATGCAGTGGATTTTACTAAAGATATGGGTTTTGATAGGGCTGTTTTTGAGGGGATTCTTTAACCATAATCAAGAAAATAAACTCGGGTGGTGCTTGCCTCTCACAAGTTAAGCCTTTGATTATAGACATTAAGGAAGGAATTAGGGGTCTCCATGAAGCACATTTCTGCCATGTACGACGCGAAGGAAATATGGCAACACACACGCTTGCAGAAGGGGTGTTTTTATGATCTGCCGGTATATTGGATGAAAGAAGCTCTTGCATCAACCACCTTGGTAGCAGAAAGGGATAGACAACACCTTCCTAGCCTTGATTAAGAGTTGTTTGCAGTTTCATGTTTCCTGTTGTCTCTCAAGCGATCAAGAGATAGGTGTTTATCGTTTATTGATTCTCGGTTCTCTTCTTTTATCTGCATTTCTAAATGTATCCCGAGGTTTTAGATTTACATGTTGGTTTTCTTTTCTTTAGGGATAGATTGGAGAAGACTTACTTGGGTTGTTCTACATATACATTTGTATTTTTTCTCTTTTAATCGTATTTATAAAACCAGCACCATTCAAAAAAATCTATAATTTTTTTTTACAAATATTTAATTTAATTTAAGTTCTCTATTTTGGGCCCTTCTCTATTGCTGGCCCTGTGCAGCCGTTCCTATCGCGCCTGTCGAGAACCCCATTGATTGTGTTTAATTGTTTTACCATCATTTTTAGTAATTCTCTACTTAAATCAAAAGAGATGAATCCATTTTTCATACTTATTTTTTATATACGATAAAAATTTTCATGACATTTTTCTACACAATATTTTTTCGCGTGCACTTAACCGACATAGAATTAAAGGAATTATTTATGAGCAATTTTATCAAAAAAATCATAAGACATTTGATAAGATAGTTGTCAAGTCTATCTAACACGCTAACTAATTCTGATGCCTAAAAGTCAATAAAGGTTATAATCCCACACTCACCACATCCTACGAAATTTATACTTGATTAAAGACGTAAAAATTTGACTCGACCTGAAAATCCGACTGAAACCTTCTTGAGTCAGAATTTGTTTTGACTTGAGGAAGTGATGACCCTAAATTGATCTGTAACCGACTGTTGTTGACTCGGACCAGAGTTGGATCTAATACTGTAGTAATCGAACATGACTGATACGAATTCGAACCTGAGACTAACCTGACAAATAATCGATATAACCCGACTAAAACGACCCGAGATCCAATTTTATCCGACCTGTTAATTGACCCGACCTATTTTGAACATGACTCGTTGTTGACCTGAGCTAATATTGACCTAGCATGATATTTACCTGACCTTTAATTGAGGAAGTATATGATTTGATTATTTTCAAGAGAAAATGAAGTATTTGAGAAATTATGAATTTATTATATTATAATGTGAGAAACTAATTGACCCATATGATAATATTTTAATATGATAATATTTTTGTTCATTTTAGTCATTAAAATTTTATTTTTAGTCGAAATTGACCTATATATATTTCTATTTTTGGTAATTTAGTTGAATAATATTTTTGTTTATTCTAGTCCCAACAACTTAATTTTCAGTCAAAATTGCCCCATATTTATTTATATTTTTGGTAATTTAGTTCAATAATATTTTTGTTTATTCTAGTACCTAAAATTTAATATTTAGTCGAAACTGACCCATTTTCATTTTTTTGTAATTTAGTCCAATATTTTTAAAATGATGATATTTTTGTTCATGTTAGTCCCTAAAATTGTATTTTTAACAAAAATTAACCCCTATTTATTTTACATTTTTATAATTTAGTCCAAGATTTTTAATATGTTGATATTTTTGTCCACTCTAGTCCCTAATATTTTATATTTAGCCGAAATTAACCTTTATTTATTTCTAATTTTTGTAATTTAATCCAATATTTTAAATATGATGATATTTTTGTTCATTCTAATCCTTAATATTTATTTTTAATGCGATTCGTGTTCGTGAAAGGCGTTAAATAATTCACTCGAAATGACCTAATCCAAAGTCTAGCGACTATTTGTACCAAACTCAAATTTAATACGAATTCGAAGCCAAGCCTAAAATGAACCTGACTTAAAGTCCACCTGAGCCCAAATTAACACGTCAATTAACTGATTTAGACCCGAACCGTTTTGACTCGACCTAAAATTGACCCGCACTCGACCCGAGTCGAGTCGAAACATCAAATCAACCTAAAAGCTAAAATAACGTGTATCTAATTTGACTTAACCTGACATGATCCGACCTAAAATCCACTTATTTACCTATTTTTACATCTCTATACTTGACACCATCGTCAGAACTCCACTAGTATAATCGCGAGGTGAAATCTGAAATTCCAAATTGTAATAAAATTTATTTTTCATCATTATAATTAATATTTTCATTGACCGCAACTCTTTACTCAAAAGCCGCTTGAACATCAACAATCACCATATCCGATTTTCGCTCCTTGCTTTTTCATCATTATAATTAATCTCTCTTCTATCTAAAGGTGTACATTATTCAGTTAATTTTAGGCAGGTTCGATTAACGATTAATTTTTTAAGAAATTCAATTATCGGTTAATTCAGTTTGAAATCGGTTAATTAACCAAAATTATTATATATTAAACGTTATATTATATATATGGTCATTAAACTTTTAAAAATTATAAAATGATTATTAAATTTTTTTCATATATTATAAAATGGTCATTAAACTTTTATCAAATTAGCATAAAATGAAAGTTTAGTGACTAAAAGATATTTTAGCATAATTTAGTAACCAATTGTGTAATTTACCCAAATTTTATAACAAATTTCGGTTAATTCGAAAACCGACCGAATTAATCGATTTTTTTGTTCGACTAAAATTTTCGAAAAAAATTCGATTCGGTTAACTGTTAAAAAAATATGGTTAATAAATTTTGGGTAATTCAGTTCGGTCGGTTAACCGAATTAACCGAATGTAGACCCCTACTTCCATCGTACATCAAATAAGATTAAATTACAAATATTTAGGGGTGGGAGAAAATATCCGACCCGATTGACCCGACGATCCGAAACTAAAATACCGGGTAATTCCCGAAAAAAAATTACCCGACCCGGAAAATTTCCCGGGACACGGGCCGAAAGTTTTCCCTTACTGGGTACCCGACCCTACCCGATAAAATTTACTATATATTTTTTATATTTAAAGTTATATTTTTATTTTATGTTTCTTAATATTTTCACTCTAAAATTAAGTTTAAATCTCTACATTTTTTCTATGTTTGTATTATATTCGTTTAAGTTTTAAGTTTGATTTTTTTAAATATTTTTGTGTTTAACATGTGATTTTTTTTAATTTTAAAATTAAAAAAATAAAAAACAAGAACCGGGTACCCGGTACCCGATTATTCGGGTACCCGAATTTTACGCGTACCCGAATCCCGGGTAGCCGAATATAATAGGCCGAGACACGGGCCGTTTAACCGGGTACCCGACAATTCCCACCCCTACAAATATTCATTTATGTTTAACAGGAAAAAAAATATTGGCATAGGTCAAGGGTTTTTATATGGTTCGAATAATTTATTAATTCTTAAAAATATACGAATTTATTATTTAATGAAATTAGCTGTTGTACTTAATGCCCCAAATCAAATGGCCCTGAAACGTCAATCGTGTGGATTGGGGAGAGGCAACCTGCCCATTTGTCACACGTCAAGGGTAAACTTATCAACTCCCCAAATTGTGATACTTTGCTGTTGCTGGCAATTTTTTTTTTATATATTTTTAAATATTATATATTTATTTAAAAAGAAAAACTGTTTTTAAGGTGGAGATTCCTGCCCTTTTGGCCCGGCAGGAAAGCGTATTGCGGAAGTTTAAATAATATTTGGGCCGAAAAGTAGTGGGTACCAGGCCCATTCCATCATTTCAAAGGACTAAAGCTTCCCTCAATTATTTCTGCATTCATTACCACTCTATCATTTAATAAACAACTAATCATTATTTATAACAATAGTTTATACATATAAACAGGGTGGGAGGCACAATTTCCCCTTATGAACGGTTTAATTATTTGTTAGACCACTAATAGTTTTAAATTATTTCAATTAAGTCCTTATCTCTCCTAATATTTTAAATTTATTATAAGTTAAAATTAATAAAATTAGGTCTTGACCTTTCATTTTTCTGGTTCAATTACTTTTTAAGACATTTCAATCTTAAAATTAGTGAATTTGAACCTTAACTTCCTTAATTTTATGATTTAATTATTTTTTAAAATTATATTCATTTTAAATTTATTCAACTTGCCCCTCATAGTTCAATCACGATTCCGTCCCTCCATATAATTGATAATTACCGTTAAACTTTTGTCAAATTCATGACACGAATAAAATTCACTAATTGGCTTAGTGGTCACTAGTCAATGATACTTATGTTATCCTATTTTATATGAGTTTAAAACACAACATTTACCTTAAGAATGTGATGATTCTTTGTTTAATAAAAAATATTATTTAAAACTAGTTTAATTATTAAGTTAAATATAATATATTAAACAATTAGTTAATTTCTTTTGAAATACAATTAATTAAATTCTTAAATGAGTGGTGTGTAGGTTTAACTTTCGCATAGTTCTCATCCCCTTTTGTCCTGGTGGTAAAGGTAGATGTTCATCATTTATTGGGACCCAGGTTCAAGCACCAGTAATGCATGTTGTGTGTGTCGTCTTTAAAAAGACGAAAAAAATTGAACAAATACCACCATTGCATTACACCAGCATATACAAAAAAAACTTTCACATAGTAAATTATGTACCACTTGTCTCTGGATTTATACAACTTTTATTATAATATTTTTAAATGTTTTCATTTGCAAACTATAAATAGAGTTTTTAAAATTGTATATAAGTATGAAAAACATAATCACAATTATTATTATGTAAGTATAAAAAGATATTTTATCACATTTTATCAAAATAACGTTTTTTAAGATGGTTATTTTAGTCTCTTAAAATTTATTTTATCACCACTTTGATATTCTAAAAAACATTTATTTTTGTATTATAAAAACTCCAAATTTGGAAAGAAAAAAAAGTTTTTCTTTTCTTAAAAAATTCAAGAAAATATTTAGGAGAAAAAACTGCATGCTACTTTATTTTTATTTAAATAACTTGGAAATTGGAGCGAGTGGATTCTTCTCGTGCAGCTCGTGCTTTCTGGATTGAATTAATCCAACGGTTTCCAGGATTTCAGTTATGCGACACGTGCCCGCACTAGACCAAATTAAACGGTAGTGAGAGATGTAAAATAACGCCCGTGTCGTAATAGCGAGCGAGGCGTGCCTTTGCTAAACGACGTATATTAGCCGCTTTTACGCTTCCACAGGAAAAAAAAAATCCACTGCTTTCCCCATTTACCCCCCACAGTAGGGGTGTTCATTGTCGAATATCGGATCGGATCCGATCCGGTTTTTTTGGATATCCGGACTTTCGGATCGGTAATATAGTGATCCGTATCTGATCCGGAAAAAATCGAATATCCGGTTTTTCGGATACCGGATAACCGGATCGGATATTCGGATATCCGATTATCCGAACATATAATTTGATTCAACTATTTTTTCGAATTTGAATGTCCTATTTATGGAAATTTCGGAATTTCGAATATAACAAACAACAAATTGCTAAATATAACTAGATTCACATCTATGAAATATTCGATTTTTTAAATTTTCAGACATAACAAGCATCAAATTGTTAAATATAACAAGATTAATATTTAAAAAATATTAGATTTTCGGATTTTCGGGTTTTCGGATAATCCGAAACTTGTAATATTGCGATCCGTATCCGATCCGAAAAATCTATAATCGGATCGAATATCCGATCCGAAAATAAAAATAAGATCGGATATCCAAATTTTCGAATCGAATTAACGAATAATCAAATCGGATCGATCGGATCGGATATTTTTGAACACCCCTACGGCCCACAGAGTCTTCCCGTTTTACTTTAAAACCCTCACTTTCAACTAACAGAAGAAACAGTTGTTGATTTGTGGACCCCTCTTTTACTCATCCATTCTGCAGTTTTTAACCTCCCCCAACCCCACCATCCCTTGCCTTTTTTCACCGCTTTACCATACTCTTTGCTGAATTGACCATCCTACCCACACGCGTTTCTCATGATTAAATACTACATGAATTCCATATATATTTTTAAATTTAAATTTATTTGTTTGAATGAACAAACTTGCATTAGAGGTTAAGGTAATGATTATTGTTCTTAGAGATTACGGATTCAAAGACTATTAAATATAGCAGGGTGATTGAGCATGCATTGTCAAATGATTTAAGACTATATTCAAAACAAATAATACTTGTAAACACCTTATTAAATTTAATATTAAAGGCTTAGATATACATTTTATACTTAAATTAGACAACTTTACTTAGGTTGTTATCTAATTTTTTTTAATCTCAAGTTGGTATATGGATTAGACATTTTCTTTCAAGGAGATACCTACAGAAATTTTCATCTTAATTTGGTATTTGAACAAGATAACTTCTCTCAAATTAGTACCAAAATTTATACATTCTGTCAATTTGATCATAATTTAAAACTAATCAATAAATTTAACCATTTGCATTAAAAATAATATCAATTTACTTTGGTATTCTCCTAAATTGCGTGTTCATCTCCCAGAAATGTTATACTATTACTTTCTTAGTATAATAAATTTTTTAATAGTGCTCTTGTTTGACAATTAGCGAATAACTGATAGCAGTTTACATTAGCTGATACTTGGTAGATGATTGCATTAGCTGATTTAACTAGTAAATTATGGCCCTGTTTGGTAAATAGCGGTTTGGACAAAAATTAGAGGTTTGAGCTATAATTAGAGGTTTGACTAGTCAAATCCGCTAATATTGATGTTTGGTAAATAACGGATTTGAAAGAGCGGATTGAGGTGAAAAAGCTAATTTTGAAAAAGCTCCTAATATGAGTTTTTGAGATTAGAGGTTTGATATTAGAATTGTAATGACTCTTTTACCCTTAATAATTACCAAAAATCTCCAAATAATCTAAATTAAATAATAATATTTTTTAATATAAATAATAACATATTAAATATTGGACTTATTTGTTGTTACTACTAATTTATATGGTGACATTTGTAAGTTAATTCTATTTTTTTATTATCACATATTTATATGTGCATATAAAAAATTTAATAATTATATAAATAATAAATTAATATATAAATCTTTCAAATATGTTTAGGAAATTTATATTAAAAAATAATTTTTACAAATCTAATTAATATTTATTAGATACAAAATATTAATAACTGATAAATTATTCAAACAAATATTAAATATAATCATGTCCTTATATGTCATTTTGCTTGTTTAAATAATCAAACAGCTATCAGCTATCAGTTAATTTTACCAAACACTTTTATACAATCAGCTAATACAATCCGCTAGTCAAATCAGCTAATGCAATCAGCTATCAGCTAATGTAATCCGCTATCAGCTATCAGCTATCCGCTAATTGCCAAACAGGGCCTATATAAAAGTGTTTGGTAAAATTAACTAATAGTTGTTTGATTATTTAAACAAGCAAAATGACATATAAAGATGTGGTTATATTAATCTGATACTTGTTTGAATAGTTTATTAGTTATCAATATTTTGTATCTATTAATATTAATTAGATTATGAAAAATAATTTTTTAATATAACATTACTAAGCATATCTGAATGATCTATATATTAATTTATTGTTTATATAAATATTTTTAATATAATTTGATTAAAAATTAAATTTAAATACAAATATAAATGTGTGAGAATAAAAAAAATAACATGTATTACTTTACAAATGTCACAATATAAATCTATGAGAGTGAATAATTAAAATAAAAAAATTTAAATTTAGGTCATTTGGAGGGTTTTTATAATTGTTAAGAGTAAATTGATCTTTTATAACTATAATGTTAAAACCTCTAATTTCAAAAAGCTTCTATTAGCCGCTTTTACGAAATTAGAGGTTTCACCCAAATTTACTATTCACCAAATATCTAAATTAGCATATTTGACCAGTCAAACCTCTAATTTCTGCTCAAACTACAGTTTACCAAACAAGGCCAGTAACATGTTATTTTATTGTAGAATACAATTATTTAACTGTTGTTTTGATCCGATAAACTCGTTTGGTTTGATAATATTGTAAAACAATAACTAAATATAAAAAAGTTTGATTTACTGAATTATTTTTAGTTAGGATCAAATATATAGAATGTGTAAGTTTTTTTTACTGAAATTGTTAATAAAAATTATTAAAATAGTGAATAAAATTAAAAACTGGGTATTAATTTAGGAGTAATTTTTTTATATACATTATTCGTTTTTTTTACAAAAACACTTGTTATATTTATACCAAATGTATATTTAAACCAATGTCAAATTGTTTTATCAAATACTAAAAGAATAATTGTAGAAGGGTAATCATGAAATTTCAAATTGGCACCTTATCTTTTACGCTCCTATACGTGGCACGCTGTAACCTATTCTATGGAGCCGAACCGGGTTCACCGTTCGACACGCACCCCTCGATTCAACAGGTTCGATCATAGAAAAAACCGTCAGCAATCCTGACCGGGCTTTTATAATGCCTTCCGCTGCCAATCGTACCAAACCAAAAAACAAGACTCTCATTTCCATTTTCACGCTCTCTCTGCCACACTTTTATTTCATAGGATTTTTTAATATCGTTATCACCTCCGGCGATTGTTCACCGGAAAACCGAAGAAGCTCACCGGAGGAATTGAGATGGAGTCACTGGTCACCGATGATCTTGGCGTGAATTTCCATGGCAATCACGTTACGTCCTCGTGCCGTCGCGTATTTCGGGAACTTTAACCTTATCTGAAAAGAAATTTAAAAACCTAAAGTAAAAGCAACTTATTAGCTTAGCAGAGTTTTGAAGTTATTCTATGCTTTGTCCGCCAAAATAGAGGCAAATCGGTATATAATAATCGAGCTTATGAGTCTTGAGTTTTGGTGATTTTGGCCGTTCCCATAAATTTTTATGAATTTCTGTCTTGATTGCGTTTGGCTTGCCTCATCACGAAGCCATATGTCTTCCGGTTATCGAAGCGGAGAATCAAATAGAGTTTGAAGTGCTGCCGGTGTGTGTGTGTGTGTTCGTTTCTTTTTTCAGACCTTAGAAATATGCCTTTTCCGTCGAAGATCCAACCTATCGATTTCAGTCCTTCAGAAGAGGTAGCGCTGCCTCGTTTGGAGACGGTAAAGCCGGTGGTGAAATCACGGTTCAAGAGGCTGTTCGAGCGCCCGTTTCCTAGCGTTCTCAGGAATTCCGCGGCGGAGAAGGTGGATGCCGTTGCAGCCGATGAGGTGCCTTTTAGCAAAGAATGCACCGCGGAGTTCGAGCCGAGCTCCGTTTGCTTGGCGAATATGGTTCAAAATTTCATAGAAGAAAACAACGAGAAACATCAATCCGGTGCGGTTAGGTGTAGTCGTAACCGCCCTAATTGCTTCAATCGTAACTGCAACGAAAGCTCGGATGACGAACTCGATGGTTTTGGCTTTAGTGACTCAAATCGCAATACTTCAGCCGAAGCATCTGAAATTCTAAAGGTAAAACAATAGATTCCGCCTTATTTTTGTTCAAAACAGTTTTTCTTGTAAGCCATAACATATATTTCTATATCTTTTCCACTTTCATGGAAAATAGAGATTGGTTCCTTGTGGGAGTGTGAATGAAAGGAATTTGCTGGCCCATACCGCGAAGATTATGGAGAAGAACAAGATCTCTAAACGTAAAGACAATTTCTGCAGGAAGATTGTTACTGATGGGTTACTTTCCCTTGGATACAATGCTTCTATCTGCAAATCTCGTTGGGAAAAATCTCCCTCTTATCCCGCCGGTAATTTCTCTCTATATTTCTGGGAAAGTTATCCTATTGATTTTTGTTCTCAGTTTTTTTTTTTAATTACTGGAATGCTGATGAGCTTGTCATTTAACAAGCAGGGGAATATGAATACATAGATGTGATCACTGACTCGGAGAGATTGCTGATCGACATCGATTTCCGATCGGAATTTGAAATTGCCCGATCAACAAAGACATATAAATCAATCCTCCAAATGCTTCCCTTCATCTTCGTAGGCAAAGCCGATCGTCTCCAGAGAATAATTGCTATAGTTTCCGAAGCGGCTAAGCAGAGCTTGAAGAAGAAGGGAATGCATGTTCCTCCATGGCGGAAAGCTGAGTATGTCAGCGCCAAATGGCTCTCTTCTTATAACCGAGCCACACCTTTACTTGCTCCTACTCCCACACCCATAATTGTGACACTTGAAGAATCTGAATTGGATACCAAAGCTATTATCGAATTGAATTCTGAGGATACAAACTCGGTTGAAGATGCTGAGTTGGGTGAGTCCATATTTGCTTTCTCTGAGTGCTCTGAAGAAGATGGGAAGGAAAATGTGGAGAAAGAAGGGTGGAAACCACCCGAGACAAAACCCAAGAGCTCACAGACTGGGATTAAGATCGTGACTGGTTTGGCTTCAGTAATCGAAGATGAACCAAGAAAATTTTGACTTGTTATTTTTATTTTCCCATGAACCAAATACTATGGTTGAACTGTTTAAATCCCCTTCTGTTTTTTGATGCAAGGGTTGATCTCTGATTTTACTACTAATATGAAATCAGATTGTTATGTAAATGGTTAAACAAGACAAGTTAGGAATTTTGTTCTTAATCTGGTTCCTCTTTATTCTTTCTTCTTGAAACTGATTCCCAAATGGGGAATCTTCTGCACCGAGGG
This sequence comes from Hibiscus tridactylites, assembly GCA_958450335.1. Taxonomy (NCBI): domain Eukaryota; kingdom Viridiplantae; phylum Streptophyta; class Magnoliopsida; order Malvales; family Malvaceae; genus Hibiscus; species Hibiscus tridactylites. Next base: position 2,819,272 of record OY288284.1, on the reverse strand, counting down.
ATCTTAGAATTGTGGAATCAGAACATAAGAGGATAAAGGTAAAGAGTAAAGACCCATCTCTTGTGCTTTGTCTTATTTTTTATGTTGATTTTCTTGGTCAAGTATTTTACCAGTTCTGATATTAAATAATGTTGTTTTTTTCTTGAAGGAGCCTGAATTTTCTGATGATGGAAGGAGCTGGCTGGTGCGTTCTGCAACGCTGTGATTGTGAGGTTAGGAGACTTCTTTAATAAAAACACATCGTGCACATATAATACTGCACATATAGTACTCGAACTTGAGTCGGGTTAACTTCGGATCATCATGTTCGGGTCAAAATCGGGTCTTAGTTCGGGTTTCGGGCCTCGGGTCAAGTTTGCCCGGTCTAGTTCGGTCCCATCTCGGTTCAAAGTAGTAGTTGGCTTCTTTATGCATATATATTGTTCCGATTCTGATAAATATTGTCCGATGAATGACTTTATTGTTTTAATTGGATTTATGGTATTTTTAGACAAAATAATAAAAATAATAGTTAAATAATGAAATTTTAATTTAATTGTTTAATGTAATAAAACATCCTTTAGTTTATAGGAGTATGTTTTTGAATTTTCACTCAAGTCCTAAAAATGTATGAGGCAATTCTGTTCTTTATAATTATATGTGTGTCTTGAATCTTTATATGATAAGGGGAATTGGAGCTGCGTTAGCGTTGAGGGCCGAGGCATTGTGGGTTTCGGTCGGCCGACCGATGGTTCCTCACTCCCCTCCAGGCACTGGGGATTAGATTAGGAGGTTCGGATTATTAATTATTGGTTCATAGTAGGGGTATAAACTAGTTGAGTCGGGCTCGAGTAGTGCTGAGTTTGACTAAGCTCATTAAGGATTCGAGTTAGCTCGTTAAGAACACGGATCGAGTTCGAGTCGAGTGTTGACCGAGCTTTGATTGAGTTGGACTCATACCTATCCAAGTTTATAGGGGATGGACCTGTAGTAGTTGTAGTAGTAGTTTTATAGCAATAGCACCAATATTCATTTAATATTTATAAGCTTTTGTACCTTAGTGGGCTGCACCTGCAAGAGAAAAGTCATTCTAGCATTTTTTAGGAGTCCATACTTCGAATCCTTTCAATTTCAACTTTCACCACTGATTACCGTGGTAAAATTTGAAGAATAGTCCCCCGAAAATGCTCACAGTAAACATCGAGGTCCAAAATGTTTGCTTTAATATGTAACAATATGAAAAACTTTAATTTCAGAACATTGCTTGCTTGTACTGTACTTTTGGAATGAATGCTTACTCTGTTATTGGTATTTGGTTGCAAAGGGTAATTTCCACTTTTTGGGTACAAGATTCTTCCCCGTGACTCGTAAGCTCAGAGTTGGCATGGAGAGTTTCAAAGCTCTTATTTTTGTTGGCCACCATGAGATTGTAAGAAGAAAACAAAAATAAATGGAGAGTTCCAAAGTACACATGGCCCCCTTTTACTGTGATACTATTTGGACTACACTTTCTTATTAAAATGTTACAGCCACTCATTGTCTCTCTTTATTTATTGACATTCCCGGAGGTGATAAATGAGTTATTTGGTTCGAGTTTGGTTCATTTTAGTTTGGGTTTGATTGTATTCTGTTTGAGTTAAGTTGGTTTATGTTCGGGTCAATGGTGGCATCGAATCGGGTATTGGGTTGATTCAATTGATTTTCGGGCCGGATGACTTTTGGTTTGATTTATACTGGGTCGGGTGATTAAGGGTTAATGAGAAATCAATCGGTTTCGTCAAGCTAATTCTTTACACCCATATATGGCTTTATATAGCTTATATATTTGGTTTTTTGGTGTGTTATACGACAGTTCACTTCTCATCTTTCTTTATTTATTTTAATATTTTCTTTATTTCATGTTGCCTTCAGTTTGAGTTGTTTTTGGTTCGAGTAAAATCAGTTCGGGTTTATTCGGTTCGGTTGAAAATCGATTCTAGTCCATTCGGTTTGGTTGAAAATCAGTTCGGGTCTATTTTCGATTAAACAAAATTTATTTCGAATTTTGGGTCGGTTTGTTTATTTCACATTCGAATGAAGTTTTGGTCAACATGTTCGGTTTCCATTCTCGGGTCAATTTCGCAGGTTTGCACGGTTTGTTGGGCCTTGCTATTATAAGACTCATCCTTTTCCAAGTGATTTATTTGGGGTAGAGGCATTAAGCCCGGGTGATTTAAACAATACGATAATGTCTTGTAGTTATTTAAATTAGTATATGTTGTTTCATTCCAATGTTCCGGTCAATACTAATTTACCTCAAATCTTATCGTCTGGCCAGAAGTTTCTTTTTACAATTTCTGGATAGAAATTGAAGCAGTTAGTAAACATATCGGTGGGTAATTCTACTGTAAATGATATGTATCGCAATGTATTACTATTTATATGTATCGCAATGTACTATTAACTGTTTTAATTAGTTTTAAAATCTTAAGGATTAAAAGTGTTATTATCCCTTTTAAAATAAAATCTCAAAAATAATTTTTATATGGGTAAACCACATAAATGACCACCTAACTATAGAGTTGGTATCGATATGACCATTATACTTTCAATTTTGGTGAATATACCATTAAAATATTTAATTAGTTCCAATTATGCCACCAACTGTTAAAAAATAACAAAGAGACTGACATGGATGTTAAATAAATTAGTATAATTATACATTTGGTCATCGTTATTTACAAAAGCTATCAATTTGGTCTTAATTTTAATTTTAAAAATAAATTAATTACTCAATTAGGTATTGAAAAAGGAAAAATCGAAAGCAAAACAAATAAGGCTAGAAGGATTCAAACTCACGTCCATAAGGATGGAAGCGGTGTGCTTACCACTGGGACAACCACATTTTTATGATATATTGTACACCCTTTATTATATGTTTGAAATGTTTGTTAATGCTTGAAAAAATAAAAGTAAACACAATATATGTCTAAGATAGTCCAAACCAAGGTCTTTCAAGAGAGAGGGTCACTGGTTTACCACTGATTCAAGAGCACCTTTGTGTCTCAGAGTATGAAATATATTATATATATTCAATTGTTATTAATGGCAGGAAAAAAATAAATATAGATTAAGAAACTCGAATATAACACACTTAAGACACATAAAAACATCTAAACCATTAAAATAAATATAATTATTAAATTAAAGTTGGCACACTTATATTTTTAAAATAAATTTAATATATTTTTTCTACAATGATTTTTATAAATTCATTTAAATAATCATAAAAATATAATAAAATATAAACTATAATTGCGGAAAGAAAAAATATACTAAATTTATTTTAAAAATATGTGTGTCAACTTCAATTTAATTATTAGATTTTTTTGTGATTTAGATGCTTTTATGTGTCCCAAACGTATCATGTTCGAGTCTTTTTAATTCATATTTTTTTTCTGCCATTAACAACAATTGAATATATATAATAAATTACATACTCAAAGACATAAAGGTGCTATTGGGTAAGTGGTAAACCAACGCCCCTCTCTCTTGAGAAACCTTGGTTATTATGTTTTCTTTTATTTTTCCGCGCATTAATAAACATTTAAAACATATATTAAAAAAATGTGGTTGTTTTAGTAGTAAGCACACACTAATTATACCAATTTATTTAACAACTACGTCAGCCTCATCGTTATTTTTTAATTGTAGGTGACCTAATTGGAACTAATTAAATAGTTTAGTGGCATATTTGCCAAAAATTAAAAGTATAGTGGTAATATCGACACCAACTCTATAGTTAGGTGGTCATTTATGTAGTTTACCATTTTTATACTAACTTTTTAAATTTTCTTTTATTTTTTAAAGGATAACTACTTAAATGACCACCTAACTATAAGATTGGTTTCGATATGACCAACATATTTTCAAGTCATTTGCCGTTAAAACCTATCAGAAAGATAACATGGCAATTAATAGAAATTTGTAAAATTATATATTTGGTCCTCGTTACCTAAATGTTCTATTAATTTGGTCATAATTTTAATTTAATTTAAATATTTTTTTTAAATTCAAGAAATTTAATTTAAATTTCCATGGCGCCTCCAAATCTTTTTACCAAATTGAGGAAAGAAATGTCAAGTTCAATTGGTCATTAACATATTGGCCAATAAATAAATAAAATCCATATAAAATGGTTATAAAAATACAAACACATTACTTGTAATTGTAATTGTAAAGCTAAAAAATCACAACAAAAAACATGAACAAAGACATCGCAAAACTATTAAACATTTAAGGGTAAATTACACAAATGACCACCTAATTATAGGGCTAGTCTCGATATGACTACTATACTTTTAATTTCGACAAATATACTATTAAACTATATAATTAGTTTCAATTAGGCCACCAACCGTTAAAACCTAACGCAGAGGCTAACGTGGCTAAAATTGATATAATTATACATTTAGTCCCTATTATTTATATAATTTATCAATTTAGTATTAATTTTAATTTAATAAAATAAATTTATTATTTAATTAGATGGTGACACTAAAGATGAAGAAAATAGAATGCATTTGCCACTTAGCCAATAGCAACTTTATGATAACCAATACAAAATTACTTATATGCCTTTGTCACAAACAGTTTCAAGCTTTCAATTCTAAGCCTCCAACAATGGTAGGAGGGGCTCAAAGTAAATGGGTTCACGTTTTCCTGAATAAGGATAGCAAACACTATGAAATAGATGAAATCTGCAGAGCCTTGAGGATTTGTATCCATCATTCCGGTACCGATTTCTTCGAACCTTTTGTTGTTTCAAATCCAGTGTTGGTGTTAATATCAAGACAGAAATTTGATATCCCTGCAAGCAGGCTTGAAGAAGGAATACTACATTGATGCTGGAAATGGTAAGAGGCCTAATAGTTACAGACCACAGAAACTAAAAGAAACAGGATGAGACCACCGGCAACGCTAACAACAAATGGTTGTTTAATCAATAAATGAAACGAAACGACGACCTTTAACACACTAGCAAAATATTGTTCATACCTGGATTGAGAGGGCAGGGCAGGTAAGGGATCATCCATTTGTCATCCCTCGTTGAATGAAGCATATATCATGCTGATCAGAACATATGCATGTAAAAACTATGGGAACCGACTTCATATTTTAGGCTGATGAATTTGCTGATCTGACCAGGCAGCAGAATCTCCATGTAGCTTCATTCATTCTGAATATGTTTGACAAAAGGGTCCTACAAAACTTGCCTTGGTAAACTTAAAATGGAGCTTCAAGGGACTCTTCCCATACATCGCCACTTCCATTTGAGGCATCTTCGACATCTTCTTCCATTGAAAGCCTGATATACTCCCTATGTGCAAACCGATCCCACTCCGTCAAAGTTGGATCCTCATGTTCCTGCTCTCATACACACCAACAAAAAGACAGTCATTGTCATCCCAAAGAACTAAACTAGCATCAATGTAGGGCTCAATATCTAATAATGCAATCACTGACCTGCCGAATAAGGAATGGATCACGGGTTTCGAATGCCATAAACTTATGAAGATTAAAGAGGATGTTAAAAACATTTCCAGAAAGTTTGCTCCCTTTCAAGTCCTGTTGTGTGATGCAATCTTCTCTCTGCAAAATATCAGAAGTTGAATCATCTTTACTTGCAACAAACAAGTAAAACGAAATCATGATTATTAAAAAGAAAGTAGCTTCAACCTCGGGTGCAATCATGTCAATTATTTGACATAATATGTCCTCAAAGAGCACAAGATCTAGGGCCATGGAGTGAGCACACCATTTCCATCCAAATATATGCACTTGACCCTATAAAGATAACTAATCATATGTGGAAAGCTAATCCAGTAGATCAAGGAAAAGTCTTTGACGGTAAAAAGCACAAAAGGAAGGTTATATGTTGTTCTTGCAAACAAATGCTACTTCGATATGAACCACGGAGAATTTTGCAGCAGAACTGGAAAACATAAATTAAAGTTAAAACTCTCCGAATGTCAACCTAAGACTAGGAGGAGTGACAAACAAGGAGTGTTTTTGACTTGTAAATGCATGGACAACAAGAATTCAACTCACTTCAGATAAGCAAAAATCTGTAGTGTAATTTATTTTGGAAATGGGAGATATAAAAACAAATATAAGGATACCAATATTCAAGACTAGGGTCGGATGATATGTCCTCCTCTGAAAGCATGAAGTAAGCAAAGTCTTCCTTTCTACATAGCTTGTAAACTTCTGAGGAGCCTGAGCAAGCATTTGCGATTACAGCCAAAGCAACATCATATACAGGAAAAAGGTTTATAGTATTTGAAAATAGTCTAATTGATTCAGAAATTTAGATAAAATAACTGAGAACCAGGGCAAACAAACCTGTGAAAAACTCCTATAGACAATCTTGTAGGTAAGGGCATGATTGCCATATGTGATGAAACTGCCAGCACTCACAGTATATAACATAGAAGTGTTCATACGAGAAGTACCTAAAAGAAGAAGAAAAAAAGATGTATAATTTACAGCATCAGTAATTCACATAGAAGTGTTCATACGAGAAGGACTTTGTTAATAATGTCCTCTTCCTCATCTGCATGTTCCACGGCCGAAATCAGATCTCCATGTTTGAGCTCCCTGAGGGTAAGACGGCTATTTCCTGATCTATTCAGGTTATAAAAGATTCTGTATATGACAGTTTCAGATGAAACATTAAGAAAGAAATTTACATTGTCCAGTATCAGTTGTGCAGTACTAAAAGAGTTATTTTGACATAAGCAAGATTACTTCAACTAAGTACACAATTTAAGTCAAAAAACAACCATTCAATTAAAAAAATGAGAGAACTTCAAGAAAAGACTTTGAATTCCTATGTGGACATAAGCTATGCAATTGCATATAGTCCCACTCAATACCTCCAAGGTAATAACAAGGCCATTAAAAGGAAATGATCAACCTGCAGTCTCTTCATATGATAAACTCGTATGAACCTTAATACAAATAGACGATAAGTTTAGTTTGTTACATGCTTCTATTTAGCATGAATTGATAATTCTTAATATAAATAAATAAATAAGCAGTTAATCATAGTAGTAGAAATTTGGCGCCTTTAGGTCGGTATGCCGAGAGCAGATCGTAGGCAAACATTCTAGCATCTTCTAGTTCCATTATTTTTCGTTCATCAACCGGATACCAACGAGGAAGGCGACGGTTAATCACGATGCTCTCAAGATTCGGTGCAACGAGAGATAAAAAATAAACAAGAGTAGTATCTGATGCAGCCCCAACAAAGCCAACTATTTCCACCTCCCGTAGCATCATGGGTTGTTCCATCCCAAGTATTTTAAGCTCAAAACTCAGGCGGTAACCTGCCAAGATTATACTCTGAAACTCCTCTACTTCAGTCAGTATATGTGCTTCCACTGCTTCCAGCTGACAACACATTATATTTTAAAAATTAAGGCAAACGAAACATCAGAGTAACTAAGAAAACATAATTAATTTTGCATAATTCCAGCCTAACAGACTGAAAACCCCCAATATATATTCACTCCCAAGTGACAATAAGTAGAGTTAAAACATTTACCTCAACGTTAAATTTGTCCAACAAAGGCATATATGTCATCAGTTTGCAGTAATTTACTAATAGCGCTGTAAATTGAATTGGAAAACGAATCTTCGGGAATTCTAATGTCAAGCATCGAAGGTTTGAAAAATGTGGATGGTTTGGCATGATGTCCTTCAAATTGAATTAGCAAACAACCAACATTACTTGTACCATAAAATCAAATCAAAGCAGGATATATAGGTAGATACACATATCAACCTGCTAATTAGATTAGCTTACCCCACGCAGATCCGGAATCTGTAGCGACAGATTCACCAATTGGGAAGTTGCTAGACTGCTGGGAATGAATTTACGCAAGGCAGGAATCCAACGTGAAGCCCATTGTCCAGCATAAGATAAATCACAAAGCTGAGGTACATACTTGAGATCTATGTGCACTGCTATATGTTCCTCTCCTCTATATTCAAAAGAAACCAGATTTGGTGCATAAACCACAATGCTTTTGACACACTTGCAGAAGGATACATGCAAGTGTTTCAGCCTCAGTGCTGAGCCACAGACACTTATATGAGTAAGCTCTTTCGAGTGAGAGACATGCAATGTTTCGAGCAACGGACAATTCGAAAGGAAAGACTCCAGAATCTGACCGCTTACATCCACATGTTTCAAGCAAAGACCGGTTAGGAACCTAGTTTCAGATGAACTGGAAAAATTATGTCCAAGCCGGTAATTTCCACTGTCCCTCCGATGATTCAATCTGCATGGTTCGAAATCCAATTCCAGTCTTTCACACTTCTTCATTAGTGCAATCTCGATCCATCTATCGATATACCGCTTATGTTGTTGGGTTAAATCAAAACAAACCCTCAACTCATCTATAGTTCCAGCTTTATGTGAGTTAAGAAATCGATGAATCGACTCTACATAACCATCCCGTTCTTTTAGCAGCTTCTTGGGATCCGACATTAATGTCTTTGAAGCATCAAAGTTTAGACTCCCACCGAAAAACTGACATAAATCTCGCCATTTTCGTGAAAGAACACAGGTTCTCAGTACTTCTTTCAGCGATAGAAGACATAAAATCCGAACAAGCAGATCTTCAGGCAATCCACTTAATCGATCAATCAAATTGCCATCATGTTCCTTCCACACACACACAAAAAAACAGAATCTTCTAAATTCAAGGGATGAAAGCATATAATGCTTAAACACATACTTAATTTGCAGATAGACAGGCAAAGTAGGCAAATTTCTATCGAATTGAACAATATATATCTTGAAGAAGAAAAACCGGTTAAAAGAATTCAGAGTTTGATGAACTTACTGCAATCACATAAATGAAGAAAATAATTTTATGATATTTCACAATTATTATACGATAAAAGCACAAACAAAGCTTTGATTCTCACCGAATGGTATAAATGTTTCCTGAATTTTTTCTTTGGCATGCGTTCAACGGTTGACGGCAGCCCCATGTTTGCGGCCCTAAGAGAGAGAAGTTAATGTTTAATTTGTTTGGTTTACGGAATGTAATATTATTTCTAGGAATAGAATTACTGTAATGTAAAATTACTTGATATATTACTGGGAATGTAAATGTAAATTTACTATATAATGACTGTTGATTGTGGAATGAGTATAATAACGAATTGTGACATTTTTTTTTTGTGAGTTTTCAATTTACAGTTCCATATGTAATATTTCTACTTTCATACACAGCTCAGTCCATCACTTTCTCCTTTTTTTTCTTTTCCTCTTTCTGTCATAATTCTTTCGTATCGAGCTCTCAAAGAATTCGCCGTGCGATTGGTGTCCTTGGAAAAAAAATCTTGCAGGATTTTTGCCCAATTATTATGGTTGAGTTCGTACCCAATTAGGAGAAAACTATCCTCCGTAGGAGTCCAGGGTTGTCCTCTGGCAGGAATAAGAGCAGAGGAAGAGCTGGCAGCAGCAGCAGTCGCTGGGTAGGTTGAGGAGCAGGGACGATAGACCGAGCATCCTGACGGGTCGTCATTCCACGACGAGGCACAAGGTGAGGGGACAAGAGATCAGAGGAGACTCGAATACTCGGAGACTCGGGTGGGGTGCGATCGAAAGCAATAGAGAGGAGGGTAAGAGCTTGCATCTCTTGCTGTGTAGCAACGACTTCGGCACTGGGAGAAGAAGGTTTAGGGGCGGATGCGTCGACGACAGCGGGAGGAACCTCAGTAGATGAGAAAACTGGAGCCCTGAGAGTTCATCACTATCGAACCACTAGTATTTCATTACTAGACGAAGTTTTAGATTGATTAGTTGATGACATCACAGTTGTGTATAATATATCAACCTCGTTAGTCAAACTCTTTATGTTTTGCATTTTAAATTTGATATTTTTTTTATGGGCGTTTCGAAGAATTTAGGGGTCCGACGCAATTTATTAAAATGTGGCCCTTAATTTATAATAGATGTTCGTAAGTACCACTTCTCACCCCCATAGAACTCAACAATGCAATGCCTAAGTAAGTCTGAAACCAATCAAAGCTAACAAGCTAAGATCCTTGCGGAAACAAAAAATAAAAAAAAGCAAATGATAAACAAAAGTAGGCAAAGAGTATTCCTCAAAATTGAAGTAAGAAAATAAGGTGGGGTAAGCCTCTATTTATAGTTATAGCCCCTACATCCAATGGTTAAGGATAAAGTACATCAACGACCTAGATTAAAGGTGATCTATACAATCCCCTAATATAAGGAATTCAAGTCAAACTTTCCAAAAGTTAAGGAATTACAACGGATATGGCAAGAATCAAAAGTAATATGTTAGATGGGATGTGCTACTTGCCATATGTGATGTGCATAGCTCTTCAAACCCAAGTGGTGAGCCAACTCGAACTGGTGTAGACAAGCCTAGAATGTTGTGGAGTGCTTCCTCGGCAGCTTGGTGTGCGCTGGGCACAGACCGACTTCAACAACTTCAGTTTTGAAAAATTTTGTTCTGCAGCAACAATAATATGAAAAGTTAATAAAATTCTATAAACATTTATCACATTTGGGAAGCAAGTAAAACATTTTAAAAATCTTAATAAATCTATTGGTCTCATTTTTTGCTTGGGTAAATTATCTAAGTAATTTTATCTAAATAAATAATTCATTATCCATATCAGTTACTAGAAATAGTATTTTCCTTAATCTCAACAATTTAAAATATTATTGCCTTAACACTTTAAACACGACTTTCCCATATTGTGACCGACAATGATTTAAGAGTTAAACCCTTCACATTTTCTATTAATATATTTTATCTCTTTGTAAAATTAGCAAATAAAGTACAAATACGTTGAACTATTCCAAAATAATCTCTCGCTTTTATTGAATTGTTTGCAACATTACACAAAACCAAGATAAGACTATGACACCTACATAAAATATAAAAAGCTTTTGGATTCAATTCTAAGAGTCTTTGGAATAAATTTGGATTGTGATATTAATTGTTTGCGAGTTGTTAATTATTCGTACTTTGAAATAAATTTTGATTGTGGTATTAATTGTTTGTAAGTTGTTAATTATCGAACATAAAATCTATAATTTTTTGTAATTATTTAATTTAAGCTATATTAATTTTTGGGGCTCCTATTTTTTACGGGCACTGTGCATCGCTCATATTGCACCTATCTAGAACCGCCACTTTTTTTCTAGTTTATTTAAGTATTTCATTCCACATAATCATGAATCTCAACTAAACACTTGAAGATTACCTAACATTTCAGGCAAAATGTACAAAGATGAAGATACAATACGAACATCTATAGCTTCGGTTTCTACAACATGCATGGTTCTGTGAGTTTCGCTATGATTCCTAAAGACTTTATATTTAGCCTAAGAATAAGATTTAATTATTATCTTTTGTTTTTCTATGACATTAATCTTAATCTTGACGAAATTGGATGGTCTTGGTTTAGAGATCTAATTATATACTGAAGTAGTATGATTTTTTTATCTAGTTCTTTTGTATTTAAATATAGGATGAGTTTACCACGTGCGACGAACACCGATAAACACAACTAATGATGAACACCGATGAACACTTTTAAATTAATTAATAAAGATTTAAAATTTTAAGGACCCATCATACAATTAATAATTATTTTTAAAAATTCAATTAAATTATTTTATATATATATTAAATTTTTTTTAATAAGGGTAAACTATATATTTAGTACCTCACCTATTTCGTATTTCTATTGAACCCTCATTATTTAAAAATTGTTTCAATTTGACACTATTCTTTATAAAAAAATAATTTAACACTTAACCCTCAACCTAAAACCCTAAACTATTAAACCTTAAACTCTTAAACCTATACCCTAAACCATATACCATTAAAAATAATTTCACCATCATCGATTTAATTCAATTCAATGAATTGTTGAATTCTCCTAAAAAAATTCAATTAAATTATTTTTTTATATATATCAAAATTAATTAAACTAGAATCTCCTAAAATTAACACTATCATCTTATTTGAGATGAAGAAGCCATCACAATTAATCATAATTGAATTGAATTAATCGATGAATTGAATCGATGATGGTGAAACTATTCAACTCCAATATTACAGTGCAATATACAAACATGGATAATTACATTAAAACCGGTACTGAATACAGAATCAATGTCTAAACATGGTGGTTTAAAGGTTTATTGATAGTCAACCATAAAAACGAGATTCATGCTCGGTAATATCTTCACGATTCTACCCAACGATTCCCCGACTAAGAGAATTACTTCAGTTCGAGCATACTAAAAAGCAGGGGCAGCCATGTACTTGGATTATTAATCTGATAAACAAATTAACAATTAAAGTTGGAAATAGCATTTGGCACCCTTACTAATGCAAAATCATGAACATGAGAGCAATAATTTAATCGTAAAATAATCGATTAAACACGAAATTTAGAAAGATAAAACTAATACGACACACCTTTAACTCTTCAACATGCTCTTTCAGTATTTTAGCAGCACCAAGAACCATTGAAACATGAGCATCATGCCCGCAAGCATGCATTTTTTCAGGAATTTTACTCTTGTGCTCCCAATTCACCTCTTCCTACAGATTTAAACAACTCATTATTCGAATCATAGTTGATTCGAAGTCAATCTCAGATATTCAAATAGCGGTCCGAAACCATCATCGATTCAATTCATCGATTAATTCAATTCAATGAATTGAATTAATTATGATTAATTGTGATGGCCTCTTCATCTCAAATAAGATGACAATGTTAATTCTAGGAGATTCGAGTTTAATTAATTTTGATATATATAAAAAATAATTTAATTAATTTTTTAGGAGAATTCAACAATTCAATGAATTGAACTGAATCAATGATGGTGAAATTATTTTTAATGGTATATGGTTTAGGGTATAGGTTTAAGAGTTTTAGGTTTAATAGTTTAGAGTTTTAGGTTGAGGGTTAAGAGTTAATTTTTTTTATAAAGAATAGGGTCAAATTGAAATAATATTTAAATAATGAGGGTTCAATAGAAATACGAAAATAGGTGAGGTACTAAATATATAGTTTACCCTTATTAAAAAAAATAAAATTTTAATATAGATAAAAAATAATTTAATTGAATTTTTAAAAATAATTATTAATTGTATGATGGGTCCTTAAAATTTTAAATCTTTATTAATTAATTTAATAGTGTTCATCGGTGTTCATCATTAGTGGTATTCATCGGTGTTCGTCGCACGTTATAGAATTTTCCTTAAAAATGAGTTGAATTATGCTTATAACTATAAGTATTTAATAGATATACTATAATATTTTTTTGTGGCTAGCCATAGAATTTGGTTGTAGGAAACACGAGTAAAAATTATAGTGTAAGATTAATTTATGGTCTCATTTTTTCCTAGTTGTTTGCTCTTCCTCTACTGTATTTGTGAAAATTAATAAGTCACTTGATCTCCTACTATATTTGTTCGATTAAGTTAGAATAAAGATGAAATAGTTAAAATATCTAGCTTAAGAAGATTATAAACATAACCTATTTATCTCTGACAAATCATTTGATAGAATGAAAGTAGCTTGTGAAATTTGTTTCTTTGTTTTACAATTGTTTTATTTATTTAAATTATTTGGAGTTACTACATGTAAATCATTACCAACTATATTGTTATTTTTTTACATTAATAAACTATATTGTTCAATGATACTAATTGATTTATTTTTTCCCATGTTTGCTCATTTTTGCAGGCAACGGAAGCAAGCTGAATTTTTTGGAAATATATATATATATATATATAGTGTAGTGTATATTTTTATTGATTTTATTTTTAGGTCACTTTTAAATCTTTAATGTAAATTTGTAAAGTGATACTTTAAATTGTAATATTTTTTTATTTCTTTGTGATGGCATGTAATATAGGAAATTAAGCTCACCCATTATTTTATGTTATTTATCTTTAATATTATTAATAAATGTCTATTACATATTTTATTTCAATCATCTTGAACGTTCCCACAAGGATTCAGGAGGTTTTCTAAAGGTCTAGACTCGTCCAAAAAGCCTTAGAAGATTCTAGAATACTCTAGAAGGTTCTCGAATATTCTAGAACATTCTAGAAGGATCTGGAACATCCTAGAAGCATCTAGAACATTCTAGAAGGATCTAGAATGTTGAAGAAGACCTTGGAAAGTTCGGGACTACTCTAGAAGTCTTTGGAACTTTCTAGAAACCTTTAGATAGTTAAGGACATAAGTAGATAGTTGTAGAATATTCTAGAATACTTTAGAATATTAAAGATATATGTAGATAAGTATGAACTTGTAACACCCGTGTTTTGGGCCTAGGAGTTAACCGAGTTTATAGTTCGAGTCAATGAAATTTGATTAAATCAACCAAACTTAAATAATGACCTAATTGAGCTTTAATAAAAAGAGAAGGGACCAAAAGAGCAAATTGACCCAAAACTTTTAAAAAGCAAGACAACTTTATAGAAAAGTTGTCTTCCCTTTTCCCATTTCCTTTCTTCAAAACGTTGGAAGCCCTCACACCATTTTCAAAGCTTCTTCAAACCTTGGTTACTATTCCATCCATTATCTTCTTCAATTAAAGGTGTTTTTCAAAGGTAATTACGTTTTCTAAATCTCCTCTTTATCCCCTATCCAACCATTGTCTTAGATTTCAAGAATATGGGGTTTTGGAAATTAGCGTTTATGTTAAAGTTTGGGGTTTTAAAGGGGTTTTCCAATTGATTTTGATAAATTGAGTTGAAGTTTTAGTTAATCTTGTTAAAAGGTGTAACATATATCAATTTGGTTGAATTTGGATGAAAATTCGTAGTGGGTCCTTAGGGCAAATTTTAAGGTATCAAAATTTGGGTTTTTGGTGGGTTTAATGTTGAAAATGAAGGGTTGATGGTCTACTTATGTTAGGAGGGTGATTTGGGATGTTTTGGAGGTCATTTGGGTGTTTGGAAATGGGTGTTTCAGCCAATGGTTGTTGGAGTACGAAAATTGGGTTTTTGAGATATTAGGTGATTTGGGAAATTGTGGAAATTGGGTTGTGTTTGCAAAGTAAGTTGATGGTTGAGTTTAGCATTGAATTGAGAAGTAATGTATGTGTTTTGTTTGACTAGAAGCAAGAGGAAACATTGAAGAGGCTTTGGGACCGAATCCGGGTTCGTAGGAGGATTGGATCGAATTTTTAAGGAAGGACGGTGAGTGGTCTTAACTTGTTTTAAAGTTTGGTTCGAGCATGAGTAGTGTGTGTGTGTAAAGTGTGCTTGGTAGGCCACTTCCTTATAACCCAAGTAGTTAATTTAGTCTTGTTTTCCTTAAATGCCAATGTGCTTAATGACTATGCTCTTGTACTTTTGATTATATGGTGCATGTATATATATCATGATGTGGATATATGTGATGAGCACGAGTGTGGTTGATGATATATGATTGATGATGATAATTGGCACTAAATAATTACCGGTTGTAAATGATCGATCATTAGGATAGTGTGCACACAAATTGAGTCAAAACGTACGTGGCCTTGATGGCGTTAAGTCATCAAGGAGGAGTACGGTGATGTAACATTCCACCGGAAGCTTTAATTTATTTCTACGAGATGATGAGTGGAATCCCATCCGTAGGGCATGTGGCAATGAGTGGAATCCCGCACATGCAAGGTCCGGTAATGAGTGGAATCCCACCGAGGTAAAGTGTTGTCGAGGTTTAAATCCGCACAATCGGGGTAATTAAAGTGGCCAATTAAACTTGTTCATGTATTGTGATATATGATGGTGATATGTGATTGTGGTATATGGTGTTGTTGCATGATGTGGATGTTGATGCTTAACTTGATAGGATTGAGAGACCATATATGCCACTTGAAAGACTAGCTAGGTCTACTTGATTTTATGCCTATGCTTGTTGTAAGTAAGACTAGGATTAACATGCTTGAACCCTGCATTGTTGATGTTTTTCGTTTTAGAGCACCCTCACTAAGCTTATAGCTTACGCTCTCAATGTTCAACAATGCAGATCATTAGCGTGGTGTTAGCTCGGAGCAAGGCAAGAAGGGCTTTCCAAGTTGTTGCTCAAGTATGGTTAATTTTGTAGTAGTTAAGCAATGTGGCAATAGGGTGTGTTTGTATGAGCCTTGTATGACTCTTTCAAATGATGTTGTTTTGGATCGATTATGGATTGTAAACATGTAATACTATGATGAATGTTTTGGTGTGTGATGGCATGCGTTAGAGTGTTTAGGTTGCCTTGTGTATGAGTGCAAACCTTTCAAGATGTCTTGTTCCCTTTAAGACCATTTGAGCTTTTATGTATGCATAATATTGCCTAAATTTCTCTTTAATTAGAATGCTATGTATGAATGCTTTAATCCATGTTTGAATGACACCCTTGGCTTTTAAATATGTGTGCTTGCATGTTCGTGTATGCTTAGGTGAGTCGAGAAATGCATTTAGAGTCGTGTTGGGGTCGTTTAAGTTGAAATTGAGGAATTGCAGTGCAGGGGGTATCGATACCCCTAGCTAGGGTATCGATAATGTCTTGCCCAAAGGCCTCAGATTTTGCCTAGGATATCGATACCCCCTCCAAAGTTACTGGAATTTGGAGTTTTGAGTGAGAGTAGAGCGTATCGATACGGGGTTCCCAAGTATCGATACGGGTCTACTCTGTTGACCAAGGAAGGTTGACCGAGAAAGGGGGTATCGATACCCCTGGTAAGGGTTTCGATACGGTCTTCTCGTGGTTGACTTCTTGGGTTGACCTAGAAAGTGGGTATCGATACCCCTGGCAAGGGTATCGATACTATCTGGCAAGGGTATCGATACCTCTAGACAAGATTAAAATAAAAAGAAAAAAAATAGGGTTGCTAACCGAGGGGGAATCCTTTGGGTTTCGCTTCGGTTTTCCCCGTGTGGCTCACTCGGACCGGTCATCCGGCCAGACCGGGACGAGGGGGTTACAGAACTTATCTAGAATAGTTTAGGCCTTTAGATATTTTGGGAGGCAAAATAATGTCCGTCGGATCAAAACGATCCTAGCTGTCCATTGAGGAGGTGTGAGCCTATAAATATGACCACCCCTCTAATTTGTAATCCATCACTCAAAATCATTAAGTTCTTCTCTTGTAAAGCTTTCTCATAGCTTAAAAAAGTTTCTCTTTCTTAAGTTCTTGTGTGTTTGCCATAGCGTTTACGTGAGAAAGACTTGCTAACATTGTGTCAAGAGTGTTAGCACCGCACTCAATAATCCATCAACAGTGACAATATATGCAATATTACATTCAAACTTAGTTCTTCTTGGAGGTTTGCAGTATTACCACTTTTATACACAGCAGCATATTAGTCCACCACTTCCTCATTTCCTTTTCCTTTTTCTCTCCCTGCCATAATTCTTCCGTATCGAGCTCTCAAAGAATTCACCGTGCGATTGGTGTCCTTGGGAAAAAAACCCTGGAGGATTCTTGCCCAATTATCACCGTGGAGTTCGTACCCAGTTAGGAGAAGACTATCCTCTGCAGGAGTCCAGGGTTGTCCTCTAGCAGGAATATGAGTGGAGGAGAAGCTGGTAGTAGCAGCAGCACTCGCTAGGGTAGGTTGAGGAGCAAGGACGATAGACCAAGAAACCCGACGAGTCGTCACTGCACAACGAGGCACAAGATGAGGGGGCAGGAGATCAGAGGAGACTCGAATACTCGGAGACCCGTGTGGGGTGAGACCGAAAGTAGTAGAGAGGAGGGTAAGAGCTCGCATCTCTTGTAGTGTAGCAACAACTTCGGCACCGAGAGAAGAAGAGTGTTGGGGCGGATGCGTCGGCGATAGCGGGAGGAACCTCAGTAGATGAAGGAGGAGGAGGAGTGTCAACGGCCGGAGTCTTAGGATTTGTGAATTTTACAAATACATAAGTATGTGGTTCACAAAAGTGGGTATGTGAGAGGCTACCAACAGTAAGATTCTGCAATGAATTAAACAATTGTCAAACAGTAAAATCTTGCAATGAATTAAACAATTGTCAAACAGTAAGATCCTGCAATGAATTAAACAATTATCAAAATAAAATAACTTAATGCACAAAAAGAGGAAAATTAATACCTTAGAAAATATCGTTCAAATTTAATTTTACGCTGCAGTTACATCTGAAGGTTCCAAGCTCGAGGTCGCCAGTTTCAAACATGGCTAAAAAAATTAAAGCTGCATCAATAAACAAATTGCATTGCATGCGTCCATTTCTAAACTGCATCAATAAACATACTGCACTGCATGTATTTTTAAACTATTTTATGTATTACTAAATTATGAACAATCAAAAAAAAGAATCGTTATATATATACCTTGGTAAAATAGTCAAACTAAAGAAATTTATAAAGCTTGCACCTAATCATTTATATATTTGTAAATAAGGGATTATACTTAATTTTTAATTCTACCGACGTGAGCTTGTAACTAATGTGCACATAAAATTTTTGGGAGAAACTGGAGCCTTGAGAGTTCATCGCTATCGAACCACTAATATTTCATTACTAGACGAAGTTTTAGATTGATTAGTTGATGACATCACAATTGTGTATAATATATCAACCTCGTTAGTCAAACTCTCTATTTTTAGCATTCTAAATTTAATTTTTTTTCTAGTTTATTTAAGTATTTCAAACCACATAATTATGAATCTCAACTAAACACTTGAAGATTACCTAACATTTCAGGGGCAAATGTACAAAGATAAAGATACAATATGAACATCTATAGCTTCGGTTTCTACAACATGCATGGTTATGTGAATTTCGCTATGATTCCTAAAGACTTTATATTTAGGCTTAGAATAAGATTTAATTATTATCTTTTGTTTTCCTATGACATTAATCTTAATCCTGACGAAATTGGACGGAAGTCTTGGTTTAGAGATCTAATTATATACTGAAGTAGTATGAATTTTTTTATCTAGTTCTTTTGTGTTTAAAAATGAGTTGAGTTATGCTTATAACTATAAGTATTTAATAGATATACTCTAATATTTTCTTGTGGCTAGCCATAGAATTTGGTTGTAGGAAACACGAGTAAAAATTATAGTGTAAGATTATTTTATGGTCTCATTTTTTTCTAGTTGTTTGCTCTTTTTCTACTGTATTTGTGAAAATTAATAAGTCACTTGATCTCCTACTATATTTGTTCGGTTAAGTTCGAATAAAGATGAAATAGTTAAAATATCTAGCTTGAGAAGATTATAAAAATAACCTATTTATCTCTGACAGATCATTTGATAGAATGAAAGTAGCTTGTGAAATTTGTTTCTTTGTTTTACAATTGTTTTATTTATTTAAATTATTTGGAGTTATTTTTAAATCTTTAATGTAAATTTGTAAAGTGATACTTTAAATTGTAATATTTTTTTATTTCCTTGTGATTACATGTAATATTGGAAATTATGCTCACCTATTATTTTATGTTATTTATCTTTTTTTGAAGTTAATGCCGCCCGGTTACTTTATTGAAAAAATAAAACGAAAATAAAACCAACAAAGCTCAGAATTCGAAACGATCAGACCGCAGAACTCGACATCAGAGCTCAGAAAAGCTTTTCAAAAGAAAACTCAGAAAACCCTACACAAAAGAAAAAACCATGGGCAGCCAAGCTTCTTGTGATGAGCATATTCTCTGTGAAAGAAAAATCGCGTGAGGAAGATGAAGAGTTGGAAACGTGAAGGGCAAGCTCAAAAACTCTAACTCTGTGGAAACGTGAAGTACGACCGTCGCTTCAGTTGCAAAAATAGAGGGGAAAGCTGGACAAAACCGACGAGATGCCCCAACTACAAACCTTTCATGGTGGCGAATAACTATCGCAGAAACAACTATTCTTTCGGCATAGACATATCTAGCATCCACGTTCACCTTCACCATAGACGGCGGGGGAGCCTTCCACCGGACCACCTGTGGTGTCTCCCTCGTTTGCAAGTTTGAGGAAACCAGACTCCATTCCGCACAATACCCATGTACAGAGGTAACTACATCGTGCATGTTCTATTTTACTCCTTCGTGGTACTGTCGATTTCTTGCTGACCATAGAGCCCAAATTAAAATTAAGATTTCTGTGCGACGCGGGCCTGTATTATTGTTGATTAACCACTCAAACCAATCATAAAAATACATAGTTGAAATCTGTATAGGCCACGAGAAACCCATAGCAGACCAACAACTAGTAGCTAAAGCACAGTCCTTGGCTACATGAATGTTATCCTCCACTACTGAACTGCAATTTTGGCAATATGGATCTGTAGATATACGCTTGATGTGTAAATTGCTTTTAGTAGGTACATAATTCATTAAAAATTTCCAAACCTGAATTTTAACTTTCTTAGGCACTTCGGTTTGCCATAATGCTTTAAAAACTAACTTCATCTCAGTTCTTTGGATGACTGATTTAAACAACAATGTGTACCCACTGCGAAATGTGTATATGCCCGTGTTTTCTTGACTCCAGACTAGTATATCCTCCCGTCTATGAGCATATATGGGAATCTCCAGTATAGATTTAACCTCAGAGTTTGTAAATAGATTCTGTATGGTGTCTAAATTCCACCCATCCCCCATAGGATTAAGTAACTGCGAGACCCTAATGAACTGGGGATTTGGGGGGGGGGGGACTCGATCTTGACTAAGGCTTTACCAGACAGCCAGTAGTCATTCCAAATGTCTATAGACAGCCTCGTGCCTACTCTCCACTTAAGCCACATCTTGAGAAGGCCTTGGGCACTCCAAATGCTCCTCCAGATTTGAGAGGGACAAGAACCGAGAGGTGCATTCAGAAACGAGGTAGAAGGGTAGTGCTTAGCCTTAAGTACCCTGGCCACGAGGGAGGAGGGGTCCTGTATTAGTCTCCAACCCTGTTTCTCTAATAGAGCAATGTTAAACTTTGCCAGATCTCTAAAACCTAGCCCTCCATCTTCCTTAGGCACGCTCAACTCAACCCACTTGCACTAGTGAATACCCTTTTTCTCAGCACTCCTTTGTCACCAGAAACGAGCCATAATAGATTCAAGTTCATGACATAGAGAATTAGGAAAGAGAAAGCAGCTCATAGCGAAAAGAGGTAAAGCTTGCAACACAGATTTAATAAAAACCGCCTTACCACCTTGGGAGAGTTTGTGGGAATTCCAGCTCTTCGAGCATTTGACAAATCTGCTTCTTAAATCCGAAAAGCCCTACTTTTGTCCCTCCCAACTAGCATAGGAAAACCAAGATATTTCTCTAGGTTTGTCGTGACCGAAACCCCAAGAATGCGACAAACACCCGCCTTATTCTCATCCGTAACATTCGAGCCAAAGAAGATGCCCGACTTGTCATAATTTACCAGCTGTCCAGAACTACGGGCATAAGCAGTGAGGATCACCTTGATTTTTACAGCTCCAGTAGTTGTCACGTCCCCAAAGAGCAAACTATCATATGCGAAAAGCAAATGAGTGATACTTGGTGCATATGGAGTGATGCAAAGCCCACACACTTCCCTACCAATAGCAGCTTTACGGAGGAGAGAAGACAAACCTTCGTTGCAGATTAAGAAGAGATATGGTCTAAGGGGGTCTCCTTGCCTTAAGCCTCTAGATGGAAAAATAATTTCTCCCACAACCTCATTTATAATCACATAATACGGTACAATAGATATGCACCTCATGATCCCAGAAACCCATTGTTCTACAAACCCCATTTTCAAAAGCATTCCTTCCACAAAAGCCCATTCAACCCGATCATAGGCCTTGCTCATATCTAATTTGAGAGCAAAATTTCCTTTCTTCCCAGTTCTTTTATTCCGCAAATAATGCAAAGTCTCATACGCCACAATAATGTTATCAATAATGAGACAATTTGGCACGAAGGCACTCTGAGCAACATCAACACATTGAGACAGCACCTTCTGAAAACGATTTGCTATCATTTTTGAAATGATCTTAAAAAGTACATTACACAGACTAATGGGCCTGAACTGGGTTAATCTAACAGGAGCCTCCATCTTTGGCACAAGAACAATATGTGTGTGATTGATCAAATGTAGAGGGAAATCTCTGCGATGTACTGTAATACAAAAGTTGGAAATGTCATCACCAATAATGTGCCAAAATTTTTTGTAGAACACAGTTCCCAAACCATCCTCACCCGATGCTTTCAGAGGGCTCATTGCCTTTATCGCTATCCGCGCCTCCTCGGAATAATTCAATGTCAGTTGAGAGTTCATTTCAGTTGTGATACATTCGTCAATACCCTCATAAATACATTCAGCGTCCACTGAACCCTGAGATTGAAACAAGGACTGGAAAAAATCTTTAGCAAGATCATGAATTTCATTCTCCTCTTCAACCCGCTCATCACCACCATTCTCTAAGCTAGAAATTCTATTTCTCCTCTTACATTCAGAAGCATAGCGATGGAAGAAACTGGTATTACGGTCTCCATTTCGAAGCCAATTGTCTCGTGCCCTTTGCTCCCATTATAACTCTTTTTTATCCAACTCCAAGTTCAACGATAACTTCGTTTCTAGGAGTTCCCCCAAAACATCATCAGTGGGGCTTAACTCATTCAACTGCTCAATACGATCTTGAAGGCTCTGCACAATATATTTTCTCTCACGATGAATGCGCTTAAACCACTTATCAAGCCCCGAGCAAACCTGTTTGAGTCGAGTTAGGAAATCTCCATGAGTTGAATCCCAAAGCATTCTTACCTCTTGCTCACATGTTTCTTCCAAGAGCCAAATAGCTTCAAACCGAAAATGTCATCTTCTTTCGCCATTAATACCCCCGCCTCCCGTATTCAACATCAACGAGCAATGATTAGAGAAAGAATGGGGAACATGACGAAGATTAAAGTTGGGAAATAGATTCCACTACTGATCATTAGCCACTCCTCTATCTAATCGCTCTCGAATTACCGTGGTTTCCAAGCGACCTTTTTCCCATGTAAACCAAGATCCATGGTATCCTAAATCATGCAATTTGCAATCCTCTAGAACATCCCAAAAGCCTTTCATCTGCCTCTCACTTCTAATCAGTCCCTCTATTTTTCAAAGGAGTACAAAATCTCATTAAAATCCCTAATCACCAACCAAGGGATTCCAGAGCTATCATTTAACTGACGAAAAAGGTCTCAAGCTGCACTACGCCTCCTTTCATTCGGGGCACCATAAAACCCAGTGCATCTCCAACTGTTCCCATCAGAATCATCCGAAATAAGCACATCAATATGTCTCTCTGAAAAAGGTTGTAAGGTAACTTTGCAATCAGACTTCCAAGCCAACGACAAACCACCACCGCTCCCAAGAGAACTAACATCCATCTCATTCGGAAACCCACAAAATTTACGAACCTTCTCCATTCTAGAACTATTTAATCTGGTTTCAATAAGAAAAACCACAAATGGATTATTGTCTCGTAGCACTTGCCTGAGACGACGAACTGTCTAAGGTTTACCCAGGCCTCGAACGTTCCAACTTAGGAGTTTCATTGCGATCGGCTAGCCCAATCTTTCGTGCCTGCCGCTTGTTGAATGGGCTGGTTTTCAGTCGAGATAGAACCCGAAGCCTGGGCCCTTTTGATGCCTTCCTTATGATCCAATGGGCTTTCTTCATCAATGCAGCCCATTATCGTATCAAAAACCCCTTCTACAATTAACGAGATTTGATTGCTCTAAATTCCCTCTCAGTATGCCACTTCCAGCTAAAGTTCCCAAGTTTGCTCGGGCAGTGCTAACAGTCGTTGGGGACTGTAAATTGGTTTCCTAAATTTTCGCCACTCACACTCACTGATTGAGCACTTTCTATAACATCCTCGCGAAGCTAGATGCTCGTCGGTGCCACCGCTCGACGGGGAGGAGCCCAGAGAGAACTATCCCAGTCCAGTTTCAATTCAATAATTCCGGGAATAACACACAATGGACAAAAGCTCTCTCCATGGCCTAACCTGTCACATAGAAAGCAAAAAAAATGGATCTGAACTCATACTGAAACCGCACATACTCTACAGCACCATTAGCCAGAGCAATTTTCTTTTTTCTTTTCAGCGGTTGCCGTATATCCAGAAGAACCCGGATACACATCATTTTTCAAAAACCCAAAGAGATAGAGTGCGAGTCATAGTCCAAAAAACTACCCAAGAAATTCTCAGAGATCTTGCCACTCCTTTCGACATGTACCCAGTTGGCAGGTCATGCACTTGAACCCACATTTTCACAAAGTTCAGGGGAACAATCTGAGGATCTTCATTTGCATTTAATCGATGCAAGACCATCAGATGAGAATTAAAACTCCATGGACCCCCTGCATCAATATGATCCGCATCTACACCATGATAAAGCCTAAAGAGGAATCTGCCACCCCCTAACTCGGATATAGAGATTCCACCCAACGGATGCCAAACATTCGCCATAGTCGATCTCATTGCCTAAAAATTTATGACACTAGAGGTGAGAAAAAAACCCACAAAGCAAAAGTCGTAGGAAATTGAGAGTGGAATATCCCCCTAATCTACTTGCAAGACATCATCCTCAACATCAGCAATAGATAGAGCCTCCATCGAGTTCTCCATAACCACCGGAATTCGAATCAAACAGACAATGTTGAAACAGACAAGAAATAACCTAAGTGATAGAAGACAAAAAAGAAGAAACGTGCCACAATGAGCAGAAGAAACGTGCTATAGAGAGCAGAAGAATCTAACAACATAAGTATTTGAATATACCGACTGTTATTTTTTAATTTCAAAAGTAAAGTCTGTCGTTTATTCGAAAGGTTTTTAAAAATATTGAAATGTGAAAATGATATTAACACCTTAATTCAGTATTTTATGTTATTTATCTTTAATATTATTAATAAATGTTTATTACATATTTTATTTCAATCGTTTCCTTTAGTGACAAAATTCATTCTTAGAGTTGATATTGTTGTCACAAACAAATTTAATGGTAACAAATATAATCATTGATGATGGAAATAATTGATTTAAATATTTGACACTAATAAGGAAACATTAGTGTTAAAAGTTGTTGTCACTAATGCTAATATGTTAGTGTTAAAAATCATGGTCGCTAAAATCTTGAATAATTGTGACAATTTTTATGAAAATTGTCACTAAAAATGCAATTTCTTGTAGTGTTTCCAACATAATCAAAATTGGAAGTCAAGTTTACCAAAAAGAAAGCAAATTTGTCAAGAAAAGAGAAGAAAAGAAAAACTACCTGAAGAAGACTAATTGGCTGTCCAAGAATCAAAATACAATGACCAAAACTACAAGTAAAGAAGGTAAAAGAGAAGTTAACCTAGAAGAATACGAATTTCTTGGAAATTATTGTGATACATACATGCCTTTATCAAGAAATGCAAACGAAAACGAATGAATTAACGAAGAATATGCTGAGTATAAAGAAACCTTTAAAAGAATATTAAAAACTTAGAATCTGTTTGTTTTTTGATACCGATGAATGAAATGCCATTTATCCAAAATAATAATAATAAACTAAAGTTGAATTGAGTTTGTTCTTGATCGTAGTGATTTTATAAAAAGGTTGAGTATAAAATAAGCGTTTAAATTCTACTTAAATATCAAATTGTCAACAACCGTTACAAAATTTTGTCGTCCAACTAAAATTTGACATGTGACATATTTATTAATTCCTTTAAACTACATCCCTAATTCTGAAACCCCCTAACCTTATTCAAATCAAAATCCTATATGTCATCGTCAATTTAGCAACTATCATCAATCTATTCAGTCGTCGAACCCTCGCTCGTTACATGAGCGAACATTATGAATCTTTGGTACATGAGCAAGGGAGGGAAAACGAATGAAATCAGACATTGTCGGATTGAAATCGGGCCATTTGCTTCTACACCAGAATTCTATTCTCACCATAGCCAAATCAAAGATAGACTCCACATTAAACTTTTTTTTGTTAAAAATAATCTCATTTTTACAGATCCAAATAGTCCACAAAATTCCAAAGAAAGTTACATGAGTTATTATTATCAATTTGTATGTAATCTTACTTTGACCATTAACAATAATAAATTGTGAAAGTCATAGTTATGAAAAACTATGAATTTGTATAAGTAGCGGAACTTAACGTAAAAGTTTAAGGGAAGTAACTTAATTTTTTTAATAATTTGGAGATTTAAATGAAAATTTTCAAAAAAGAATTGAGAGTTTAATTAAATTTTTTAATATTTTGGAGAGATTTAATAAAAAAATTAAAAATAGAGAAATTTAATTAAAAAATTTAAAATTTAATATAAATTTTTAAAAATCCTGAGGGAACTAAACTAAAATTTTTTTAAAAAATTGGGGGTCGTGGCCCCTACTAGTCCTTAAAGAATATGCCATGTTTTGTATGTAGGGATGACCATGGGTTGGCTTTTGGTTGATCCACACTCAATTCGAAAATATAGCACCTTTATTCGACCCAAATTTTAGATTAAAAACTCGAACCTGACCCGTTTCTACATAAATTAATTTTCCCTATTTTTATTTAATAAAATTGGGAGTTAATTGAGAAAAAATCAAATGGGGAGGAAGCATCATAATAATTATTCTATTTTTATTAGACAAAATAAGGAAGTAATTGAATAAATAAATAAATATATATAGAGAGAGATTCGATAAATAAGAAGTTAATTGAAAAAATTCAAATAGAGAGAAAATATTATAATAATTACTCCAACTCTCTGAGCGTTCTTCATTGTTCTTCGTTCGTTCTTGTTGCAATCACTTTCAGAGTTCATTTGATTAGCTTTCTCGTAGAATGATCTTTTGTTTGAGGGCTTTAGAAGTGTTTGATTTTCTATAGCGAGAATCCAGCTCAACTTAGGCGTTTGCTAGGAGAGCTTTGCCTAAGGTCGCACGATTTTGTTAGAAGGAGTCTAGCCCCGTGACAAGTGGATTTAGGCTTGCTTAGTCGCATAAGGTTCCGCGAGTCGACTAAGGGCGCACGTCCCAGGTAGCGAAAGTCTACGGGCGTGACAGTTGGTATCAGAGCGAGCCGAGGGGACTTGCGTTCGAGCCAGCTTGCAATTGCAGTCAAGCGTGGTGGTGATTTGCGCTCGAGTTAGTCGAAGTGATCAGGGATCAGACTAGTTCGTGGCACGATAGGGAACAAAATTGCACCAAAGAATAAATTAGCAACGACAGACCAGGTAGAAGAAGCTATCGAAGAATCTAAGGGGAAAATCAGAGACGAGATTGAGATCCTTCTTGCTGAGTTGTACGACAAACTTGATGGCCGTGACAACTCCCTTGAGGCCGAGGTAGCCTCGGTGAAGGAGAGACAATGGAGAGACATTTCATCATTGAAGGATAGGGTCGTTAGACTTGTGGAATCCGAAAGGGAGGTCAAGAAGTTCCTAAGTGATGTGAAGTCATATTATGAAGAATAGAGATCTATTGAGCGTGGGTTCAATGACACGACACGCCATATCCTCGATGAGTTGCGAATAGTTCAAGAGAGTTGTGTTCGTAGAATTAAGATAGAGGCTTTGTGAAAGGAGATGAATGAGCTCAAGAGTGAGCTGCTCAGTTTCAAGACCGCATTGAGTGAATGGGGTGTGCTCAAAACCTTCTTAGAGGAGCTTAGATCGGGGGCGAAGCTCGTATTAGAACAAGGTGATGCCAAGCGGCTTGTAGAAGCAGTCGACGTTGCCAAACCTCCGACCGAGCCTGCAGGACGCAAGAAAGCTCGTGTTGAATCGACCAAGCCCGATTCGAAAGACAAAGGGAATGGTGAGTCTAAGTCTGTGCCGAAGAAGAAAGGGAGTAAGAAGTTGAAGTGCTACTTCTGTGATGGTTCCCATTTGATAAGGGGATGTCCCAAGAAGAACCGCCTTACTGCCATGGTGAGGACAACAGACGAGTCAAGGGGAGAAGTAGTGAGACTTGGGGCGATCAGGTATGCCAGTGCCACCAAGCCGAGTGAGAGTCATGGTTCGACTACGAGTGCCAAAGTAGTCAAGTCAAGATCGAGACCTGGTGCGACATCGAATGAGGAAAATGTCAAGCCGAGGGAGATGAAGCAATTGGAGTGCTACCGATGTAAGTGGCCTCACAAGGTGCGAGATTGCCCGTTGAATTCTGCCAAGGCGCATCCTGACCGAGAGCAGAATGAGTTAGACATGTCCGAGAAGGCTACGAAATAATCCATCGAGCATGTTCGTGGAAAGAACATGGCTGCTAAGACAACCATGAGAAGAAGGTCGAAGGCAAAACTTTTCGAGGGTCTTCTTGGGGAAAAGAACATTGCTTCAGAGGTACCGACTAGAAAAGGGCCCAAGGATGATCAAGCCGAGGGTGTTCGTGTGAAGAACACTTTTTCAGATACCAAAGTTAGAAATGAGCCAAGTAAAGCCAAGCCGTTGAGGGAAATTGGGACCGTTGAGACACAACCTCTGGCAAGGTTGGAAATGAGCGAAGGACTTCAAGTAAGAAGCACCGACGAAAGAGGAAGCACCGTTCTTCAAAGAAGAAGGGCCGGTGCAAGAAGAAGCAAACATCATACTCTTGTTTAAGAGGGCGAATGAAATTAGGGGCAACGGACTACGTGACAGAAGGGTCGATGCATGCAAAGAACTCAAATGAGGGAGGTTCGATGCAAAGGGGGTCAGACTTCGAAGAGAAAGAAGGGCTGGCCCATTTTAGAGTAAATGTGGCGACCGAGAGGAAGGTACATCGCAAACACATTCTTAGTGTTTTTTATTTTGATTTACCATCTTTGATGAGCGTAGGTCGAGTAAGACCTAGCCTTCGATGTGAGAGAACCAAAGATTGGAAGGGACCTTTCGGAGTTCTAGGAGCTCGACAGGTGTTCAATATTGTGACTTCCAAGTCTTTGTTGTTGGATCAAGGGGATCCAAGTCGAGGTAAATTAGAGTTTGTGGGAAAGAGTTCCTACGATGGTGATGTACCAAGTGGCGTCTTAGTACGCGATTGTCCGAGACAGTTTGAACCGAGGCAAGAAGTTCGTATGGGAAAATTGCACGAAGATGAGGCATCGACGAGTAATCAAGTTGACCCTGCCCAGGATCGTTCGAGTGTAGCAACGAGGGCGTCGCTATGTTCAGTGGGGGAGAATGTCACGGACCAGACTTTTGGGACCGAGTCATTGGCGCAAACATCGAGCAACGACGTTGTGCGCGGAGCATCGGGCTCACCAAGACCATCAGACTTGGCCTGGCACTTGGAGAAAGCTAGCAAGCCCGCAAGCCCACCATACTTAGTAAATTATATAGAGGAATTACCGAGGTAACTTGGATGGTAAAATACGTTAAGCCATTGCGATTATCACTTAATATTATTTGTAATTATCGTAGAGATAATGTTTGTGATAATTAGATATTTAAACTAAGAGATATGATAGATCTCGACTGTCGATGTAATTTAAACTGTACCGTTGGATCTAGGGGAGTTCAACTATAAATAGAGCCTCCCAGCTCAGTTGTAATCATTCCAGTTCATTCATTCTCTGAGTAATACAAAGAAGCGTTTACTCTAACTCTCTGAGCGTTCTTCATTGTTCTTTGTTGTTCTTCGTCCGTTCTTGTTGCCATCACTTTCAGAGTTCATTTGATTAGCTTCCGCGTAGAACGATCTTTCGTTCGAGGGCTTTAGAAGTGTTTGATTTTCTAGAGCTAGAATCTAGCTTAACTTAGGTGTTTGCCATGAGAGCTTTGCCTAAGGTCGCGCGATTTAGTTAGCAGGAGTCTAGCCCTGTGACAAGTGGATTTAGGCTTACTTAATCGTACAAGGTTCCGTGAGTCGACTAAGGCCGCACGTCCCAGGTAGCGAAAGTCTACGGGCGTGACAATATATATATATATATATATATATATATATATATATATATATATATATATATATATATATATATATATATATATATATATATATATATATATATAGAGAGAGAGAGAGAGAGAGAGAGAGAGAGAGAGAGAGAGAGAGAGAGAGAGAGAGAGAGAGAGAGAGAGAGAGAGAGAGAGAGAGAGAGAGAGGGATTATATCAATTATACATACATATTTAGAATAAAATTAAACTATTCTTTCAGGTCGTATTTTTAACTTTAAACTCAAACTCGATTCGAACTCAAAATTTTCTTCTAAACATCTGATCCTATAAGGTCGGGTCAGGTCAAAACCCACTAATAAATACAAAAAATCTAATACCACTTTAATAATATTAGCTCTATTTCTAAACCTAGACCTAACAAACTTGACCCGAGACCCGAACCTATTTACCCGATCCGAGACCCGGAATTGACCCAAATACGATGACCCAAATTTGATCCAAAAATCGAAATAAATGAACCAAATTGGAACTGAACCAAATTTCGATTGAATTGAAAATGGACCAGAACTAATTCAATAGAACCAAATAGAACCAAATCGATTTTCAACCAACCCGAATAGAGCCGAAGGCAACCCAAAATAAAGAAAATATATTAAAATAAATAAATAAAGATGAGATCTGAATTGTTGCACAACTCACTAAAAAGTCAAATATACATGTTATATAAAGTCATATGTGGTGTGGAAAAACCTAATTCGGCTTGATAATCCGACTAAAACCAATCGTGCTCTTATTAACTCGATATTGACTCGGCCCGAAATAACCGACATGATATCAACCGAACCGAAAATCAACCAATATGACGTCCTGACCCGTACCCTAACCAAAATCACCATAGACTCAAACTAAAACTGAACCAGACCCAAACTGAACTTAAACTGAATGTAGTCATACCCGAAATGAATCGAACTGAAACCGAACCGATTGACTCGTTTGCCACCATAATTTAAACCCAACAAGTGATCCCAATAAAAAAAGCAGATGATGTTCATCCTAGAAAACATAAGTTCAATTGCTTTATCTGCCAACATATGTGCTTTGTTAAAAAAATTAAAAATATATATGAACATATATTACATTATAATCATATTTTAACTATTAAAAAAACATTAGCTCTATTTCTCCATTAATATTGACATGTAATGTAATAAAACTTTCAAGGTAACATAATATACCTCTCTAATCATAATCCGATACATGAAAAGAATGAGAGCCTCTGAACATAGTAACATGAAGCTGAAGATTAGAGTAAAAGGAGGCAAGGAAAACCTAAAGAAATTAAGTGTCGGGAAAAATATAAAGCGGTGGAGGAGTATATACATCCACGTCCAGATGTTTTGTTTTGGCATGTAGAACTGGATTGGCGGCTATCGCAACTGTGCTGATATTATCGCACTAAATTTTTGAAATTTCACAGCCAACATCAACTCCCATGTCAGTAAGCAAGGCTTTAACCCATAAGATTTCTGATGTCGTATTAGCGAGACTACGATACTCCGGCTCGACTGTTGACCGAAAAATAGACCTTTGCTTCTTTGAATTCTACGAGATCAAATATGGTCCAAGAAATACGCATTGTCCAAATATAGATCTCCTATCGTCTACATCTCTTTAAGCCGTGTGTGGTGGGTCGATAAAGGAAACGGCGAAACAAGGCGAAAAGGAGGAAAAGAGGTTCAGATTTTTGTTTAGGGTTTTGAAAAACACAAAAGGGAAAAGGATTTGGCTTTGGTTTTTTGGGTTTTCTACAAATCATTCAAAAGGGCTCTCTAAAAAAAGGAAAACACAAAAACAACAATGAAATTAAAAAACGTTAACTTTCCTTTTTCATCCATATATGTTCGTTTAGCATGTTTTTGTGTAATCCTTTTTATTCATTTACCCACCATTGTTTAACTTGCAATGAGATAATATTTGTTTTCCCTATAATATGGTTTAGGTACAGGTCTTTGTTGCTAAGTTCGTGTATTATTTGTTTTCATGCATCCATGCATTTTAGAGGAAATTATTTTTTTCTTAAAAAATGCGATTAGAACTCTTTAGGTATCAAATTTTGAGCACGTCGAGGGTGCTAACCATTCCTCGTGTGTAACCGACTCTCAGACCCATTTTTAAAAAGAATCTCTGGTTTGTCTTCGTGGTGTCCGGTCTACCCTTTTAAAATTGTCGGTGGCGACTCCATCTTTGTTTTCAAAAAAAATAAAAAAATAATCTTATTTTAAACAAACAAAATAGTTCTAAAAAATAAAATAAATGTGGGCAATTTTGTATTCATTTAACAAGGTTTTCATACAGAATTTTTTTAATTTTAGTCGCATCATCAACATCAGACAACGTTGGAGAAGCAGGAAAGACAAACTCAGAATGTGCAATTGGGCACATGGACATTTGTAAATATCTATGTTATCTTGTCTCTCATAATCCTAATCTTGTCCAACTGCTTTTAGTCTGCAGCTTCGTGGACACAAGGATCAAATGGGTTTGTAACCCTTTCCTGCAGTCTGCACCTGAGTAAAGCATAGATATTGTAGCGCCACCTTCTTCTAGCATCTATAAAGTGACATAGGGATTTACATATGTCATATATTTTCTGAATTCAGATTAGGATTCTGAGGGACAAGATAACATAATTATAATTGAAGGATTAAAATAAAATATTAAATTATTTTAAACTAAAAATGAGGTCAAATTAAAATAATGGGAGTTAGATTTATTACTTCTTTTGAATTAGGACTAAATTGTTTGAATGTATAAACATATAAAACTAAATATGTTATTATATAAAACTGTCTATATCTTGATTCTCGAATTAGGATAATAATACATTGCGATACATGTCATTTATTGTAAAATTATTCATATCTCTCGGTTATATGTATACGCATTATTAATTATTATGTATAATCGAATGGAAATCCTCTACCCCTTTTCGGTGCTCCTACATATGTCCCTTGCTCAAAATTAACTTTAAGGTTTAGGGTTTTATGTTAGGGGTTGTGGTTAGGGTTTAGGGGATTTAGGATAGGGTATATTTTTTAGGGTATATGGTGTAGAGTTTAAGATTTAAAATTTAATTTTATAGTGTTTTTTAGTGTTGGGACATATATAGGGACACCAAAAAAGTACAGACGGATTTTATCCATGTACAACCTCCATTGGTCATGTTCAAACATGACATGAACTCACAGATTTATCTTTTATATTTTAATTTTTTCTTTAAAAAATTATAAAGTCAAAGCATATATATATATATGGAAAGCTTATGGAAATTTCCTCTGTGATAACCCCTTTTACTATTACATCATCGTTTTCATGTCCACGTCATTAGCTAATTTTTAAATTTGACTAGCACTGGAAAGGCAGTAGGAACCCTGGTGGAAGTTATCAGAAAACTTCCAACCAATGTAATGGCAGATTGGCAGTTGGAAAATTATTACTATTTTTCTTGATTGACTTGCATTCTTTCAGGTCTTATTTATTTGTTGGATTTGTTTATATCTAAGATTACTCTCCCCTTTGCCAATAATCACTTTCATTTCAAGCTCCTTCAATGGCGCCACCATCCCCAAAGGAGTTCATAGAAGCAGCTCTTTTCGCCGCCGGCCCTTATGCTCTATCTTATTCCGACTCCAAACAGAAATGGCTTATTCTAAGACACCTCCTTTCATTGCTTCAAGAATTCCCCGGCTTCAAGCTCTCCGCCAATACATACATGCACAACGATGGGACCGAGGTCAACCTTTTATGTGCTACAGGGTTCATCCATGTCGCCAATAATTCAACTTCCCCTGTTCCCCTAGTCATTTGGCTACATGAAAACTATCCTCAAAAGCCACCTTTAGTCTTCGTTTCGATAGACGGCACGACCCCGATTCATCCCCATCATCCGTTCGTCGACAACACCTCCGGCGCCACATCCCCGCCTTATCTCATAACATGGAGACACCCTTCGTGTAACCTCACCGATCTATTGAGGAACCTCGTTCATCTCTTTAGCATCGATCATCCTTTCTCGTATGCACCGTCGACGGCGACGACGACGACAACGACGAAGACCAAGTGTTTCGCTCACCCTTCTCTCGTTTCTCGTAAGGAAGCTCTCGATAGACTCGTCGGCTTGCTTCACTATGACATGGTTGCTTTGCAGGCCGACACATTTGAAGAAATTGAGAGGCTTTCTTTGTTGCAAGAGGAATTAAAGCGGCGTGATTCGTTTACCACGAGCATGATTAACGAGATGGATATGGAAAGGAAGAGTTTGAAAGAGAGAGCCAACGATTGGGCTGAGAAAACGGATCGGCTGGTGAACTGGTTGAAGGTTAACGATGGACGAGCCGTAATGGGGTTGGATGCAGGCGATGTCGGAGTCGAGGATGTATTCGAGATGGATGAGACGTCGAGGGAAAGACTCGAAACCTCGGCGGCGGACTTGGCCATCGAAGATGTGCTGTATAAGTTGGACAAGGCACTTGAACTGGAAGCAGTGTGCTTCGATTCGTATATTAAGCAGGTGAGGAGCTTGGCCAGAGAACAGTTCTTCCATAGGCATAAAGAAATGGACCTCAATATGCTTCGGCGATCCATTGACGGTGTATAAATTTATACATATATATAAATAAAGTTTGGTTGTGAATATGGCATATGATTAGATCCGACCAGTCCACGATTTTAATAATTGAGTAGACAGAAAGATAAGACACAAATTCCTATAGAATAATGTGTGCATATATCTGTGCTTTCGTGGCATTGTCAACCAAATGTTGTTTATTGATTTGCATGATCAACAAGTTTCTATTTGTATTGATATTCAGGCTAATTTTGGGTGTGAGATCGTAGAAATAGCAACTTTTAGTTGCCAAACAAT
This sequence comes from Hibiscus tridactylites, assembly GCA_958450335.1. Lineage (NCBI taxonomy): Eukaryota > Viridiplantae > Streptophyta > Magnoliopsida > Malvales > Malvaceae > Hibiscus > Hibiscus tridactylites. Next base: position 2,784,496 of record OY288284.1, on the reverse strand, counting down.
AAAGTGTTTCACTTGTTTTGTTTTGTTGTGGTTCACTTTACTGTTATGGGAAAAGGTTTGATTGTCTCTTGTTACTATGGGTGTTTATTTTCGAATATTCGATCTAATCCGATTTGAAAATTTGACTATCCAAAATTTTGGATCAGTGAAATAGAGATTGTATCTGATCCGGAAAAAAAATGGATATTCGGATATCGGATACTCGGATCGGTTATTCGGATATCCTGTTAACCGAATATATAATTTGACTTAATTATTTTTTCGAATTTGATGGTCGTATCTTTGAAAATTTTGGGTTTTCAAATATAAAAATTATCAAATTGTCAAATATGACAAGATTAACATCTATAAAAAAAAATTCTCGAATTTACGGATATAACAAGCGTTAAATTACTAAATACAACAAGATTTATACCTATAAAAACTTAATTTTTTTTGGATAATTTGGATTTTCGGATAATCCGAAACTTGATATATTGTGATCCGTATCGAATTCAAAAAATAAAAAAATAGGATCGGATATCCAATCCAAAAATAAAAATCGAATCGAATACCCGTATTTTCGGATCGGATCAATGAATAATCGAATCGGTCAGATCGGATATTTTTGAACACCCCTACTTGTTATTGTACTTTTCATTTTTTTTTTAGAAATGTAATTTTCAATGTTTTGAAATTTAATCCTTTGTTTGTTCGATTTAAAATTAGGATCCAAATAATAACATTATTGGATCGAGAAGATAATATGTATGTCTATAGAATGATCAAATTAGTGGATCTTCAACACTTTCAAACAATCATCTTTGAAGTTGCAGGAATAGATGTTCAACGTTTACCTGGTTGTGATATTTTCGGTCATACAGATTCTAATTTTGTTTCTTTCCAAACCCATAGGGTAAGACTGCGTTTTTGGTTGAATTTAGCAACCTAAACGAATATTTATCCAACTTTTTCTTACCAAACAGCCAGCGGTTGGTCATCAAACGGACGTTTACTGACAGCTGAATTTTTTAGCTTCTAGAAACGACCGTTGCAGTCTTAATGAAAGTTTGAGTGCAACAACGAAAAACGAAGCCTATGTCTTCTTTCATTAAAAAAATTAGCAAATAACATGTATTAGAATAAAACTAAAATTAAGTAATAATATTGTCAATTATTTTTTTAATTCAAATAAATGAAAATAATTAAAATTTTGAACCAACAATTAATTGGTCTAGTGAGACAAGACATTAGATCCATTAAGTAAGATTAGGGGTTCAGGTGCTGAACGTTGAGAATAAAGAAAATTAGGTTAAGGGGATTGTCCTCATAATAAACCTTTACATTACTAGTTTAGATATCGGTGGTTAAACCAAATTAAAAATGGGTAATTTTCACTAGTGGTCCCTTTTGTTTAGGGTGTGTTTTAATTTGGTCACGAAAATTCAAAAAAGATTATTTTGGTCACTTACGTTTAGAATCGTTGAGAGCATTCGGGACAACTGAGGCAAAATGAAATGCCTTTGGGCATTTTAAGGCCAAGGATGATCCAAGAAAGGATCTAGAACGGCCTAGAGAGCCCCACACTTATCCACACAAGTCCAAGGGGTTCCAGAACGTTCCACACTCATCTAGGCTCATCTGGAGGAACCTAGAAGACCCGAAAATGCTCGAGAAGGATCGGGACAAGTCCGGAAAGCTTGGGACAACTCCGGACATCTCCGGAACAATCTAGAATACTTGAGAGTATTAGAGATGTGGGTAGATAAGTATAGATTTATCTAGAAAAGTGTAGATGTTGTAGATATTTTAAGAGGCAAAATGTCAACCGTTGGATCAAATCAATCTCCATCGTCCATTGAGAAGGTTGGAAGCTATAAATAAGCTAGCTAGGGTCATTTGTAACCCATCCTACAAAACTCATAAGTGTAGCTCTCTTGTAAACTCTCAAGTTTTCTTAATAAAGCTTTCCTTTCTAAGTTCCTTGCCTTCTCTACTTTGTGTGCATTTGTCATAGCGTTTGCGTGAGAAAGGCTTACTAGCATTGTGTCGGGAGTGCTAGTGCCACACAGATTGAGTTTGAAAAAAATAAGTCTGTGACATGTTGCACACAAATTTCATAAACTAAATTAATCGAGAATTATGTTCTAAAACTTAAATTATCTTATCACCTATTTACTAATATTTTTTATATAATATATAGATATATATTTAAGTTTTGATTCACATAATACTTTAGGATTTATACTTTAGGTTTTACAGTTAGACTAAATATTTTTATTAGAAAAAAGTTGTTCACTCACTATGCATCAAATATTAACTCTATTTTTTTTATTCAAAGAAGAAAATACTACAATCACATGTTTTGTTAAAAATCACTCTAATTCTAAATAGAAAAAAATGAGTACGTGATCGATGTCCACCACATGTTTCGATAAACCCCCTATCAGTCCACCACTACCTCATTTCTTTTTCCTTTTCCTCTATCTGCTATAATTCTTATGTACCGAGCTCTCAAAGAATTCGTCGTACGATTGGTGTACTTGGGAAAAAAAATCCTGGAGGATTCATGTCCAATTGTCACAGTGGATTTCATACCCAGCTAAGAAAAGCCTATCCTCCGCAGGAGTCAAAGGTTGTCCTCTGGCAGTAATAGAAGCAGAGGAGGAGCTATCAACACCAGCAGCAGTCGCTGGGGGAGCAGGGATGATAGAGCGAGCAACCCGACGGGTCGTCACTGTACGGCGGGATAAACTGAGGGAGCAGGAGATTAGAGGTGCATCCAAAAGATGGAGAGAGGAGGGTAAGAGCTTTAGCGACTTCGACACTGGGAGAAGGAGGAGGGGCGGATGCATCAGCGACAACGGGAAGAACCTCAGTAGGAGGAGGAGGAGGGGTGGGTGCGTCCTCAGTAGGTGGATGAGCAGATGTGTCGGCGACAGTGAGAGGATCCTCAGTAGATGGAGGAGGAGGAGGAGGAGGGGCGGATGTGTCGGCGACAGTGAGAGGATCCTCAGTAGATGGAGGAGGAGGAGGAGGAGGGGCGGATGCGTCGACGACATCAGTAAGAGCCTCAATAGAAGGAGGAGGAGAAACGTCAACCGCCGAAGTCTCAAAATTTGTGAGTTTCACAAACACATAGGTATGCAGTCCACGTTTGTGGGTATGTGATATGCTACCAATAGTAAAATCATACAATGAATTAAAAAAATGAATTAAAAAATGTTAAACGGTATTGTTAAAATAAAATAACTTAATGAACAAAAAAAAGGAAAATTAATACCTTAAAAATTTGGTTCAAATTTATTTTTTCACCGCAATTGCAATGAAAGATTCCAACCTCGAGGTCACCTGTAGCAGACATGCTAAAAACTACAAGAAAAGAAGGTAAAAGAAAAGTTAACCCAGAAGAATACGAATTTCTTGGAAAATTAACATGATACATACATGCCTTTATCAAGAAATGCAAACAAAAACGAGAATAATGTGTATATTTATGCAAACGAAAATTAACTTAATGCACAATGATAGACGGTGTATAAATTTATACATATAAATAAAGTTTGATTGTGAATATGACATATGGTTAAATTCGACCAGTTCACGGTTCTAATAAAGCTTGGATTTGAATCCCAATGTTGTTACTTATACTACTTTGGTTAGAGGGTTTTGCATGAAGCAAGATATTGATGAAGCCCTGGCTGTTTTCCAAGAGATGAACTGTTAAGGCTTGAAACCGAATAAGGTAACTTATAATACTTAAGTTAAAAGGCTCTCTGAGGTGCAAAAGTATGATAAGATGAAAGAAATTTTGGAGGGAATGGGAGGAGATGGAAGATTTACTCTGGATACATGCAGTTTCAACACACTAATAAATGCACACTGCAATGCTGGAAACATAGATGAAGGTTTGAATGTGTTCCAAAGGATGTCAGAATTGGAGGTACAATCAGATTCTGCTACTTATAGTGTTGATGTTTATTGATTTGCATGGACTAGTTCCTATTTGCATTGATATTCAGGCTGAGTATAAAGAAACCTTTAAAAGAAGGGAGGTTCTGCGGTACGGCGCCTAGTATGCGGCTAATATACGGCGTAACCGGCTAGGGCGGTGAGCGGTTAAAGATCATGTTTCCGGTAAAAGTTACCGATTATGTTGATCCGAATATCAATATAATCGGTAGCGCCGAATTTGTTGTTAAGTTGGAGCGGATGGGCACTCAGACATTTGGACTATAACAAAACCGGTAAAATTACCGGTTATGTTGATCCGAATTTCAATATATTCGGTAGCGCCTAATTTGTTGTTTAATTCGAAAGTATCCATACTTTTTAAATCATTATCGAAACTTTTTGAACACCAACGTAACCGTGGTTGAAAAAAAATGTCGAAAATATCGATATTTAATTAAGAGCGTGCAGAAAAGAATCGATATTTAATTCATATAATCTAACCGGTAAAACATATCGGATATATTATTTCGAAATTATCCATACTTTTTAAATCATTATCGAAACTTTTTGAACACCAACGTAACCGTTGTTGAAAAAAATGTCGAAAATATCGATATTTAATTAAGAGCGTGCAGAAAAGATTCGATATTTAATTCATATAATCTAACCGGTAAAACATACCGGATATATTATTTCGAAATTATCCATACTTTTTAAATCATTATCGAAACTTTTTGAACACCAACGTAACCGTTGTTGAAAAAAATGGCGAAAATATCGATATTTAATTAAGAGCGTGCAGAAAAAAATCGATATTTAATTCATATAATCTAACCGGTAAATTTTACCGGATATATTATTTGGAAATTATCCATACTTTTTAAATGATTATCGAAACTTTTTGAACACCAACGTAACCGTTGTTGAAAAAAATGGCGAAAATATCGATATTTAATTAAGAGCGTGTAGAAAAGAATCGATATTTAATTCATATAATCTAACCGGTAAATCTTACCGGATATATTATTTGGAAATTATCCATACTTTTTAAATGATTATCGAAACTTTTTGAACACCAACGTAACCGTTGTTGAAAAAATGGCGAAAATATCGATATTTAATTCATATAATCTAACCGGTAAAACATACCGGATATATTATTTCGAAATTATCCATACTTTTTAAATCATTATCGAAACCTTTTGAACACCAACGTAACCGTTGTTGAAAAAAAATGGCGAAAATATCGATATTTAATTAAGAGCGTGCAGAAAAGAATCAATATTTAATTCATATAATCTAACCGGTAAAATATAACCGAGTACATTATTAATTCATATAATGTAACCGGTAAATCTTTACCGGATTTATTGTTTGGTGTGGAAAGAATCGACACAATTCAAAAACGTATCGAAACTTTTGGGAATTTTATCGATTATATATATCATAATGATATAACCGGTTAAAAGTATCCTTTGTATTGCTTGCATTTACAGAAAACCTAAGAGAGGAGAGTATTTGAAATCGACCCGAGTTTGGTTGCTGTGAAATCGACACGAGTTTGGTTGCATTTACAGAAAGCCTAATTTGTTGTATCAGAATCGAAAGGATAGGTTTAGGGTTTTGGGACTTTGAAGTAAAAGGTATGTTGTCGAAACCCTAATTTTTTTGGTAATGTAGTATTGGGTAGTTGGGGATAATGTTTTGGGTTTAGTGATGTTGAAGTAAAATCGGAATTTTGATCTATATAGGTCGAAAATGTGTAAATATATTTAGTAATTAAATATCGGAACTTTGTTCTGAGAACTTATCGGTAGAAAGTAATAATGTCGGTAGAATTTATATATCGATACTTGTGTCAGAAAACTGAAGCGAGATGGGTTCTAAGGATCATGAAGATGTTGTTCAAGATGAGACTGAAACGATTCAAATGGAGGCGGAGAGAGTAGATAGGGAGGAAAATCCGAAGAGACCAAAGGGTGGATTTCTGTACTTCTAGTAAGTAGAAATTGTGAAATAATTAATCTGTAAATTGTTATTGGATGAAAGTATTTAAGAACATTTAAACTTTCCTATGATGACAGTATTGACGAATTGCAGAGGATGAGGGATTGTGGGACTTACACTGTCGGTTCGGTATGTAAATTGAAATTATAGTGAATATATTGGAGGTTGAATATTTTGATTGTTTATGGTTTATGTATAATTTGCAGGTGAGAGACGTGGTGGTGAAGAAATGGTACACGATGAGTGCAACTGAGAAGCAACCATACAACATGTTGTCCATAAATGCTAGAGGAAACTATGAGGCGAAGAAGAAGAAGAAGAAGGTATTCATTATAGTTGTAAATATTTTATAAATGATATATTAAAACTCTGACATTATATGAATATTATTTACATAGGAAGTGTCGACTAGGTGTAGCATAAAACGAGTGCACCACATAGTAGAGGAGTTGAAAGCGAAGGGTAAATCAAATCTGTTGGAAGAAATGGGGTTTAGATCTCTTATTGGGATTCAGGACCGACCAATTCGGAAGGAATTGTGTCGGTTGTTGATGGGAGATTTTGATTTGCAAAAGTGTGATGTGCGATACGGAGAGTATTCATTTCATTTTAGTGTCCGAATTGTTGAAGCCGTATTGGGGCTACAGAATAAAGGCCAGAGTGTGGATGAAGTTATAAACACGGAGGATTGGAAATTACTTGTGCAGAAGTATGGCCTAACGTTTAATGTGTCATTTGCTACACTTGAGGACGACATAAAAAGCGGCAAGTATGAAGGGGATAATCTGAAGGCTCGTGTACTATTGTACATTGTCGGAGTATTCCTGTGTCCAACGGGTGATTCATCCCCGAGCAAGGATAGTATGAAGTTATTGTGCGACTCCGGGTTTAGAGGTGAATTAAATTGAGCTTCATATGTGTATGAGAAAATAATTGATGCAATCACGACTTTTCAAAAGTCCAAAAACCCCTCATACCTCAAAGGATGCATTGCTGTCTTAGAGGTAAACGAGTTGAATATTGGTATTGGTTTAGAAAACTTTGTAAGTAGTTATTATAGAAAATGATAAAGTTTATACAAAATGCAGGTTGCATTGTATGATTTTTGGTCAGATTCTTCTTCTGTGCCGACATTCCGAAAAACTGGAGTGGCACGCATCACTGCCTGGGGCAAGGAAGAAGTTGTTCGAGTTATGGCAAAGTTAAAGTTGGAATTACCGAAAAAGAAGGTAATGATAATTTCAGTATTTATAGATTACTAAGGACTTACAAAAGAAAGATGCTCTAATAATGTACTTTATTTGTGAAGGTTGGCGAGGAGGAAGAGGACGAAGAGGAGGAAGAGGAGGAAGAGGAGAAGGTAGAATATAACTTGAAAGTGAATGAAGGGGGAAGTAAATTTGACATATTGATTGCTGAGTTGGCGGAGGTTAAAAAACTCGTTTCTGATTGTTTGCAAAGACAATCCAGAATCGAAGAGGCTATGGAGAGCTTAAAGGGGGAAGTAGGGGAAAAGTGTAATGGTGTTGTTAAAGAAGTGGTGGAATTGAGGGGTGAGTTAAAGGGGGTGATTGAAACGGTGGAAAAAAAATTAGAGGAGGGGTTAGATTTAATTCCTGAAATAAACAAAAAAATTGATGAGGGGATACATTTAACTCCTGAATTCAAGGAAGAATTGGATGAGGGGATAGATTTAATTCCTTAAACAAACAAAAAGAGGAGTTATGTTGAGGCTAAATATGAAGAACTTATAAAAAAATGATGAAGAAAATGTCGAAGAAAAGAGTAAGAGGGTGGAGGAACATATAAGAGAAGTCCACCATGAAGATACGAGGACACCGGCTCATGCAATAGATTTAGAGCTCGATTCAGGGTGTCCTGCACCAAAGAAGCAGAAGAGTAAAAAGGTAAAATGAATAATACAAATGACATCCATTTTGATTATTGTGTTGCGGCTAATATCTATTGGTATATCGTAGGTTACAAAAGTAAAAATACCAAAGGGAATTGATGACGTCGAGGCTGCTATGTGTGATTATGTCTGGAATAGTGGCTTGTTAGAACCAGGGTAAGTTATATATATTGCTTTGCGAGTGATATTTAAATAAATGTGGTGAAAAAATTAATACAAAAAAATTGCTTCTATAGAGATGTCATCGTAGATTACGGGCTCGAACATGGCACAGTAGGGGACCTTTGTAGCTTAAAACCCGGGGAATGGCTAATAAGTCCGGTCATTAATTTGAAAGGCTGGATATTGGGTTACGAGTCGATGAGGAATCCTAGCATGAAGCGAAAGATTTGCTATCTTCCATCCGAATTTGTGGTAAGTTACATTTTTACACATTTTCGTGTCCAATTTGGTCATGGCTAGTCAATTACTGGAGATTGTTTTTTGAAATGCAGACCGCGTTCATAAGCAACGGTCAAAATGCGCCGTTTCTTGTAGACTTCTATTCTAGAACGTTGATGGGCCATAATAAACTCACCGACTATGACATGGTAAGATATTTTTGCATACATGTTGTTAAGTATTTAAATAATAACAATAAATGTTCTAATATCTTGTGTGACAATTGTTGTAGATCTTCATGCCAATAAACGATTCGAATAATCATTGGTGTCTCTTGGTGTTGGATATGGTTGATCGTGTAGCATCGTTTTTTGATAGTCTACATAGATCTCCCCGGCACAAGACTAGAGTGGAGCAAGCCAAGAAAACAGTATGTGTCGATACATTTTGTAATTTATAATGCATAAATTCTTCGTAATCTAATTGTATTTATTTTTTTACGCAGTTGGAATGTTTTCAGAAATTTAGTGAGGACGAGGCGTTTTCTGCCCAATTTGGGAAGATTAAGGTCCCACCGAGGGATTTAAAATTCGTGGTCCGTAAGACGAAGGTGCAAAAGAACGGACATGATTGCGGAATGTATGTGGTCATGTGGATGGAAGCTATTTCTGAAAGGAGGTCACCGGATGATTTGGTAAGTGGTCGGAAAAGGACTTCATTTTTAAAAAAAATTTGCGACTGACATTGACTCCTAATTTGAATGTAGGTTGTTGGGGATTTTGATCGTCCGAGAGTTTTAAACGATCTCATAAATCACGATTGTAATAGAAGGAGAGCGAAGTTCACAACTGCTTGCCTGGGACGTATGAAAAGATAATTATGTTACCATACTTTTTCTCACTATGTAAATGATGATATCATAGTTAGTTTGTTGTAAATTATGTTAACATATTAGCTTACTCTTGTAAAAATATCATACTTATTTTCCTTTAGGATACAATTGTCGATACAGTTGTAAAAATAATGAAACTTTTTTACGAAATATATGTATCATTAGATTAACAATCCCCTTTAAAATCGATAGTTTTTTTCCTTCGTTATTAAATTATCGAAACTTGTTGACACACACGCAATGCCATAGCTTACTGGAATAAAATTGTCGATATTTTGCTGCCGCAATGAGTAATAATATCGAAACTTCTATACGAAATATATGTATCCTTAGAGTAACAATCCCCGACAAAATCGATATTTTTTTCCTTCGTTATTAAATTATCGAAACTTTTTCACACAGACGGACTTGCTTAGCTTACTGGAATTAAATTGTCGATACTTTTTCTGTCGCAATGAGTAAAATTATAGAAACTTTTATACGAAATATATGTATCCTTATAATAACAATCCTCGAAAATATCGATACTTTCTTTCCTTCGTTAATAAATTATCGAAACTTTTTCACACAGACGGACTTGCTTAGCTTACTGGAATTAAATTATCGATACTTTTTCTGTCGCAATGAGTAAAATTATCGAAACTTTTATACGAAATATATGTATCCTTATAATAACAATCCTCGAAAATATCGATATTTTCTTTCCTTCGTTAATAAATTATCGAAACTTTTTCACACAGACGGACTTGCTTAGCTTACTGGAATTAAATTATCGAAATTTTTAAGTTACCATTATGAAATTAGTTATGTTTCATGCTTCTCTGTCAAATTTCATCTCAAACGGACATCTCAAACTCAATCAATTGCATATACAAAAATCAGGACTAAAACGTAAAACTTGCAAACCTCAAAACCATTCAAATCAGTGCCCAACGGTCAAGTGTTTCGAAACGGGGTTAGCCCGTTCAGAAACGGGGCTTGGCAGTAGCTAAAGTGTTTCGAAACACCTCTACCCGTTTCGAAACACCCAGGCCAAATCCAGCACCTGTTTCGAAACAGGCAAGGGTGTTTCGAAACACCCTGCCCAGAAACAGCAGATAGGCCTCATTTAACACATCTAAACCCCATCGAACATGCTCCAAATCAATCCTCAACAAATCAACAACTTGCCAAGCATCATAACTACCAAATTGCATTAAAATCTAGATACAAAACAACTCCTAGGTGCACCAACTCCTTCCACACATCCAACACTTAATCATGCTTTTAAAACAAGAAGCATAGCATCACGACTTATGAATAAGAAGATTCAAACGTTGCAAGCGCTAAACCACATAGTTCAAATCATAAACCAAACTTGTCCAACGTACACAATCTCATTAAACATCAACATAAAAGACTCTCCCCCCATTGCCTTTATTATCTATAGCTATTAACCGAGACATACATCTCAAGTGGAGCTCTCCTTGAATCCCTTGCTTCTTGTTGTCCCAACTTCAAATATCTGCATTGATGGACAAAAAGGAGCGTAAGCACATAATGCTTAGTGAGGAATGCTCAAAACCAAAACACCATCAATGCAGCGAGTCATAAAACCTTTTTTAAAAGTAAACACATTTCGATAAACCAAAGCAGTGTTTGAAAACCCCTTTTAAAACAACATGCTTTAAATCATGCATTGCTCAAACATGAAAACCAACCCTTACCTTAGAAAAGCTAAGTAACTCACTTCAAAGCACATCCTTGCAAAACCATCAATTTAACCTTTCCATGCATGAACATCATACGCAAAGTTAAATACAAATTTCTTGAAAAAACACTTCCACTTCACATTATACTTTTCTCATTCTTGAAAATCATCTCAAAGCAAGAAACCTTTGAAAACCACTTACTCCTTCAATCTAACTCATGCATTAAACAAATGCAATACATGAACCACAAAATCAACATTTGCATTACATGCCTTTAAAAACATGCCTTCACAAGACTTCAATGCATTAAAGAGATTCCCATGCACATATGCACCATTCTTAATATAAGATAAACACTTGTACAAGTTAACAAGTAATACATGCATTCTTAGAAAACCACACACTTCCCATGCAACCATGCACCATTTCAAGCATCTCATGCTTCATTACATTCAAGAACATTATATTGGCTTCCAAGTGATAATTCACAAACCATCATAACACAAGACACAATCGGATACGCGGATTACAAGCGTTGTCCCATACGCTCCATACACACTACCAAACACTCAAGGTGGAGTTTACCGGTACAATCACAACCCCTCAACACCCGTGATGGAGTCTACGGTACAATTACAACCCCTCCACATCACTCATTGGTAGTTGTATAACATCACTAACGAGAACACGGGACACACAACACAGGATCCTCACATGGCATTTTAACCACCATTATGATCTTAGACATCTCGTTAGTGTTCTTGGATGGAGTTTACGGTACCATTACAACCCCTCAACATCCAAGGCGACTTTATTCACGGTGCACCCAATCCTATAGTCGGCTAACTATATCTGATTCAAGTACTTTTAAACCAACACATCACTTGCCAAAATACATCATTTACCATCATCAATCCACTATTTTTAAGCATTAAACAAAGCCATTAAATAAGTATGCATCACTATGCATCAAACCACATTTATCAATGCCCAAATCAAGGATCTCTTACCTTGAGTATCCTTCAACACATGGCTTACAAAACCAGCATTAAACATGCTAAAATATGCTTTAAAAACAGAATTTAAACATGCAAAATAAACACATTGCATTCAACCATCTCATGGTTCATCAAAAAGAGAGTTTCTCCGAAAACTTACTCTTAAGCTTAGCTAAGTTGTTTAGACTTAAACTAAGCTCCCATAACCTTCAAAGATTGGTTTCAAAGCTGAAAACCAAACTTCACTCACCGATACATAAAACTAGGCTAGCCAACAAGCCTTCCAAGCATCCGAAACCATCAACGCCACCTCTATTGCTCACGGATCATTCTCCCCTGTTTCAAGCACATAACAACAGAGGATTAATGCATCATTATGCATTAAAAACACCAGCAACACACCTAAACTCGCTGCTCTTTTTAAATCCAACATTTCGGCTACCAAACACAACCGAAATCACATCCAAACACTTCCAAAACTTAACCCAGCCAAGATCCATCTCTTCTAACCATTTTTAAACATCAATTAACATCCAAAATAAACTCAAACTTGTCCTTATACCTCTAGCATTAACAAAACACCAAGATCACCCCAAAAACCACCATTTTCACAAGTAAAAACTTAGGAAAATCAACCTATTCGGGATTGCATTGATTAAACCTCAATTACACATCATTTAGACATCCAAAATACATCAAAAAGACATCTCAAAACAGAGCCCAATCATCCAATACGAATTTCTTCAAAATTAAATCCAAATCTTGCATTTTAAGTCAAAATCAAGATCACAACATTAAAACCTTTAATAAAACTTAATTTAAGGATTGAGAACTTGGGAATTTCAGTAAAGAACTGGGTATTTAGAGGAGAAAGACGTTCATACCTCTAAATGTGGATTTCTCCTTGTTTAGAGCCAAAATCCTTGAAAATTCATTAAGCAAATGGTGAGGATTTGATGTAGAAATGATTAGGAATCATTTAGGAATTGAAATCTCAACTTTAGGTGTGAAAATCAAAGGAAAAGTTGCTGTGGAAATGTGTTTGGCTTAGGGAATTTTGAGAGAAAATGAAATGAGAAAATTTTGGTAAAAGTTAGTTATGAAACTAAAAATATATTTTTTCCTCCTTTCTTTTTATTAATTAAACATTAAATGAGTCTTAAAAATCAAGAAAAATCTGGAGAAATCCTCCCTTGGTTAAATTAGCTCCTTAAAGATTCAAAGTTTCAATCCTTTTAAAACAGTCACGAACTTTTCAAAAATTACATTTTAGTCACTAACTCAAAATGTCATATTTCCAAACCTCATTTTGTAAAATTGATTTCACCACTCTCTTATATATAATAAAAGAGGATTTTTACATATTTTCCCATATTTTTAATGCATCCCGAACTAGGCTTTCCTTAAAACCACCTTTTATATTCGAACCGAAAATCCGACCGGTCCGGTTCAAACCCAAAACTTCTAAGCCCAAAATTGGGGTGTTACAACTCTCCCCCTCTTAGGAAATTTCGTCCTCAAAATTTCAACCGGCGAAAAGGGCACAACCAAACTTCTCGAATCAACCCACAAGGCAACACAGGAGACTTAACCACCACTAAACACTCTCCACACAAAACTCCACCAAACCCAACACCACCACATACTGTTCACGAATTCCAGAACACTCAGATGTTAACCACATCTTAACTTTTCACACTTCCGGACTGCACATAGCCCCAACAACAACCTGAAGAACCTCCAAACTTTTACAGCATACACCACCTTAACTCATAACTCCCAAAACTCGTACACACGGTGACACCAACCCATCCAGTTCAGCCACCATGTGACCCACAACCTTCACTGTTTCTAAAACTCCTTGCAAAACTGCTCAACCTCTTCCAAAGGTTACCACATCAAGCAAAAATTCTTAAGCATCAACTGTTTACTCAAACTTCTCAATGTATTGCTGACATTCCTTCACATCCGCCGCTATCATCACCATAACGACTCACCAGGACTACACCTAACATCCGAAAATCACGTCACAAAACCCCAACCTTGACTCCTCCAGCCGTTCCACACACCACTAGCTGACTTCAGAAGGGATTACTTAAACACGACTAGCCAACCACTTCTCACAAGAACCCGTCCAACCAACATTGGCCCTTGAACTTACATTGCCTTTCCACTTCAAGCTTTGACTACAACCCTAGCCTTACCAGGACACCGCACATTCTATACATACATACATATTAAGATTACAAACTTCTATTCACCCCAGGCCAACCTTTTTCTACAACCCACAACACAACCTCTTCTCAACTCTTCAAAGGTTGCTACGAGCCATCACCTACAAAAACAACCCTTCTATTACAACATCAATGCCAAGTTACCTCAGCACTCTGGAAACACATCCACTAACCTGCAACATCACCTAACACCAAGAAACTACCACTTCTACCAGCTATTCACAACCACTTGACCGGTTCTAACTCCAACCGAAAATCTCCTCACCACCACACCACTAAGCTCTTTAAGCGCCCAAAACACTTTCCTTCTGCCAACATGCTATATCGCACTCACTATTACTGACAGCTCGTTTAATACCCTCCAATACTTCTAACATTCTCCTAGCACCAAAATAACTCTTAAAACCCATCATCCAACTTAACCCTATCTCAACACTAACGGACCCAACTAGCTATTAGCAAGTGTGAACGTTCGTATGCATGGTCACCAATATGCCCTATCAATGCCTGTGTACATGTATGCAAAACCTCTAATGTCATGTCACATGTATGCATGGACCAGCACATATATATATAATATAGTATATAACAATGGTTTTAACTGTGCATGTATGTCGGTTCACACCCACCAATAACATCCTCAGGATCCGCCTAAGAACAACCTCCTATCTCACTTCCAACTTGTCCAACCCTACCATTCTAACAACCCATTAATCCACAAAATACCCACTAATGCCCTCTTCACACTAAAGTTGTTTTCAAAACAACACCAACTACTACCCCAAACTTGCTAGCTACGAGACCATACCCACTACGCACGGGAAAACCAAACCTGAAACCAAACTAAGATAACTAGGGTAAAGGTTACTTAACAAGGTTACCTGCAAACACCCCACTGCCCTGGAGCTTCAACAGACGAGCTCTCTTCCTCGCAGAACCATCATTCTCCAGCCGCACCGCTGCAACATCAGCTAACACATTAAGGTCATCACCATCTCCCTGCGGTAGAGAACCCTGGCTACCCCGAGCCAACCTCAAACAATTTCGTCTCAAATGCCCAACAGGCCCACAATTCCAACAAGATTCTTTCCCCAAGCTCCTCACACCTTTCCGCCCTTCCTGCCACCTTCGAACTTTGTCTCGGCCGCGCCCACGACCCTTCTGAGACCCTTTTGCTACCACTGAACCTGATCTCACCACTTGAGGACAATTCCGCTTCACATGCTTCTTAGAACCACAGTTCCAACAAACTCCCACGCCCGAACAACCTCCAACATGACACCTTCCACAACGGTCACACATCGGCAACCGAGCTACTCCTCCTTGATCGTGTAGCACTTGCCCCACATCTGCACTACCATCCAGGCTTTGATTCAAGCCAAACCTTTTATCACGTAGCCTCTTACGCTGACCGCTCCCGAGGTCAGTACCCACAACTCTCTTGCTTAAACTTTTCTCACCTTCATAATCTGAAGCCACACCCCCACGCTGCTTAACCCTGGGAAATTACTCTCCAAGGCACCTTTCATAAAAGGCAGACACAAAAAAGTCCCAAACTATATCGTGGATACGCGATGCCACCGCCACATATGTCCACCAGGCACAGGCGTCCTCCAACATCAATGAGACAACACTTCCTAGCTTACAAGCATAGTCACAACCTTCCTGATCCAAAAATCAGAATTACACTGGCCAACCAAGCCTCGAACACCTCAGTTGTCGAACCATGATACTCCACAGCTCCCAAATCACATAAACGCTGCTTCGAAAAACCCGCGTGTCCCACAACCGACACGTCTACAGGCCTCACTTCCACCACGGCCTGAGATGTTCTCGACACCTCTTGAA
Organism: Hibiscus tridactylites; assembly: GCA_958450335.1. NCBI lineage: Eukaryota > Viridiplantae > Streptophyta > Magnoliopsida > Malvales > Malvaceae > Hibiscus > Hibiscus tridactylites. The sequence goes on along the minus strand of OY288284.1, from coordinate 2,768,600 downwards.
CAATAGGTGATGAACTCTTCATCACACAACCAACTTTCCCCTCCTGCCTTACTACCTCAACTCCAGGCACTGTAGGCTAAAACGAAACACCTTCACCAAAAGGTGAATTCCACGCCTTAACAACCTGCTCTAAAGCAGCAACCATCTCATCCAACTGCCATTCTCTCATCGATTTCACCATGCTAACAACAACAACAAGCAATCACAACAAAACAAACAAAACCATCAGGCCAGCTTCAAGCAAGGATTCAAGACTCCAACTCCAACATAACACAATAGCTATAATAATAAGGCAATGGGTATCCCAAATTCTCCCCTTTTACATGACATAACAGTCAATAAAAACATGGATATCACAACATCGAGCATATCAATCAACATACTTCGATCATGCTCTCATCAAACAACATTCACTCGCAACACCATAACATCAACATATCATACCCATTACACTTTCATCATTCATTAAATCAGCTCACATCACCAGCATATCATCAGCACAAATCCACATTAGCTCAATGAAGATTCACAATCAAGAAAACATGACAAAAACATCAACAATTCGCTCAAAGGACACACATTTCAACCGACTTTCAACCACACATCAGAATAAACATTAAACACTTATTACAACAATTTACCATTTCCCCAAGCATTTGCAACTCAGCTCTGATACCACCAAATGTAACCCCCCTTAGCCCGGCCTAGACGTTTGACCCGAACTACAAAGATTACACGGGGAAAACCAAAGTCAACCCAAAAGTCAACCTTGATTAACGACCCTTTTTTTTCTTTTTAACCTTGTCTAAAAGCATATTAACCCTAGGTGTACTCTTGAGATAAGCATACTCAAAAATCACAGCAATCGGAAAACAATAAGGGACTCAATTGCACAATATATGAATTTAGGGACCAATTTGTAAATTCTGGAAATTAAGAGGACTTTACCAATTTTTAAGTTACCATTATGAAATTAGTCATGTTTCATGCTTCTCTGTCAAATTTCATCTCAAACGGACATCTCAAACTCAATCAATTGCATATACAAAAATCAGGACTAAAACGTAAAGCTTGCAAACCTCAAAACCATTCAAATTAGTGCCCAACGGTCAAGTGTTTTGAAACGGGGTTAGCCCGTTCAGAAACGGGGCTTGGCAGTAGCCAAAGTGTTTCGAAACACCTCTACCCGTTTCGAAACACCCAGGCCAAATCCAGCACCTGTTTCGAAACAGGCAAGGGTGTTTCGAAACACCCTGCCCAGAAACAGCAGATAGGCCTCATTTAACACATCTAAACCCCATCGAACATGCTCCAAATCAATCCTCAACAAATCAACAACTTGCCAAGCATCATAACTACCAAATTGCATTAAAATCTAGATACAAAACAACTCCTAGGTGCACCAACTCCTTCCACACATCCAACACTTAATCATGCTTTTAAAACAAGAAGCATAGCATCACGACTTATGAATAAGAAGATTCAAACGTTGCAAGCGCTAAACCACATAGTTCAAATCATAAACCAAACTTTTCCAACATACACAATCTCATTAAACATCAACATAAAAGACTCTCCCCCCATTGCCTTTATTATCTATAGCTATTAACCGAGACATACATCTCAAGTGGAGCTCTCCTTGAAACCCTTGCTTCTTGCTGTCCCAACTTCAAATATCTGCATTGATGGACAAAAAGGAGCGTAAGCACATAATGCTTAGTGAGGAGTGCTCAAAACCAAAACACCATCAATGCAGCGAGTCATAAAACCTCTTTTAAAAGTAAACACATTTCGATAAACCAAAGCAGTGTTTGAAACCCCCTTTTAAAACAACATGCTTTAAATCATGCATTGCTCAAACATGAAAACCAACCCTTAGCTTAGAAAAGCTAAGTAACTCACTTCAAAGCACATCCTTGCAAAACCATCAATTTAACCTTTCCATGCATGAACATCATATGCAAAGTTAAATACAAATTTCTTGAAAAATACTTCCACTTCACATTATACTTTTCTCATTCTTGAAAATCATCTCAAAGCAAGAAACCTTTGAAAACCACTTACTCCTTCAATCTAACTCATGCATTAAACAAATGCAATACATGAACCACAAAATCAACATTTGCATTACATGCCTTTAAAAACATGCCTTCACAAGACTTCAATGCATTAAAGAGATTCCCATGCACATATGCACCATTCTTAATATAAGATAAACACTTGTACAAGTTAACAAGTAATACATGCATTCTTAGAAAACCACACACTTCCCATGCAACCATGCACCATTTCAAGCATCTCATGCTTCATTACATTCAAGAACATTATATTGGCTTCCAAGTGATAATTCACAAACCATCATAACACAAGACACAATCGGATACGCGGATTACAAGCGGTGTCCCATACGCTCCATACACACTACCAAACACTCAAGGTGGAGTTTACCGGTACAATCACAACCCCTCAACACTCGTGATGGAGTCTACGGTACAATTACAACCCCTCCACATCACTCATTGGTAGTTGTATAACATCACTAACAAGAACACGGGACACACAACACAGGATCCTCACATGGCATTTTAACCACCATTATGATCTTAGACATCTCGTTAGTGTTCTTGGATGGAGTTTACGGTACCATTACAACCCCTCAACATCCAAGGCGACTTTATTCACGGTGCACCCAATCCTATAGCCGGCTAACTATATCCGATTCAAGTACTTTTAAACCAACACATCACTTGCCAATATACATCATTTACCATCATCAATCCACTGTTTTTAAGCATTAAACAAAGCCATTAAATAAGCATGCATCACTATGCATCAAACCACATTTATCAATGCCCAAATCAAGGATCTCTTACCTTGAGTATCCTTCAACACATGGCTTACAAAACAAGCATTAAACATGCTAAAATATGCTTTAAAAACAGAATTTAAACATGCAAAATAAACACATTGCATTCAACCATCTCATGGTTCATCAAAAAGAGAGTTTCTCCGAAAACTTACTCTTGAGCTTAGCTAAGTTGTTTAGACTTAAACTAAGCTCCCATAACCTTCAAAGATTGGTTTCAAAGCTGAAAACCAAACTTCACTCACCGATACACAAAACTAGGCTAGCCAACAAGCCTTCCAAGCATCTGAAACCATCAACGCCACCTCTATTGCTCACGGATCATTCTCCCATGTTTCAAGCACATAACAACAGAGGATTAATGCATCATTATGCATTAAAAACACCAGCAACACACCTAAACTCGCTGCTCTTTGTAAATCCAACATTTCGGCTACCAAACACAACCGAAATCACATCCAAACACTTCCAAAACTTAACCCAGCCAAGATTCATCTCTTCTAACCATTTTTAAACATAAATTAACATCCAAAATAAACCAAAACTCGTCCTTATACCTCCAGCATTAACAAAACACCAAGATCACCCCAAAAACCACCATTTTCACAAGTAAAAACTTAGGAAAATCAACCTATTCGGGATTGCATTGATTAAACCTCAATTACACATCATTTAGACATCCAAAATACATCAAAAAGACATCTCAAAACAGAGCCCAATCATCCAATACGAATTTCTTCAAAATTAAATCCAAATCTTGCATTTTAAGCCAAAATCAAGATCACAACATTAAAACCTTTAATAAAACTTAATTTAAGGATTGAGAACTTGGGAATTTCAGTAAAGAACTGAGTATTTAGAGGAGAAGGACGTTCATACCTCTAAATGTGGATTTCTCCTTGTTTAGAGCCAAAATTCTTGAAATTCATTAAGCAAATGGTGAGGATTTGATGTAGAAATGATTAGGAATCATTTAGGAATTGAAATCTTAACTTTAGGTGTGAAAATCAAAGGAAAAGTTGCTTTGGAAATGTGTTTGGCTGAGGGAATTTTGAGAGAAAATGAAATGGGAAAATTTTGGTAAAAGTTAGTTATGAAACTAAAAATATCTTTTTCCTTCCTTTCTTTTTATTAATTAAACATTAAATGAGTCTTAAAAATCAAGAAAAATCTGGAGAAATCCTCCCTTGGGTAAATTAGCTCCTTAAAGATTCAAAGTTTCAATCCTTTTAAAGCAGTCATGAACTTTTCAAAAATTACATTTTAGTCACTAACTCAAAATGTCATATTTCCAAACCTCATTTTGTAAAATTGATTTCACTACTCTCTTATATATAATAAAAGAGGATTTTCACATATTTTTCCATATTTTTAATGCATCCCGAACTAGGCTTTCCTTAAAACCACTTTTTATATTCGAACCGAAAATTCGACCGGTCCGGTTCAAACCCAAAACTTCTAAGCCCAAAATTGGGGTGTTACAGCAAACTTTTAGTACCAAACAAACAATAAAGTGTTGGGTAAACTACAACGGAGGAGGCCACTCAATTATGGTTAAAATTACATTTTGGTCACTCAATTATTAAAAGTTATATTTAGGTCACTCAATTATGGGTAAGGTTGCACTTGGGTCACCCAATTCTTAAAGGTTACATTCGGGTCATTCAATTATTAAAAGTAAGGTTACATTTGGGTCACCCTTCATATTTAAAAATTATATCAATTTAGTAATTTTTTTCTTTCAAATCACTTGTATACTCTCGTTAGTATTAGAGTACTTCATTTGAACACTTTTATACTCTCGTTAACATTAAAGTACTTCATTTGAAATCATTAATTAATCTAATACACAAATTGATATACCTTTTTTAAATATGAATGATGACCCAAATGTAACCTTACACATAATTGAGTGATCCAAATTTAGCCTTTAATAATTGAGTGACCCAAATGTAACTTTATTCATAATTGAGTGATATAAATATAATTATTAATAATTAGATGACTCAAAAGTAACATTGACCATAATTTAGTGACCTTCATTATAGTTTACCCTAAAGTGTTTCACAGCTAGTTTAGTTTTGTCGTGTTTCACAACTACCTTTTGAAGTTTTGAAATTTAATTATTTATTTATTAGATTTAAAATCAAAGTCCAAATAATAGCAACACTATTTGATCAAGAATATTAAAATGTTTGTCTAAGATTGTGACTATATTTAAGATTTATCAAAAAAAATTAGTGGTTCTTCAACACTTTCAAACCATCTTTGAAGTCTTCTTCCATTAAAAAAAACATTAGCTAATAACATGTATTAAAATAAAACTAAAATTAATTAATACTATTGTTGATTAACTAGCTTCCTCGCCCTAACCTAGGCCCCAACTTCGGTTCTTATATATCGGTTAACGGAAAAATATGGAAAATATTGTACTTAGAATTTTTTTTTCCTTCAAAAATGTTGTACTTCTTTAATTATTTGTATATCTATTGTACTTTCTACAGTGATTTTGAACTTGAATTACTTACAACCCGAATATAAATGGTGTTTTATTTTTTTGAATTAAAAAATTAAAACCTCATGAAAAGCACCCCGAATATGAATAGTACCCTAGCTAAAATCAGCTTGAATAGTCAAAATTATTGTTCATATTCGGTTTCCTTTCACTATAATTTTAATTTTTTTTAATTTTAAAAAATAAAACAGTGTTCATACTCGGATTGTAAGCAATCCAAATTTAAAATCATTATAGAAAGTGCAATAAATTCACAAATAATTAAAAAATACAACATTTTTGTAAAAAAAAATCCAAATACAATGTTATCCAAAATTTTCCTCAATTATATATATATCCCCTCATTACTCAACTTCACGTGGGCTTATGCCCTTAAAATTAAGCCACGCTAGGGCTTACTCACCCTTTAAGTGGCCGTGTTATCCCACTTACGTGGGGCTTTAGGCCAAATTCCTTCAATTTGAAGGATTTGGCCGTGGGCTCTCTCTCTCTCTCTATATATATATATATATTGTAGAACTAATGTTTTGATATGATAATTGAAAAATGTTTTGGACTGATTTAAAAAGTATTTAAAACATTTCCAAAGTCCAAACAACTTGAAATAATATTTAAGGACTTTTTCATAAAGGTTTTTCATGTTTTCAAAGGCCAATTTTCACAAAACTGACCATGTGTTTCGAAACACCTTAGGGCGTTTCGAAACAGGTGCCTCCAGTGGCCAAAACGTTTCGATACTCGTATCGAAACGGGGCCAGCGTTTCGAAACAGGCTAGGCCGTTTCGATACGCCCACGTGGCACTGACCCCAACGGTCATAAACCCCAACGGCTCTTTCCCAACTAACTTTTAAATGCAGGTCGTTTCGATACGGGCTAAGGGCGTTCCGATACGCGTTCCGAAACGGCAAAGGGGTGTTCCGAAACGGGTACCCTGACAGACTGCAACGGCTCTTTCTATATTGAGGGTGTTTCGAAACGGGTTCAAGCGTTTCGAAATGGGGAGCTGCAGAACTGCATTTATGGAGGGAATTAAAGGCTCCAACGACTCTATTTCAACCCCAACGGTCCTAAACGGCTATAAACTCAATTGGGAGTATAAAAGGGACCTCCAAGCATCAAGAGAAGACTAATGCTTCAATTGTCAATCAACAAATGATCAAGATATTGTCTTAGTGCTTTAAGTGTCAATTCTTGTATAGACACACACTAGTGAGCCAAAATTGTCAAATTTGCTCAAGTGTTTTAGGTTTTGGGCGAGTGCTTCATTGTGCAAACAAACACCTATTAGAGGGTTTAAGTTTGCTTTATTTATCTCTTTGTATAAGAGGGTTTTGATCAAGGCTTTGGGTAGAAGCTTGATCGGTTGTAAGGGTTTCCTCCTAATCCTAAAAAAGGGGACGAATCAATTAGTGGATTGATTGTGAAATCCTTAGTGGGAAGCTAAGGTAGTGGATGTAGGTGCTTGTTAGAAGGCCGAACCACTATAAATCATTGTGTCTTTATTCTTTCTAGCTTCCACAACCCTTCCACCCAAATATCCACCTCTCCACCACTTGGTGAGCTAAATTGGTTGATCAAATCGAGCTCCACACAACCCAACAATTGGTATCAGAGCTTGGCTCAATCGAAGAGGATTCACATCCTATTGAGGAGATCCGGCAAGCTCGATCACTATTTCATCAACCGGCTCAAATGGCACAATCAATCGACAAACCGCCTTTCTTTGACGGAGACCACTATGCCCATTGGAAGACAAAGATGAAGTTCTTCATCAAATCAAAAGATTACAAGCTATGGGATGTAGTTGAAGATGGCCCGTTCGTACCTAAAAGAAGTAAAGCGGAGTGGAGTGCCGACGATCGCAAGAAGATGGAGCTTAATTGCAAAGCCTTGCACATCTTGTTTTGTGCATTTGGTCCATCCATCTATGAGAAGATGTCTTCTTGTGAGAGTGCCAAGGAGGTATGGGACAAGCTTGAAGTCACATACGAGGGGACAAACGAAGTCAAGGAGACCAAGATTGGGCTCCTAACCTTGGAGTATGAGAACTTCAAAATGGATCCGGAAGAGAACATCGAGAAGATGTTTGATAGATTCTCCACCATCACCAACGGTCTTAAAGGTTTTGGAGAAGCCATCCCGGAAGAGAAGCTTGTTCAAAAGCTCATCTACTCACTTCCCGAGTCTTGGGACTCAAAGAGGACCGCCATCATCGAAGCCAAAAATTTGAAGACTTTGAAGCTTGATGAACTAATGGGGTCACTTCTCACTCATCAAATCATGAAAAAGAACAAGGAGGATGAGAAGAAGAGGGAAGAAATAAGAGCTATGGGAGAGAAGAAAATCAAAGGGCTTGGCATCAATGCTAGTGCCATGGCTCTCAAGTCCTCCACTTGCCATCATGTCTACTCAAGTGAAGAGGAGGAAGATGAAGAGATAGTTCATCTCTTCAAGAAGTGTGCCCCTTTCATGAAGAAAGCCTTGAGAGAGCTTGAACGAGAACCTAAAAGAAAGGAGAGGGCTAGCACTTTAAGCCATAAGAAGAAGGCACATGTGGCTACTTGGAGTGATGAGGACTCCACCGACGATGAACAAGCCAACCTTTGTGTTGGGTTGTGTGGGGCTCGATTCGTTCAACCGATTATGCTCACCAAGTGGTGGAGAGGTGGATAATTGGGTGGAAGGGTTGTGGAAGCTAGAAAGATTAAAGACACAAAGATTTATAGTGGTTCGGCCTTCTAACAAGCACCTACATCCACTACCTTAGCTTCCCACTAAGGATTTCACAATCAATCCACTAATTGATTCGTCCCCTTTTCTAGGATTAGGAGGAAACCCTTACAACCGATCAAGCTTCTACCCAAGCCTTGATCAAAACTCTCTTTTACAAAGAGACGAATGAAAGCAAACTTAAACCCTCTAATAGGTGTTTGTTTGCACAATTAAGCACTCACCCAAAACCTAAAACACTTGAGCAAATTTGACAATTTTGGCTCACTAGTGTTTGTCTATACAAGAATTGACAATTTAAGTGCTAAGACATTTCTTGATCATTTGTTGATTGACAATTGAAGCATTAGTCTTCTCTTGATGCTTGGAGGTCCCTTTTATACTCCCAATTGAGTTTATAGCCGTTTAGGACCGTTGGGGATGAATTGGAGCCGTTGAGGACTTTATTTCCCTTCATTAATGCTGTTCTGCAGCTACCAGTATCGATACACGTGGAACGGTATCGATACGGCCTTCTTGAAGAAATAGCCGTTGGGCTCTTGCCAGCACAGGGGTATCGATACACTTAGAACGGTATCGATACGGCCTTCATAGGAACTAGCCGTTGAGCTCTTGCCAGCTGAGGGTATCGATACCCGTGGAACGGTATCGATACGTCTTGATATTTAAATGGCCGTTGGGAAATAGCCGTTGGGGTAGTTGAACAGGGATCGGTACGCTGACGTGGCGTATCGAAACGACCCCGGTCCGTATCGATACGCTAAACCCTCGTATCGATACGGGTTTTGACAGTGGCCAAACTGAGCCAAAAAGGTATCGGTACGGGTACAACCGTATCGATACTGGTGACTTGAAAACACAAGTTTGGCTGTTTAAAACATGAAAAATCTTTGCCAAAAACCTCTTAAAATACCTCAAACATAAATTCAAGTTGTTTGGACTTAAAACCAAGTTTTAAATTCTTTTCAAATTAGTCCAAAACATTTTTCAATTATTATATCAAAACATAAGTTCTACACTTTGCCTTATGGCCATCGAAGAAGATTCAAGGGTAACTTCTAATTCATCTACTTCATGTTCTTACACTTTTGATGAATTACAAGATGCCTATGATGATTTGGTTTTAGATTTTAAAAGCCACATTTTGAAAAACAATAAATTGATTTCAAAGTTAAAAATTCAAAATGATTTGCTTTCTAAAACCAAACTTGAACTTGAAGCAAAACTTGAAGAGTTTGAGTTAAAATGTCTTGATTTACAAAAATTGCTTCAAAATGTTCAAGTAGAAAAAGATTTGATTTCCAAAGAGCTTGAAAAGAAAAACAATTTTGGAAAATCAAATTTTTATGTTAGACAATCTAGTGCCCCTAGATTTATTAAAGGAAAATGTTTTAGAAGTGTTTGGGTCCCAAAAGGACTAACCACTTCAATTAAAAAGGATGACATTGAAAGATGGATTCCTAAGGGGACTAAAATTTGTGCAACTAACGTTTATGGATCCAAAGCAATTTGGATACCAAAAGTTACTTGATTGTCTATTGTAGGTGTGATGGAGATGTTCAACAAGTCAAACGTTGAGGGGGAGCTCCATACACACAAGGAAGAACACTTGGGGAAGGAAGGCTTCACATCCTCCCTTGAATTCAAGTGTTGGTAAAATTTTAGTTGTTTTTGCTTTCATTTGTTTATTTTAATTTTAATTCAACTAGATGATCATATATGTTGGACTAACATTTCAATGATGCTTTGAGTAAGGGGGAGCCATTTTAAAACCAAATTCTTACTTTTGTCAAACTTTTACCTCTATTGTTATTTTTGAACTTAATGTTTTAAATCTTTTTGATATAACAAAAAAAGGGAGAAATGGTTTGAAAAATTGAATTTTCAAATGAATAAGGGGGAGCCTTATGTGAATTAAAATTTTAATCTCTTATTCACTTTTTAAAGTTAAAGGGGGAGAATTCCAAACAATTTTTCAAGTGGTTTTATTATATCAAAAAGGGGGAGATTGTAGAACTAATGTTTTGATATAATAATTGAAAAATGTTTTAGACTGATTTAAAAAGTATTTAAAACATTTCCAAAGTCCAAACAACTTGAAATAATATTTAAGGAATTTTTCATAAAGGTTTTTCATGTTTTCAAAGGCCAATTTTCACAAAACTGACCATGTGTTTCGAAACACCTTAGGGCGTTTCGAAACAGGTGCCTCCAGTGGCCAAAACGTTTCGATACTCGTATCGAAACGGGGCCAGCGTTTCGAAACAGGCTAGGCCGTTTCGATACGCCCACGTGGCACTGACCCCAACGGTCATAAACCCCAACGGCTCTTTCCCAACTAACTTTTAAATGCAGGTCGTTTCGATACGGGCTAAGGGCGTTCCGATACGCGTTCCGAAACGGCAAAGGGGTGTTCCGAAACGGGTACCCTGACAGACTGCAACGGCTCTTTCTATATTGAGGGTGTTCCGAAACGGGTTCAAGCGTTTCGAAACGGGGAGCTGCAGAACTGCATTTATGGAGGGAATTAAAGGCTCCAACGACTCTATTTCAACCCCAACGGTCCTAAACGGCTATAAACTCAATTGGGAGTATAAAAAGGACCTCCAAGCATCAAGAGAAGACTAATGCTTCAATTGTCAATCAACAAATGATCAAGATATTGTCTTAGTGCTTTAAGTGTCAATTCTTGTATAGACACACACTAGTGAGCCAAAATTGTCAAATTTGCTCAAGTGTTTTAGGTTTTGGGCGAGTGCTTCATTGTGCAAACAAACACCTATTAGAGGGTTTAAGTTTGCTTTATTTATCTCTTTGTATAAGAGGGTTTTGATCAAGGCTTTGGGTAGAAGCTTGATCGGTTGTAAGGGTTTCCTCCTAATCCTAGAAAAGGGGACGAATCAATTAGTGGATTGATTGTGAAATCCTTAGTGGGAAGCTAAGGTAGTGGATGTAGGTGCTTGTTAGAAGGCCGAACCACTATAAATCATTGTGTCTTTATTCTTTCTAGCTTCCACAACCCTTCCACCCAAATATCCACCTCTCCACCACTTGGTGAGCTAAATTGGTTGATCAAATCGAGCTCCACACAACCCAACATATATATATAATTATAATAATTAATAAACTATTATGATTTAGCCCGAATTTTATAGTTCCAAATAAGATCGAATAAATTATATGATCGATACAAAATATTCGATCACCGAAATTTAATTTCGACTAGACCGATTTTTTGATGTGACATAATGCTTGTTATTAAATGTTTATTTTTTTCAATATTTGTTATTAGGGGCATACTCTTAAAATTAAAAAAATCAATTTCTTTAGGGATACTCTTAAAATTCATTTTTAATGTTTGTTATTATGGACATAATTTTAAAATTTTTTTTCAAGGCTTACTATTAGGGCCTAATTTTTCAATTCGCTATTGACCTTCAAAATCTTAAGACCGGCCCTGGTTGGTGCCGTACCGTAACCGCACCACGGCCGTGTTGTACATAACTCACCTAACATGACGAATCCAGAAAAAATATTATTGAGTGAGCCAATATAAACAGAACAACAAATTTATCTAACATAACTCGTTTATATACTTTTCAATTTAAAAATAGAGTAACAACTAAAAATAATATAATTAAATGTTACGAACATACATAATTAAGTGTAAATAAGTTATCAATACCTATTTACAATGATGTAAATACTTGTTTACAATGATGTAAATAAGTATTGACGTCTTTTAAATTTATATTTTTTTTAATATTATTTATAAGGATATATTTTATTCAATATTAGCTTCAGTTAGGGGTGAGCAAAACTCGACTCGACTCGACTCGAAAAAACCGAATAACTCAACTCGAGTCGACTCGATGCAAAAATACTCGACTCGTCTTGACTCGGCTCGAAATTTCATAAACTCGAATAACTCGAAAAAAATTCAAATAAAGTTTGAGTTGTAAAATGAAAATTCGAATAACTCGAAATTTTTAGTAATTAGTGGATTCATTTTTAAGTTTGAGATGAGTCTCTCTATTTTTTATGATATATACATACTTCTATATAAAAATATGAAGAAATGTTGTCACATGTGAAAAATATATATATGTATATCTTATATGATTAGAGAAAGAAGTTTAAATTGGAATCAAACCCTACTATAACATGATAAATAATTACAGTTAAAATTTTATAGGAACTCGAAAACTCGACTCGAATCGAACAAATTTCAAATAAAGTTTGAGCTGTAAAATATGACTCGTCAACTCGAATAACTCGAAATTTTTTGACTCGACTCGATTGAACGCTCACCCCTAGCTTCAGTAGTTAGTTCTTTGCTTATTTTGGATATCATAAGAAATTATCACTTATTTAATAACTTAAACTTTATTTTACTTAAACTAGTTTTATTCAAAGTTTAATGTTATGAGTTTGTCTAATATACTTAAAAAAAACATTGTTTGAAAATTTGAACAGATTTTAATTGTGCAGCTCTTTATTTCATTTTATTCGTTCATCAAATAAAATATAGTATAGTTAAAACTGAATTTAGTGTCAATAATATAATAAAATTATCATGAGGTAAGATTATACATTCATACATAACACTTATTTTTAACATTTGTCGAACACAATTTAAGAATAATATATATATATATATATATATATATATATATATATCATAAATTTCAACAAACCAAACTCTTTGATGTAGTAACAAATCTTTCATCCATCTTTTTATACACAACACTTCTCTTACACATATGATCTATCAAGTGAGTCGTTAGAGCACACTATCTATAACTTGTTTTTGTCAAATTATCAATAACGATTGCAAATATAATATATATTGTATTTCTTAGATTAATGAGTTGAAATTTAAATATAAAAATATAGAGATGTTATTTTATTTTTTTATAAAAGATATGATCAATAAACAAATGAGCTTGTTTATAAACATAAACAAACCGAACACACATTTGTTCGTGTTCGTACATTTATTAAACGAACATAAAAAAAATTGTTCATACTCGTTTATTTAACTTAATAAATATAAGTTATAATAATAGTTCATCGAATATTTTATTTATTTACACCCCTTATAAAAATAAAATGATAAAATTTTCCTAATTTTCGAATTTAACTCTGAGAACAATAAAACAAAAAACTTTTAATTTAAGATCCATAATTTCTTTAAAAAAATTAAAAAAATCTAATTTTTAAAAATTTTATTTTTGGATATAAGTAAAATAATATATTTGTAGGGGGCATGGAGTAGACCATGGCCTAAGTAGGCCTACCGCTAGATTCACCAATGCCAATATTGGGTACTACAGAGAATTGAAAAATGGTAAAAGGTCAAAAATATCTTAAACGTTTTACTGTTTGGTCATTTTAGTCCTATTTTTTTGTGCAAACAACCACCTAACGTTTCATTTTTCGTTCAAATTTCATCCTTATTGGATGAAAACCGTCAATCAACTAACGATCAATGTCAGAGACTGACGTGATATGTTTGCAGGTCACGGGGAGATGACGTGACACTATCACGTGGTATTTTTGTTGATATGACAATTTTAAAAATTAATTAATTAATTAATTTTTAAAAAAAATATTTTTAAAATATTTTTAACCAATCACCATGTCAACAAAAATGCCACGTGGCAGTGTCATGTCATTTTCCCATGCCTTGCAGACATGCCACGTTAGTGTCAGGCGTTAACCGTTAGTTAACTAACAGTTTTCATCCAACAATGGTGGAATTTGAACGAAAAATTAAACGTTAGGTGGTTGTTTGCACCAAAAAAAAAAGATATGGCTAAAATTAACAAAAAGTGAAACATTTGGGGGCTATTTTTGACCTTTTACCATAAAAAAGAGCCTAGGTGAAGTACTTTTGTCAGCCACGCCCACCAATAACAACAAGCCACGTATACATTTGACATTTTTTAATTATATTAACATGAGAAATTATTAGATGGACTCGGCTCACCACGGATGACGTGGTGAGCCAGATTCATCTAATAATTATTCCTATTAACACTTATTCGACTTCCCAACATAGAAAAAGATAAAAATTCTTTACCTTTTTTGCTTTCCTTCCTATGGCCTAACACTAAAAAAATTAAATTACAAGCTCTAACTCTAAATTTTAAATCATAAACTCTACACGTTGTACCCTATAAAATACACCATACTTAAATTTCATAAACTCTAACCATAAATACTAACCTTAAACTTTAAATCATAAAACTAAATTTTAATATAAGGCATAAAAAGAGATCGAAAAAGGTAGAGGATATCTATAGATCTATAGAAAATAAGAAGAAAAACTCTAATCCAGAAAGGCACAGATCCGCTGCTCTAGGCTCCAAGATTATTTCCCTGTTCCTTCTTTTTGTTTTCTTGGTTTCAGATGTATTTTCCTCTCTTTTGTCTGTAGATGCAACAGAGATTTCCTTTCTCGCGGGTTCACGATTCTTAACGTACACCCATCTGTCGGGTCTCGTTAGATCCCATTCTTTCCTTTTTAGTTTTTCAAATCCCAACTTTTCCTTCTTTCTTTTCATGTTTGCCTTATTCGCACAGTTTCTTATATCTGCATTGGGAAAATAGCGATCTTTGCTAACAATGGAGATTTCTTATTGGATCTCTGTTTTTTCGGTTCTTCTCCTCTTTTTGGCGCCTGGGTCTTCCACAATTGAAAATTTTCACCAGCCGTAAGTTCCCTTTGTTTCTGCATGCTTGTTTGTAATTTCTTAAACTTTCTAGTGCATTTCTTAAAAGATCTCGCTGGCACATTGTTGATTTCTCGGTAGCTACTGCTGCCAATTAGTATTGTATTTTTAATTAGAACATCAACATAAAAGTTTCCTTTTTTTTCACTGGTTTTGTCCCTGATTGGTATAATACAATTATGCTTGAATAATGTTCTGAGAGTCAATTTTGAATCAATTTTGTTGATCTCTCTGTTTATGCTAGGCTCTTGTTGACTTTAAGAGTGATGGATGTTAGGGTTGGTATTACAAGGGATGTTAAGCATTGGGAACTTCATGTTCAATGGCAAAAACAAATCTTGAAAAGAAAAGATTACAACTTGATTCAAATTTAACATGCAATTGCTTAATCAGATGGATCATGGCATCAATCCTCTGATGAAGTGACTTTTTTAGTATTGAGATTCAGGAATTATTGTTTCGGTTAAGGGTTCTTTCTCAGCGGTGATGCTTTTTAGAATTTTGATTGGCCTAATTATAAATTTGTTCTTCTTAGAGTCTTTCCCTTATTGCTGGTAGGTTCTTATTTATGATTAGTGTAGGTTTACACGAACCGAAACTTATTAGGAATTATCTATGAAGAGGCAAATCGCTTTTGGAGGGTAAATCGGCATTCATAGATAGAGTTTTGTGCTGTAGTGGTACAACTAAGCTATATGATGAAATCCATATGATCGTGTTTGGTTTGCATCGTTACTAAATAATGTGCTTTGTTGTTTTAGTACAGTTTAGAGTTTCTTATCCATTCTGCATAATTGAAAGTTATAGTCATTAGATGCTTGGTTTCCAGCTCTTCAATAAGCATTATGCTTATG
This sequence comes from Hibiscus tridactylites, assembly GCA_958450335.1. Lineage (NCBI taxonomy): Eukaryota > Viridiplantae > Streptophyta > Magnoliopsida > Malvales > Malvaceae > Hibiscus > Hibiscus tridactylites. Next base: position 2,752,897 of record OY288284.1, on the reverse strand, counting down.
CATAAGAAGTTGCATTTTTTTTCAATAAAACTTACTGTGCGCTTGCAGCCAACTTTTTGGGCATAATCTCAATAATAGCTAAAAGATATGTGCTTTTGTAGGAAAGTTCAAATTTTCCTCTCTTTCAGTTGTAAATTAAACAGACAGATGCCTTCTTGGAACCAGATTTGAATTTAGAACTGGCCTGCTAGTTGTTTATGCCTTCGCAATAACTTCGCATATTCCCAAACGGACAAAATGGTCTTTACTTTATCTGATGCTGGTCTCTTTTCCTTTCCTTTTTCTTTTACTTAAATTTATAATCATAGGTTTCCTATCGTGGAGCCTGATCCTGGTCATACAAAGCTTCGACTTTCAAGGGAAGGCTTGGAAGCCATCAGCAGAATAACTACCCCAATTTCAGCAGTTGCTGTAAGTTTTAGATGCCATTCCCAGATATCTAGTATGATTTTGTAGTTTATTATTGTCACCTGCGTCTAAATATCCATTAGGCTCAAAATATGAACTGCTAAAGCAAATGTCACTGCAAAGAAATAAGAAAGACTCCAAAAAATATTTATACTGAAAATGTGAATTGCTAAGTCTGTACATCCCCTTTTCCAACCCAAGCAAATAAGAAAAGAATCAAAATAAAGTTTGCTGACGTTATGGAGATACTAGCAGTCTAGCACGAGTGTTGGAAAATTCATCCCTGAGCAATGAGTGTTGAAATCTTGATGGGAGGTAAATTGAGGAAATTTGATGCACTAAATCATTAGTTTGATAATTTATTAGCTATCATACTGGAAGTGTTTGTTAAATATAGGATTCAAATCATACAATCTTTACTGATCTCTTCAACGATTTCAAACAAGTTATTCTGGGTGAAGACTGGTTGACAGTAATTGGTTTCACATCAAACTTGAAATTCTACCTAATTTGCGTTTCTAGAATAATTCCATTGGTCTCGTTCTCCAATGCTTACTCAATCTTTTTGGATTTGTGCATCCAGGTCATTGGTCCCTACCGTTCTGGCAAATCTTTTCTGCTAAATCAACTTCTTTCACTGTCTTGTGATGAAGGTGCATTGGCACTGCTATATGCTACTTTGTCATGACTTTCAATGTTCTTTTATATTTTTAATTAAGATTTATTTGATGACTTGTTGTTTATGCTTTTTCCTGTTTTCCCCTCAGGATTTGGTGTTGGACACATGCGTGACACAAAAACAAAGGGTAAGAGACTGCAATGATGTTAGAATTATGCATAATGGTTACACGGATGATGTTTACACTTTCCTGTATCAGGGATTTGGGTTTGGGGAACGCCGCTAGAAATGGATATTGATGGAGTACGAACTTCTGTTTTATACCTTGACACTGAGGGTTTTGAAAGTGTTGGGAAGTCAAATGTATATGACGACAGGTAATTCAAGCATATGGACTTCAACTTTCTTTTTATGGTATATATTTAGTTATATAGCATTTCTGATTTCTGTTGATGCAGGATTTTTGCATTGGCAACTGTTATGAGCTCTGTGCTAATTTATAATCTGCCTGAGACGGTTAGTTAATATTTCTATAACTAGTTTTTAGATGCTCTTATGTGGAAAATTGCCATATTTGGAAGCTGAAAAGGCTAGTGTTTTAACCTTTATAATTGAAGTTAAAGTCGATGAGTCTAAATGTATCTTGAGATATAAACTTAGGACAACAGCATTATGTTTTAATTTATTCTTTGACTAAAATTTTCTTTAGGGCACTGCATATGAATGTTGGTTTTGCTAGATATTAAATGTTAATTAGGTATGAGATTCTTGGGGTTAAAAAGAAAAAAAAGTTCCTTTATATATATATATATATATATATAAATTGAAAATTGGTTTATCTTCGTGAAATGATATTTTAGATAGAAAATGTCTTGCAATATAAGAAATTCTGCAATGGTGCATCCTCTTCTTGGCTAAAATTAACGTGCTATCCTGGTATTTCCTAAGGGCTTCTCTTCTCTTACTATACATTTATAAAAGTGATGCCGGGTATTTTAGCATTTAGGGTCTTTATTTAGCATTGCAGTCTATGCATCAGGTTGTGAGGGTCAAAAGTGTTGAAACACAGATTTCTCTGCTGCCTTTGATGGGTTGGTTTTTTTTATTGATATTCTTCTTTGTGCCATTCTGTCACTAGATTCGTGAAGCTGACATATCTCGACTGTCATTTGCTGTTGAGCTTGCTGAAGAATTTTATGGAAGGTTTGCGCTTCTTCCATGTGCTGAATTGAAAGTAATTTCAATTTATTACATGGACTGACTAAGCTTGGTGGTATTTTACTTTTAATGCCTGTTGATATAGACACTAACCTGTCTTGTGGTTTGCTTGACCCAAAATTCATCGAGAACAGAGTGAAGGTAATTTAGGACTCTCTAAAATATTTTTCATATTTATTTTATGCTTATACTGTTTTGCTGTGGCAATTCATGAGAAACTGTATTCTTGTAGGGGCAAGACGTTGCTTTTGAACCTGCAAAACTTTTGTGGCTTATCCAGCGTGATTTTCTGCGTAAGTTCATAATTGTCTTCCAGCATATGATTTATGAAGTGCAATAAGGCCCTGCGACTTTAAATCCCAATGACCTTGGGCATGCTAGCCTATATTGCACTACCTCTGCCTGTAACATTATTCTTGCATCCTCTAGCTTCTATTCAAAATCAGATTCCTATTGATTTTATGGCTTGTATGTATGTCTGGTTTAACTTTCCTTCTGATAAATTCTTGTACACTTAAGCTTCTTTTAAAAATTAAAATGCTTTGGAAGATTTAGGAGACATTCCTTTCTTGGTCATCTCTTTTTTCTCATTTAGATTGAATTTTTTTTATTGTTAGTGAGAGCAAATCTGAACTCAATGCTTTCCTTTTGGAATTAAATTCTGTACCATTAGGCACAATATAGGGGCAATTCACTGACATTTTTCTGGATTTTATACAGAAGGAAAATCAGTGAAAGAAATGGTGGATGAGGCACTTAGACACGTCCCTAATACTGATGGTTAGTTTACTTAGTCCCGCTTCATTGTTGGACAGATGCTTCTTTATGTTAATTGTGCTTTATTATTGAGATAATCTTATGATGATGTGTCTCTTTTGTATCTCCAGGGGACAAAAATATTGATCAGGTATTCCTTCCATGACCATACTTGTAGGCTATCACTAGACTATTCTTATTCTTGGATCAGAACTTTCACAGTTCCTGGAACTTTATCAGGTTAACCAGATTCGGGACTCCTTAGCTGTAATGGGGGATAACAGCACGGCTTTTAGCTTACCACAAGTATGAGTTTCAAATATGTTTGTTTTATTGCTCAAATGTTACCTTGGCTCCTTCCCTCTTCTCCCTGTTCCCCTTGTTGTCGTTGTTCCGAACAGAAAAATAAATGGATGTTTGATGTATATGTACATGTTTTTTAACATACATTGTATAAGACTTATGAGTTATGACATTGTGTATCTACATAGACTTTTTAGAAATCATAGTTATGGTCAATATTTATTATTTTGTTTTATGTGGTGGTGAATGCAAGGTAAAGACATTTGTGTGCGCTAATTGTGACATTTAGGATGATGTAATACATATATACCTTTTTCTGTATATCTATGTTATTTGTTGGCAAATGGATAGAATTATTGTTAATTCTGAACATGTCTAACATCAATTGCTTGAAATTTAAACTTACAGCCTCATCTCATGCGAACAAAGCTTTGCGACCTGAAGGATGACGACCTTGATCCCATCTATGTTAAGAAAAGAGATCAATTGAAAGAGCTTGTAGCTAGTATTATACGCCCAAAGATTGTGCAGGGCAAGCATTTAAATGGAAAGGAATTTGTTGCATTCCTGGAGCAGGTTAGTTTATGTTACACATTCTCAGACCTTATAAGTTGGAGTTTACGAAGAGAATTCTTAAATTAGTCATTGTTAGGATGGTGATTGATTGATGTCGAACTTCGCTTTATTAGTTTGCATTTTTATTTTTAATCTTATAGATACTCGATGCTTTGAATAAAGGGGAGATCCCATCAACGGGCTCTCTTGTTGAGGTTTTCAATAAAGGTATTCTTGAGCGATGTTTGAAGCTATACAATGAAAGGATGGGAAAATTAGGTTTACCTATGTCCGAGCAGTCCTTGCAAGATGCCCATGAAAGATCCCGAGAGGAAGCAATGAATGCTTTTGATGAACAACATTTTGGCCGTCACCATGCGAAGAAATCTGCTGATCAACTGGATGAAGATATGAAGGAGGTATTATCTGGCACTTTGAGGTGCATTATCCTTTTCTTTTTTATCAATGAAAATTTATAAATTGATACGTTTAAAGTTTTTTACCCGGGACATTTATTTTTGTCAACATTTCAAATTCTTGTTTACTGTTGGGACAAGGAAATTTTGCAAGTAAGAAAATTAGTGGGAAACTTAAATGGATTTTCATATGAGAAGGTTTACTAGAAGACATTGCATTTTGCTTTTATGAAATTTCAGCTATTTATCATGCTAAGCAGGTTCTTGTGTATCTGATAGATAAATCTGGATTTTCTTAAATACTTTTTGTACGTAGTCTGATATATACAAGCTTTTGTAATTCTCATGTCCTGAATGCGGAAAATTTCTTTTAGGCATATAAGAATGTCCTTATGGCGAATGAATATCAGTCCACAAGGCTCTGTGAGGACCTATATACCCGATGCGAGGACACAATGGACCAGCTTCAAGTTCTTAGACTGCCTTCTATGGCAAAATTTAATGCAGGTTTCCAGCAATGTAACGAAAGCTTTGACCAGGAGTGTGTTGGGCCTTCAAAAGTAAATTACGAACAAAGGATGATGAAGGTAATCAGGAACCTTTGCATTTCTTTTCTCGGTTTCTTTTTTCTTATGAAATATTTATTTCCTTCTGTTGCAATATTTAGCAGGAAAGATGGAGGTTCATTCAAATTTAGTGATTAAAAACATTATGAGTCTTAATCAATTTAATGCTTGAATTACTGAAGTTATTTGTCTCTGTTGAATAACTTTCTTTCGGTCTTCAACGGTGGAGCTAAAACTAAAATAATCTCGATTCAACTAAATACCATCCTTTTGAAGGAACTGTGGATGAGAAGTGGGGAATGCCATTTAAAATTTGCCTATATATTGGAAAAGCTACGTTATATGGCGCTTTGTGGTTGGAATTGCAACAATTTGTATTCTTCGTCTTTGCTACATAATATGTTTTTCCTCTGATGTATATTACAGATGATGGGAAAGGCCCGTTCTCTGTTTATCAAGGAATATAATCAAAGGCTCTTCAATTGGTTGGTGGCCTTCTCCCTTGTCATGGTGGTGGTCGGTCGGTTCATCATAAAATTCATATTGGTCGAGATGGCAGCCTGGGTACTGTTTATCTTCTTAGAGACATATACGAGGATGTTCTGGTCAGCGGAGTCTCTTTACTACAACCCCGTGTGGCACTTTATCGTAACCACTTGGGAAACGATTGTTTACAGCCCCGTCCTTGATTTGGACAGGTTATGATATATAACATACACGCCTTCACCTCAACACAAGCTTGTTCTTGAATGCCACTCAACGGTTTTGTGCTCGTATCTTATACACTTGTGTTTGTTTTTGCAGATGGGCCATTCCCATTGCTTGTATGATAGCATTAGGGATACTATATTGCCGGTGTTACTCGGGAAGAAGGAAACAGGGGTCGTCGTGGCTTTTACCTTTGTACAACAGCCATCAGAAAAGTGGTTCAAATAGACCAAGATCAGATTAATGAAGAAATGACAGTGCCATTTGGTTTGGTATGCTTTTTAACAACCATCTCGGGCGAGCTTTTTCATGTATTTTTAGTTATCGTATGAAAGGGCCGCCAATCGATTTTTTGTTCTCGATAGGTTCCTCCATCCGATGATCCGAGACTAGTTGAATCTAAGGCGGGAATGGAATGAGATGAGGAGGAGACAGAAAGGCAGCCAAACTTTATAGTATCTGTTTAGTGTACCATTCTTAACACAAAATCCTTTGTATTATCTTTATATAATCATTTGATTTGTTTCAAATGTCAATTAATTAATAGCTTCAGTTTCCCCTCTTGTTTTGCACGGAACAATCTTCAGTATATGGGGTAAAATTTCAATTCAATATATCAAGTACAAATTATACGCTTTTTTTTATTACAAATTCTGAGGCATGCATTGAATTGAATGAAATTATTTAGTTTATTTTGTTCATTGACGTTATAAATTATTGATAATTGTTGATAAATATCGAAAAGTTTAATGATTATTTTGTGTTAATTTGGTAGAGTTTAATGACCATTTTATAATATATCAAAAAAAATTAATGATCATTTTATAATTATAACTTGAATGACTAAAAATAAATATATGTGATATATATATATATAATACAAAATTTTAGTTAATTCGGTTAATTAATTGATTTTAAACCGAATTAATTGTTAACCGAAGTTTAAAAATATCATTAACCATTAATTGATTGAACCTAAAATTAATCGACCGATTGACCAAAAAATTTAATTTGATCGGTTAATTCAGTTAAAACCGAAGTTTTTTTTATGAAAGCTAAAGTGATTCAAGTAGTATTTGTTCTAAATATACTCTCAACCATTTGACAATGAACGCTCAATCACCCTGCTGAGGCAGCTGGTACTCGAACCCGTGACCTCTAGAAAGAACAAATGTTCCCTTAACCACTGAGGCAAGTTAGTTCGTACTAAAATCGAAGTTTGAACACCCCTAATTGTATAAGTGTATTTAAAATTAGATCAATATAGTTTAGTTAGATCCAGATTGATATTTTTTAAAAGAAAAGTTAAGGTGATTACAAGTAATATTTGTTTTAAATATACTCTCAACCATTGTACAATGTATGTTCAATTACCATGCTGCAGTTGTTGATCGGACCATAAACTTTAGGAATAACAACTATTTCTTTAACCACTGAGGTAAGTTGGTTCGCGCATATTAATATTTAATTCTCAAACTAATGAGTTGGCTGATAAAAAAATTATATTCATTATCAACAACCCATTAGAATAAAACTCGAGGTCTTTAAACAAGATCAGAGTTCGAATCTTGCCTTGGGACGAAACAAAATGAGCGATTTGATGGTGAACGTGGAGCGTGTTTTGCTCGGCCGCATTGACTCAGCCCAGTTATTGGGCCGTGTGCAAAATAGGTTCTGTTTGGTCTCGGATTAGACCTGCTTGAAATATCTCGACATTCTGAGAAGTGAGAGAATCCAGATAATAGAGGTCGGAAAAGATCAGAGCTTGGCGCCAAAAGAAGAACGAGCAGCCATGGCGTTTGAGCAAACCCTAATATCAAGCAGAAACATGTTGTTCACCGTCGTCCCACAAAACCCTAACCCAAACACCAAGACCCTAGCTTTCTTCCCTTCTCCAACTCCTCAGAACCCGTCTTTTTCCCTTCCCAAACGGCAGCGTTTTCCCTTCCGGACGCTTAAATGCTCCGCCGATTACAGAGACCAAAACTACAACCTTCAGGTATCGTACCCAAAACCCTCGGAAATCCCGTGGAGCAAGGACCTCTGCAATACGGTGCACCTAATCGGCAATGTCGGCGCCCCCGTTGAAATCAAGCACTTGTCTTCCGGCAAAGTCCTCGCCTGGACTCGACTTGCCGTCAGAAAATCCCCCACCGATACTACATGGTAATTCCTTTTTAGGGAATACGAAAATTTAGCCCAAATTTGTACCTTTTGTTACCCATATTTTGTCATTTTCATTTTTTATTTACCAAAATTAATGCATACTGCATAGGATTAATTTGACATTCTGGGATGAGCTTGCTAATACTGCGTATCAGCATGTGGAGAAAGGGCAGCAACTTTATGTATGTGGTCGTCTGGTTTCGGATACGGTCGAAAGTGACGATGGCAAACTGCAGACTTATTACAAGGTCCTTAGTCCTAACAATCACTATGGACCCTTTGTTTTTTTTTCTTAGCTCGTTGAACAATTGAACTATATTCTTATTGTTTTTCTTGTATTTGGTATTACATTATAGATAGTTGTCCAACAAATGAATTTTATCGAAAGGAATTCGTCCTCCCCGGCTTCATATGATCGTGGCTTTGGTGGTATGTCAAATAGTAAGTCATATTTTCTGAATGACCGTGACACATTTCGGATAAATATCAGTGTGATTTTGCTTTGCATTTTTAGTTTTAACTAGGATTTGATTATGGCAGATAGGAAATTTGGCAACAATGGTGCAAATAATACCAGCACTCCTATGGAACTATGGCAAGCCTTTTTTGCCAATCCTACTGAATGGTGGGATAATAGGCAGAACAAGGTAGCTGTTCAGTCTCATTTTGCTATATATTTGATGTGGTTGTATGCTTTTGTATTTGCATATTTGACCTTTAAAATTGAAGGCAATCGAAAGAGCTAGCTTTAGTCGGTGCATTGCCAATTCGAGAAGATCATATTGGAGTTTGCTTTTGAATTAGATGAATGGGTTGCAACTTCTATGGTTGTGGCACAACTGAACCTATAGAAATAAATGAGTTATACTGAAAATTATTGTGAGGCCCTTTATGGTAAGTGTTTTAACTTGATGTTATGTCCTCTATGTGCAGAGGAACCCTAAATATCCAGATTTTAAGCACAAGGACACTGGAGAAGCTCTGTGGATTGAAGGTAGGAATACTCCCCACTGGGTGAAATCCCAGTTGGAGATACTAGACTCTCGAATGAGCTCTCTTCAAGATGAGGATGAAAGGAAGTTCTCTTCGATGGCTGCTGACGATGTCTTGCCTTTCTAATGGTTTATACTAGTGTCTAATGATGCCGCTATAGGCCGATTACTCCTGGCAAGGTGCTTGCAGTTTGCAAGTGGAAGTTTTTGTAAGTCTCAATAGCCTTCAGATGTATATTACTCTATCATGTTCTGTAAAATTTTGCATCTCCTACAGTTTTAGTTGTATCAGCTTTGTTTGAATTTGACCGTTATTCGATATTGTTGTTTTTCATCCCATGCCTTCTTTGATTAGAGTATGCACCAAATGCTTGCCCCCAATGATTAAAAGAATTGTTTGAATAATAGTGCATTGAGCTCTTAAACCAAAACTAAATTGGGTGACCAAATGTAGAGTTATCATTACTTGGGGAAGAAGAGATTTTCTGGGTTATTCTAGATATTTGTCCTGCCCATGTTATTAGAACCAGATTTTCAAATGAAAAGGGACTCGTTTAGACCTTAAAAATTATTGTCTTTGATTTAATCATATTGGTACATATGCTTATCCTGGGGGAAAATTGTAAAGCAATAGTATTTCCTATGTACAGTTGGGTCTCAAATATTTCTACATTCTTTCCTGCCTTTTGATTTTGTGCTGTATGCCATTTATAAAGAAGTACAGATACTGTAAATAATGGAGGCTAAAAAGGCCAGCCATGGTCGGATTAAGTTCGAAAAGGATGCCGTCTTGTTAATCTTCCCAGGAAGAGCAAATCGATCTTCCTTGCGGAATTCGGATTATCGAAGCCTAAGAAAATCTCCTTGGTTCTGATCATTTCATGATTCTCAGCCTCTTGCAGGATGAGATGAACATCTCCCAGGGAACATCTCCAACAAGCATCCAGTCACCATCTTTGTCTTCATAAGTTGGAGCATATTCAGATCCATTGTACCCTTCTCTCTCTGAGTATGCTCCAATGGTGAGCTTGAACATGTTCTCCAAAGCCTCCAGGAGTTGAGGGTAGCTTCTATAAACCCTGAGATCAATCTTTCTGAGATACGCAGCTCCGTCAACGCTCACTTTCACATACCTCCCCGCCCCTCCTTCAACCTCGTTTTTCTTGGCCTGCAAACAATTCTTCCTGTATGATCTGATTGGCGGCCATCCTACAACTTGTGCCCTGCATATTCAGATACAAATTCAACCATTATAATCCGAACTTTGATTCCACTAAAACGTTTGTAAAACACCAAGTTTTCGCAAACTTACTTGGCAGGAGGAGGAGCACTGTCGTGATGATCATCGTTTCCGTCATCTGTCACGACAGAACTACTGATCTCAGATGAAGTTCTCTTGTTAGGCCTCGGTGTTGTTTGTCTCTCCGGTTCATCACTTCCCGGCAACCCTAATCTGAGCTCCGTTGCCTTGAGATTGAGACCATTCTCGTAATTCACTTCCATTGTTAAATGTTAACCTAATTGCTTGAGCTTGTTCAAAGCTAAAAATACTTTTGAGTTCGAAGGGTTCCTTTGAATATCTTCTTCTTTGTTAGTTTGTTGATGAGAAAGAGGTAAAGGAAGCTAGTTTTATAGGGGTGAGTTTGTTTCAAGGAGACGAAATCTAATGGTCTAAGTTTCTGCATGCGTTATCATAGACGGGAAATGATAACCCCACACACGCGGTGTCCAACGTGCTTCCTCGACGACCAATCAACGGGGTTGCATGGAGGGGAGGCGCGTGAGGTTGGGTACTAGACAGCAACAGATACGGCTGCCGGTCACATGTGGGGGCAGCGTTGAGTTAGGGTGTACAAAGTGAAGGGGACAAGGGAGAGACAAGCACAGCCGATGATGGTATTGAAGACTGTGGACCAAAATGGACGGCTGAGATGGGGTGGTTTTGAGAGTGAATCCAGGAGCGTTGGATCACGAGAACATCCCCATGTGAAGAAAAAAGGGTCACACGTGGATATCCATGATTGCCAATGGCGAATTTACACGTGGGGCCTTCGTTTTAATTCAATGGGGCACATGAAACGTGGGAATATGGCACCTCTTTGTTTTCACTTGGCTTGCAACTTTGAAACCATCCCGGAAAAGCTTTGTTGGGTGATGGCGGCAGCCGGCTTTTGTTTGGCGGTGCCGATGTACGCCGAGACACGGTTGCTTCTAAGCCACCAAAGCATATCCACAAACACCTACAGCCCCATCAGAATACAACTCACGAATTTGAGCCAAAACAAAAGGCAATGGACAAGTTTAGGTGTCACGTTTGAAATTTGGAACAACCATTACCATATTCTAATAATTCTGTCTTGGAATTGCATCAGTTTAGAGTTTAGACCCCACAAACTTAACATTTGCGTGGTTGTATTTGGAGTGTTCATCGTTAGGTTTTAATCAAATTAATCGAACGGTGATCGAAATAATTTTAACCGAGAGTTGGTTAAAGAGCTTTTTAAGTTTAATTATCGATTAATTTGGTTCGAAAACAGTTGCTTTCGTCTTTTATTTTCCTGGTTTGCCTTTTTAAAATTGGAGGATAAACGAGAGCTGCCTGCCTACAAGCTTTTTACGCATGTAGTACAAATAAATGGTTAAAGGGAACACACGTGTGGCGTGTTAAATGCTGATGTTGATGGTAAAGGCATGTGGGCCTAATCCGCACGTGTAAGCCTTAAAAAAGAAAATTGGACTCTTACGTGGAGAAGAAGCCCAATAACCATTAAAGAACAGCTCCCCCACCTATTCTTCCCTATAATTAATGGAATTGGCATTTGCTTCCCATGCCCATCAACCATACCATACCATCACATCACTATTTTTACATACATAAACACTTTAATCTCATTTTTTTTCTCTGATTAATCCGGACTAACCCGCGCCGCACACCTAGTTTTGGTGAGTAAATTTTTCAGCAGAGATTTTCTGCATATACAAGGACTCGAACTTAAGACCTGCTTAAGCGGTACCAAGCTGCTTATCACTTGGACCAACCATATTGGTTATTCTCATCTTTTTTGGTTTCTCAAGATATCTTCTATAACGAGTTCAATAACTAATCTTCTGTGTTCTGATGTTAACTATCTTTTTAAATATGTGTTTATCTTTCGATTATCATCTTTTTAAATATGAGGTACTAGATCCCTTAAATAAAACTAAGAACTTAAATTTTGATACCGTGAATGGAACGAAATGAGTTGAAACGATCGCCCTATAACGAATTTTTACAACATTTAATATGGAACAACGAAATACCGATGATTATATTAAAAAATCTTAGCTGTTAACCCTTATTAAATTCAATTATAGGAAATTCAAAGTCATAAAAACACAACCTTTATTCAAATTCAAAAACCTTGACTAAAGTATCAATCACACGTGAATGTGGGTACTAATTTTATTAATTGCCATGAATGCAACCCCTAATAATATGAGTAAATGGGCCATTTCCATGCTGAGATTGGGCCCAATCTTGCAGCTCCACAGCTCTCTGCGTGGGAGGGGGGTTTTCTGGTTTTGGCCCCCTTGTTGACGAGTTTAATCAGAATGGCCCCTTCCGGCAACCTAAAGGGGAGACAGGATATCCCGCATTACCCATCTGCCATATCAATCCGATCACCACTCTCTTGGTTCGGTTCTCTTTCGATATCACAATCACCCATTACTTATTTAATAATTCGACTTCATCTCGTCGACGTGGTCTTCGTTTAATGACAAGAAATAAGTCCGCGAATACTTTGAGTTCTCGTGTTCGAATCTTACGAAGTGTGAGTTTCGGCATTCAAAGAGTTGGTCCTTTTTTTCCCTCACCAAGAGAATGGAAATTGGATTGGTTGGCCACATGCATTGCCACATATTTCAGCATTCAAAAGGTTAATACAAAGAGTTGGTTCACTTCTCTTAACTTGGACTTGTAAACTACATACAAATGATTCCAAAGTTCAAAGAAACTAAGACTTGATCAATATTTTATTTACGGACTGTAATCTCGCAGTTCGATTACCTTTAGATCTTATTTTTCTTTCAATATATTATATTATTTTGAGTGATTGATAATATATAATTTTATGTACCATCAGTAAATTAAATTATGATAAATCATTAAAAATAATTTAGAACATTTTTTCTCATCAAACTTTATTTAGTAGGATTAAAGGATTCCACTATAGGAAACAGTCCACTATAATCATTAAAAACAATTTAAAATATTTTTTTAATATACAAATAAACAGCTTAAATTTCGATTTTCGATAACAATATTCTCTTTCTCACCGGAATGAATTTAAAGTGTTTGTTCTTAAAAGCATTGAAGTGAGATTTTATTAATTGGTTGTAATAATATTTTAATCTCGATGAACATAGCCACCGCCAATGGAATGGAATAACAGCACCTTGGTCAATAATATAGAAGAATTATTATTTTATTCAGATTTTTTAAATGATCATTGGATTATAATGATGACCTATATTTATTTATATTATTTAAAATAATGAAAAGGATAAATTAATTTAATTAATTAATGATTACATTTACAATGCAAATATATTTTAATTAACAATTAATGCTTGACAGGGACAGAGCGCTCTTGGACTAAAGGGGTCTAAGATCTTGTTATAAATTTTAAGGTTAAACTGCATAAATGGTCCCCGACTATGCTCTAATTATCTTTTGCGTCTCCCAACTATCAAAAGTTACAAATTGATCTCCTAACTTAAAAAAGTAATAAATTGGTCCAACGCCGTTAAAAATTTAACGGTTGATTACGTGACAGTTAATATAAATTGATATAATTACATAATTATCCCTCAAGTTTTATACTTATTTTAATTTAACCCTAATTCTAAAAAATTAAGCCACATAATTTTAATAATCTATCAATTTAGTCTCATTTCACCCAACCCATTTTCTTCTTACTTTTTCTCCATTTACATAACCCCATTAAAACCACACAGTTTTTTCAATCACACTCCTTTGTTTTATATTTTTTATCTTTGTTGGTGAACCACACAGTTATTTTCTCTCTAATTCTTCCCTTTATATTTACTAAACTCGTTGTTCTTTCAGTTTCGTTTCCTTGTTGTAGGAAATCCATGTTTTAAACCCGCTAATTTCCAGAAAGTTGGCTAGTTTGTTTTGTTTAAGATTTGTGAATTTGAGATTTTGATTTCACGTGAAAAAGAATAATTTAAGCTTTTTTTCTTGTATGCAAAAGGTTTTTTCTCTTTGCTTCCTTACCTTTTAAGACACAGCTAATTGTTTATAATTTTGTGTTACATCTAAAAATAAACTGCTTTAACTTGTCGTTCAGATAGGCAAGATATTGCTCCCAAACTCTTCATGTCCTACTTTGTGTTGAAGTTCCATTTCTCATCAAGTGTAGGATTTTATTTAAACAATAAGTTTACGGAGTCAATTGTAAGTTTAAGGAGGCCTATATCTAAAGTAAAAATGCTGATAACTTTGATTTTGTAAAATGTATTAATATTACAAAGTTGTTTGTTTCAAGAAATATATTTTGTGATATTTGTCAAAAAAAAAAAGAAAAAAATAGATTTTGTGATACTTGTCAAAAAAAAAAATAGTGATAACTTTAACATTTTTATCTTTATGAAGCTTGAGTGTAACAAGCTTCCCCTCTATATTGGATGACAAACTGATTTATAAGAATAGGGCATTCCTTTATTCTTTTTTGCAGGCCACTGTTGGTAATAACGGAAAAGAAAGTTACTGTGTTTATGATGAGGACATTGCAACTAGTTTAGGTGAGGGTTCATTGCTATTCCTTCTTCTTAGTCAGCTATTAATAATGGTGGCTAGCTGATGCTTATGCTGTGGGAAGGCCATGAGACCAAGTGCATCTAGGGCATTGGATTGTTTCCCCTCAGCTTATGCTTGCAATCATCGACATTGAGAAACAGTCCAATGTAAGAAATGGTTCACCAACAGAGATAAAAAGATATAAAACAGGGAAGTGTGATTGGAAAAGCTGTGTCGTTTCATGGGGTTATATAATGGAGAAAAAGTAAGAAGAAAAGGGGGTTGAGTGAAATGTGACTAAATTGATAGATTATTAAAATTATGTAGGTTAATTTTTTAGAATTAGGGTCAAATTAAAATAAGTGTAAAACTTGAGGACTAATTATGTAATTATATCAATTTATATTAATTGACACATCAGCAACCGTTAAATTTTTAACAGCGTTGGACCAATTTGTTATTTATTTTAAGTCAGGGGATCAATTTGTAACTTTTGATAGTCGGGGAACACAAAAGATAATTAAAGCATAGTCGGTGGACCATTTATGTAGTTTACCCAAATTTTAAATATTTGGTAATTTTGATCTAATGATAATTTAAATCAGAATAGAACATGTAGAATGGTTCTAGTGGTAAAGAATAATTAGGCATATAAACGAACCAAACGTTCAATGAACCGTTCAGCTAGAAGTTTGTTTATGTCCGTTTATTTATTAAATGAACAATATGAATTTTCCGTTCATTTAGTTCAATAAACGAACAAGAACAAAGGGCTCGTTCGTTCATTTACGTACGTGAACATTTGGTAATTCATTTGTTTATGTTCGTTTAGATTAATTCACATATGTCCATTTACAATTATTATCTTTCATAATAAAAATATTATATTTAAAAAAAATATGCACATATGTTCGTTCATTTAAATTTATTCGCATATGTCATTTTATGTTCGTTCTTTTACGTTCGTTTATCATTTTAACGAACGAATACGAACAAACTACATTCCTTAACAAACAAGAAATTATGTTGGTTTTGTTGTTCGTGTTCGTTCATTTGTTTGGTTAAAATTAAACGAACGAACATGAACATACCCTCGTTCTTGTTCGTTTGGTTCATTTATAGGACCTAAGAATGATGTATTCCATGATTTCCATCCAGGTGACCCGTGTTCGAGCATTATGTGTATTAATAAAGGGCTAAGAAAATAGAACAAATATTATCTTGTAATCACATCAGCATATTAAAAAAATAAGTGTTAAAATTCTTAAAAATAAAGATTTATTAAATAGTTTATCAAGTCATGGTTGAACTAAAGAAGGAGGATCAGTGCCCCAAACCTTTTTGGTTTAATAATAACAATTTAAATTTATATAAATTTAAATGTTGGATAAATTAAATCTTACATACTAAATTTTAAGTTTAATTATTTAATAAATCTTTAAATTTTTTAAATTAAATATTTTAACCCATTTCAGTATTCAATCATCACTCTGACCCTGATAATTGTAGGGCTATAGTTAAGGATATAGTGAAATAAAAAAAAATGATTCAATTAATTAATTGAATATAATTTTGTTTAGAGAGAAAAGGAGGGGAAGTGGGATGCCCTGTAGCGGCGCACATGGGATAGGTTTGAGACAAAGGCGACATACACAACCATAGGCAAGCAAGTTCACATGCCCAATTTGCGGGTCCCTCTAAATTTCCCCCTCCAATGAATCTTATCACATGCTTTTTAGTTGTTTTTTTTAATATGTATGTCCGTCTTACGGTCCAATTTGGGGTGCGTGACTGTCTCTCTCAACAATGTCGTCTCCAAGGTTCAAAATCACGTCCTTTACTTAGTATTTGTTTATATACCACTTGCTCTGGAGATTGTTGATGTTCATATATATTTTTAATCCTTTGACAGTGCACACACACCTTTGCAGACAAAGTGATTGAACCCGAGTCTCCTAAGATGAACATCATTCGCTTCTCCACTGTGACTACTTGTTGGGTTCAATTAATAGCTTAATTAGCTTAATAAACATAATTCGTTATATAATATCTAAAATTATTCACGGCCACTCTAGATCAAAAGTTAATACATATTTTCTTTTGATTAAATAGATATATTACATTCCTATATCAGGATTCGAATCCATACAAAATGGAATAATATAAGCATCCTTAGTCAGTTAGTGGATCTCAAAAGGTTAATACATGTTTAAATGTGTTCAAGTTCACAATTTCCTTAATATAATAATAATAATTGAATGAAACATTTAATTTAATGCATAATTTTTTTATACAAAATTGAACGAATTGCATGAAAATTGAAAATTCCTTCAATTAGTTAATGATAATAAAGGATTATCCCAAAATATTGTTCATAGATAGGTTGGATTTAGCCGACAATTAATTGGTCTAATAAAATTAATTATTGGTCTAATAGAATAAAATATTCAATCTTTTAAATAAAATAAAATATTCGAATCCTAACATTATGAAAGGAAAAACTAAATTGAAATAGTTATAATAAAAGGGAGATTAGTGATAGAAAAGGGGGGGTCATATTATGTTTATGATTAAAAAAGATATGGGACTTTACTTATTATCCATAAAGATATGAATGATTACTATAGATTAATAATTTTTTCTTGGACTAATCAAGATTTTCTTTTTTAAAATTTTCAAAGTTCATGGCTTATAGTATATAGATATACTTACCATATCAATCTAATCGTTTATGATTGAGTGGATATTCAAAAATAACATCGGCATATTAACTATTAATATAAAAAAATTATTTTATTATCGAGTGAGTTTTAATTCAGTTAATATTAATATTTTAGATTCAAGCACTTTAAATATCGCGAGAATTAAGTTTCAATGTTTGGTTAACTAAGATAAGCATCATCTACACTTCTTGAGATTTTTCATTTCATCAATCGTTATAACACATAAACAAATGGATAATATAATAAAATTGAACTAAAAACTTATACATAATAATCATGCGCGATAAATTCGAACTTAAACACTTAAAATAACTTCAGCATCCTCAAGAAAATACCAACTATAGTTGTTTTTTTAATAGTCTAGAATTTATTACAATGTAGTACCTATTCATATATATTCTTAACTCTTTGGCAATGCACACACATCTTACAGACGAAGCGCTTGAACTCGAATCTTCTAAAATGAACATCATACGTTTTTTTTACAGAGACCACTTGTTGGTTCCGACTATAGTTGTTAGGATTTGCTGGTTGTCTGGTTGATCAAACGTAAAATATCTTGAACCGCCCAAGAAAAGATCATATAGTTTCGTTCATCTTACTAACAAGATCTTATTACGTACTAGGCAACGGTGAGTGGGGATTTATGAGATGAGATAGTGGTCGAATTTAAAAAATTAAGTTTAGGGTTTAAGGTTAGAATTTAAAAAATTTAGGGTAAGGTGTATTTTTTAGGGTATAGGGTGTAAGGTTTAAGATTTAAAATTTAAGGTTAGAGCTTAGAGTTTAATTTTTTAGTATTTTTTAGTGTTAGAACATACAAAAAAATACCGAAAAAAGGACAGAGAATTTTTATCCATCGTGGCCTCCATGTGTACATGCAATTTGAAATATATAGACCAAACATGATCATATGATATAAATACACACCATATTACAATATATTAAAGATGGGGATCAAGCTAAGAGAACCCCTTTTTGTGCGTGCCGATGCCATAGTCAAATTATTGCTCATGGTTTCTCCTTTTGAGCCCGCATTTCCTTTTGGAAGGCAGTCCAATTAATGCAAACAATGCCCACCATCCCCAACATTTGCTTCTCTTTCTTGCCATCTCTCTAAGCACTATTTTCTATATTGGTGTGTGTATATATATAGGTTAGAATACGTTAATGACATGTAGCGTAAAAATTTAAATATTTTACATATTTTTTTGATCGTTGAATTTGTTAATATTTACGACTGAAAATAACAACAGATAATAAAAAGATTTTTATGAGAAAAAAAAGAGTGAATTAGCATGCATAAGTGGAGCGAAAATTGAAAGTTATACCTAAACCATTAAAGGAGTGATGGAAAAAATTAGATTACCTTTTTTTTTGAAACAAATTAGATTATATTAAAAGGAGAAATTATATCATAGGTCCGGCTCGCCACGTCATCCATGGTCCCAACTAATAAAAAGCATTCATTTCATTAATTTTTTCCATGTCATTTTTTTACCAAGTGAATCTTCACTCAGATTTACTGTAAATTAAATTAAAAAACACTTTTTACCAATTGTAGATTCACTCGGTAAAAGATGATATGGAAAAAATTAATGAAATGAATGTTTTTATTGGTTGGGACCATGAATGACGTGGCGAGCCGGGCCTATGATATAATTTCTCTATTAAAAGTGATAGGATTATAAAGGATCACACTCAAACATTGAAAATTCAATGTATAAAGATAAATACAATAAAACCTAAGGGTATGAAAGACATTAAAGAACAAACCTATTACTTTCAGAAGGACTTTAAGCAACTTCTGAAAGAAATTCAGGAAACTATAGCTTTAACCAGAGTGCTCTATGAAGACAGCAAATTCTTTCGCTACTTGTTCTTGGCATATCAACACAACCACAACAGGGAATCATAAGCATTTATAGAACGATCTCCTTCGCTGAAAAACGTTCGCTGAAATTTCGTCACTCGAACGCTATACTGTCAAAAGACAGACTAAAACTGCCATTAAGGCAGACGAAGAAACTGACATAAAAGCAGACAAAAGAACTGCCATAAAAGCAGACAAAAGAACTGCCATAAAAACAGACAAAAGATGAAGGTTATTTTTATACAAAACCAGCAAAACAACCAAATGTTGTTGCCGGTGAAGAAGAAGATCAACGAAGAAGATAAAGAACTTGCAAACTTCTTGTAACCGCTGCAGAAAAAAATGAGAGGAGCGATTTTTTTAAAAAAGGCTCAAATTCTTATCAAAATTTATATTACTTTTAAGTACTAATTAATGGGGAAAAAATCATATGCTTCTTTTATGTGCCTCTTTTCATGTCATAACATTAAAAAAAATAAATTTTAAGTCCTAACCTTAAATTCTAAATCATAAACTATAAATCATAAAAAATACATCATATCTCTAATTTTCTAAATCTTAACCATAAACTCTAAAATTAAAATTTTAGTATGAAACATAAAAAGAGCACCGTAAAAAGACAGACAATTTATATTCCTAATTAATATCATGTTTAAAATTGGAACATACATATTTTGAACACTTATTTTAGTATTAAGCTGAAATCAAATTACAATAAGAGAGGGGTGGGGGCAAAGCCTAGTTAAAAAATAGGGAGAGCAGCGGCAGCCAACAAGGGTTGTCGACTCCCTCTTTCTTTCCTTTGGTGGCACACAGGAATAACACAACCATAGGGTGCTAACTGCTAACCTCACCTTGTCGTCACCTATCCCAGCAAGTTAGGATAATCCAGCTCACAGGTCTTGCCACGTGTCCACATCCCCAAGCTTAGATCAACAGTAAAAACCGACAATGCACTCTTACGTTAACATTATTAATAATACCTTGTTTTTCTTCTTCTTTATTTTCCACTTTCAGTTCAAAGAATATTCAAACCAAACTCAAAAAAACCAAGAAAAACAATTAGAGAAAGAAGGGAAGAGATATGGAAGTTGGGCTGAAGATGGCTATGAAAGGAGGAGGAGATCATGTGAAGGAGAAGATGGGGTTTGAAGAGACTGAGCTGAGGCTAGGGTTGCCCGGCGGCGGAGGAGAAGGTGGTGGTGGTGGTGGTGGTGGTGGTGAAGTCGTGAGGAAAAGAGGATTCTCGGAAACTGTTGATTTGAAGCTCAACCTTTCCTCGAAGCAGGACACCTCTGGGATCGATCCCAATGAAGAAAAAGTGACTGGTTTGACCAAGGACAACAATCTTCTCCTTTCTGCAACTGATCCTGCCAAGCCACCTGCCAAGTAAGTTGCAGTTTCATCCTTTTCTTATTTTTGTTAAATGTTGGGGTGACTGATTACTGATTAGGGTTATCGGTAGGGATGGACTGAGTGGAGTGTCGGGATACTCGAATTCTCTGAAAATTTTAAATTCTCGTATAGTTTGATTATTTTCTTTTTATTTTTTATTATTGATCTAATTTCACATCCAGTGACCGGAAAAATAAAATATATAATTCATTTTGAAATGAGATGTGTGGTTGGTTAATACAAAGGAGTGGCATACTCTATATATCCAATTACTTATTTCGGATTAATATTAGTAAATCTTTTATGAACAATAGGGAATTGTAATATATAAATTCAAGGGATGACATATTCTATATATACAATTACTTATCCTAATAAATGCAAAAAAAAATTAAGGGAAAATAGCAAACTAATATTCCATGCAAAATTACAAACAAAACTATTTCTAGGAATTTATATTGTATAAATATATATAAATATAGGGAAAGCATGCAAATTAATTAGTCCAAGCTTGTAAATTAGAAACATAATTAATATAAAATAAAATTAGAATGGAATATAATTCCATTATTGATATAAACAAAATTAAGATATTTTAAGTAAAACCCAAAGCTCAATACTTTTGTTTCAAATTCCCTCAATATTTTTCTATTAATTTTATAGAATCAATGGGACTTGTTGAATTATTTTTATAGAATCAAAATTCCTCTCAATATTTTTCTATTAATTTCCTTATTTTCGACATCGTATTCTTTTTTTTTTTGAAAAAATGAAAATTCCCCTTTGGATTGGTTCATATGATTTTAGAGCGCAAGTTGTGGGATGGCCACCGGTGCGCTCATTCCGAAAGAACATGTTAGCCACCACCACCACGCAAAAGAGCAGCAGCGACGAGAGCAGCGGTGAAAAGGCGGCGTTCGTGAAAGTGAGCATGGACGGCGCGCCTTACCTCCGCAAGGTGGACTTGAGGATGTACACAAGTTACCACCAACTTTCCGATGCTTTAGCTAAGATGTTCAGCTCTTTCACTATCGGTTAGTAAAATTATTCACTACTTCTACTCACTTAGTGTTACGTTTGAAATTAAAATTAAAATTAAAATTAAAAACTTTATAACATCTCAAAATTTATATAACACAAATTATTAACGTCTCGACATTATTATAAATATAATATAATATAAATACGCGGATTTTGAGATATATATGGTAGTGATTAATTAATAATAATGTTGATGAGAAATGAAGGAAATTGTGGATCCCAAGGAGTGAAGGATTTCATGAATGAGGGCAAGCTTATGGATCTCCTTAATGGCTCTGATTATGTTCCTACCTATGAGGACAAGGATGGTGACTGGATGCTTGTTGGTGATGTCCCTTGGGAGTATGTACCCTAATTCACTTGGAATTTTTTTTACTTAAAATCGAATTAATTATTAAAATTTTATTTTTTAATTTAGGATGTTCGTTGAATCTTGCAAAAGATTGCGCATAATGAAAGGAACAGAAGCGATCGGACTCGGTTAGTATTTCTAAAAAAAAACCTTTTTCTTGTTTTAATTTGATCATTAAAATAATAAATTTTAACACAAGAATTAACAGCACCAAAAGCTGTGGAGAAATGCAAGAAGAGGAGCTGACCTGCTGTTGTTGATCTCTGTGGCAGCCTGCTGCATGCATGCATGCATGCATGGCACATCATCATACCATCACCATTGACTTTATTATTATGTCTATTATTAATAATAATTAGGGTGCTTTGTGTTAATTAAGGATTAAGATACTGTATGTTATAAGTTAATGTGAGATAAAATAGTGGCAGTTAAAGTATTCGGTGGTTATGGAATATGGACAAAAACAAAAACATATGAATATGACTGTATGTCTGGTGGCAAGAACTTTGGGTTGGCTGTCGTCTTTTGTTTTTGTTTTGTGTTTTTAAGCTTTGTTCTTAGTTATTATTGATTATGGCTTTGCTTACTATAAAATTAAATTAAAAAAAAAACATTTGTGACTGAATAATGTATGTGTCTGTAGTTAATTCGTTATTTTGTTTTTTCCTTCGATTATTAATATATATTTTAAAAAAAAATTATATAACTATTGTTGTTTGATTCATTGGTAGAATATTAAAAAATACGCTTTTAATTAAATTTGATATGAACTTTAAATTTAGTAATGGAAGGTAGAAGACTGAAGGAGGGGGAAGAAGGCCTTTAAATTTGGTAATAGGGAGCGAAACAATAGAATGTGGGCATTTACTATTTCCCATTGGCTTTGGTCAGGTATTTGACTTTGGAATATTATCCCATACACAGTGTGAATTTTTTTTATTTCTACAAGCGTTTTAGTTTTAAGGTTTAGGATTTTAGTTTAGAATTTATAGAGTTTTAGTGTAAGGGTTTAGAGTTTATGAGGTTTTAGCGTAAGGGTTTAGAGTTTGTGGGGTTTTGGTGTAAGAGTTAGAATTTAGGTTTTATGGTTTAGGGTTTAAGTTTTAAGGTAATATGGTTAGGGATTTAGGTTTTAACCTATAAACCCTAAATTTTAACCTCAAACTTAAAATTCTATCAACAACTCCTAAATTCAAAACCACTATACGTAATGTTTAAATAGTTGACTTTGGTCAGATATTTGACTTTTATTCTTTAGTTGAATGGTTGATAAAATATTAATTATTTGTTTGTTTGATAAGAGTTGTAGTGATTGCTCACCTTATCCCTTAAGTATGAGGTTAGGAGTTTGATTTCTATCAATGAAAATAGAGTACATTTCATGGCCAGTGTAGGGGTGAGCAAAACTCGACTCGTTTTGACTCAACTCAAAATTGCATAAATTCGACTCAAAAAATTTTTAAATTAAATTTGAGTTGTAAAATGAAACTCGAATAACTCAAACTTTTTAGTAATTAGTGAATTGATTTTTAAGTTCGAGTCAAGTCTCTCAATTTTTCCTAATATATATACTGATATAAAAATATATGAAAAAAATATATGCTACATATGAAGAAATATGTATGCATATCTTATAGGATTAGAAAAAGTCGTTTAAATTAGAATCAAATTGTACTATAACATGATAAATAATTACAATTGAATTTGTATAAAAACTTGAAAACTCGACTTGACTCGAATTCCATAAACTCAACTTTTATCGAAGAAATTTCAAATAAAATTTGTGTTGAGTTTTTAGGAGCTCGATTCGTTCAACCGGTTTAGCTCACCAAGTGGTGGAGAGGTGGATATTTGGGTGGAAAGGTTGTGGAAGCTAGAAAATAAATTGACACAATGATTTATAGTGGTTCAACCTTCAAACCAAGGTCTACATCCACTACCTTAGCTCCCCACTAAGGATTTCTCAATCAATCCACTATTGATTCGTCCCCTTTTCTAGGCTTAGGAGGAAACCCTTATACACCAATCAAGCTTTTTACCCAAAGCCTTGATTGAAACCCTCTTTACAAAGAGAAACAATAAGCAAACTTAAATCCCTCTAATAGGTATTTGTTTGCATAATTTAGCACTCACCCAAAACCTAAAACACTTGAGTAAATTTGACATTTTTTTGTCTATACAAGAATTGACAATTTAAGCATTAAGACATTTTTTGATCATTTGTTGATTTACAATATGAGCATTAGCCTTCACTTGATGCTTGGAGGTCCCTTTTATACTCCTTGATGAGTTTATAGTCGTTGCTAGCCGTTGGGATTGAAATAGAGTCGTTGGAGACTTTAATTCCCTCCATAAATGTAGTTCTGCAGCTCCCCGTTTCGAAACGCTCGAACCCGTTTCGAAACGCTCGAACTCGTTTCGAAACACCCTTTAAGTAAAAAGAGTCGTTGCAGTCTTATGTGGATCCGTTTCGGAACGCCCCTTTGCCGTTTCGGAACGCGTATCGAAACGCTTAGTCCCGTATCGAAACGATCTGCATTTAAAAGTTAGTTGGGAAGTAGCCGTTGGGGTTTATGACCGTTGTGGTCAATGCCACGTAGGCGTATCGAAACGACATAGCCCGTTTCAAAACGCTGGGCAAAAATCCTATCCAGGGAAAGCCCGTTTCGAAACAAGTTTCGAAACGTTTTTGTTACTGGAATTGCCGTATCGAAACGCCCTAAGGTGTTTCGAAACGCATGGACAGTTTTGTAAAGTTTAACTTTGAAAAACATAAAAACCCTTTATAAAAACTTCCCTAAACATAGTTTCAAGTTGTTTAGACTTTGGAAATGTTTTAAATACTTTTTAAATCAGTCCAAAACATTTTTCAATTATTATATCAAAACATCAGTTCTACAATTTGAGTTGTAAAATATGACACGTCAACTCGAATAACTCAAAATTTTTTTACTCGACTCAATCAGACGCCCACCCCTAGCCAGCTGTTTACCTCTTAGTAAGAACACCTACAATGAGGGGATTAATCACCTGCGTTTGGCAGTGGATACTTTGGCTCGAACTAAAAAATTTTAAAAAAATTAAGTAATGCCTAATATTATCACCAACATGGGCTTATATAATATTGGAATTGACACCAATGTTGAATCCCACATAATGCAATTTTTTTTACATTTTCTATGTATTTTTTGGATAAATATATTTTTGAATGTTTTTATAAATTTAATTTTTTTTATTGACATATCATATAAGACAAATAATATCATATTAGCGTAAAGTATATGTAAAACTAACACATGGTCTACGCCTCAAAACTGTTTAACTTTATGACTGTTTAGTTGGTGTTTAGGCTTAGGACAACCCCTTGGGGAATATGACATATCACATGACAACACTGCAACCATTTGTGCACAATAATTTTCTTTGTGGAAGAAAAAAAAAGAAAAAGAAAATTGCTGTGCAAAGTAGAGGTTACAAAAATGGAGATTTTAGTCCACAAGCACATTACATTGTCGTTCCATTACTCGCCTTCGTTTTTTATCATCACTTGTCTGCAAAAGTAACCAAAATAACTAAGTTTCATGGCTTGAATTCTGATATGTAATAACAGAGTAAACTACAGTCAGCACATTCACCCATCTGAGTTCATATTTCAAACCAATTTCTGCTATTAATAAAACCATTACCTGTGGACTCAGACAATCTGGTGCACGAACCCTCTTGGAGCCATCCGCCAATCGCTTGCATTGAAATCGGTGTTCCAGAGATGCTGTGTTATCACTTACCTGGCCTTTGATGGCTCCAATCAACAACTCCTGGCATCCTGCCGCGTGCACATTTTGTAAACTTGGGCATTGAAGGAGCAATCTCTCTGTGAAATCAAACAGTTTCATAAGAAAAGCTGAATTTGCTCAGCTGGCCAAACTAGCAGTAGATTAAAGCTGAGCATACCTGGATGCAAGTTTTTACAAGAGTTGAGATTAAGGTCGTTGAGTTCGGGACAATTCAAACATAAAGCCTGCATTGAGGTTCACAAATAAGAACCACAGAGGATATTAAGAAGAAACTAGCAATGTACTCGAGATTAAGGATTAAAAGAGCTTACATCTAAGCCGGAACAACCCCATAAGCTGAGTTTTTTTAGTCGGTTGTGTTTGATGATAAGCTTCTGGTACATAAGGTGAAGTTTATTGTTCAATGCATTTGGAAATTGATTGTCACCATTTTCATCACTGGGAGAATTCTGGGAATCAGGATCACATATGGTCATCCCGCAATCCATAAGTTCAAGAAGAGGCAGTTGAGCTGTGGCAAACTGAATTCCACCTGAGAAATGCAGAGAAGCATGTTAATGAATAGCTCTAGACAAAAATAGGGCATTTATGGGACGAATATAGCTGTGCCGGAGATATAGGTGTGACCGTGTGAGTCTAAGACACGAGGATTACTTGAAGTTATGTTGGGACAAAGAGCAAGGAGGAGTCTTGACAATGTGTTTGGGAAAACGTTGCAGATCATTCCGATGCCACTATCACTGATGCCAGACCTGAAATGAAGCAACAAGCATCAGGAACATGTTGCTGAAGATTAACTGAAAAAAGGGTAATCCCTTGGAATCAGCCCAGATAAACCGAAAAACTAATGAAAGCTGGAGAAAAACATACCCACTGAGATCAAGCAGTTCTAATTTTGAATAGCTTGAAGCAATAGCAGCAACAGATGCATCAGTGATTTCTGAGCCAAGAACAAGTGAAAGCATCCGCAAGCCCCTGAAAATAAAATAGTGATTAAATTAGTGATTATTTACCCTCTAAATGCATATGTCCATGAAACCGAACAAAACAAGTCCATTTAATCACTATGATCCTGATAAAGCTAAGCAATGTCTTTAGACTCATAAAGGCTCAACAAACCTCAAATTAGCAGCTGTAAGAGAAAGCACAACAGCATGTGAAAGCCGAACCGATGCAATGTGTATGTTCTGCAATTTTGGACAAGTTCTCCCCATACCATCAACCATGGCTGTAAGATTGGTAGTATCATTTTCTTGGCGAGAAAACTCCAAGGATATCTCTTTCAAATCAGGACAGTTAAAAACCTACAATACAAGGCTCGTATGAACACAAATTGACTTGCAGGCCCCAAAAAAGTTAACTTGGAAAATACAAAAGGACATGATGGAAAAGTTACCATCTTGGAAAGGGAGTAAAGATCAGAAAGCCAGAGAGTAGATAGACTTGACGAAGAAAGGACAAGGCCCCCTAAATTAGAACATCCTTCCATCTTAAGGCTCGTTAGACAGCGTTTATCGGCAACAAAACGACCCAATTCATCTCTATACAAAAAAAACATCAAAGTTAATCAGTATCACTTAATCTGCCATTTATTTAGCTTGTGGAAACTTACATTCTAACAACACAAAATAGGGAAATAAAACATGATGTAACAAAAGCCTTAACCAATAAACATGGAGAAAATTATTGAATTGGATTCAATCATAAGCAAGAGTTTCAGCATAGAACACGTTATTCATGACAACGTAGAGTTCGAGATCAATACGAACAAAATATTTATCATGAGTTGGACCAACAAATCCAAAACAGGGTATGCATAACTTTATAAATTATAACTTTTCATCTTTATCATAAGAACTCAAATTGAAAGTGAGAAAAAAGTTAACCCGGACCACTCAACTAGGTATATCCATGCATTTCAAACAATTAGCTAGATCTAAACCATTTCCAAACACCAACAATCAAACATAACAATAGTAGTAGCAAAGCTTATTAATTGGGCAACTAGGAAAACTATTTTAAAGGTGTAAATGTGTAATGATAGAATTCCAGGAAAAAAAGAGAGATGAGAAGAGAAAATATACCCCGTGATCCGATTGACAGCCGAATTTGAAGTAGAAATCTCCATGGACTCCAAATTAGGGCAAGAAAACGCAATGCAGGCTAGCATCGTTGCATCAACATCACTGCAAAACCCGAACAAGTAAAGATATGAAGTAAAACAAAAGTCCAAAAGCAGAATATTCACCCCAAACCCTGCAAATCTTTCAGAATGATGAAAACAGAAACCCCATTTGCTGATTCTTTATCAAAGTTTCCAGCCCTTTGTTAATTATTGCATTATCTTTAGCTCTCTTAAATATTGGATTTTTATCAAAGTTTACAAAAATAACACAATTAGAACAGTGCTTAGATTACTGGTTATAGATTTTTTATATCGTCAAATTATAAGCAGATTAATTTTCATTTTATGAAATTATTTTGATCTTCATTGATATCAACGGATCCAACCAGTAGGGGCCTAGATCTAAGGTTGGCTTAGACCCCGAACCTTTCCATCTTAAGAGTAAGTCTAACAAGGCTGGGGCATTTCTTTAGCACCGATCCCATGAATCGGAGCTGACCCCTTGGTGGGACCATAAGTCGCAGCTCCTCCGCCGCCCTCCACAGCCTCTTCGTCGTTTCTCTCCAACCTTTACACACTCCCGCCGCCGCCAACAGATCTGCCGGCGGTAATCTCTTCAATGCCTCCCACAAACACCCAGCCGTCAACCCACCGGAGACTATCTCATCACCCGGGTCAAGATCCGTTCCGGGGTAGGGAGAATCATAGCCGTCCAAATCGCGTTCCGGCGAGTCACAGCGGATGTCTACGTCGTCAAAGGAAAGCGCACGTCGGAGATGCGAGGACTGACGCAAGGGCAGAACCTGAGGAGGACAGGATGCGGAGGAGGGAATAGCGGATGGAGTGGAGGTTGGAGTGGTAGTTGAAGGAGGGGCGGTGTCACTATTGACTTGGCAAACATGGCCTTTCTTGGGAAGCCCGCATCTGCCACAGTTGTAACTGCCGCGGCGTTTGGCCGGTTTGAAGTCAAAAGCCGCGGCGGAAGAGTAGGCGGATGCTGAAGAAGAGATGTGGGGCTGTGGGTGGTGCATCGGCGTTTGGCAAACGGAAACAAGGAAGGAAAGAAAGGATTGAAACGAAAGGAAGAAGATTTGAATAAAGAGTAGAAAAGATAGAGAAATCGGAAATAAAGGGATGGAGAGTTTGGTCGGGAAGGGGCGGGAGAAAATGGCTACTTTTGGCGCCTGTTTTGTTTTCGAAACCATTGAGGGAGGAGCGTGCCGCCTGGTTTTATGACATTGATTTACTTTTTTACCCTCAATTTTATTTTATTTTTTAACTAAATGGTAAATCAACTTTGATTAAATATATAAAATTTAATTTGATGTAATTATACCTATGAAATTTAATTTTAAATCAGTTGTATATACAAAAGTTTGATTTTAGCTCGACTTTACCGATGTTAAAGAAATTACATCTATTTATTTTCATGTTGATTAAAATATAATTCTTTATTTAGGTAAATTGTAAACATAAAATAATGTTATATTAATAATAAGAATTTTATATAAAAATATAGTTTGATGATATATGAGAATAGCTTAAAAGACAAATCGGCATCTAAATTATATTATTTGTTTGCTTCAAATTCTTAAATTATTTTTTTATCAAAATAATTGTTTAAATTAATATATCTGATCAATTAAGTCTGATAATTATCTAAGTCAAAAAGAAAATTATTTCACTAACAAATGTTGGGTGTATTAATAAAGCACACTTCTTCCAAGAAGAAGACGCGAGCTCAAATCTTGAAAACAATATTATTGAAAGAGGGAGCCTTGCACTTCAAACATAAATTGTAAAACAAACATGCATATTACCAGATAGAAAATTGTTTTGGCCTATAAGATATTAACACATCACGAAAAATTGTTGACCAAGAAATAATTTAGGAAACTAAAAAGAAAAAATGGATTAAATATTTATTTTGACCAAAAAATAGTTTAAATATTTAAGAGTTAACAAAAAATAACAATTTAAGTACTTATTTTGATAAAAATAAATAAATATAAGGACTAAAAGCAAATAAAAATTAATTTTTTACAATGTTTTCAAGGTTGAAATTTACATTTTAATTTTATTATATATCATTTGGTTACTTTGTTTGCTTCCGGTGTTATTGCATATGTCCGGACCATAGAAGAAATTATTAGATGAAGTTGGTGATTGTTCGTGGTCTCAACCAATAAAGTCTATCTATGTTAAAAAAATAACTTTTAAATAATAACTAATTTTCTTTACATGTAAAAAAGAGGTGAAGATTCACCTTGAAAAAAATATATATAAATGGACTTTATTGGCTAGAACCACGAATGACGTGGTGAGCCGAATTTACCTAATAATTTCTCGAACCTAAGTTTGACCTGATATCATATACCGAAATACAGAGTCCTAAGTTTGCAATAACCTATATTATAATTCACAAACATTCAACAATCATTATGAAAGCATAGTTAAAACCAAAGAAAAACCCATTGAAACAATGAATATTTTGGGACATGCTAAGGTAAGGCACCCTAGGGTGAAATTCTTACTAAAGGGTAAAAGTTTGTGTATCTACGTAAATTTTTACCAACTTGATAATAATTTGTGTAGATTTTGCATTAAGTAAGAATTTGTGTAGTTCTTGTTAATGGTAAGAAAGGGACTTTGAATGTGAGTGTTGTTCTTATTTAATTGGAGGGGTTTGAGTTAGCCTAATCGTATTTCGCCCGAGATGAAAGATAATATTTGGGGCAGGAGATTCAACTAACCAAAATTCAAAAGCTGAAATTTCACCCCGACCGTGAATAGGCTTAGCCACCTCATTTATAACTACACATTCTTATAGTATAATTTACATTCATATGTAGTAAGAATTTGTGCAGGGTGTCTCATTTTAGTCCCACTCTGCCTCACATCAGAATCTCTCGAATATGTTGAAAGATCATAGTATTAAATTACAGTTGCAACGCAGTGTAACAACCACATCATAACGGTTTTGAAGGTCCAGGCACACCGCAAACAGTAACCACATCTAAAATCTTAATTATATTTTAGAGAAAAATCACCAACCGCATCCGCAACCACAATTTAATACTATGGGGAAGATACAGTACAACAAACCTTATCAATGAAAAGGGTTTCCAATTCTGCCTTAAGAGCCTCATCAAGCGGAAGGTGAAGAAGATGGGGTGGTAACCGCAACGTGTGTTCGATTAAGCTTAGATATAACATTTTCTTTGGCTGTCTTCAACGTTTTAGATTTTTCAAGAATCTGAGAATAAAAAAAAGCGTCAGTAAATGAACACTAGATTGAGGCATTATAACGAATACGTGATAGGCAATAAAGTGAAAACAGTAGATTTGAGAGCGCGGAAACTTAAGTTTTTTTTTTTTAAGAAAAGAAAAGGAAAAACAATGAAACCAAACGTACCGCTCGCCGGGTTTTCAGTTTTTCGCACGAACTGATATTTGGGCTTTTTGATGGGCCGAAAAAGGAGTCCTAGTTTAGGATAGGGCCTCAGCGATGAAATGTGATGGATGAGAAATTGGATGTCAATTATGAAAGGGAAATATTATCAAAATACAAATATATAGGGTAATAATGGAAATGAATTCAAAAATATAATTTAACAAAATATATTTTTTTATTAAAATTAATATTTCAACCAAGGAGACATCCCTAAAATTGGTAGAGAGTTTTTATAACACTACATGTGCGCTTTTAATCTAAATTTATTCTAGTTTAAGTCTTACTATGTGCATCATTTCGAAATTTATATAGTCTTTATTCGAATAACTTTTAATTATTAATGTGTTTCATTTATACTTTGCAATAGTTCATTATGATTGCATTTATGTGGATGTATCAATTGTATTTTAATGTTGTTTATGGATTTTAACATTTTACTGATGAAAGTCTAATTGTAACCATACAAATATATTATGTGTAATTATAATTATAATCTCTAAAATATATTGATGGTAAAAGATGACGTTGTTTCTTCTAGAGACTCAAATATCATCTTCAAATATGCGGAAATTTATCTAACTTTAAAACTTAATTAAAATACTATCTCGTAATTGAATTAGAATTTTGAAAAGTTATAATTATAATCTTAAAAATATATATTCCATTGTATTATAGTTTTGTTGTCTAAACTTTGGTGTTAAAACTCACATGAATTAGATAGGATCTCAAATAAAGTTCTTGACAATTCAAATCGATTCATATCATTTTTATATAATATTTAAACTAAGTTCAATGTACATTTTACCATATTCAAATTCAGTCTTAAAATTTGGTTATAAATAATCTATAAATATTAAATTTAATATAAATCGGTTTGTGGTTAGTTTTGACCCATAAATTTAAGGGTAAAATACATAAATAGTCTTGTAATTATGACCCAATTTGTTATTGAGTCCTCTGACTATGAGAAATTATAAATAGGTCTACCGGCTAATTGCACTAACAAATCAGTCCAATTTCGTTAAAAAATAAACGCGAATGATGTGGCAGTTTAACAAAATCTGTTTAATAACAAATCTAACCTTTAACTTTTACATTTTATTTTAATTTGGTCCTAAGTTTAAAATTTCATCTAAGAATATTTAAATATTTCAACATTTTAGTCTCTTAAATCTTAAACTTCATCTTCTTCCCCTTCTAAAAAAATAAAACCTCCATTGATGTTAACGATAACCATCCGCAACCCCAGTTGTATGAGCAGTGAAAAATTGTTAGAGAATCAAAACCTCCATTGATGTTTACGGTATCCATCTACAATGAGCTACCCACAACAGAGATGAATACCTTTTGTTAGAAAGGAAGAAGGTGAAGTTTAAGATTTAAAGGACCAAAATATTGTAATATTTAAATGTTGAGAGCTAAAATTTTAAATTTAGGACCAAATTAACATAAAATTTGTTAACCGTTTTAAGGGTTAAATTTGTTATTAAACAGATTTTATTAACTACCATGTCATTAGCCGTTTATTTTTTAACCGAATTGGACTGATTTGATAGTAACAATTAGTCGGGAGACTTATTTGTAACTTCTCATAGTCAGGGGACTCAACAACGAATTAGGTCGATCATTTTCCGGAGGACATGTTCATGTAAACCCAAACAAGCATCAACGGAGAAACAATGGAGATAAACAAAAACAAAATGTTAGCAGAACACACATTATACATGCAGAGAAAGAAAGTAGTTTTACTACAACATAGGAAAGCCAAACTCCTTTGATTTCCATTTCCTACATTCATCCGACCACATATGATATTTGCACCGAACAACGATCAAAGGAAAGAAAAAAAGGGTTTGGCATTTAGACCATTTAGAGAGACAGTCCAGATTCCTCATCTTCTTCCAGGGAGGAAGTGTAGACAAAGTAGAGTGCCCAAATCAGGGCGAACACACCGAACAGGATCCACCCCAGGAGGTTGTTGCTCAATCCAAAGGGGAGTCCGGTTCCTTCGGTGGACATTCTCTCGTCCACTAAAGCCATGGCCGGGCTTGACACGGTCGCTGCACAGGCTGCTGCCAGCAAAGATGCACTCTTGCCCACGCTTGAACCATTCTCTTCTGAAGATGAAGCACCCTTCTTCTCCACGCTACACATCGCCTTCACGTTCGCCCTCTTCGCCATTGTTGGCAACCCTGGAAGTTAAATTTGAAGTTGGAGGTGAAAATGGAAATGGCCCTTTCAATTTAAGACCCAAAGAAAGGAAAAATTCTTACCAATGGCAACTGGGGATGCAACCCTCGGCAATGGCTTGTGTACAAGGGCTGTAGGGGCGGTGGTATTAGCCGAGATGGTTGCCATGAATTCTTTGTTTCAGTCGGCAGATTTTGCAGCAACAATGGCAGTAGGATCCAAAGGGTACCAGTTTATTTCATATACTTTTTAAAAACAAAATTTACAGAGATTAATTGGTCAAGAATCAAACCGGGCAGATATAGATAGAATAGCCCTTGGTTTTGATATGCCCTATCTACATAGGCCCAACCAATTTCATCCACGTGTCATGTCATCCCTTCTACATACCAAAGATTGATCCATGAGTGTTCTATGCTGGACATATCCGGGGATAGACCGAGGGAGCCCGTAGTTAGTGGTCGCTCTCTGAAAATTTAAAATTCGCATGTAATTTAGAATTTTTTTATTGAAAATCTCCTTTAAAAGCTCACCTCCTTCTGGATCCGTCCTTGGTCCTATCATAAAACGACAAAATTAATAGCAAAAAGAACAATAGCTTGAAAGTGAAAACATGTCCATAACAATAAAAAGTTTATTAGCTTCCTCTTTCATTTCAAGTATCCGTGTTGGAACCTAGTGGAATTGTGATGTATCAATTATGTACAAACGTATACCTGCAATGCAGAGCCACTGCCACAAATTTACTCAACCCCTGAAATATTACTACGGCCTGAACTATTTTGGGGAGAGACATGAGTTAGAATATTACATGAAAGATAGTTAAAGAATCGGATCAATAGGAACAGTTTCCGAGTGATGCAACTGGTGATGTGGTATGAATCGAATAATTCCACTTGTATGCTGTGATCTTCGATTATTCATGGATATTGCACTTCTGTAAGTAAGGGTGGTCGTACTGCAAATGTTTGCTCCAATAGCCTTTATATTTAGCAATTCCTATTTCCAACCAGGGTTTCATGACTCCATCATAGTGTATAACTGCCACCTGCTCGATATCACCCCTACGAAGGCCAGAGTTATAGCCGAGCCCTAGTGCATGCCATCTCCTTTCTAAAGCCACAGTCTGGTTGTAGAAGGTAATCCAACCTAAGGGCAAGCTTCCTGCCTTCCATAATGGCCTCTTAAGTCCCTGTCACGAAAACACCGTTATAATTTAGAAGTGAAAATAATTCACATTAAATCCTGACAACCAGCTTTGAATTAGTATTCTTATAGATTCATCAGAATAGAACAATACAGCATTGAAAAAGAAAACAAGCAATGATGTCAGTTCAAAATTATGCTATGGACACATCAGGAAGCAAACACTAGGTGTCAAACTTGTCATCGTTCACCATTCCCGGTAAGACAGGTAGTGTTTGCTTCCTGATGTGTCCATAGCATAATTTTGAAAACTTAGACATAGAAACTTTAGGTAAAGTCTTCAATTTCTTAAGCTGATAACAATTCCAATTGACAAAGATAACCTAAAGCACCAGATAACATTAACTATATTTTCAATGAATAAATATGCAACTTCAGATTACAATAGAACCAAAAATAAATTCAAAAGCATATTGTATAAGCACGGAAAGAAAAAAAAACAAAGGGAAGTACAAGCCCCATACCAGTTGCAAGTAATTTCTGTAGAGCACGGTTAACTTTTTTCTTCTCCATTCTCGGAGATCAAACAGATTCATACCAAATGCCCATGTGCAAGCATTAGCATTAAACCTCTTTGCCAAAAATGGGTCTGAAAAGTTCAATAACATATGCATCGTACGAAATGAAGCTTCACTTTCTAGACAAGTCTCCACAGCTGCGTTTACTTTCCCCTTCATGTCAACGCTCCAAATTTCACTCAAATCCCTTTGCACTACCACATCGTGATCAAAGAGAACAATCTTATTCAGTGCTGGAAAGATGTCTGGCAGATAGAACCGCAGATGGTTGAGGGCTGAAGTATATCTTGGATCATAGGACTTTTGTTCCTTCAATGTTGAATTATACTTGGTAGACAACCAATCAAAACTTTCTACACTCTGAATATGGATTGTAGCTTTTCCAGGAGTATTTAGTAAAAACCACATTGAAATTGCTGGGAGGTTGAGGTAATCGGTCACCACATGAAAAACAATTTTCTCCGGCTCCTGCATAACCAATTATTAGTTAACCAGGGTATATTACATCCACTAGCAGGCAAACCATGGGACCAATCCTGAGCTAACTGCAGCTAATTCATCAAAGTAAGGGCAGTAATGACAGAAGATTATTGTCTTTTTAAAGGGGAAACTGATCCAACGGTAGGTTAGGATAAGCTTATTGTATAAAGGAAAGGATAAAGAACTCCATGGTAACTCTGGAAAAGTTCAATTCATTACTATTCATTAAAAATTCCAAGTGTAACAATTATTGTCCAGAAATGTAAAACCACAGCCCACAAAGCATCCCAGCATGATTTATCAGACACAATTCCATTATGCGATTGTTTGAATGACAAACACTTTCTATAAGCAAAAATTCTTACCATCATAAAATAAAATATTGAAACTTATTGAAAATCAACAAAGGAAATAATGAAAATTGGCGAAGGCATCTTACCTTTGCAGATGAAATTGTGGAGTTAATAACCACTGCACAAGCGAGGACATTGTCAGAAAATACTGCATAGTGATAAAGGTCTGGATCGTTCAATTTTTTTTGGTTAGGGAACTGCCTTTCCTCGGGTTGAAGGGAAAAATATTCAGCTGTCAGCTGCATGGAGAGGCAGTGAAGGCCTTTAGGCGTAGTCCTTCCAGCAAGTTGAACAAGATATGACTCTTCACTCTTTCGTGCCCGAATCTGTTCTTCAGCATTATAAGCCATGGCACGAATTTTCCTGGCCATCGCAGAGCAGTCAGGGAATACTTGACTTGCTTTGGCAAGCAAAACCTCCATAGATCTCATTTTCTGTGAAGCACTGAAATTCAACAGTTCTTCAAAGTTCAGGTGACACAATTCAACCCGAAATTTAAGCTAATTCACTTAAAAGTATTCAACAATTCAAGTTTCGTATTGAATATAAATGCGTTCATAAAATTATTTCCATTTTTTACCTCCTTGGCAATTCTGAATCCGTGATGGCTTCACCGACTGTTCGTTCAACCTCTTTGATTCGCGTTCGCAACTCTTTCAGCAAGTGAGTATTATGACCGGGCTGTGCAAAATTTAGGTACACTTTTGCTCTAATGACCTGATCTCTCATCTGCTTTACCTTCTCATCTGTTACCTTGCGTGATTGAGACTGAAAACGTTGATCATGGCTATCTGTTTCATGATTGTATTGCTCCTGCAACAAATAAATTAGTCTTAAACTATATGTTACAAATACATTAAAACTAACATGACTTGCTCTAGCTCTGACCATTTTGGAAAAAAACTACCCACATCCCCCCACCCCACACCACCCAATAAGAACAATAACCCTCAATTTGATGGCAATGTTACCAAATAATACTTTGGTGGAAAAAAGGGCTTTTCTTTTTCTTATTCTCATACTGTGTTCTGGTACCCAGATATTAGATCTGACCCATTGTTTCACCAGTTTTTGAATTACAATCAAACCAATACGCAATGTAAGTTTAGTGGGAAGCAAATTAAAATACCATGAAAGGGGATTGTGATACAAATTGATATAAGGAGACCAAATCAAATCATCTACTCTTTGTATAAATTCAAAAATAATTTGAGATCTAGAATACCAACATTTTCTTTCACCCACAAGATTTAAAAAGCATACAATACTGCAACCACCTTTAGTCCAAACTTACATTCAAATGCATAGCATCTCATCATACTTCACAGTTCGAATACATACACACCTTTTCCCCGGAGTTCATCCGTATTATATTCTGCATATTTGGACGCTCCTCTTTCCCTTTACCATAGGTTTCTGAATCTACAAAGTAGAGCAAAACAGAGTCACAGTCAATCATAAAAGACGCTATGCATCCAAGTAATACCCACCTTTTGCTTCTAACAGTATATCGGCATCTTGTTGATCACTTGATCGATCCGAATCAAGATTCCCATCAGAACTGTGATAAACTGCAGAACTAAAATCCTTCTCTTTGAAAACAACTACTTTTGGACCTTTCAATCCTTTGGAAGCTTCCTAAATAACGAATCAACAAAGAATGAAACGCATACTGTCAAAACCCCTCCAAGAAGGAAAAAAAATGTTCAAAGCAAACTACACCAGATTCATAAATCTCAAAGCGACCTGTTCAATTGCATTAAGTCTTATATCATCTGCCATATACTTCTGTATCAAACAAAGCAAATGAACTCATTAGAAAATAGAAATAGATCAAAAAAATGAAAGAAAAAAAAAGAGTGTACAATAGATCCAAGCAAGAGAGATTCGTACAATACTGGCTAAATCCCCCACGAAATCCTTCCGCCCTGCCGCGATAGAATCATAAATGCAAAACAAGAACAGTCAACATCTGGACAGTTAAATTATTTAGCTTAATTAAGTATTTTTCATTAATCTAAAATCAAAAGATTTGAAGAAGATTACCAATAAAAGCAATGGGCTTAAGTCTCCGCGAAACCAATACGATTTGAGCAAACACAAAGAAAGAGAGAAAAGAGAGGATTAGAATCCTCTGCCAATGACGACACTTCTTCATGAATCAATAAAAACTGCTAAAAAATCTCCTGAAACTCCCAAACAGAAAGTAAAATACGACACCGATTTCAAATTTCAAATTTCAAAGGTTCAAATCGACACCGATTCGATGCCTGAATTACAAGTAACAGTAGTTCAAGAAATATGAAAAACAAAAAAGAAAACTAGGGTTTCTAGTGGTGATTTTGCCTAAAATAAAGTAGTTTAAGCGGTTCGTTCACGTTTTGCGGCTGAAGTAGATGGTCTTTCCTTTTCAATCATCTTCGTTTCCAGCTTATTATTACTATTATTTTTCCTTTTGATCTGGAATTTGATGTTTTCTGATCTGGAATTCTGGATTTTTATATGAATCTAGGGGTTCGAACTTTCGCAGGAAGATTTGAATCGCGATTAATGCGAGAGTGACGGGTACGGTGGTGCCGCTGCCATTTATTGATGATAAAAGCGAGGCTTATCGACCGTTGATTTAAGGGGAAAATAATTAGTATTATAAGGCTGCGGTTGATCTGGATTTACACTTTTCCTTGTAGTTGTAGCTGTAAGTCAACTTATAGCTAGATTTTGTGGGCTCCTTCTCCTGGCTACTGGAAAACTGTTTCAGACTCTCAATGTGTCATTCTCTGGTTGCCACGTGTACAGTCATTTATGGCTAAATATCTAATTTGATATTTAAATTTGGTTTCAAGATGTAATTTAGTATCTACTTTTAAGTGTAATTGCTTGATGCACCTAGGGTAATTTGATATTTAAATGTGAAGAAACAGATGACGAGCTATTCTGTTATATTCGGTCAAATATCAGTTAATATTCGATTTGATCGGACACTTTCGAATTCAGCTCGATATCTTAACGAGTCGAAACAAACTATTCGATATTTGACTCAAAAGCTCGCAAGTTACTCAAAAAATAATATATTAAAATTTGTGTATTGTATGTACTGATGTAGTTTCATATTTCAGTGTGTATATTAGGAGAAGATTACAATAAATCATTTAGTTACATATATTTTTTATTGGGTAATTGTGAAAACTTTTTATTCTATTATTAGTATATAAAATATATTCTTTTTTTATTAGATACATATTTTTTTTATCAAATCAAGCATTTAAATTCAACTTTTTTGTTCAAATTGACGCTCAACTTTATTTTAAAGTTCAAATAAATCATTTAATGCGAGTAGCAATTTAGACCAAAAAAGTGAAATTCATGTATCAATTTGAATTAATAAGTCAAATTTAGATATCAAATTTGATTTTAAAAAACTCCCAGTGTCAAATTGATTCATGTACCTAACTGAACCAAAAAAAAATTATATAGTAATTACACCTTGAAGCCAAATTCAAGCGTCAAAACATATATTTACAAGCAACATAAGAAAATTTGAAATTATAAAATGGTATAAATATAATAAAATCCTTCTACTAATTTAAAATTTAATCTCTGTATTTTTTTTGTAAAGTAGAGTCATTGTATATTTATTAAATAATTTTAATTTATCCGTAATATATGTTCAATTTTATTTTTTTTTGAAAGGAATTCGGGCCTCGTTAAAAACCCCCGCTAAACCTAGGGTGGGGGAAAAGAGTGCCCATTCTGATTATATTGAAAAAAATCAACCACAATAGTGCCACAGTACACGAATCATGAACCAAAAATACAAAAAAACAAAAACAACCTGAAGTTACAATTCCGTTGTGAAAACGATTGTTGCATTGAGCAACATGTGGGGCAAATGAACCCCATCTGCAGCCTAGCGCACCAGCAAAACAACAGAATTATATTCGTTGCATCTTAATCACTCGGCGGCAGTGAACCCCCCTCCACAGTTCCCTCCAGAGACAACTTAGCCGCTTCCCATACAAATTCGTCTTTTCTGCTTACGCCACGTTTGGCCAGGCGATGTGCAATCGTATTAATTTCTCTATGTGCAAACGATACTTCCCATTTTATTCTCCTGCCTGTTTCAATAATTTTCACGACAAGGTCGCGGAAGCAACCTGCAGCAGTGTGCGGATCTTTTATCCATAGTGAAGCAAGTTGACAATCAGTTTCAATGAGAAGTCCGCGTTTATTTCTCCAAGCTGATTTAGTAAAGACATTCAGAGCTTCTAGGATGCTAAACAACTCAGCGGAAGTAGGATCTGCAAACCCTATATGTTTTGAGAATTGGATCAGAATTATGCCTGTATCGTCTCTCAAAACACCGCCAATCCCCGCCTCCCCTACACAACCGGAGATGGCTGCGTCAACGTTGAACTTGAGCCAACCCTTAGGTGGCGCTAACCATGAGTATAACCTGTTCTTGGCAATCTGCACCTTCTTTAGCTTGATTACCTTAGGATTTCCCACAAATTCAGTCACAGAGGAAAATGTTTCGGGCCATTTGCTCACGCACCAGAAACCAACACGCAACATTACTAACTCAAAAACAGTCTCAGCCGTAAACTTTTTTATTTTTGAAGATGGTTTCATTTCTGCACAGCCATATGGTCCAAGAACAACCGAATAAGGTCAGCTTCCATAACTGAGGGGACTTAAATAATGATGACAGATCAAACCAGATTTGGACAAGCGATCGAACGTCAGCGGGCATAGTAAACCTCAGGTTCCACAGGTTGCAGCACCGCTGCCAAATGGTCCAAGTGAACTCACACTGGCAGAACAGGTGGTTTATTGATTCTGCTACGTTCCCGCACAGGACACATAAATTTGTTGGGGATTTGTGAACGCCTCTTTTACTTAATTCATCGCAGGTGGGAATCCTCAGATGCACTACCCTCCACATAAATGTTTCGACATTTGGTGGGGTTAAATTAGCCCACACTAAATTCCAGTTGAAGGGGAGATAACTAACCTGGTTTTCAATCGCTACACATAGCGCCTTGGGCGTATAAACACCATACGAGCTGCCTAGCCATCTTGCCGTGTCCGATTCGAAGGATGATCTCGATGCTTTGTTTATGATCATTAAGAATTCGCACCAAGATTGTTCTTCCCACACAAACAGTCTCCTTCTTAAATCGATTTTCCATTCCCAAGACCCCTGCATTTTGCGTCTAAACTCACATATTTTCCCATCTTTCTTTACTGCAATCGAATATAGTCGTGGAAACTTTTCTTTGAGTGAGCGAACTTCAGTCCAAGGATCCGTCCAAAATTCGATCGATTTACCATCACCGCAAATCAGCTTCATGTTTTTTGTGAAGGAGTCCTCGACATTTGATAGAGGTTTGGTTATGTTTCTCCACATCCATGATTTTTTTGCCTTAGGGTCGCCGCTCGGAATGAGAGCATTTTGATTGTAACCATACTTACCGTCGACTACCCTCCTCCAAAGATTCCCTTTTTCGCATCCGTATCTCCAGTTCCATTTGTTGAGCAATGAAACATTTCTAGTTCTAATATCAACCAGGCCGATACCACCCTTATTCATCGGAGTACACAACTGATCCCATTTGATCCAGTTTATTTTCCTGCCGTCAGTTGATCCCCAGATGAAATTGGCTATCAGACTATTAACCTTTTTTGCGACTCCCTCCGGCATTAAGAACAGCGAAAAGAAGTACACCGGGAGATTATTCAGCACGGCTTTGACAAGTGTGATTCTGTCTGCTAGGGATAGGAGTTTCCCTTTCCAAGACTCAAGTTTTTTTTGCATTTTAGTGATGATCGGAGACCAGATTTCCGAGGTGTTGCGAAGAACGCCTAACGGCATCCCAAGATATTCAGTTGGAAGACTGCCCCAATTAACGTGTATGGATTTGCTCAAGCTAATAATCTGATCGGATCCCACATTAACACCATACAATTTTGTTTTTTGGGCGTTGAGAGACAACCCGGCAGCGAGTTCGAATACACGGAGTAAACGTTTGACATTACGAAGCGATGTCTCCTCAGCTTTCGTAAAAACAATTAAATCATCGGCAAACTGGATGTGGCTGATAGAGGTACCATTATTGCCAACCGTAACATCTTTTAGTAACTCGAGGCTGACAGCTTTCTTCAAAATTGCACTCAGGGCCTCTCCCACCAAATTGAATAAGAGTGGAGATAGAGGACAGCCTTGGCGCAGCCCCCTTTTTATAGTGAATTGGTTTGTTGGCGAACCGTTGACTAGCACTGATAAAGAAGCCGTTGAAATACAGACATTAATCCACTGCCTCCATTTGTCACTGCAACCCATTCTTTCCATCACCAGATTCAAGAAACTCCAATCAATCGTGTCATAAGCCTTCTTGAAGTCTGCCTTAAAAATTATTGTATCAGTCTTCTTTTGCTTTGCATCATCAATGATCTCGTTTGCTATAAGCGCGCAGTCGGTGATTTGTTTGTCTGGGGTGAAGGCGAATTGACTTTCGCCGACAACTTCCGAGATGCAACGAGCTAATCTTCTCAAAAGGACACGGGCTATGATCTTATACAAGCTGCCCACAAGGGAGATAGGTCTGAAATCATTAAGCTCCAAAGGCGATGATGTCTTTGGAATAAGCGTTATGAAGGCATGATTGATCGAAGGATCGAACGCCTTGCCTTTGTAGAAGTTGTTGAAGACCTTCATCACATCTTTTTTCAGCAAATCCCAGAATCTCTTAAAGAATTCCAAGTTAAATCCATCGGGGCCCGGTGCTTTTGAACCATCCGCAGACTCGATTGCACCCCAGACTTCTTCCTCGGTGAATTTTTTATCCAATAAAGCTGCCGACTCAGGCTGGATTTTCTTGAGGTCAATATCAAATTTTTTTAGTGGGAAGGTGTTGCTAGCGTTGAAACTGTTCTTGAAATGGGTTTCAAATGCTCCTGCAATATCCTTGGGGTCACGAAGCTCAGCGTTCTCCACTTTAAGTTTAGAAATAGTATTGGTGTTCCTTCGAACCGAGGCCATTAAGTGGAAAAATTTTGTGTTCCTGTCACCAGCCCTGAACCAATTGACTCTGGATTTCTGAATCCACGATCTTTCTTCAATTCTGAGTCTTCTCCATAATTCAGCTTTTAAACTACTGAGTTCAGCCCAGTTTCCATTGCTATAACCATCTGCCAAAAATTTCTTCTCTAGATCATCAATTAGTTTTTCCAAGTCAACGATGGAAATGGATTCCTTGCTTCTGCGTTCTTTCTCCTACACCCTTGATTTCTTCTTAATAAGACGAAGCAGACTCGGTAGATTGGTTCCTCTTTTCTTTCCAATGGTAGATTTTACTAACTCGACATAAGATGAGTCATCGGCCCAGTGAGGGAACCACTTGAATGGTCGTGGTCCTGAGGGATAGACTACCTCTTCGACAAGCACTGGATTATGATCGGAAACACTACGGGGGAGGCACTTTTGACTAAGATTCGAACACTTTCCCAAGATCTCTGGTGATAGAAGAAACCTATCTAGTCTACTTGCTGCCGTGGACGAGCCCCCCCTAAACCAAGTGAATTTCCCGTCTTCCATATTTAGATCGATAAGGCTGCATTTGTTAATGAAGTTGTTGAAATCACCCATCGATGAAGAAGCATCTGAAGTGCCCCATTTCTCATCCACAGATCTTATGGCGTTAAAATCGCCACCCACTACAACCGGAACTCCCATCGTGACAATAAGATCTTCAAGGAAATTCCAGAACATTCTCCTTTCTTTCTGTTCGTTTGGAGCGTACACATTTAGGAATCCAACTTTCATTTTGTAGTGAACAATGGATCCTACCAAGACGACGATTATGCGAAAACACACTTTGGTTTCAAGAGTGAAAAAGTTTGGATCCCACAGACTGATCAAACCTCCCGCCGTACCCTCAGCTCCCACTACTTCCAATTTATCAAATTTATTCCCTTTTAACCTATTAGCAATCCACATTCTGCCAGCATCAATTTTAGTTTCCTGAAGAAACACCATGTGGGCTTTCGACTTCTTCATTGTATTTTTCACGGCACGAATTTTTTCCCTCTTGCACAAACCCCTTACATTCCAGCTTTTAGGGTTTATTGTTAACCTGATAGTTATAAAAATGATAAAAGTAACTTTTTAACTATTACATTTATACATTTTAATCAATTGACTCTTAAAAAATCTGTAAAAGTAAATAATTGAAAAACTTTACTTCATTTGTCCCATAAAAAATGTCCCTTATTGATTTTTTGAAAAGTCAAAATTTTTAAACTTTGACTATTATTATATTAAATATTTTAAATAATTAAAGTTTATAAAATATATATTTGAAAACTACTCGATTGGAGTTTTTTAAAATATATTTTTATATTTTTATCAATATACATTTTAAATAATTATGAGTCAAAGTTGAAAAAAATTGACCAAAAAAAGTTAATAAGGGACAAAAATTGTGGGACAGAGGGAGTATTATTCAATTAATAATATATTTTATTTTTAAAGATTAAAGGT
Source organism: Hibiscus tridactylites (assembly GCA_958450335.1). Lineage (NCBI taxonomy): Eukaryota > Viridiplantae > Streptophyta > Magnoliopsida > Malvales > Malvaceae > Hibiscus > Hibiscus tridactylites. The sequence continues at coordinate 2,708,344 of OY288284.1, read as the reverse complement.
TAAATTGATAAACAAAATTATAAATTTACCCTACTAATATATTTTTTTATTTAGGGACGGAGCCAGGATTTGGGGTTGAGGGCAAAATATTAATATTTAAAAGTGGGGAGGCAAATTCAAAAATAAACCAATTTGCAAAGAAATTTATATAGGAAGACAAAGCTGAAAAAATTTCTTCGGGGTGGGGGGCGATTGCCCTTCCCCACCCCACTTAGCTTCGTCACTGATTTTATTCCTTTATAACTAGGGGTGATAACGAGCCGGGCCAGGCTCGCCAAGCTCATAATTTTAGGCTCGAGTTCAGCTCGAAAATAATATTATTGGGCTCGACTCGGGCTCGAAGCTCGTCAGGCTCGTCTCGGATCGAAATGAAAACTTTTGCTATAGTTTTTTTATAAAAGATCTGTTAAAAACTCCTTTCATAACCAGCATTGAAACGAAGTTCAATGACCGGAAAGGGGGAAAAAGTGCCAAAAATTAGATTAATCTAAATAACCAATAAATATTCTTATAATACAAACACATAATTAAAGAAAATACAAAATCAAACAACAATCAAGTAAAGAAAATGCCCAATTTATTTTAGTTAATTTACTTTTAGTAAAATTTTCTTAATCTATTTTATTGCTTTTGTTTTGCTAAATATATTACTTTTAGTGCATATGTAGATTTCAAGCCTGTTCACGAGCTTTTCGAGCCGAGCCTCGGCTTGTTAAGGTTTTTAGCTGAGCCCGAGTCCGAGTCGAGTTTTGACCAAGCCTAGCCCGAATAGCTCGCGAGCCGGCCAGGCTCATTATCACCCTTATAACCCTATTTATTATTAGAGAACAAACGAAGCAAGTTAAAAAGACGAACAACAAAAATATATATTAAAAACAATTTCTGTAAATGAAATTGAAATAAACTGAAAATTCAAAGATAAAAGAAACCAAAGAAAAAATCAGTAACCGATAAAAAAACTTAGACTGAGGCTTGTGCTATCACAGTGTCCTTAAAACAGATTCGTCCCCTCACGGTGCTGTCTGTTTCTCAAGATGAGGCCTCCTTTTATAGTATTCAGGCAAAATGGTCTGTTACAACCTCCATCTTTGATTTATATATAATTAAACTATGACTAGCCCAAAGTATCTAATCCAAGCCTTTGTCTTGGTTTCAACAATAACATGAAGAGTTTCTACATATAAAGCTTTCCAAATCTATGTTCCTAACAAGTTTGGGACATTTTGCTTTCCATCTCATTTTTTCTAACATCATGGGTGTTACTTTGAGCAACAATTTTTTATTCACCCATTGAACATTTTGAGCATGTAAATATACACATTTCATCTACTCTTGTAGTAGATTAATAATCCACTTAGTCTCAATAAATTTCACTAATGAAACCCACTCAAATTCAAGCTCTAAAATGTCCATTTACCATATAATTTTTCTAACATTCATAACTATTAAATCAATAACGAATACTAGTAAAATTGAGCTTCTTTTAGAAGAGACCAAACAAACATAAAGTACAGAGACTCAACCATGGGGGTAGTGAAGCTGAGCACGAAAGGTGGAGTATGTAGCGCCAATGGATATGCCACGACCGGGGTTTTAGTGTGGGGGTGACGAAGGCGGTTGGTTGGGTGGATTCAACGATTTAAATAGTGGTTTGCAACTGCAATAACAGTCTCGAAAATACCATACTTGCAACTAACTGTTATGTCAGCAATAGTATTTATTATGTCTGAAACCGTGATAATTAAAAAACAGCTGCAGTCGCAATTTAAATCCCTGGTGTATTTTACAAGAGAACTGGGATATGCTGAGTTTTAAATTCTGAGTTTTTTGATGGTTTGAATCTTTTGAGGAGCCTTGGTTTCCGACGAGTGGCGGTGGAAACTGGAAAGTGATAGTGTGAATGCAGTTGACCTTATTACTAGCGTTGGTAAGGGTAACAACTCAGCTTTGGTGGGTGAGTCGTGTTCGCGGCATAATGGTGAGGGACTGGGATGTGCATATACGACATGTTCCGCGCGACGCAAGAGGTATGGTACCAGATTTAATGACTGGTTAAGCTGATCATTATCATAGCAACCACCATAAAATAACGTTTGAAAACACTGTTTAGTAACGCATATGCACACCTCTGTTTTTCGAAAGGGTCAAGAAATGTAATTGGTTCCAGAGGCGGAGACGCAAGTAGCTTCGGCGAGGAAAAAAACGACGGTCACAACGAGCTGGGTTTCGATTGATGCAAAGGGGGAAATCGCAGTTCTTGGCGTCGATAAGTATGCTATAATACCCCATTGTTCCTTCTGCATAAAGGGATTCTCCCAAACCATAAATCTAAGTGAATTAGTAGCTTTGTAGATGAAAAAAAAAACGGTGACTAGTTGGGAAACAATGGCTAAAGGGGTTATTCTGCCATCTAGTTCAACCCAAACGATTTCAATTAGGTACTCTATTTGTGTTTTCGCACAACATTATTAATTTGGGTCCAACTCATTGACAAAATAACCCCTCTAGCCGGAAAGGATCACTGTTCCAAGACATTCGAACCCTAAATCAAAACTCTATACAAAACCCAGAAAGAGGGGAAGAAAATTATCATTAAACTAAGCTGAGCAGAATTTTGGTTATTATCTTTGAATTTTCAGATTAAAGACTTGAAAACCTATTCTTTTTCAAAGCATTACATACAGAATTAAAAGGAAGAAAACAAATTGAATACTGAAGTAATGAATGTATCAGCGTAAAATTTAACGATTTGTATTTAAACGCGGGTGTATCTAGCTCCGGTGGGGCTGCCTACAACCGAAAACAGCGCACCCTCGGAACCGTCAAGTTCGTCGTAGTACAAATCGTCTGTTCCCCTGAACGCAGCGTGTAGACCGACGATAAAAGCACCGGCCAAAACGGAAACCAACACGTTCAGCCAAACGTCGGTCAAAACTAGGGCTACAATCGTAATCACGGCGAGGATCGCCAGCACGATGCGGTCGTCGATCTGACGGTTGAGGATGACCAAGGGGTTGTCGCGGAAGAAGTAGAGGAAGAACCAGGCGACGAAGACGAGCAAGAAGACGATCATGGAGATTGGGTGCCATAGGAGGCTGAGGAAGAGGATTACCAGTATTATGATGGCGTAGTTCACTCGGAAGTAGTTGAGGTTCCGCTTCATACGGGCGGTGGCTTCGCCGAAGGAAATGGGCCGCGCGAAGGATGACCGGGAAAGGAACTCCCGCCACGGGCGGCGCGTGAAGGTCGAGAGAGTAGCGCGCGTAAAAAACGCGGTATTGGGCGGATATTGCGAGGTCATCGTTGGCGCTAAAGAATCTCTAATTTCAGCTGATTTTCGAGTTTCAGGCTTCGCTTCGCGAGAAAGGAAAAGTACGGTAAAGCCAGAGATATTTGAGGTGGAGAAAGACTACTTTGACCCTTTTCACGAGTTGTATTTTTCTGAGGCTTCACCATAAAACAAGTGTTTAAACTTTGATTTTTTTAAGGTAAAATGACAAAAGATGCCCTAATGTTTGCATATTTTGTTATTTCACTTTTATTTTTTTTTTGGTTTAAATATGCTCTCAATGTTTGCTTGTTTTGTCATTTGGCCTCCTATTTTTTATTTTGGTCCAAATATGCCCCCAACGTTTCATTTATAGTCCAAATATGCCCCTTTGAACGTCAGTTGACTGATAATTTCCATCTAACGGGGGCATATTTGGACTACAAATGAAACGTTGGGGGCATATTTGGACCAAAATAAAAAATATGGGGCCAAATGACAAAACAAGCAAACGATGGGGGCATATTTGGACAAAAAAATAGGGAGTCAAATGACAAAACATGCAAACGTTGAGGGTATCTTTTGTCATTTTGCCTTTTTTTAATATGTGATCAAACTATTTTTTTAGTGGAAATAAGTGTCTAAATTTTTATTGTTATCATTTTAAGTGTATAGCCGTTAACGATCGTTTTAAAAATCCTGATAGTCAATAAAAATATGACACATGGCAAGTTTTATTTTATTTTATTTGTTAAAAAAGAAATTAGAATTTATAAAAAATCTCGAATTTCTCAAATATTCCCAAAATAATCTCTAAATCTCAAATTCAACCACTCTCGCTGGCGTTGGTCGCGTTGTCGGTGACATAATGAAGCGCTCTCCCCTCGCCGAAAGATCAAGACATCGTTCGCCGTGAATTGTTCAAATCAACTCAACTCATCCGACTGACGTTTTGGCGTCGACCGATTTTTGATGACGGGATGATGGGGTAAATGGTCGTGATGGTCCAGTGACGTATGTGGTGGGCGACAACGTGGCCATCGGGGTGGAATCTACTCAAATCGATAATTTAATTTTGGAGAGTTAGATATTTCGAAATTTGGGGTTAATTTGTGAATTTTTTGAAATTTATGAATTTTCCAAAAAAAAATAAATTAAATTAAATTAAATTAAAGCCATGTGTCATGTTTTGATCGGTCATGCTAATTTTTTTAATTGGTCGTTGACGGCTAAGCACCTGAATAATAACGGTGAACACGTTATACACCTATTTCAGCAAAAAAAATAACTTAAGCACCTATTAAAAAAAAACAAACTAAAGTTTGTACATCTATATTATAGTTAAGCATTTTTCTAATTATTTCTCGTTTGAATGTGGTGTTCTAAAACGGCAGCGTGTTACATGGAATCCTCAAAATGAATGTGGTCTTCTAATTATTTGAATGGCGATGTCATATCCTATTGAAGTGAATTGAGCAATGGGCCATATAATTCTCAAATATTCAGCCTGGCATAACCATTCTAATTTCTAAAGATCCAGAAATGGAAAACAAACACTGGCATGGGCGTTCATAAAATCTGCAAAAACAAAAGAGCCAAAAATCTGATTTCTTTCCCTTTCAGCATCGGCAGAAACAACTGTGTATCGGTAGTGTAGTCGATTTGTTGTCCGGTTTATCTCGGCTAAACTATGAGTTCATACAGATTCAAAAGCGACTCCTGTCGAATCTTTTTGGCTGATTGATGGTGAAAACTGAACATCGGCATAAGACAGGTGATGTACTATAAATCCGTGGTCCCTGTAGCCCGTGGGGTCTGTCTCTGTGCAAGGTTTTCTGTCTTGTGTTGTTTAGAAACAGAGCCTGAAATGAAAATTCAGAAAGGGTGAATGGCAACGGTCCATGGAGTTTGGTTGAAAACATGAAACATGAGAGCAAGTAGACAGAATGTTTCAATGCACCGTCAAATCATTGTAAACTATTAATGTTTAGGGTTTAGGGTTTAGGGTTTAGGGAAAAAGACAACAAAAAAATTATTGAACATTTCTCGTGATAAAAGGTGAGATGTTTCTTTAGATAATCCGAGTTTGAGTAGCGTAATTTATGAGTGTGTACTAAGATAATACCTGAGATTAGAATGTTAAAAAAGACTGAAAAAAGAAACTATTACCCATTTGTTGTATCCGGTTAGGAAATGAAAAATATTGATACTCAAATTTATGTAAAGTTTATATATATTTCTCAAATTTTGGGTTAAAAATTCAGTTTAGGGTTTAGGGTTTAGAATTTAGAGTTTATAGTTAGAGAATTAGATTTTAAAAATTAAAGGATGATTGTGTATTTTTTTACACATTGTGTATGGAATTATAATGCATTAGGAAACACATAATATTGAGAAAGTTTATTTTTAAAAAATGGATAACTACATGGTTGGTCCTTTTATTTTAGACTATTGAGTTTGATCCCTGATTTTGAAACATTATATTTTGATCAATTATGTTTAGGGGTGTAAACGAGTCGAGCTCGAGTATCATTAAGCTCGACTCGAACTCGAAATGTTCAAGGTAAAGCTTGCGAGCTCAAAGTTATCAAGCTCAAATTGAACTCGAAAACAAAAATTGAAGCTTGAACTAAACCCTAATTTGCTAACCCTTATTCCCCCAAAACCTATCGACCATTGTTACCATAACTTAACCCTACATCTCAAACCAGGCTCTAAACCATAAATTAACCCAAAAACAAGAAAATTTAATCCTAATTAACCAATATAATATAATATAATATAATATAATATAATATAATATAATATAATATAATATAATATATTTTCAAGTAGCTCATGAGCTTTTTGAGTCGGGTAGCTCGTCTCTACTCGTTAAGAACTTGAGTCGAGTCCAATCGACTCAAACTCGAGTAGCTTATGATCTGTCTCGTCTCATTTACAACCATAATTATTTTATCGATTTATAACATTTGGGTCATTGTGTTGTTAACTTTGTTACTTTGATGATGTGACACGTTAATAAAGAGTTTAAATTTTTTGCTAATTAAATATGAATCCAGTTGGTATAGTTGTTACTATAACATCTTAAAATCTGTGATTTAAGTGTACTTAATTGTAATTATATCTGATTTAGGATTTAGATAATATGAGTGACTTAAACAACTTTGTAATTTGTACTTTAAAAAAATCTTACACGATTGTTATCACATTGTAACTACTTGAAATAATTTTTATACAATATTAAAATTGTTTATAATTACTTTAAAAAGGCTTATAATTTTTTTGCCTAACAAAAGGCTTATAATACTTCAAATTATACAGTAAATATGTTAATATTTATAGTCTTCAAAAATATTACAACAACAATATAATAATAATAACAATTAAATTAATACTTAATTAAAAAAAAACTACGTGATGAGCGAGTTTAACTAAAGGATGAGTCTACTACGTGCGCCGAATACTGCTAAACATCACTAGCAATGAACACCGTTAAACACTATTAAATTAATTAATAAAGATTAAAAATTGAAGAGTATCATTAATATATGATGCATGTTAATTTGTTGGTGGTCACGAATAATTTGATCTCCTTTAAGCTGTTTGTTGATGTACTTTATAACAGATCACCGCCTTTGAGAATAGACATAAAAAGTAGTTGTTGATTTTAGGGATTTGATCTAATTCGTATTTTGATAACTCCTCATGAACCCTTCCTACAATAGACAAAAGAAATTTTCTTTAGTGAAAAGAAAAATGTCTGATCTAACCGGTACAACACCTATATTTTTTTAGATTTATAATTTCTTTTTTTTTGTTTTGAAATGTTTTAAAACTTCTAATATGTTATATTTTTACTTTACTTTTATTTTATCAATAAAGTTATTCGGTTAACGTGACAAAAAATAATAATAAAAGTATTCACAAGTAGACGCCTAGATTATTTTCCCTTCACAATATTGTTTGTTCTTTTTTTTTCCTTTTATTTTAATCAGGGAAGATATCAATCATAGCGATAATCGCTAACCGCCGATCTTCTTTGTTTTTTTATTTCACATCTTTGCTTCACTTTTATGTTTTAATAAAAAATATTTTTATGATACGTTTTTTCTTTCTTTATGATATATTTTTTATTTTATTTGTCGATCGTCTGATCTTTTTTTCGTTTATTTTTTTTTAAAATTAGATTCGTCTCGACTGATCAAGATGATGCTTATATGTTATCTTGTTGATCTCCCTTGATTTGGACTATTGGATTAATTTTGGATACATGATTTGCGTTCATGGTTTTCTGACTTTCTCACAACGCTTTGATTTACGTTTATCAGTGGTCTTTTAGTAGTTTGATCTTCTTTTGTGGTTCATTTGACGATGCAGTCAAATATTTTGAAGCATTATATTTTGGTTACTTATGTTTAGGGGTGTAAACGAGTTGAGCTCGAGCCTCATTAAGCTCGTCTTGAACTCAAATTGCTCAAGGCAAAGCTCGACACAGCTCGCGAGCTTAAAGTTATCAAGCTCAAATTGAACTCGAAAACAAAATTTGGAGCTCGAACTAAACTCCAATTCGCTAACCTCTTTTCCCCAAAAACCTATCGACCATTATTACCATAACCTAACCCTAAATCTCAAACCACGCTCTAAACCATGAATTAATCCTAAAACTTAAAATTAAGTCTTAATTAACCAATATAATATAATATATTTTCAAGTAGCTCACAAGCTTTTCGAGTCGGGTAGCTCGTCTCTACTCGTTAAGAACTTGAGTCGAGTCCAATCGACTCGAACTCGAGTAGCTCATGATCTGTCTCGTCTCATTTACAACCGTACTTATCTTATCGATTTATAACATTTGGTCATTGTGCTGTTAACCTCGTTACTTTGATGATGTGACACGTTAATAAAGAGTTTAAATTTTTTGCTAATTAAACATGAATCCAGTTGGTATAGTTGTTATATTTGGACTATTGGATTGATTTTGGATACGTGATTTGCGTTCATGGTTTTCTGACTTTCTCACAACGCTTGACTTTATTTGCGTTTATCAGTGGTCTTTTAGTAGTTTGATCATCTTTTGTGGTTCACTTGACGATGCAGTCAAATCTGTTCGTATTTATCTTTTGTTCCGGCCAATTTGGTTAGATTTTTTGTAATATTTTCTTTTAATGGTCATTGTATGATCTCAAATGGCTAGTTTCTCGTGTCAAAAGTTATAAGAAAATTTTAAATTATATGTTTAATTTACGATTATAATTATAAATTATTGTTATAATATTAAATATTTTATTTTTTTAAATAAAATTAACGCTTCAGTACAAAAGTAAAAGTTATTAAATATACAAAGAAAATAATCGTTATACATTAATTTCAAGAAAGATTTAAATGGTTAAAGATTTTTGCGGATTAAGTATAATTTAAATGGTTAAAGACATAATATTGAGTATATTTTTTTTTTTTGAAAAAAAGGTACCATCTGAGTATTTTATTGATTAAAAAGAAAATAAAAAGAAATAAACACAAACCACGTGGTAACAATATTTACCACTTGTCTGAAAAACTCAAAACACACGGCAACCCAAACTAAACTAAGGGAAAAACGCGAAAAAACACAAGATCTAAAGAAACTTAAAAAAACCAGAGAAACAAAAGCTAAAAGTTAGGTTATGCACTCAGATGATCCAATCGTCCGATTTATAAGCTATAAATGCTTGTTGTAGATCGAATCGAGACGACGAAAGGCTTTCCAGCAAAAGCCCTAAGAAAAACAACCGTCTACGGCGGATCGAGCCACCTACGGTCTGTGTCCGCCACCGTCTGGACTGCTACCGGTGCCTCCTCCAGCCAATAACCATCTGTGGTGGCCGATCGTCCCTCCCGAGCCATTGCATGTGCTGTCAGATTTCCTTGGCGGCCGGTGAATGAGAAGCTACAGCTGGGGAAACGACCGGAGAGATTTTGTGCTTCAGCGATAAGGAGCCGAATCATCGAAAGGTCAGTATTCAAAGATTGAAGCTTTTTTATAATTGACCTTGAATCCCCTTCAACTATTATGTCTAAACACCCAATTTCCTCTGCAAATTTCATACCTTGGACCACTGCGAGTGCCTCCGCTTCGAAGACTGTTGCGACGCGAGGATTCAGACGGTAAGCAGCTCCGATAAGTTCCCCTTTAAAATTTCGAATAATAATCCCAGAAATCGCCTTCGATTCTGTTGCTAGGAAACATGTATCAACATTAACCTTTAAATGTGTTGCAGGAGGTGCTATCCAGTTGGTGTTAACACGGACATTTGGATGCGCAAGTCCAGCTGCTGTCAATCTTATTTCAGCAACATAGCCCCTGATAAAATTCACCACTTCAGCAGCTGATTGGGTAATACCTTCGTTAACAAATTTGTTCCTTGCATACCATATTGCCCAGACTGTGATTATAATCTCTGATTGCTTGTGATCTGGAAATTGTCTGAGCATCCATAGTAACCAATCCTGAAATTGATAAATCATTACCTGACTAGGCCAAGAGTAACCAAGCATATGCCATATTTGTAAATTAAATCCACATTTGAAACTGGCATGTGTATTATCTTCAATTTGATCTTGACATCGTGGACATTTGGGTGATTGACTGATATGCTTCATAAATAGATTTTGCATAGTTGGAATATAATTCCAACTAAACTTCCAGCATAGTATCTTCGCTTTAGAAGGGCAATTAGCAGACCATAGTTGTCTGAACATAGATGATTGATCTAGATCCAACTCTCCCCTTGGAATAAGCATTCTATAGGCACTTCGGACTGAATAGTGTCCCGAAAGTTCACCAATCCAGAAAACTGAGTCCATAGTAGGTGTAGGAGGCAGCCTTAAAGACAATATGTCAGTAGCATCTTCAGGTGAAAATAGAGTGGAAATTAAATCTTCATTCCACTTAAATTCTGTACTAGAAAACAGATCAGAGACTCTAGTTAAACCAGGAGCAGCTGATGTAGTTACCTTTCGTTGCGGAAATCCTGGTAGCCAAAAATCATTCCATATATTAATGGAATCACCACACCCAATAGCCCATTTACAGCCCTTCTCCAACAGTCTCCGGGAACTCCAAATACTTTTCCACATGTATGAAGGATTAGATCCCAAAGGGGCATGCATAAAATCTTGACAATGGAAGTATTTGGACCGTAATAATCTCGTAACCAAGGAGTTCGGTCTCTGAATAATTCTCCAGCCCTGTTTTGCTAAGAGCGCAATATTAAATCTGCCCATGTCTCGAAATCCTAGTCCACCCTCCTCCTTAGATTCGCATAAGTTCTCCCAAGTGCACCAGTGTATTCCCCTTTTTGTACTCGAATTTTGCCACCAAAATCGAGAAAATATAGATTCCAGTTCCTTACAAAAGCTCTTTGGGAATAAGAAACAGGACATAGCAAATACCGGGATCGATTGCAATACTGACTTGATAAAAACTTCTTTACCTCCCATAGACAAAGGTTGAATATCCCAACTCTGTAGCTTTTGAATACAACGATCTTTTAGGTACGCAAGAGATAACTTCTTATTACGCCCTATAATGGATGGCAAGCCAAGGTATTTTTCCGGATTTCCTTGGATTGTAACACCAAGAATTCTGCACACATCTTGTCTGTTGCTATCAATGACATTAGATGAAAAGAGTAGGCTGGACTTATCAAAGTTTACAAGCTGACCAGAGCAACGTGAATATGTTGTCAGAACAGTCTGTAAGCACACTGCCCCTTGAGCTGTTGCTTCGCCAAATAAAATACTATCATCTGCAAATAATAAGTGGGATATAAAGGGTGCTCTCCGATTGATTCTAACTCCCAACAATGAGTGCTGTTGTGAAACAGTCCGTAATAGTGCAGATAATCCTTCACTACAGATTAGGAAAAGATAAGGACTAATTGGGTCTCCTTGTCGTATTCCTCTACTCGATTGAAATGTTGGGCCAATACAATCATTCGCAATAACAGAGTAGGAGACCGAAGAAATACATCTCATTATATTCTCCACCCACTTTCTTGCAAACCCCATTTTATGTAGCATTTGTTCCAGAAAACCCCACTCCACCCTATCATAGGCTTTACTCATATCTAACTTTAAAGCAAATGTGCCCTTTCTACCAGTCCTTCTATTCTTCAAAGAATGTAGGATTTCATATGCCAGAATTATATTGTCAGAAATTAATCGACCAGAAAGGAAAGCACTCTGAGCCTCATCTATACAAAATTGTAAAACAGATTGCATTCGTGTTGCCATCATTTTAGAAATGATTTTGTATAACACATTACACAATGCAATTGGACGAAATTGAGTCATCACCTTAGCACCTGAAACTTTAGGAATCAGTACAATATGCGTCTGATTAATTGAATGAAGAGGCGCATCCCCCTGGATCGTCGAAATACAAAAATCAGCAACATCAACTCCTACTATGTGCCAAAATCGCTGATAAAAAATTGCTCCCAAACCATCTTCACCCGAGGCTTTTAACGGTCCCATTGACTGAACTGCTTGGTGAACTTCTTCTACTGTAAACACTTTCAATAAATCAGCATTCATTTCCGCGGACACACAATTATCTACACCTTGTAGAATTTCATCTGGGTTAGAAGGACCAGATGAGCAGAAAATATCCTGAAAATAGTTCGTCGCCACCCGAATTATATCTTCATTCTCCTCAACCAAATTGTTGTTCGAATCAGCAAGGGAAGATATCCGATTTTTTCGTTTTCTGCGAGATGCATGGCGATGAAAAAATCGAGTATTTTTGTCACCCGAACGTAACCAGTTAGCTCTTGCCCTTTGCTCCCAATAAAGTTCCTCCCGATCAGCCTCCATATTCATTGCCAATTTAACATTAGTAATTTCCTCTAATGTTTCATCATTCGGGTAGGTAGCCATAAGTTGCGATAATCTCCGCTGCAAATCAGACTTGGTAATTTTTCTTTCTTTCCGTATCCTCTTAAACCATACTTCCAAACCATGACTTAAATGCTGCAAACGATTAGGCACTGATCCAGTAGATATTTCCCATAATCTTCTCACTTCCTCCTCACACGAAGTTTCCAGTAACCAAGATGCCTCAAACCGAAAGTGGGAAACAAGACTCGCAGTTCGCTGTCTATTGTCAGTATTAAGTAACAACGGACAATGATCAGAAATTGAATGATGCATATGACTCAAATTAAAATGAGGGAATAAGCTCCACCATTCATTATTACCCACTCCTCGATCAAGTCTCTCCCGAATATTAGTTGCTTCAAAATTTCCTTTTTCCCATGTATACCATGGACCCGAGTAACCAATATCCTCTAATGAACAATCATTCAAAACTCGTGCAAAGCTGTCCATTTGACGCTGGTTTCGGATTCGACCTCCACTTTTTTCCGAAGCAAACAACAATTCATTGAAATCACCAATAACCAGCCAAGGTAAATTTCCAGTGTCATTTAATTGTCGTAGTAAATTCCAAGAATTCTCCCGATTCCTTTCTTCAGGGGCTCCGTAAAAACCAGTGCAGCGCCACGTAAAACCATCAGCATCCTCAGTAAACAGAACATCTATATGTCTATCCGAAAACGATCGAAGAGTAACAGAAACATTCATCTTCCACCCAAGTGATAATCCTCCACTTCTACCTCTAGCACTAACATCAATACCATTATTAAAACCACAAAACTTCCTCAACTTTAACATTCTACTGCTTTCTAATTTAGTCTCGATTAAAAATACAACCGAGGGATTGACATCCTTCAGGTAATTCCTGAGGCGTCTAGTCGTCCGAGACTTTCCCAAGCCGCGGACGTTCCAGCTTAGGATTTTCATTGGGCCCGGCTGGCCCTTTCTATAAGGCCTGCCGATACATTAGTTTGTTCCCCATTCGAATCATTCAATGAAACTCCTGAGTTAGTAGAAGAAGTTCGTAATCTTTTTGAACCATCAGGTACAGGGTCAATTGTCTCTTCATCCTGATGAGTCATAACAATATCATACCCCCTTTGTACTCCAACAGCAATCTGATCTGCCACCATTGAATTAACCCCTGAAACACTTGCATTCTGTTGTGTGCCCAAAGTACTAGAATCAGTACGTGTTGCTCCAGAATCATTTATACCTGGTGTAACCTCAGGTGGTACAGTAGCATCCTTAAAAACAGCCTCTTTTACAGTAGTATCTGTTTTTAGCAGTGAAATATCTTCCCTTAGCCATCGACTTGTTGGGGCAGCCATCATTCGCCTTGTTGGAGCCCGAAGGCTTAAATCCCAACCAAACACAATGTCTTTACTCTCCACTGTCAAACGTACTGGACAAAAACTTTCTCCATGTCCCTTCTTTCCACAGATAAAGCAAAATAAAGATAACTTCTCATATTCAAATCGTACATAAACACCCTCCCCTCCGCGAACTGCCATTTTTTTTCTCCTTTTCAATGATCGACGAACATCCACAGCAACTCGGATTCGCATAATTCCTTTATAGCCCAGCGATACCTTCTCCGAATCATATTCTAAAAATGACCCTAAAAAATTCCCTAACTGACGAGCCACACCTTCTGACATACAACCTGGAGGCACATCATGAACCAACACCCAGAACGGAACTACATGAAGAGGAACCATTAAAGGAACGTCATCTGGTTTCAAGCGACGTAGAATCAGTAGATGTGAATTAAATGTCCATGGTCCATTTGCCTCAATCCTATTTACATCAACGATGTGATAAAAACGGAACAGAAACCTGTTTTCACCAATGTCTGAAATTGAAACACCACCTAGTGGTCTCCATACATTCGATAATGTTGTTTTCATAGACTGAAAATGCACTACTGCAGAAGTTAGAAACTGCCCAACAAAGCAGTTTTCAAATGAAATACCTTGATCTAATATATTTGAATCAACTTGTATTGCAGAGTCCTCATCTTCATCAATTGCTAAATCACCCAGATTCCTTTCGATTTCAGAATCCATGTGCAAAATCAAAGATTCAAGTCCAAGAGAAAGTAACCGTGCCAAACAGCAGAATAACCGTGTCAAAAGACAGAGAGAATAACCGTATAATATTGAGTATATTTAAACGCTCAATATTCTTTAATTTATTATTAGGGAGGAGTCTAGGTAGTATATACATCACATTGAATGTTTAAAATACGGTTATAGGATTTTCTGTATTATTTCCTTGTTTCCCCCTTAAAACCCACTTCATTTACTTTTGTTAATCTCAATCATTTATTTATCCTCATCTAATGATCTAAAAATATTTTGTATAAGAATAATTTATAAATTTATATATTAAATTAACTGTTTAGATTTTTAGCTATGAGTTGTATTTTTTGTTTGTTTTACTATAAATAAATGTTTTAAAAACACAATGTCAATAGTATTTTTTTATAATTTTATTTAAATACAAAGTACTATATGGTTTCGATTATATGGTTTAAAGTTTATACTTTAGAGTTAAAATTCAGGGTTAAAGTACAGAGCCATAAAAGAGGACATGTGAGTATGTGACAGTTGTAGAAGCCCTCTTGTAAAAAAAACTTTTTTTACTGTTGGTGAATCAAATAAGAGTAAATTACAACGAATGTCGCTTAATGCTAGGTAAGGTTACATTTGAGTCAATAATTATTAAAAGTTACACTTGGGTCACTCAGTTACGGGTTAGGTTACATTTGTGTCACCCTTCACATTTGAAAAATATATCAATTTGTGTATTAGATTAATTATTGATTCCAAATGAAGTACTCCGGTGTTTACAAGTGATTTGGAAGAAAATATGATTAAATTGATGTATTTTTTAAATATTAAGGCTGACCCAAATGTAACCTTACCTATAATTGAGTGAATCAATTATAACTTTTAATAATTAGGTGCTCCAAATGCAATCTTAACTATAATTGAGCAATCCAAGTATAACTTTTAATAGTTGAATGACCAAAATACAATCTTACTCATAATTAAGTGACATCTATTATACTTTACTCTTAAAACAACAAAAAAAGAGAAATGAAGTGTAAGTCTCTGTGTCCGGACATGCTAAGGTGATGCACCTTAGGGTGCGGCTAAAAGACGATCCTACACAAATTCTTATCATTATGGTAAAAACTGAAATTATTACTAATTCAGTAAGAATTTGTAGAATTACATTTTTTGTGTAATAATTTGTATAAAACCGTCTCTTTTAACCGCACTTGAAGGGTGACTCAAGGCAGAACTTACCAATGTCCTCAACTCTTGAAGTGTTTCTCAACAATATGCAATTCACGGTGGTACAAGACAAACTATAAGGAACCCTCCAAGCTTGTCTGGTTGTGGAACAAGTGAAAATGGTACTCTTAAGCACTAATTAAAGACCCAGAAATGGCAGGAAGCATAAATAAATAAAGAGTGAAACCAAGGTCTTTTGCTTGGGTCCCACCTTTAATTCTGTGACATAGACGCATTTTCATTGCTTCATCCCCTCTCCCTTTACTTATTTAAATCTCTCTTCGGATAGGTAAATAGGTGCCAAACTATGTTTTTTTTAGGTGTCCAAACTATTTTTCGGGTCAAATTAAGATCTAAAATTTTATTCCGTGATCTATTCAAGGTTCGCTGTTAATTTTTTTCCGTTAAATGACACGTGTCACCTTCAGAAAAATTTAAAATTATATTAAAAATAAATAATATTAATTAATATTAAAAAAATCTCTAAAATTTTCAAATTTTACAAAACAACCCCAAATTCCAAAATCCCTAAACCCCAAAATATAAATCATGATTTGGGCTGATTCCGTCACCGCCCACCAAATCAGTTTTCTGACCATCACAACCATTTCCCCACCACTTCGTCGCCGAAAATCAACCGATGCCGTGCGAATCGACGAAATTGTAGAATAGTTCTTTCGAACGATTCCCGGCGAACGGTGGCAAGAGGGGCGACAAACGACGTGTGGGTTATTTGGTGAGGGGAGGGCGCTTCATTCCGTCGCCGGCAACGCGGCCGCCGACGGCAGGAGTGGTCGGATTTGACTGGTTCAGGAATTTGGGGACTATTTTGAAAATGTTTGAAACTTTTATGATACATTTTTTATTTTTATTTTCTTTTATTAATTTTATTTATTTTAATTTAATTTTAGATTTTTGTGGAGGTGACACGTGTCTTTTAACTAAAAAATTAACAGTGAACCTTAAATGGATAACGAATGAAACATTAAGTTCTAATTTTGACCAAAAATTAATTTAAACACCTAACTAAAAAAAATGTATAATTTGAGCACCTATTTGATGGTCAAGCCATCTCTCTTTCCATTGAATTTCTCTGTCTAGAATTCAACTTTTTAGTAATATAATAGTAGAAAAGATGGGAGCTTTTTGTTTGCGAATTTCTCTCAAATGGCTTAAAACAAAGTCTTCTCTTTCACACCTCTCAATCTCAGCTTTTAAAAATAAAAAATAAAACATGGGTGCTGAAGAATTTAGGGTTTGACAACACCAAGTCCAATAAGGTCTGTTTTTTTTGGGCATTTTTTCTGCTTTGATCTTTGTCTGGTTTCTCTCCCTTTTACCGGCTCCGTTGAATCTCATTCTCATTTCCTGGCTTTTTCTGTTCTGGAAAACGAAAAAGGTTGGCCTTTTAAGCTAAATTTAGTTTCGATTCTGTTGATGAAATCCTTGTCTGGGTCTTTGGGTGATCTGAAGATTGAATTTTGAGTGATGGGTCTTTGTTTTCTTTTCTTATTTTTGTTTTAGTGTTTTAAAAGATCTAATTTGGGGTTGGGGAATTAGGTTTTTCTTGGGTGGTAATATGGAGGAGGTTGAGGAAGCTAACAAGGCAGCAGTAGAGAGCTGCCATAGAGTTTTGAGCATTTTGTCTCAGCCTCAAGATCAAGTTCATTACAGAAATTTAATGTCTGAAACTGGGGAAGCTGTTTTTAGGTTCAAAAGAGTAGTTTCTCTTTTAAACACTGGCTTGGGACATGCAAGAGTGAGGAAACAAAGGAAATTACAAACCCCTTTTCCTCAGAGCATCCTTTTGGATAATCAAAACCATAAGCCAACAGACTCAGTTCAAGAACTGAGTTCACATGCCAAGAGTTCTCTATGTTTGGGGAACCCATCTTTGGAACTGAGTTCAAATGGCAAAAGCCCTCTTCAACTCGCCCAACAGCCGCCGTCCGGCCACTATCATTTCCTCCACCACCAACAGCAGCAGTTGCAACAAAGGTTACAGCTCCAACAGCAGCAACAGCAAATGAAACTTCAAGCTGAAATGTTGTTTAGGAAGAGTAATAGTGGGATAAGCTTCAACTTTGATAGCTCTAGCTGCACACCTACCATGTCATCGACTAGGTCTTTCATCTCTTCCCTTAGTATAGATGGTAGTGTGGCTAATTTGGACAATGGGAACCCCTTCCATTTGATCGGCGCACCTCGGTCCTCGGATCATGGTTCCCTACACAAGAAGAAGTGCTCTGGTAAGGGAGAAGATGGGAGTATCAAGTGTGGAAGTAGTGGTAGATGCCATTGCTCGAAAAAGAGGTTAGGTTCTCTCTTTTTTTGGTTTTCACAATTTGTGTATCTTTATAGAATTATGCTTTTGATATTAGTTCTCACAATTGATTTTTTGGCTTAATTGGTTGCACTATATTGGCAGGAAACATAGAGTGAAGAGATCAATAAAAGTGCCAGCTATCAGTAACAAGCTTTCCGATATTCCTCCCGATGATTGTTCATGGAGGAAGTACGGGCAGAAGCCGATCAAGGGTTCTCCTCACCCTAGGTAATCATTATCATCTTCTATATATATATATATATCATACTGATATTTGATATATTGTTGACATGAATTTCGGTTTTGCTTATGACATTACAAATTCGAGTGCATACAGATACATGGACTTTTAGATTGAAACAGACAAGTAATGAAACTAATGAACTCCGTGATCTTAGCGTCTGTGATATCTGATTATCACTTCCATTAGGGGACTTGAAAATCTTTCTTCCAATAAGCATGCCAATATAATGTCTTTGAACTTTTTACTGTTTAAGTTGTTGATTAATGGCAGTGCTAGTTTCTGTCGCTCATTTAAAGCGTTCATAGGAAGCTTATTAATTTGTTGTGTGTGGTTTGTGGAATCCATTGCAAAATATTGACTCAGAGGCCTTTCCGCTTTAACTGGTGCAGGGGATATTATAAATGTAGCAGTATGAGAGGTTGCCCTGCAAGGAAGCACGTCGAGAGGTGCTTGGAAGAGCCGTCCATGCTTATCGTTACCTATGAAGGTGAGCATAACCACCCAAAGTTACCGTCACAAACGACGACATAGTCTCAATGGAAACTCCGCTAAAGATTTCTTCAAGTCTTCAATGTTCAATATATTCTGGTCAGCTCGACTCTGTCATGTACATATTTTGCATGGTTCAAGCATGGAGTATATCGGAGCAGGTTTATTCCCGTTTTAACAATTTGGCAGCGGCGTTAAGCCAAGTGCTGAACGAACCAAAAGAGATTGTGGAAATGGGGTTTAAATTGTAAAGAACTGTTCTATCTTTCATTGCAATCAAAGCTTGGAAAGAGTTGAACTTTTTGAATTAAATGAAATGCCATCGGTGCTTCTCAAGATGATATAATTGGTGTATTTTTCTTTATATGAGCAGAGGGTTGTGGGGTTGCAATTCTTTTATCTACAACACTCATGTCCTACATGTGATGATATTCGGAACCAAATTTTGTCCGAACTACCAAGTTTTGGTCAGCATTTTTGAAGTTTCTTTTCATATTTTGGATCATATTTGCTAGTTTCTGTGAACCTTCAAGGATTCAGCAGGATATGCATTTGTGTACATACGGCTGGAAACTTGTGAATATGACATAACCGGGGCACACGAAACTGGCAGCCTGAGTTAGCCACCTCCAATTATATATAACGCATAGTTGGAAGTGAAGCTCTAGCGAGCCCTGCAAGTCACAACAAGGCAGTTCATGTGAACTGCGTAAACTAACACGGGGGCAACTTGGTTCGACAAAACATCGCAATTGCATTCCCTCTTCCATCGGCAAAACATTCAGCAACCTTTGTCACTGTAACTGTGACTTCGTTGTTATGATCTCGAACTCTCTGGTTCTTGTTGGTCAAAGGAATGATGATGGGAGTAAAACTTAAAAGTTGGATTTTGGGTAAAAATCAAACCAACTACCAATGCAACAACCTTAGATGACAAGACAACTTAACAATGGGCTAGTTGCAGACTAAGATGGTGTCCAATCGGAGGCCAAGAGTCGAATCTGTCAACTGAAACATCATGTGAAAAGGAATGCGTTATGAAGTTCCGGTTCCTGGTTGGGCAAAGTAGGCTGGCTTTCCTAGTCTTATTCGGGTACCAACTACAAAAGACTGACTCGATATTTAACTTTGTTCCAACTGAAACCTAGCTTCTTAACGGATATGTTCCTTTTTATGTAATTTCAAATGTATTCTATGGAGAGAATTCAAATCTAAAACATTTAACTTTGAAAACAAAGTTGAGTTACTAACAGGAAAACAGCAGGCACTAAACACATTGATCAAAATTCAACAAGAAAATAACATTCCAACAAGACCGAGAATGAAACCACATGCAGAATCTTCACTTGAGTGGAATAAACCTGGAGGAATGGGTGGCACCAATACCAGGCCTTCCGTGCTTTACAGGCTTGTATGAGATTGAGAATTCAGCCAAATAGTGGCTTATCATTTCTGGCTTGATTTCCACTTGATTGAAGGTCTTTCCATTGTAAACGCCGATGATACTACCGATCATTTCAGGAACTATAATCATGTTGCGGAGATGCGTTCTGACCGGCTCAGGTTTCTCACCCGGTGGAGCCTCTCGTTTCTATTTCAAGACAGAAGAATAACATTCTCAGCATATGGTGCTATCTATTATTGACTTTGGTCAGTACTAGGAACAAAATAGTTCCAGGGGAAAATTATTATAAATCAAGAAATCAGTAAAATATCCCAATGAATAATAAAGGCTATCTACTTCACGGGGAACATTTGCAACAGCAGCCACAAATCACATACAACAAGGAGATTCTTAAGATGGTTCTACGTAACAGCTAAAAGAAGGTTGCTTGGACAACAGGGAACTCTATTATGTACACAAATCAAGAGGACCAAGAAAGAGGGGAAAACAACTGCAATGTTAAACTATATGGTAACATAGTTACCGAAGGGAGTACCTACAGAAAACCAGGTCCCTGGATGAGATATATAAACAAAGTGAACATCAAAAACTTCTGAGAACAATAGACCACCGGCTATTGAATCTCGAAAGCATTCTAAAACTGTAGACGGTAGTCAATACCATTTATCTATGTCTAGTCGATCAAATGAAACCAAATACACAATCAACTACAGGGACAGAGCCAGGAATCGAGATCAGACATATATAATTAACCATAAAATGGGAAGGGAAAGTTGAAATAAATTGAAACTAATAGGTAAAAACCATATAGTAGTACTTTTAACAAAAAAAAATTGGGGGCACAGCCACAGCCCGAAAGGATCAATGTTGATCCGTCACTAATCAACTAGAACACCAAGACAAAATTAAGAGAGAGTAATCCAAAATCTTAGGCATTTTGCATTTCTAATTTCTCTCACAATAGAACAAATGAAAATCCAAGCATTAAACACAAACACACAAACAGTAAAGTACTATAAGTTAACTCCTCATTAGTCGAAAAAGAAGGAAAATAGAATACTCACAGCTTTGCGTAATTTCTTGATCAGAGCCATCGGCTTCCTCTTCAAACCTCTCTGAAACCTAAAAATACAGAAATGAAACTATCTAATTTTCCAAATTAAAAGCCATTAAAGAAGAAAAAAACAAATAGAGAAAATAACGAGAGGTAACCTTCGGCGAGCACGAGCAGGAAAGAGCTTAACGAGCTCATCAGTGGACATATCCAAAAGAGCATCGAGATCCACACCTCTGAAACTGAACTTCTTGAACGTTCTCTTCTTTGGTACACCAGGTGCAGCAACATCGGCATCCACGTCCGCCTAAACAAAAATAAGACGAAAACATAGAAAATCACCATTGTTATGTCAGTGTTTGGATCACGTGAAAATTGAGGAAAACGATCTAGGAAGTTATGCAGCATTGAAAGTAAAGAGAGATAAGCAAAGGTAGAGATAATGGCGAGACCATGGCTTGGAGATGAAGCAGTAAACGGCACCAAAAGTTCGAAGCCGCGGGCGCGATAAGCGCGTTTTCTAGGGTTTAGGGATTGCGGGTGCGAATTTATATGGCATCCGGAATGGAAACGGGCGATTTATACACGGATTGGATCCGAATCAATAACTTTTGGTTTAATTTATGATTTGGCTCCAAATTATATCCTTTTTCTACTTTAGTACCTACACTTTTTTTTAGCACACTTTGGTAACGAACTATATTTCGACCCAGCTCCCCCCAGAAAGTTAACGTGGTTGAGGGAAAAAATTGATAATATCAATCTATAAGAACACAACACGCAATTGGTATTTGGGAAGCCATTTTACGCATCTGTAGTGTGCAGAGATCGGTTATGTGCTGGGAAGAGGAACTCCAATGAGTAGTTATCCGACTCAAGGGTAGATTGCTTGTGGTTCATATTCTGAGATTAGCATGAAACGCGTACATTTACAACATCAGAGAGGAGCGTAACTGTAAATATTTTCAGAGATTATATTTTTATTTTATGTTTCTTAATATTTTTACTCTAAAATTAAGTTTAAATCCTTAAATTTTTTCTATGTTTGTATTATATTCTTTTAAGTTTATTTTTTTTTAAATATTTTTGTGTTTAACATGTGATTTTTTTTTAATTTTAGAATTAAAAAAATAAAAAAAAATATAAATCGGGTACCCGATACCTGAATCCCGGGTATCCAAATATAATAAGCCGAGACACGGGCCGCTTAATGAGGTACTCGGATGAACCGGATATCCGGTGTTTCGGGTACCCGAAAATCAGGTACCCGACAATGCCCACCCCATAAAAATTATAGTTTAGTTATCATAGTGTGTCAAAAAGAAGTTTAGGTATTAACGTGGATAAAATCATTATTAATTTAAAAAACAGTAAAATTTAGGGATAACAAACGTGTATAATTTTGTGGATTTCACATTGCACCCGCCTCAATTGGGGCGGGAATGGGTATAAATTTGGTGGGTAGTGGGCGGGCGTGGATGTAAAAAGTCATACCCGCTGAGGGTAGTGGGTAGGTGGTGAATTTAAAATCTTACCCGCCCTGCACCCTCCGCCCGCCCCGCATCCTACCCGCTATATAAATTTGGACCATTATGAATTTAGATGTAATTTCACAAAACTATTCTATAAATCCTAACATTTTATAGGGTATTCCTTGTAATTTTTGTTATGTGGTTGTTCTTGAATTTATGTTTTATGTGTATGGTTATTACCATGCAGGTTAATAGGCGAGTACGTGATGGGTAATGGGTATCCAATTGGATGGTTGGTGTGGGGATGGATTTGAGAATATACCCGCTTGGGCGGGTATGAATTTAAAAAGTGTACCCGCTGTGGGTGGTGGGTAGGTGGTGGATATGAATTTTTTTTTGTGAGTATGGGGATGAGGGAGGGGGTATCCGCACCCGCCCCGCCCGTTTGTCATCCCTAGTAAAACCTCTATAAATCAATAATATCGAGACCACGTAATTTTATTAAATTAAAAAAGTATTAATTGATCGATAAATTAATAATTTATTAATTTAAAGAGATTTTTTGATTCAACGAACCTACATTATTCTTCATGAATAATTGAATAATGTTTATGTACAATGTGACTAATTAAATATGATACAATGCCTTTGCAACCAATTATGCGGAAGATGATACAATGTTTTGCAACCAATTATGCGTAAGGAATCACTCATAGCGACAACAACTCTTCACAATTTTTTGTTGTAGTATGAAAACGCAACTTCAAAACTTTTGGATGCAATAATAAAAGTTAGTGATGAAATACAACTAGATTTAAATTTTAAGAAGAAGCAAACAATAATAGAATCATATTTATTTTATTAATTTGTCAAAATTATTACTTTAGACCTTAGGCTCAGTCGAGACCAAAAAAATATTATTTTAAAAAATTATTAATTTATCGAGTATTATTTTATAGAGGTTCTACTGTATCTTGTTAACTCTTTGATAAGTCAGATCAAATCCATACTAGACACTTCAAATTTGTTCAGTAAACTGTATATGAATAACAATTATAGATGAAACGAAGTAAATTTAGTGTTTTTATCCATTTTAATCTTTAAAAAAATAAACAACAACAAAAAAAAATGTTCAGTCCGATTCAAATCAAACAAGTAAAAATGGTGAACCATTGTTTGGGTTGCTAATAGACAATTACTTTATTTTGTTTATTACGGACTATATCAAACACTTCAGATTAGATTCTCAAATCAGAAAGACATGCAAAACTTTTATGGAAAGTTGGAAACTAGGCTCTATCGTGACCAGACAATGGTGGTACAGTTGATCCCTTTGGTAGAACTTCAAATTAGTTCAAGCCACAACCGAATCGACATGCTCGGGATGGCGATAGATGCCGATTTCCACGTTTTCCGAGACCAAATGGTGGAATAGTTCCCTTCGGTAACGCCTCAAAGTGCAAACCACGACTAGATAGACTTGCTAGGGATGGTGGTGGCAGACAATTTATATGATGTCCAGATGGTGGAATAGGAGTTCCCTTTGGTAACATCTCAAAATGCAAACTTATTTGGGACGGCGATGGTGGCCGATTTCCATGATGTCCAGGGGCGGATGGTGGAATAGGAGTTCCCTTCGGTAACATCTCAAAATTCAAACTTGTTTGGGACGACGATGGTAGCCGATTTCCCTGTTTTCCGGGGGCGGATGGTGAAATAGGAGTTCCCTTCGGAAACATCCCAAAGTGCAAACTACGACCAACATTGCTCAAATGAGATTCGGTTGTAGGCAAAACTTTGGAACTAGATTGGTATATCCGGCGAGGTTTTGCTTCGGTTGGGAAAATAACGAATATTAGAGCTAGGAAAACAAGCATATAATCAAACCTCATATTAATTCTCATTTTTTTCATTTACTTCAAAAATAAAAAATAAAAAATAAAAAATAAAAAATCAAAACTATTTTCTCACTTTCCCTCTGAAGTTTGATGACTGCTAACTCTTCTTTCATCCACTTAAATAGGTGTTCTATTGGCCTTATTTGGGAAAAAAATAAATTTAAAAACAAAATTTATGTTTTTTTTCTATATAATAATAAGATTACCTTATGTTAATTTTGTTTTAATTCTTTTTAATATTTGAATTAATTTTGGTGAATTGTAAGTTTCCATTTGGGAAACTTTTTCATTATTTAGGAGACAAGTATGGTAATCAAGAGAACAAAATTTATGTAAAAATTGTCTGAATTTAGTATTCCTTTAATTACCAATTATTAATTCACATAAATATCATTAATTACTTGTTCATTTGATTATCATAATATTATAATATTTTCCTGAAATTGGTAAATGAAATTGCATGCAAATTCGTGTGGTACTTATTTGATCATTCGAACCTGGAAGTATATCCCGTAGGGCGTAGGTTTTCTTCATAAATGTGGATGTTTATCGTGGATAAACTTGCCACATTCATGTATATGTGATACGTGATATCACATATTATCGATTATTTATTGAAATAAATATATTTTGTGTCACATAGAGTTAATACGTGTTACATTGTATACAGTTTTGAAACATATATCACATTAATCTCATATTTTAAAAGTGTGTCTGAACGAGCCTATCTTTACCTTGCATGACACATAAATAGTACACTGGAGGATAAAAATAAAAAGAAAAAATGTGTCTAAGGAAAAATTTACAAATTTTGTCCAAAAATAGACGCAAGCATGAGCCGAATAACATCAACATACATTATTTTTTAAAAATAAAAATCGTTAGTCTTATTAAAAAGAAAAAATATTTAAAATTACACTAAAATTTACCATTAACATCGTAAGCTAAATACATAAATTGGACATTTTCCCACAACATTGACACAAAAAACTAGCCATTTTAGATCATACAAAGACTATACATGAAAAAGGTTAAAAACTCAACCAAAAGACTCAAATAAAAAATAGATACGAATAAATCTGACTGCGCCGACAAACGAACCTCAAAGGGGATTAAGCTATTAAAATACCACACCGAGAACCGCAAATCAAAGCCGATTGTTGTGAGAAACTCTCCACGAACGTAAATTGCATATCCAAATTCAATCTGAGGGTCCAGAGCAGGGAAGATCAGCAATATTACAAATAAAGCACAATCTTAACCAGTCTCCTCGTCGTCAAATCTACCCGTGAGAAAACATAAAATAAAAAATGGCCAAATAATTCAAAAAACGAGAAATGTATCAAAAGACAGTGATAAACGTGCGATCTGCAACCAACTTCAAACCAGGTGACGCCAACACCTAAAAAAAAAGAGAAAAAAAGTTAGTGTTCTATATTTCTATAGAAAGAAAATGGTGGTTGTTGATAGAGTTTTCTATACAAAGATAAATCATCGACATATATGTATATGTTTTATTTTTAATCATTTTAATATGCGTTTGTTTGAAAGATTATATTTAAACACTAGAAAAAATTCAAAATCTAACTAGTGTGAAATTTAATCATGTAAAGAAGTAAATCTTATCTTCATAAAATAAAAAACGACCAAACGACCGAGAAAAAAAGGCGAAAAATGTGCCAAAAGACAGAAATAAACGTACGATAAAAGTAAGGGAAGACGTACCACAAAAGCAGACTTAATCTTGTCAAGAACTATAAAAAAAACGATGATCGGTAACCAACTTCAAAACTAATGACCCGACAGCTAAACAAAGTTAAAGAAATCATTTATAATTCTCATAAAGGCACGTCGTTGTCTAATTTGTACTGACATATGTTTTTGACAAATTTTGAATCAAAACGAGATATGAAAAATATTTAGTTATCGTGTTCTTTAGTTCTTGAACTTAAAAAATTATTTATAATTCTCTGATGTTATAACTTCTTATAAAAACAAGTTCAATATTGAAGGTTCTCATAATTATAACACGGAATTGTATCGCTGCTTCTATCGCTCTATAAAACTTTGATGAAATGGGTTGTTTTCATTTTTTTTAAGAATTGAATTGAATTGCAATGGTTTGATTTATTGACAACAAACAAATGACAACATAAAGTATGCAATAAAGTTTTCCTCTATATGTTAAACTTTTTTATAGATATTTTTTTAATGTTCGATAATCACATGAATTCTAATTATATTTAAGATTGAGTTAAGTACGTAAATTATTTAATCAGAGATATCATATCATTTTATTACGTTGAGGTGGGAAAAATATGAAACCATATACTAAAAGTATATATATCGTATAATGACATCAACAAAATAATCACTTAACAAAAAAATATTGTATGTTTTTTTTAAACTATCGGCATAAAATCTATGCCATCAGGGACGGAACTACATAGAGTTAAAAATTGAATTATTTATGAATTTGCCCTCCCCACTTTCAATCATTATACTTTGCCCTTAATCTCAAATTTCGACTCCGTCCCTATATGATGTTGTTGCATATCCGCATCTTCATGCTTTAGAGAGCAAATATAAGGATTAAGAATCATATATAAACTAGTTGAGACATATGCCATGCATAATTAGACATTCTTTTAGGCCAATTTGATGAGATATGATGGCATGGTACCACCAAAGAATATATGGTACAACAAGTCAAACAATTTCATCCCTTACATGCTTTCTAGCTTGTTGATTTGGTACATAATCTTTGAATATGATGATTTGACATCATTAAATTTTGATTAAATGAAAGTTTGGATGTAAGGAATTTGATGCTAAACTACATCAATGGACCAGATAAAGCAAATGTTCATAAATTAGAATTAATATGATTTGGTTGTTTTTACTTCGATTAATGGCCGTAAAATTTTGGTTTTGATTCGGTTTATGTTGATGATTAATATATGTAATGTATTAATAATGTATATCACAACAACAACAAAGTAAACTGTATAGGAATAACAATTATAGATGAAACGAAGTAGATTTAGTGTTTTTTTATTCATTTTAATCTTTAAAAAAATTTAAACAACAAAAAAAAAGTTCAATTCGATTCAAATCAAACAAGTAAAAATGGTGAACCATCGTTTGGGTTGCTAATAGACAATTACTTTATTTTGTTTATTACGGACCATATCAAACACTTCAGATTAGATTCTCAAATCAGAAAGACAGACAAAATTTCTATGAAAAATTGAAAACTAGACTCCATCGTGACCAGACAATGGTGGTACAGTCGATCCCTTCGGTAGTAGAACTTCAAAGTTCAAGCCACAACCGAATCGACATGCTCGGGATGGCGATGGATGCCGATTTTCACGTTTTTCGGGACCGAATGGTGGAATAGTTCCCTTTGGTAACGCCTCAAAGTGCAAACCACGTCTAGATAGACTTGCTAGGGATGGTGGTGGAGGACAGTTTATATGATGTCCAGGGCCAGATGGTGGAATAGGAGTTCCCTTTGGTAACATCTCAAAATGCAAACTTGTTTGGGACGACAATGGTGGCTGATTTCCATGATGTCCAGGGGTAGATGGTGGAATAGGAGCTCCCTTCGGTAACATCGCAAAATGCAAACTTGCTCGGGACGGCGATGGTGGCCGATTTCCCTGTTTTCCGGGGGCAGAATGGTGGAATAGGAGTTCCCTTCGGAAACATCCCAAAGTGCAAACCACGACCAACATTGCTCAAATGAGATTTGGTTGTAGGCAAAACTTTAGAACTAGATTGGTATATCCGGCGAGGTTTTGCTTCGGTTGGGAAAATAACAAATATTAGAGCTAGGAAAACAAGCATATAATCAAACCTCATAATAATTCTCATTTTTTTATTTACTTCAAAAATAAAAAAAATAAAAAATCAAAACTATTTTCTCACTTTCCCTCTGAAGTTTGATGGCTGCTAACTCTTCTTTCATCCTCTTAAATAGGTGTTCTATTGGTCTTATTTGGGAAAAAATAAAATTAAAAACAAAGTTTATGTTCTTTTTTCTATATAATAATAAGATTACCTTATATTAGTTTTGTTTTAATTCTTTTTAATATTTGAATTAATTTTGGTGAATTGTAAGTTTCCATTTGGGAAACTTTTTCATTATTTAGGAGACAAGTATGGTAATCAAGAGAACAAAATTTATGTAAAAATTGTCTGAATTTAGTATTCCTTTAATTACCAATTATTAATTCACATAAATATCATTAATTACTTGTTCATTTGATTATCATAATATTATAATATTTTCCTGAAATTGGTAAATGAAATTGCATGCAAATTCGTGTGGTACTTATTTGATCATTCGAACCTGGAAGTATATCCCGTAGGGCGTAGGTTTTCTTCATAAATGTGGATGTTTATCGTGGATAAACTTGGCACATTCATGTATATGTGATACGTGATATCACATATTATCAATTATTTATTGAAATAAATATATTTTGTGTCACATAGAGTTAATACGTGTTACATTGTATACAGTTTTGAAACATATATCACATTAATCTCATATTTTAAAAGTGTGTCTGAACGAGCCTATCTTTACCTTGCATGACACATAAATAGTACACTGGAGGATAAAAATAAAAAGAAAAAAATGTGTCTAAGGAAAAATTTACAAATTTTGTCCAAAAATAGACGCAAGCATGAGCCGAATAACATCAACATACATTATTTTTTAAAAATAAAAATCGTTAGTCTTATTAAAAAGAAAAAATATTTAAAATTACACTAAAATTTACCATTAACATCGTAAGCTAAATACATAAATTGGACATTTTCCCACAACATTGACACAAAAAACTAGCCATTTTAGATCATACAAAGACTATACATGAAAAAGGTTAAAAACTCAACCAAAAGACTCAAATAAAAAATAGATACGAATAAATCTGACTGCACCGACAAACGAACCTCAAAGGGGATTAAGCTATTAAAATACCACACCGAGAACCGCAAATCAAAGCCGATTGTTGTGAGAAACTCTCCACGAACGTAAATTGCATATCCAAATTCAATCTGAGGGTCCAGAGCAGGGAAGATCAGCAATATTACAAATAAAGCACAATCTTAACCAGTCTCCTCGTCGTCAAATCTACCTGTGAGAAAACATAAAATAAAAAATAGCCAAATAATTCAAAAAACGAGAAATGTATCAAAAGACAGTGATAAACGTGCGATCTGCAACCAACTTCAAACCAGGTGACGCCAACACCTAAAAAAAAGAGAAAAAAAGTTAGTGTTCTATATTTCTATAGAAAGAAAGTGGTGGTTGTTGATAGAGTTTTCTATACAAAGATAAATCATCGACATATATGTATATGTTTTATTTTTAATCATTTTAATATGCGTTTGTTTGAAAGATTATATTTAAACACTAGAAAAAAATTCAAAATCTAACTAGTGTGAAATTTAATCATGTAAAGAAGTAAATTTTATCTTCATAAAATAAAAAACGACCAAACGACCGAGAAAAAAAGGCGAAAAATGTGCCAAAAGTCAGAAATAAACGTACGATAAAAGTAAGGGAAGACGTACCACAAAAGCAGACTTAATCTTGTCAAGAACTATAAAAAAAACGATGATCGGCAACCAACTTCAAAACTAATGACCCGACAGCTAAACAAAGATAAAGAAATCATTTACAATTCTCATAAAGGCACGTCGTTGTCTAATTTGTACTAACATATGTTTTTGACAAATTTTGAATCAAAACGAGATATGAAAAATATTTAGTTATCATGTTCTTTAGTTCTTGAACTTAAAAAATTATTTATAATTCTCTGATGTTATAACTTCTTATAAAAACAAGTTCAATATTGAAGGTTCTCATAATTATAACACGGAATTGTATCGCTGCTTCTATCGCTCTATAAAACTTTGATGAAATGGGTTGTTTTCATTTTTTTTAAGAATTGAATTGAATTGCAATGGTTTGATTTATTGACAACAAACAAATGACAACATAAAGTATGCAATAAAGTTTTCCTCTATATGTTAAATTTTTTTATAGATATTTTTTTAATGTTCGATAATCACATGAATTCTAATTATATTTAAGATTGAGTTAAGTACGTAAATTATTTAATCAGAGATATCATATCATTTTATTACGTTGAGGTGGGAAAAATATGAAACCATATACTAAAAGTATATATATCGTATAATGACATCAACAAAATAATCACTTAACAAAAAAATATTGTATGTTTTTTTTAAACTATCGGCATAAAATCTATGCCATCAGGGACGGAACTACATAGAGTTAAAAATTGAATTATTTATGAATTTGCCCTCCCCACTTTCAATCATTATACTTTGCCCTTAATCTCAAATTTCGACTCCGTCCCTGTATGATGTTGTTGCATATCCGCATCTTCATGCTTTAGAGAGCAAATATAAGGATTAAGAATCATATATAAACTAGTTGAGACATATGCCATGCATAATTAGACATTCTTTTAGGCCAATTTGATGAGATATGATGGCATGGTACCACCAAAGAATATGTGGTACAACAAGTCAAACAATTTCATCCCTTACATGCGTTCTAGCTTGTTGATTTGGTACATAATCTTTGAATATGATGATTTGACATCATTAAATTTTGATTAAATGAAAGTTTGGATGTAAGGAATTTGATGCTAAACTACATCAATGGACCAGATAAAGCAAATGTTCATAAATTAGAATTAATATGATTTGGTTGTTTTTACTTCGATTAATGGCCGTAAAATTTTGATTTTGATTCGGTTTATGTTGATGACTAATATATGTAATGTATTAATAATGTATATCACAACAACAACAAAGTAAACTGTATAGGAATAACAATTATAGATGAAACGAAGTAGATTTAGTGTTTTTTTATTCATTTTAATCTTTAAAAAAATTTAAACAACAAAAAAAAAAAGTTCAATTCGATTCAAATCAAACAAGTAAAAATGGTGAACCATCGTTTGGGTTGCTAATAGACAATTACTTTATTTAGTTTATTACGGACCATATCAAACACTTCAGATTAGATTCTCAAATCAGAAAGACAGACAAAATTTCTATGAAAAGTTGAAAACTAGACTCCATCGTGACCAGACAATGGTGGTACAGTCGATCCCTTCGGTAGTAGAACTTCAAAGTTCAAGCCACAACCGAATCGACATGCTCGTGATGGCGATGGATGCCGATTTTCACATTTTTCGGGACCGAATGGTGGAATAGTTCCCTTCGGTAACGCAAAGTGCAAACCACGTCTAGATAGACTTGCTAGGGATGGTGGTGGAGGACAGTTTATATGATGTCCAGGGCCAGATGGTGGAATAGGAGTTCCCTTTGGTAACATCTCAAAATGCAAACTTGTTTGGGACGGCGATGGTGGCTGATTTCCATGATGTCCAGGGGTAGATGGTGGAATAGGAGCTCCTTTCGGTAACATCGCAAAATGCAAACTTGCTCGGGACGGCGATGGTGGCCGATTTCCCTGTTTTCCGGGGGCGGATGGTGGAATAGGAGTTCCCTTCGGAAACATCCCAAAGTGCAAACCACGACCAACATTGCTCAAATGAGATTTGGTTGTAGGCAAAACTTTAGAACTAGATTGGTATATCCGGCGAGGTTTTGCTTCGGTTGGGAAAATAACAAATATTAGAGCTAGGAAAACAAGCATATAATCAAACCTCATAATAATTCTCATTTTTTTTATTTACTTCAAAAATAAAAAAAAATAAAAAATCAAAACTATTTTCTCACTTTCCCTCTGAAGTTTGATGGCTGCTAACTCTTCTTTCATCCTCTTAAATAGGTGTTCTATTGGTCTTATTTGGGAAAAAATAAAATTAAAAACAAAGTTTATGTTCTTTTTTCTATATAATAATAAGATTACCTTATATTAGTTTTGTTTTAATTCTTTTTAATATTTGAATTAATTTTGGTGAATTGTAAGTTTCCATTTGGGAAACTTTTTCATTATTTAGGAGACAAGTATGGTAATCAAGAGAACAAAATTTATGTAAAAAATGTCTGAATTTAGTATTCCTTTAATTACCAATTATTAATTCACATAAATATCACTAATTACTTGTTCATTTGATTATCATAATATTATAATATTTTCCTGAAATTGGTAAATGAAATTGCATGCAAATTCGTGTGGTACTTATTTGATCATTCGAACCTGGAAGTATATCCCGTAGGGCGTAGGTTTTCTTCATAAATGTGGATGTTTATCGTGGATAAACTTGGCACATTCATGTATATGTGATACGTGATATCACATACTATCGGTTATTTATTGAAATAAATATATTTTGTGTCACATAGAGTTAATACGTGTTACATTGTATACAGTTTTGAAACATATATCACATTAATCTCATATTTTAAAAGTGTGTCTGAACGAGCCTATCTTTACCTTGCATGACACATAAATAGTACACTGGAGGATAAAAATAAAAAGAAAAAATGTGTCTAAGGAAAATTTTACAAATTTTGTCCAAAAATAGACGCAAGCATGAGCCGAATAACATCAACATACATTATTTTTTAAAAATAAAAATCGTTAGTCTTATTAAAAAGAGAAAATATTTAAAATTACACTAAAATTTACCATTAACATCGTAAGCTAAATACATAAATTGGACATTTTCCCACAACATTGACACAAAAAACTAGCCATTTTAGATCATACAAAGACTATACATGAAAAAGGTTAAAAACTCAACCAAAAGACTCAAATAAAAAATAGATACGAATAAATCTGACTGCACCGACAAACGAACCTCAAAGGGGATTAAGCTATTAAAAGACCACACCGAGAACCGCAAATTAAAGCCGATTGTTGTGAGAAACTATCCACGAACGTAAATTGCATATCCAAATTCAATCTGAGGGTCCAGAGTAGGGAAGATCAGCAATATTACAAATAAAGCACAATCTTAACCAGTCTCCTCGTCGTCAAATCTACCTGTGAGAAAACATAAAATAAAAAATAGCCAAATAATTCAAAAAACGAGAAATATACCAAAAAGGCAGGGATAAACGTGCGATCTGCAACCAACTTCAAACCAGGTGACGCCAACAGCTAAAAAAAAAAGAGAAAAAAAGTTAGTGTTCTATATTTCTATAGAAAGAAAATTGTGGTTGTTGATAGAGTTTTCTATACAAAGATAAATCATCGACATATATGTATAGGTTTTATTTTTAATCATTTTAATATGCGTTTGTTTGAAAGATTATATTTAAACACTAGAAAAAAATTCAAAATCTAACTAGTGTGAAATTTAATCATGTAAAGAAGTAAATCTTATCTTCATAAAATAAAAAACGACCAAACCACCGAAAAAAAGGCGAAAAATGTGCCAAAAGACGGAAATAAACGTACAATAAAAGTAAGGGAAGACGTACCACAAAAACAGACTTAATCTTGTCAAGAACTATAAAAAAACGATGATCGGCAACCAACTTCAAAACTGATGACCCGACAGCTAAACAAAGTTAAAGAAATCATTTACAATTCTCATAAAGGCACGTCGTTGTCTAATTTATACTGACATATGTTTTTGACAAATTTTGAATCAAAACGAGATATGAAAAATATTTAGTTATCGTGTTCTTTAGTTCTTGAACTTAAAAAATTATTTATAATTATCTGATGTTATAACTTCTTATAAAAACAAGTTCAATATTGAAGGTTCTCATAATTATAACACGGAATTGGATCGCTGCTTCTATCTCTCTATAAAACTTTGATGAAATGGGTTGTTTTCATTTTTTTTAAGAATTGAATTGAATTGCAATGGTTTGATTTATTGACAACAAACAAATGACAACATAAAGTATGCAATAAAGTTTTCCTCTATATGTTAAACTTTTTTTATAGATATTTTTTTAATGTTCGATAATCACATGAATTCTAATTATATTTAAGATTGAGTTAAGTACGTAAATTATTTAATCAGAGATATCATATCATTTTATTACGTTGAGGTGAGAAAAGTATGAAACCATATACTAAAAGTATATATATCGTATAATGACATCAACAAAATAATCACTTAACAAAAAAATATTGTATGTTTTTTTTAAACTATCGGCATAAAATCTATGCCATCAGGGACGGAACTACATAGAGTTAAAAATTGAATTATTTATGAATTTGTCCTCCCCACTTTCAATCATTATACTTTGCCCTTAATCTCAAATTTCGACTCCGTCCCTGTATGATGTTGTTGCATATCCGCATCTTCATGCTTTAGAGAGCAAATATAAGGATTAAGAATCATATATAAACTAGTTGAGACATATGCCATGCATAATTAGACATTCTTTTAGGCCAATTTGATGAGATATGATGGCATGGTACCACCAAAGAATATATGGTACAACAAGTCAAACAATTTCATCCCTTACATGCGTTCTAGCTTGTTGATTTGGTACATAATCTTTGAATATGATGATTTGACATCATTAAATTTTGATTAAATGAAAGTTTGGATGTAAGGAATTTGATGCTAAACTACATCAATGGACCAGATAAAGCAAATGTTCATAAATTAGAATTAATATGATTTGGTTGTTTTTACTTCGATTAATGGCCGTAAAATTTTGATTTTGATTCGGTTTATGTTGATGATTAATATATGTAATGTATTAATAATGTATATCACAACAACAACAAAGTAAACTGTATAGGAATAACAATTATAGATGAAACGAAGTAGATTTAGTGTTTTTTTATTCATTTTAATCTTTAAAAAAATTTAAACAACAACAAAAAAAAAGTTCAATTCGATTCAAATCAAACAAGTAAAGATGGTGAACCATCGTTTGGGTTGCTAATAGACAATTACTTTATTTTGTTTATTACGGACCATATCAAACACTTCAGATTAGATTCTCAAATCAGAAGGACAGACAAAATTTCTATGAAAAGTTGAAAACTAGACTCCATCGTGACCAGACAATGGTGGTACAGTCGATCCCTTCGGTAGTAGAACTTCAAAGTTCAAGCCACAACCGAATCGACATGCTCGGGATGGCGATGGATGCCGATTTTCACGTTTTTCGGGACCGAATGGTGGAATAGTTCCCTTCGGTAATGCCTCAAAGTGCAAACCACGACTAGATAGACTTGCTAGGGATGGTGGTGGAGGACAGTTTATATGATGTCCAGGGCCAGATGGTGGAATAGGAGTTCCCTTTGGTAACATCTCAAAATGCAAACTTATTTGGGACGGCGATGGTGGCCAATTTCCATGATGTCCAGGGGTAGATGGTGGAAT
Source organism: Hibiscus tridactylites (assembly GCA_958450335.1). Classification (NCBI taxonomy): domain Eukaryota; kingdom Viridiplantae; phylum Streptophyta; class Magnoliopsida; order Malvales; family Malvaceae; genus Hibiscus; species Hibiscus tridactylites. Next base: position 2,672,640 of record OY288284.1, on the reverse strand, counting down.
AGGAGTTCCCTTCGGTAACATCGCAAAATGCAAACTTGCTCGGGACGGCGATGGTGGCCGATTTCCCTGTTTTCCGGGGGCAGATGGTGGAATAGGAGTTCCCTTCGGGAACATCCCAAAGTGCAAACCACGACCAACATTGCTCAAATGAGATTTGGTTGTAGGCAAAACGTTGGAACTAGATTGGTATATCCGGCGAGGTTTTGCTTCGGTTGGGAAAATAACAAATATTAGAGCTAGGAAAACAAGCATATAATCAAACCTCATATTAATTCTCATTTTTTATTTACTTCAAAAATAAAAAATCAAAAATCAAAACTATTTTCTCACTTTCCCTCTGAAGTTTGATGGCTGCTAACTCTTCTTTCATCCACTTAAATAGGTGTTCTATTGGTCTTATTTGGGAAAAAAATAAATTTAAAAAATAAATTTATGTTCTTCTTTTTATATAATAATAAGATTACCTTATATTAGTTTTGTTTTAATTCTTTTTAATATTTGAATTAATTTTGGTGAATTATAAGTTTCCATTTGGGAAACTTTTTCATTATTTAGGAGACAAGTATGGTAATCAAGAGAACAAAATTTATGTAAAAATTGTCTGAATTTAGTATTCCTTTAATTACCAATTATTGATTCACATAAATATCATTAATTACTTGTTCATTTGATTATCATAATATTCTAATATTTTCCTGAAATTGGTAAATGAAATTGCATGCAAATTCGTGTGGTACTAGGGATGGGCACGGGTCGAGTTTTTGGTCCACCCGGACCCGACTAAAAAAATAAACACCCTAAACTCGCATCCGACAATTTTTTTAAAAAAAAATTGACTCGGCCCGAAAATAAATACACTAAATCTGACCTCGACGGACCCGAACTATATAAAATAAATTAATTTTAGGGATCTAATTATAAAAAAATAATTTTAAGAGACTTAATTGTAAAAATATATAATTTAAAGGACTAAATTATAAATAAAAATTCAATTTTAAGGACTTAATCATAATATATATATATATATATATATATATATATATATATATATATATATAGGGATGAGATCAAGTTACATGGTGTAAAGCTCATTTAGTTTTACACTAATTTAGTATCATTGGATAATGGAAATGGATGAATGGGATTAACAGTAAAAAAATGTGAAGATTATCACTTGGAGAAAAAAGATAAGGAAATAATTTGAGCCATTAATTATCATCATCCAACAGTCCAAAAACTGTGTAAAAGTAATTGAGTTTTACATAGTGTAAGTTGATCCTAACCCATATATATATATATATGAAATAGTCACTTATGTTTTCCCCCAGTACAGAGTTGGTCACTGATTTTGAAAAATGATAGTAAGGTCACTTACGTTTTCGGGACGTAAACTTTTGGTCACCCATACGTTTGTTGCCGTTAAACACTGACAGATTGCTGACCTGGCAACGAAAAATAAGGGTAAATTACTGCAATGACCATTAAAGTTTATCTCATGTACATTTTTGCTCCCCAATTTTAAAAAATAAATATTATAGTCACTAATAAAAATGTTTCTTTATAATTTCACCCTTAAATTTTTAAAAATTCATTTTTCAACCCTAAAACTTTACAATCAATTAGTACAATAATATTATAAATGCTTAGATAAAAAATAGGTGCCCAAAGTTTACCCTTTTTAAACTTAGGTGCCCAAATTGCTCCTATTTAATAACTAAAGTTTCAAATTACTCATATTTTTTCACTCTGAATTATTTTTATTATTATTATAACATGTCATGTCATTTTTTATTATTATTAAATTTAAAATATTTTAAAAAATATTAGTTTTTAAAATAATTTAGGTGTCTAAAGTATTTTTTTTGTAAAAATTGGTGCCCAAAGTTTCTATAAGTACAATTTTAGGTGCTCGATTGTTAAATGAGTGTTAAAAAAATTGTCAACCAATCGGTGCTTGACATGTGGCATTAATTTTATTTTTAAAAATTTTTTAATGGAAAATATTCAGAATTTTTAAATTATTATAAAATCTCAAAATTTTACAAGCTTCACAAAACAATCCTTAAATCCCTAAAAATTCCCAAACTTTCGTCGTCGACTGCCGCCGCCAATTGTCGTCGCTGACCGCACCCACTTGGTCGTCGGGCCAAGGCGATAATTTTCCCTAACACGACGTCACCGAAAACGCCCAACGGTGTGTAGCCGAACGTCAAACGCGAACGTCGATTTCGTGTTTGACGTTCGGCTGCACGCCGTTGGGCGTTTCTGACGACCGTGTGTCAGAAAAAATGATCGCCTTGGTCCGCGACCAAGTGGGTGCGGTCAACGACAACAATTGGCGGCAGAAGCGGTGACAATCGACAGCAGAAGTTTAGAAATTTTTAAGAATTTAGAGACTGTTTTGTGAAACTTGTCAAATTTTGAGATTTTATAATAATTTGAAAGTTCTAAGTATTTTCTATTAAAAATTAATACCACGTGTCAAGTATTGATTGGTTGACAATTTTTTTAACACTCATTTAACAGTCGGGCACCTAAAATTGTAACTATGGTAAATTTGGGCACCTATTTTTACAAAAAAAATACTTTAAACACCTAAATTATTTTAAGAAGTAATATTTTTTAAAAAATATTTTAAATTTAATAATAATAAAAATATTTTATTTTATTTTAAAATTATTTTTAATTTAACAATAATAAAAAATGACATGTCATGTTACAATATTATTAAAAACAATCTAGAGTGAAAAAAATAGAAGCAATTTTGGGCACATATTTTTCATTTAAGCCTTTATAATATTATTATATAAATTGATTGTAAAGTTATAGGGTTGAAAAATTAATTTTTAAAAATCCAAGGGTGAAATTATAAAGAAACATTTTCATTAATGACTATAATGTTTATTTTTTTAAATTGGGGAGCAAAAATGTACATGAGATAAACTTTAATGGCCATTACAGTAATTTACCCTTATTTTTTCGTTGCCAGGTCAGCAATCCGTCAGTGTTTAACGGCAACAAACGGCTGAGTGACCAAAAGTTTACGCCCCGAAAACGTAAGTGACCTTACTGGTCGTTTTTCCAAATCGGTGACAAACTCTGTACTAGGGGAAAACATAAGTGACTATTCCAGTAGTTAACCCTTATTATAAATATCCCTAAAAAATTTAGGGGAAAATTACACTATTAGTCTTGGGTCGGATATTTTTCATCCTAAACCCGAACCCGACCCGAGTATACCTTTAACAAAAATTCGATCCGACCCGAATCCAATTTTTCATTAAAAAATCTGACCCGGTCAGACCGAATCAGGTCGAAATCTATCGAGTCCGGATAAAATGTCCATCCCTATTGGTACTTATTTGATCATTCGAACCTGGAAGTATATCCCGTAGGGCGTAGGTTTTCTTCATAAATGTGGATGTTTATCGTGGATAAAGTTGATACATTCATGAATATGTGATACGTGATATTTATTGTATTATGATATGAAAATGTCACATATTATCGATCATTTATTAAAATAATTATATTTTGTTTCATATAGAGTAAAAACGTGTTACGTTATACACATATTTGAAATATATATCACATCAATCTCATATTTTAAAAGCGTGTCTGAACGAGTACATCTTTACCTTATATGACACAGAAATAGTACACCGGAGGATTTACAAGAAAAAGAAGATGAAGAAATGTATAAGGAAGGTTTTACAAATTTTGTAAAAAAAAAAGAGAGAAGAAGAAACAAGCATGAGACAGACAACATCGACATACACTTTTTTTAATAAAAAAATGCTAGTTTTATTAAAATGATAAAATATTTAAAATTATAATAAGAGTTTTACAACTAATATTGTAAATTAGATACATAATTTGGACATTTTCCTACAATATGGACATAAGAAATTAGCCATTTTAGATCATACAAAGGGCACATGCACTACTTCAATGTTGCTCTGTTAGGGAAACAACTTTGGCGTCTCATTTCCGCCCCAGACTCCCTGTTCTCTCGGGTATTCCGGGCACGTTACTTTCTTTCGGGGAATATTTTTGATGTTGTGGTCAAACACAAGGATTCTTTTGCATGGAAAGGTCTCTGCCACGCTCTGCAACTTCTTTCTCCCGAGTTTTTTTGGCGACCAGGAATTGATAGTAAAATTCGGGTTCACCGCGACAATTGGGGTGGGTCATCGGCACCCAGCTTCTATGGAGACTATTTTGATAAAGATAAAATTCTTGTTCGATGCCGCGACTTTTTTATTCGTGGCACTGCTCAGTGGGATGTCTGTAAGGTGCGCGATTACTTTGATTGGGAGGATGCTGATAATATTCTTCGCATCTCTATCAGTGACGAACGTCACGATATCGTGCTTTGGGGTCACCATGACTCTGGCCTTTACACCATCAAGCATGGCTTTCTCTTTTTACGCCGGCCGCCACGGCTTCTACCCCGACCTTCTCCCATTTGAAAGATCATATCTCGTTCGCCTACGCTACCTAAGGTGCGCTCCTTTGGATGGCAGGCAGGTCGGGACGCCCTCGCTATTGGGAATCGGATAGCGACCTCTGCTTTATCACTCGGAACATGTTCCTTCTGCCAAGCCACATCGGAGACGGCTCTACACGCCTTCGCGATTGCGTAAGGGCTACAAAGGCCCTTCGGCTAGTTGGTTTCTCTGACCAGCTTCGTCTGAGTTCTTCTTTGACAATGTCTACATGGTTTGAGAAGGCTTCAATGCTCCTCTCTTGCTCGGATTTTGCTCTCTTCCTTACAATATTGTGGAACTTATGGAACCACATGAATGATCTTATCCATCATGATCAAATTCAGCCTCAGTGGCTCACAGTTATGGATGCTCAGGGTCTTCTTCGGGACTATGCCGCTGCAAACTCGTCGACCACCGCTCAGTCGTCTACCCCAGCTCTCTCGGATCCTCGTTGGGTGCCTCTGCCTACAGGGATGATCAAGATCAACGTGGATGGTGCCTTTCAACCAGCAAGTGGAGCGGCTGTCGTTGGCGTCGTTTCCCGTGACAGTACAGGCTCTGTCCTTGGTGGGTTAACACTCCACTCTGTTGGCTGCACGAATGCCTCGCTTGCTGAATTTCATGTGATTGTGGCTGGTGCTCAACTTGGGCACGATCGAGGTTGGAGTGATGTGATGCTTGAATCGGATTCCGCCATTGTGGTGCATAAGATCCAACGCTAGTCGCCAGATGCTTCCTTGTTGAGCCCCATATTGAGCGGGCGCGACCTTTGTTTTCTTCCATTCTTGCTCTTCAATTTATGTATGTCCCGAGACTAGCTAACAATGTTGCTCATACTTTAGCTAATTGGGCTATACACTCGGGTTCTTCTTTTTTCTTTGATTCGGGTATTCCCAGCCTGATTTACTCTAATGTAATGGATGACTTTCGTCCTCCTTAACTTTTTAATGAATCATATGACACTCTTTTCCCCTTAGGTGGTCACCACTTGGCTTGCCTTGTGACCGACTTTAGAGGGTTTTTTAATGAGGCACACACTTTCCTTCAAAAAAAAGATCATACATGGAAAAGGTTAAAAACCCAACCAAAAGACTCAAACGAAAAATATATACGAATAAATCTGAATGTATCGGTAAACGAAACACAAAGGTGATTAAGATATTGCAAAACCACCGAGAACCACAAATCAAAGTCGATTCGTGAGAAACTATCCACGAACGTAAATCGCGTATCCAAATTCAATCTGAGAGTCCAGAGCAAGGAAGATCAGTAAGATTACAAATAAACGTCATCTTGATCAGTCGTGACATCGTCAAATCCACCACTGAGAAAATATAAAATAAAAAAGGCCAAACGACCAAGAAAAAAGACAAAAAATGTGCCAAAAGATAGAAATAAACGTGCGATAAAAACAGAGGAAGACGTGCCACAAAAGTAGACTTATTCTTATTAAAAAAATAAAGAAAAAGAGAGTCGGCGATCGGCAACCAACTTCAAAGCCGGAGCTAAACAAAGTTAAAAGAAAAAAGTTATGGTGTTTTATATTTTCATAGAGAGAAAATGATGGTTGTGGTTAGGGTTTTCTATACAAAGATAAAGGGGCTGGATATTGAAGGAATTGGTATAAAATAAGTTCAATATTGAAGGTTTTCATAATTATAACACCGAATTGGATCGCTGCTTCTATTGCTCTATAGACTTTGATGAAATGGGTTGGTTTTTCTTTAATTGAATTGCATTGGTTTGGTTTGGTTTAATGACAATAAGCAAATGACAACATAAAGTATAGAATAAAGTTTTCCTCAATATGTTAATTTTTTTTATCGATAGTTTCTTCAATGTTTGATAATTACATGAATTTTAATTATATTTGAAATTGAGTTAAATACGTAAATTATTTAATTAGAGATGTCATATTATTTTATTATGTTGAGGTGAGAAAAAATATCTAACCACATACTAAACGTATATGTATCTTATAATGACATCAACAGAATAATCACTTTGTTCAAGAAAAAAATAATAATCACTTGACTAAAAATAGTGTATGTTTCTTTAAAACTATCGACATACAATCTATGCTATCAGGTACGGAACTACATCAAGTTAAAAATTGAATTTATATATAAATTTGTCTTCCTCACTTTCAAAACATTTATGTTTTGCTTTAACCTTAAATCCTGACTTCATCCCTGTATATTATTATTACATATTCACATCTTCATGTTTTAGAGAGCAAATACAAGGATTAAGAATCATATATAAACTAGTTGAGACATATGCCATGCATAATTAGACATTCTTTTAGGCCAATTTGATGACATATGATGCCATGGTACCACCAAAGAATATATGGTACAACAAGTCAAACAATTTCATCCCTTACATGCTTTCTAGCTTGTTGATTTGGTACATAATCTTTGAATATGATGATTTGGCATCATTAAATTTTGATTAAATGAAAGCTTGGATGTAAGCAATTTGATGCTAAACTACATCAATGGACCAGATAAAGCAAATGTTCATAAATTAGAATTAATACGATTTAGTTGTTTTTACTTCGATTAATGGCAGTAAAATTTTGATTTTGATTCGGTTTATGTTGATGATTAACATATGTAATGTACTAATAATGTATAACACAACAAAATTTTTGTTTCACCTTTCAAATTTATTTCCATGAATTAGGTTACATGTGTTGTATTTTGTAACATACATTGAATCAATAGGACATGTTCAACTTCGACATGATTTCAAGGAATATTTCCCCATCGAATTCTTACCCGATTCTCGAAATTTTCGAAGCATTAGATTCCTTTGTTAATCCATTATCAAATGGGATGAAGAAATTCGGGATTCATATCGAGCATTCTCTCAAAATCCTCTAGAACTACAATAACATCACGGTAAACTCTCGTTTTGACCAATTTAACTTCGGATTCAAAATTCTCTCAACATAATAACCCAAAATATACACAAAAATATTCATTAGAAAGCTTATAGAATAAACTTTATAATGGAAAAAATCTCATGAAATTTCATCAAATATAGCTCAAGTTATGCTAACATCAATCGAGACCAAAAACACACTTCAACTGCTCAAAACAAGTTTTGATTAGGTTCCCTTCAATTCCTCCTTTCTTCATCCGTAGATAAAGGACATATCCAACGGTCTTATTTAAATTTTACAAAAGACGGTGATCCGCGTGCTAGTTGTCTCCACCAATCATATTTCATCTTACGGATACCGTCTTTTTGGCAGCTGACTATTTAAATCTCTTCATTTCCGTTACATTTCTCACAGCACGGAATTACAGGTCCACTGAAATTAGATCAGCAAAATTTCCCAATCTCCGAAACCCTAATTATTCTTCCTTTTCGCTGCAATGGCAACTGAAGAAGAAGCAACTGTCGCGGTTGAGGTTGCCGTCGAACCGGCGGAAGATAAGCCTGCAGAGGCCAAAGACGGTGCGAAACCGGGCAAGGCGAAGAAAGCCAAAGAGCCTAAAGCCAAGAAAGCACCGGCTTCTAAGAAGCCGCGAGCTCCGCCTGCTCATCCTCGTTACGAAGATGTATGTTCATAATTCGAATTTCGAAAGCTTCGTTTAGTGTTCTTTTGATTTTGTTCCGCTTGTTGTTTTAGATCTGATTGATTCGATTTGTTGCAGATGATCAAAGATGCGATCGTTAGTTTGAAAGAGAGGACGGGTTCAAGTCAGTACGCTATTACGAAATTCATTGAGGAGAAGCAGAAGAATCTGCCTGGAAATTTCAAGAAGCTTTTGCTTTTCCATTTGAAGAAGCTTGTAGCTGCTGGGAAATTTGTTAAGGTTAAGAGTTCGTTTAAGATTCCGTCGGCGAGATCTTCGAAGACGGAGACAACTACTTCTGCTCCGGCGAAGAAGAAGCCGGCTGCTACTAAGCCGAAGTCTAAACCTGCTGCGAAGTCCGGGAAGAGTGCTAAACCGGCTTCTAAAGCTCCGGCGAAAGCAAAAGCTGTTTCTAAGCCGAAGTCCAAAGTGGCGGCTAAACCAAAGCCTTCCACCAAGGCTAAGTCTACTGCAACAAAGACAAAGGCCGCGGCTGCTGCGAAGCCAAAGACAACCGCAGCGACCAAGTCTAAGCCTAAGCCTAAGCCTGCGGTGAAGCCGACCAAAGCTGCTAGGACTTCAACAAGGACTTCTCCTGGGAAGAGGGCGGCTGCTGTGAAGAAGGCTGCCGTACCTAAAAAAGCTCCGGCGAAGAGTGTAAAGCCAAAGAGCGTTAAGTCACCGGCGAAGAAAGCGACGTCGAAGAGGGGGAAGAAATGAGAGGAGAGGGTGGTTAATGTAGGGGTAGTGTTGTAAATTAGAGTGCAGTAATGGGTTTGTTTGGGCTCATTCTCCGTATGTACCCAATGAACATATGGCACCGGCTCTTAAATCTTTACAATTTTTAAACCCTCCCTTGTGATTTTATATAATTTTTAGTCAAATTTCTAATTTTGTTATTATTGTTGTGAAACAGTTTGAGGTGTGGTTTTCGATCGAATGTATTATGGGAAATAAAAAATCTAGTTACAAATGTTGGCAATTTCACTAAGGACTTTTATGGCGTTTGGATGGGGAATTGGTTATTTCATTTCACCATATTTTGTAATGTTAAGTAATTTGCTTAAAAAGAATGACTGTAAGTCTGTAATTGAATCCCATTCATATTCAGGGTGGATACATTCATAAAAATTAACAAATTTAAAGATTAATCTATAAAACTTAAAAAAATTGAAGCTAAATGTCTAAATTTTAAAAAGTAATTTGCTTGCACTTGCATCTGCATTCTATTTGTGTTGTTTTTGTATTCTGTTTGTGTTGTTCTTGTGTATTGTTGTTCTCTTGTATTATTTTATCCTCTATTCTTTCTTTGTGTATGTTATATTTCCTCTATGTTGGCCTCGTAAGGTATCCAAAATTTTATTGACTTACACGATCGAATGATTTTCCAATAAAACAATGACTCGGAGACATATAGACTAATGTGTCTAAATTAGGGGTGTTTAAAAAATCCGCTCCGATTATCCGTTGATTTGATTCGAAATTTTAGATATCTAATCTGTTTTTTATTTTTCGGATAATTCGGATTGGATATCCGAAAATTTTTGTTCGGATACGAATAGTGATTTTACATTTGGATCAAATATCTAATTATTCGGTATCCGAAAATTCAAATTTTTTATAGGTATAAATCTTATTATATTCAATATTTTTACTTGTTATATATGACAAATTGAAATGTGCTGGATACAAATATTGTTATATTCAATAATTTATTGATTTTTATATTCAAAAACTTAAATTTTTCATGGATATAACCATTAAATTAAAAAAATAATCAAATAAATTCATAAATTTCGGATATTCGGATATCTGAGTATTTGATCCGAAAATTCGAATATCCAATTTTTTCGGACCGGATATAAATCGCTATTTAAATGATTCGAATTTTCAGATCGACTCGTATCTAATCTCCGAAATGAACACCCCTAGTCTAAACTAAGACAACACCACCTAGTTTGTGGTGGCCGCCAGGTGATGAGCGAAGGGTACCGTGGTAAGGGAGTATCCTTATCGGTGGAGACAATCAAAAGATAAATGGACCAAGCAATACTGCTTCGCTACACAGCTAGTGGAACAAGAAATCAAAATGGGATTAAAATTTTTAAAGAGATTATTATAAGATCCTGAATTAAAATTATCGTGTTGCTCTAAGTGGTAAGCAGTTTGATATTATTTAAGTAAGTTTTAAAATTGAGGCCTTGTGTATGCAGAAAATATCTGTTGTGAGATTTACCCGCTAAAATTAGGAGTGCGACGCAAGTCCAGGTTCATTTTTTTGACAAATTTTAATTCTAATCTTACCTATATGAAGGGAAAGGAGGATTCTAAGAGACGAAAGAGGGTGCTTCATGTAGATCTAGAATCCATGTCATAAATGAATATGAGAGAATAAAGATGAACATGTTGACTAACCGGCTAAACATGCTCGCTCAACAAGCATTTTCATGAACGGTTTTATTTTTTAAACAGAATTTAAATTTAGTATTCAAATATAACACCATTCAAAGAGAAGCTTAAAGATAATCAAACCGAAAACGTAAAATTAGAAGGCTTTTTTCTTAATTTAGAGCGTAAACTAATCACATAACAGTTGGTTTCAACTGTCAATCATTTTTTCCCGGACAACAGCACTTCCCATTTCCTTTTCCCCTTCCCCTTCTTCGTTGTTTATCATCTTAGTTCCCCTATCAATTTTATTCGGGTGCAGTAAAATGGTAATGCTTTTCTAAAATATAACAACAATTCAAGCATTGCCTGTGTCAGATATATATGTATATATAAACATATGTATATGTATATCTGACACTGCACCCCGAATATCAATTTCGTAGATTATCTTCCGGTCCTAAGAGCAATTCCGGAAAATGACTGCAGCCGCCGCCGCCGTTGCTTCATTTCCCAATGTACATAGGAATTTGAGGGGGTTTTTAAGGGCCCTAAAGTATGCTGCTTGTGAATGGATTCTCATCTTTATGTTGTTCGTTGATGCTGCCTTTTCTTATATGCTCACCAGTTTTGCACAACATTGTGATCTTCAAAGCCCTTGCATTCTCTGCACGCGGCTCGATCGTGTTTTCGGGAGTGTGAAGGATGGATTTTATCGGAATCTGTTTTGCCGTAACCATAGGACCGAGATTTCATTCTTGCTGTCATGTGACATACATGACAAACTTGTCGATGGTCGCGATATGTGTGATGAATGTCTCTTGTCACATGTTGAGGGACACGAATCCGACCCCGGTATGCAAAGACTCTTTGCGGGAAAGCTGGGGTATGATGGAAAATGCGGCTCGAAAAGCTCGGTTTTCGATGGGGTCATAAGGTTTTGCGTATGCTGCAACAAACCTTGGGCTCCGAGACCAGAATCACATAGATTACCTCTCTTAAAATCACATGGCACGGCAGTTTCGGAGTCGAACATTCATTTGCCTCGTAGCATAAGTTCTCCAAATGATTTGAATATGATGAGCTATATGTGTTGTGCACCAGCAGCATCTCATTTAGGAGACACTGATGAGCTGAAGATCAGTTCTATATCCAAATCCCGGTTTCCGTCCGCCGATAATCGCGATGGCAACAGCCTAGTTCTTGATATAAATGAGTACGAACCTAAAAAACAGCCCGATGCTAATGAATCTCGTGATGTGAGATGTTTGGCTCCAGAGAGCGAGCAAAAAGAGAAACTGGCAGATGAGAAGGATAATTTCAATGAACTGCCTGACCTTGTTTCCCTCGATGATTATTCGACTTCGTTACTGGCTGATCTTATTTCTATGGCTGATACTCCCGATCCCGATAATGCGAAGGATGTTTCGGTCGAATCATTTACAGACAATTGTAAGCTCTCTCTGTTTCTTCCTCTGCAAGTATGTTTTTGTAGGTCTTAATGTTATTATGACTAATGTCTGGAACGGTTCGCAATGGCAGCTCGTTTCGAAACAGGTCGCGATGTGGACTATCCATCCAGGCTAAGTTTACCTGCTGGGGATCGGAGTGCACCCGAATTTGTCACAAAATATATGCTAGCTTACACTAATGGGGCTAATGGAGATCTTAAGTCATCACCAGCAAGTGAAATTGCAAATATTTCTCTTAACAAGAACAATGATATCTCAAATTCGATAAGCACGGAAGCTCAAACCGATCCCGGTACTGGCGAAGGGAATCAATTATCGTTGAACTATTTAAGTCCCGAGTTACAAGATCGTGCAGTTGAATTGCTGAGAACCGATTCCAACTCTGTCGAAGTTCGGAATCTTAAGAACCTATTCATAGAGGCAATAAGTGAATCCCCTGACCTCAAACCTTTCGACGAAAGCAGTGTCGTCGAAGGTGAAAGTCAAGTCGATACGCTGCAGCGGCAAGTCGATGATGCCCGGGAGTACATAAATGCATTGTCTAAGGAATTAGAGGAAGAAAGAAATGCTTCTGCAATTGCAGCAAATCAAGCAATGGCCATGATCACAAGGTTGCAAGAAGAGAAGGCAGCTCTCCGCACGGAGGCCCTGCAGTACCTCAGGATGATGGAAGAGCAAGCCGAATACGATGTCGAAGCATTGGACAAAGCTAACGATCTCCTGACAGAAAAGGAGAGGGAAATACAAGATCTTGAAGCAGATCTTGAGTATTACAGATTGAACTTCCCTGATGAAATACCGGAACCCGAACAGACCGGTCCCGTTAACTTAGACAAGGAACAAGGCCTGACAATGAATACAACAATCACGTGTTCTAAAACAGAATCGCCCGAGGCGAATAACATATCAGAATCAGGATTCCCCGAGGCTTGTCTAGTTGACGACCAGCCGGTAGTCATAACCGCATGGTCGGAAATCGAAGACGAGAAGCTGTACATCTCACACTTGTTGCAAAAGCTGGAGAAGAAACTTAACAGGCTTGCTCAGTACGGGGCACCGCAGCACAATTCCGATAGCGAACACTCCGACAACGAAAAGAATCGTAAACGAGAGCGGAGAGCTTCATTTGCGGTGAATGGAACTCGTCCTTCACTTGAGAATGATGATACGGTTTCCGACGATGATGACGATGACGACGAAGACAGTAGAGAAAATGGCTTGGAAGATCTTGAAAATGAAATATTAGAGCTGAACGAGAGGCTGGACGCACTAGAGGCAGACTGTAATTTTCTTCAGCGTTCATTGAATTCACTTAAGAATGGAAAGGAAGGGCTGGTTTTAATTCAAGAGATACTTCATCTCTTACGAGAAGTAAAGAAAATTGGACTAAAGACCATGGACGACCCGTCTGTACTGTGATTGGTTAGGTTGAAACTCTAGACCCGTGACAATTGTTGTGTTTCACTACAAAAGGTATATATTTTTAAAATTTAAACACTAAATTTTAAATCCTAAACCGATCAGTTTTCGCTGTGTTTCAGGTGCACCCCAGATTGGGGATGATAGTTAGGAGCAGAAGTGGATGAGTTTACAGGCAAGGCAACGCCTCAGGGTTACATTTGGGGTACTCTTGTGTGGCGAGTTGTATTCTGGCGTGATTCTTTTTTTTATATATATAATTTATTCTTTTGTTAATTGAGAAAATCCCAATATAAATAGTTGGAGGATATTCTTCTTCATTCACTTAGTGCCTTCCCATAATATTGTTTTGTATGCACATTATATATGAAAAATCAAGTATTATTAAAGATAATATTAAAACAACTCAATTAAGATATTTTTGAAAACATATTTGTACACCTTACAAACAAAGTGATTAAACTCGAGTCTTCTAAGATAAATATCACTAGAGCCACTTGTTAGGTTCGAATATATATCATTCACTAATAACACATAGAATAATACAAAACAAACACACAAAAAAAACTTTATATTTAATAAAATTTGGCCGAATAATAATTTGATTCAGACTAAGAATACAAAAAATTATTAAATGAGCAAACATAAAAAAGTGTAGGTGTGCACTCAAATATTTTGGTCCAATAGTAATCTAAGTTCTATGTGTTCAAGTATTAGACAAATTACCTTCAAATTTAAATTTAAATATTCAATAAACCACAATATTTTTTAAATTTAATAATTTAACTCCTCCCGATGTTTGATCATCATGACTCTATCTCGTAAAGGAGTGTTCGCCTTTGTCTATTTCAGTACTTTTGGGCTTTATCACCTCTCTACGTACATTTCATGAACAAAACCCCTCCCCTTTTGGTGTTCCTATCTATACTCAACGCTAAAATAATTTCAGCCATATATTTTAACTCAAATTTTTAGATTTTAAGTTCTAAACCCTAAAAGCTATATACTATACTTAAAACCATGCCCGGCCTTGAGTTAGGGTAATAAGGGCACCCGTCCAAGGCCCATTACTAGGGAAGTTACATGTTAAGGGTTTATTTTTTTCTTCTAGTATTTGTTATTAAGGGCTCAATTTCTTTTTCAATACTTGTTAATAGTGGGCTAATTTTTCTCAATATTTATTAATAGAGATCTACTCGTAATTTTTTTTTCTAATACTTATTATTTTGGGTTTGATTTTTCCCAACAGTTGTTATTATGGGCATACACTATACTTGCAACCGTTATGTATATGTTACTAAAATACTCACAATGATCAAACTAGAATCTGTAATGTCTCTAACTATGATAAACGTAACATGACTGTAAAGATGACCGCAACTGCAATTTAAATTTCTGATTTATGGCCCATTTTAATTCTGACTAAAAATACAAGAATGTATTAAATGAGCGACATAAAAAAGTTTAGGTGTGCACTCAAATATTTTGGTCCAATAGTAATCTAGGTTCTATATGTTTAAATATTAGACAAATTTCCTTAAAATTTAAATTTAAATATTCAATAAACCACTATATTTTTTAAATTTAATAATTTAACTCCTCCCGATGTTTGATCATGACTCATCCCGTAGAGGAGTGTTCGGCTTTGTCTATTTCAGTACGTACTTTTGGTCTTTATCACCCCCTACATATATTTCATGAACAAAATTTCTCTCCATTTAGTGTCTCTATCTATACCAAACACTAAGATAATTTCGACCCTATATTTTAACCTAATTTTTAATTTTTAAATTTTAAATTTTAAACTCTAAAAACTATACACTATACTTTAAACTAGGCCCGACCTTGGGTCAGGATAATAAGGGCACCCGTCCAGGGCTCATTTATAGGGAAGTTACATATTAAGGGTTCACTTTTTCCCCTAATATTTGTTATTAGGGGCACAATTTCTTTTTCAATACTTGTTTATAATGGGCTAATTTTTCTTAATATTTATTTTTAGGGATCCACTCTTAAAATTCATTTTTTTCTAATACTTGTTATTTTAGGTTCGGTTTTTTCCAACATTTGTTATTATGTGCATACTCTTAAAATTTATTTTTTATAATATTTTTTACCATAATATTAATGGTCCAATTTCTCAATACTTGTTATTATGAAACTACTCTTAATTTGTTTTTTCATTACTTGCAACCATTATATAACAATAACAACACCATCTAAAACCGCGATACTTGCAACTGTTATGTCCACAATAGTGTAAGTTATTAAAAAATTGGGTAAACTACATAAATAGTCCCCCGACTATGCTCCAATTATCTTTTGCATCCCCCGACTATCAGAAGTTACAAACTGGTCCCCTGACTTAAAAAAATAACAAATTGATCCAGTGACGTTAAAAATGTAACGGCTGGTGATGTGGCAGTTAACAAAAATTGGCATAATAACACATTTAGTCCTCAACTTTTACACTTTGTTTAACTTTGCCCTAAATCTAAAAAAATGACCCTTAAAATTTCAAAATTCTATCAATTTAACCCATTTCAAAATGACCCTTATTCAATTTTATCGTTAAAATGTATGGATGTAGTAGCAATCCCTCAACATTTATAATGCAGAATACTGAATTGTTTCTGTAAAAAAAAGTGATGTCTATAGTTATGGTATCTTATTAATGGGAAGTTTCATAAGAAAGAAACCCAGAAATGAATCTCTAATTGCAAGTATTAATGTTCTTGTGAGTTGTGATATGCTTTTTGTGTGAATTGGTGTTTGATTCAAGAACATTCATACGCTAATTTACACACTGATTCATACAAAAAGCTATCATAAGAACATTGATTCATGCTTACAATAAGAGGTTCAGACACACACATATGTATGTAAATAGGAATCTTTAATCAAACATTGACTCACACAAAAAAGGCTACCACAAGAACAGCAAGTCACCCATATTAGATTCAGCTCAATTTAGCAAACATGGAATGCAATTGCAACAAAACTTTGTGAATGGAAACATTTAGGATAAATTACCACCACTTGTCTGCCACAAATTGATAATATATGTAGCTTGATTGAGAAGGTGAACCCTTTGCATGTGAGATATCCATGGCTTGCTTTCTAGTAGGGGTGTTCATGGTAGGTTAACCGTACCGTTTAGCTTAAACGGTTGGTTAACCGTTATAGCAGTTATTATTTGTAATTTAACCGTTACTAACCGTTAAGAAATGGTTAACCGTTAATTTTTTAAATGGTTAACCATTATAGTGGGTAACCGTTAAGGAACGGATCGGTTACAGGTTAACCTGTAACCTATTACGATTTTCTTTTCAAATGTTCATTATTTCTTTTTTTAGAATAATAAATATATCTCTCGGATAAATATTGTATTAATTTTTTTTAAAAAAATTAACTTAAATAGCGAAATTTTAAACACAAACTTTACACTTAGTTAAAATAAAGTACCTATAGGTTAACCTATAGGTTAACCATTAACCGTCTTTTTTAGCGGTTCGGTTAACCGAAACCGTTTAACCTTAACGGTTAGGTTAATTAACCTATAAAATGAACGGTTATACCAGTTAACGGTTACGGTTAACGGTTACGGTTTATTTTGCACACCCCTACTTTCTAGCAAAACCTTGAGCTGTTCCCAAGCATCTTTCCTAGGCCAAAAGTAATATGGACTCAATGGGATAGAACCATGCCCTGGTATCACTTGATCAAGGCCTATCCCTATGTCTTTTTACATCCATATGAACTTCAATACTACCCTTGGCTTCTCCAATGGCTTCACCACCACTCCAAATTTCTACATCATCCAAACAAAACCCATGAATTTATGTTCAAAACACACACAAAGAAAACCCAAGAAATTGAGTTCAAATAAAACCATTTTTTCCAGAGTTTTACAAGGAGAAAGAACTAAGTTCAAAATAAGCCCTTCTTCCGGGTTTTACAAGAAAAAAGATGTAAAATTGACTGGCTTTTTCTACAGCGAAAAATCTATCTAATTATACCCATTTTTTCTAAAAAAAAAGATGAAATTGAAGAGGGGAAAAGGGACCTAAAGATTTACCTCTTTGTTAGAAGAAGAATCATCCAGTGGCCTTTCATCATAAAGAACGGGGGGCTTAGCTTTGACTCGTAAAGAGATAATGGGTTTAGCAAAGTCGGAAGTTTTAGAGGAAGCTGAGAGAGATTTAAAAGGGGGAAAGTTGGGGTTTTGAGAAGGGAATGGAATGAAGGGTTTGAAACAAGGGTTATGGAGACATGTTACCACCATTTCAGACACAGAATTCTCAAATTTGCTTAGGCTTCTTTTACACGGGTCTTCTTGTTTAGGATTGTGTGGAGAGAAAAAATAGATTAAATTGATAGAATTTTAAAATGTTAAGGGTTATTTTTTTAGAATTAGGGCAAAGTTAAACAAAGTGTAAAAGTTGAGGACTAAATGTGTTATTATGCCAATTTTTGTTAACTGCCACGTCACCAGCCGTTAAATTTTTAACGGCACTGGATCAATTTGTTATTTTTTTTAAGTTAGGGGACCAGTTTGTAACTTCTGATAGTCGAAGGATGCAAAAGATAATTGGAGCATAGTCGGAGGACTATTTATGTAGTTTACCCTAAAAAATTTCACAACCGCGATACTCACGGTGACCAAACTAGAATATGTAATGTCTCTAACTATGATAAACGTAACATGACTGTAAAGATGACCGCAACTGCAATTTAAATTTCTGATTTATGGCCCATTTTTTAAATTCGCCCTAAGACACCACAAACTCAGGATTGACCCTACTTTAAACCACAAATCCTAAAATCTATCCCTAACCCTAATCCAATTTTTTTTTTTTTACAAAATCTTGTGTGATCTCAAATTCTCAATAGATTGCAATTGCCAATTTGGTGATGCACGTCTTTGCTTACGTTCATAACATCGCCGACCGCCGTTATGTAATAAAAGTAGATGAAGTTTCATTTGTTCACACCTGTTTTAGCCGTCAGGTTGGTCGCCGGCCCTAATTTTCCTTTTTACACGGACGCAGAATCAATCAAAATTTGAAGACTAACGTAGTTGTTATGGACTCTAATTCTCAAGTTCCATCATCGATGACGAAATTTCAGTCAAAAACTTTAATACTTTCCGGACCCTGCACGTTCCTAATCATTAAATTTGAACCAATAAAAAAGTACTATAAAATTGAATTCTACTTTTCACGTGTAGGATGAATTATGGTTTAATATATAATTTGGTACATGAATTTGTCATTTTTATAAATGACACATCTATCTTTTCTTTTCTTTTTATCAAGTTAACGGGCAAAATTAAGTTAATATTCTCTTTTAGGAAAATATTTAGAAAAACACTATCATTAATGATTATGTAGAGAATTACTTTTTTGTGTCCCGTAAGATAAACTCGCGTTTAGCTAAAAGCGAGTTTAAACGCGAGTTATGTGTTGAATGAGCAGTTAAGAAATAAAAAATAATAATTTATCAAGTTTTTTTTTACACAACTTGTTTTTAGCTAAGCACAAGTTTGAAACTCGCTTTTAACTAAACGTGATTTTGTCTTACGTGGACTGAAATGATATTGTTTTTACATAATTATTAATGTGATATTTTTCTAGATATTCCTAAAAAGAAAATATTTATTTAATTTAACCATTTTAACGCTTATATTCTTAAAGACAAATTCATGCTTGAAATTTAAAGACTATTATAGAAAGAGACAACCTAAATCCTAAAGTCCAAATCTCATACGTAAATCTCAAAAAAATAAAAAGATTTAATTATTTAAAATTTTAAGTATATGTTTATATTTACTTATATTTATTATGATGCTACATATAATAGAATCATTTTTTCGGTTTCACTTATTTTAAGAAGACGTATTATAATGATATCAAAACGAAATATTAGGTCAATTACTCATAAAAAGTTAATATTTAAATTAATAGGCGTGAAAAGTAGTTGCCGATTTTGGAGATTTTATTTAGTTCTTGTTTTGACAACTTCTCATGATCCTTTCTAAAATGGACTGTTGAGGTTTTTTTTGGTGCAAAGAGGAAGTGTCTAATCTCACTCGTGCAACATTTATCTTATCTTTTCTTTATTATTAATTTTTGGATGTTTTAAAACCTCTATTAGTTATGTTCTGATTATACTTTTATTTATCAATAAAGTTGTCTGGTTGATGTGTAAATAAATAAATATGATGTGTATTTTTAATTAATAATTTTATCATTTAATTGTATGTTTAAAAACAAACATGTAATCTTTCTTCTAAGAGTAACAATAACAATTCAGTCATTCAATTATAGGTTTAAAAACAAACATGTCACTCAATTTAAAATTTGTGAGAAACAAGTTACTATGTCATTAAAATTAAAACAAAAGGCTTGGCATAGTTCGTGTTTTGACAACTCCCAGAGACCTTTCCTATAATGAGCCGTTAGGTTACGTTGGTGCAAAGAGAAAGTGTCTAATCTCACTCGTGCAACATTTATCTTACCTTTTCTTTATGATTGTTTTTTTTGGATGTTTTAAAACCTATGTTAGTTATGTTCTGATTATACTTTTGTTTATCAATAAAGTTGTCTGGTTGATGTGTCAATAAGTAGATAAATATGATATTTTTTTATTAATAACTCTATCATTTAATTGTAGGTTTAGAAACAAACATGTAATCTTTCTTTTAAAAAGTAACAATTTAGTCATTCAGTTATAAGTTTAAGAACAATCATGTCACTCAATTTAAAATTTGTGACAAACAAGTCACTCAACCATTAAAATTGAAATAAAAGGCTTGGTATAATACCAATTTTAGTCCCAAAACCTATATATTTTGTTAATTTGATCATAGTTCGAAATGATTCAATAAACTTAACCTTTCATATTCAAAAAATTTCAACACTACATCATCTCGACACACCCTCCTACCACTTACCACACTTCATGGTACTGTGTATCAGTTCGATAACCAATAGATGTGATAGCTCAACAAACACATTCACTTCACTACTAGACATCTGGAAAACTAATGGAATAGACTCATTAAGACATTAATGTCGTAGACACAATCACATCACTGATAGAATTTTTAAATATGAATGGTTAAGTTTATTGAATTATTTCGAAATATGACCAAGGTAATAGAATGCATAAGTTTCGAGAAACTAAAATTATTATTATATCAAGCCATTGTTCTAATTTTAATGACAAAGTGACATGTTTGTTCCTAAACATACAATTGAGTGGCATGTTTGTTCCTAAACATATAATTGAGTGACATGTTTGTTCCTAAACCTATAATTGAGTGACTGAATTGTTACTTTTCGAAAAAAGGTAACAATGACATGTTTGTTCCTAAGTCTACAATTAAGTGACTGGATTGTTAATTTTGGAAGAAAAGTGTCATATTTATTACTCCATTTGTCCTATAAAACTTGTCCATTTTGTGTTTTAAAATTGTTTCACTTAAATTGCCCCTTTGAAAAACTCAACATTTTTTCATATATATATTTCCTTTTCTACCCCTTTTTAATTTTCAAACAAAACAAAACTTTAACTTTTTAAAGATAAAATTGTCATTTTAATTATTTTACAACACATCTCTTACACAATTCAAGTATTATTTATTTTAAGGGACAATAAACAAAAAACGACCATAAACAAATATTAAGGGACGAAAGGAGTACTAAATTTGTAACTAAGTGACTCTGGTATTATTTATTTAATAATTTATTGCTTATTGCGTGGCTTATATAGGAAAAGTTACCTAAACAATAACATAACAAAAAGATTATAATAAACTTCCCAATTATCTAAGCTGGAGGCCGGTGTATAGGCGTTGGCAATTTAATGTTCCAGACATATAAATCCGATGCCTGAAACAGGCGTGGTCCTTATGTCAAAAAAATAAAAAAAGTGTGTGGTCTCCCACGTGAACTATTGGACTATATAAATAAAAACCTTTCCTTTGAACGCGCCTCACGCGCCAAAACCTAATTCCCTCCCGAAGAGTAACCCTAGGCTTGTTTTATGGCGTTTAGTGCGGCCGATCGGCAGTTGATCGGAGGAGCGTCGGGCGTTTTTTGGTTTCGCCGGCGTTTTGGTCCTTCGACGGTGACGATGCTGAGCTCACTTTCCCTTGAAATAGTGGTTTCCCAGGGGACTGTTCTCGTGGCTGGTTTGGAAGACGGTCTCTTGGCCGCGAGGTTGCCATCGACACTGGTGGCGGTGTGCCACTCTGTTCTCGTCTCTTCTTTTTCGGAGACGACGCCGGGGGGCGCGACAAAACGGTCTTGGACGAGGGCATCCAAGTTTCTGCGAATCGGCCGGTGTAGGAGACTCGTCCCGATGGGCGATGGAGACGGCAAACGTCGAACCTCATCACCGGTAGAAAATCTCTCACGACTCAGACCCCCCGGGAATGTCTCACTTTTGAGATGGTGCTCCTCTCTTCGAACGGTCCTCAGCACGCCGCTACGCCGGAGAATGGCTTTGACGACGACACAGGGAATGACCACCAGTCCTGGAAAGTCTCCGCTGCGCTGGAGAATGCTCTTACCCCCGGAAATTGGTATGTTAACCGGCCCCCCCGTACCTGGGTTGCTGTGTCCCAGGAGACTGGTATCGTGCTTTGCTGACCGGTATCATCTTTGGGATCTGGTGGGGTCCACCGTTTACTTTTGCTGGGAAGAGAGAGAAGGGGGTCCATCGTTTTCTTTTGCTGATTTGGAAAAAGACATAAACCACTTTCCTTTTTTAGTGGTTGTTGACTTTTCAAAAAGGAAATGGTGGATGGTTTTTCTGCAGAACCTGCTTCTTCCCGGATATTATGGGATCATGTTCTTCTTTGTTCGGTTTTACCCCGGTTTTCAAAGCCCCTCTTTCATCATCTTGGTAAGCCTGAGTAAATTATTTGCTATCATGTTTGTTATTAAACTGATCTATGCGTATAGAAGAAAGCTTCGTCCGTTGGCTCTCGGTTCACATGAAATCTGGTTACTCCCCGGGAGTTTTTCTTATCAAGATTACTATTATAGGACCAGTATTTTTTATGGGATAAGAAATTTAAGAGGGTCATGGATGGATGTCGAGCCTCGAGAGTTGAAGGTGGGATATTTTGGATGGGATCCGGGCGGTTCTTTTCCTCCGGTTGAGATCAGTTCGATAAGGTCTTGGTTTTTGGTCGATCATGTGTCATCTCTGAGCATGACTGGTTTAAGATTGCTTGGCCGAGTTGTGGAATCAGATCAGATAGGTGTATGTTCTCCTGCAGTTTTGGTGACAATGCCCTTTTCTACGACAGAATTGGGAGCCTGCCTCCGGATGGAGCTCTCCCAGACGTACAGGACTTACGTTTTTGCCCTCTCTGATCCGAGGAAAGGCCTAGGTGCCTGCAACGAGCCTACTTTTGTCTTCGTGTTTGTTGCCAGGAAAGGTCAGGGAGCCTGGTTCTCCATGTTTGTCCGAATAATGTTCTTTGTGTCGTTTGCCTTGATAAGGACCGTTACCGGTGTAACGGAAGCCTGCCTCTGGATAGAGCTCTCAGGCGAAGGCGCGGAGGGTCTTGCTTGTTTGGCAAGATGGAGAACACGTTTGTTCCCTGCGGTGGTTTCTATGGCTACTCTACTTTGCCGATGAATCCCCAAGGTCAATGGTGGATACGGCTTCTCTCTCCTTGCATCCAAGGAGCTTTTCATCTTGTTTCGGTTATTAGGCTTGTGTCTTGGTTCTATGCCTTTGGCTTTCGTTGTTGTGATGCTTGTTTTCTCTTTTTCGGATGTAGGACCGTAAGCTTCTTCGAAGCCCGTTTTTTCTTTTCTTTGATTTAATGAAGTGCAAGTTATTTTCTGATAAAAAAAAAGAACTATTGGACTATATCATTCATTAGAAAAAAAAATATGTTAAATTCAGGATTGAAAGTTATTTTATCCTTAATCGAAAATTAATTGCTTCGATAGGATGAGACATTGGTCGTATTTGGTAAATAGATGTTTGAGTAAAAATTAGAGATTTGAAGTATAATTAGAGGTTTGACCAGTCAAATCCGCTAATATTGTTGTTTGGTAAACAACGGATTAAAAGAGCGGATTGGGGTGAAACAGCTAATTTTGAAAAAACTCACAATATGAGCTTTTTGAGATTAGAAGTATGATATTAGAGTTGTAAAGACTCTTTTACCCTTACCAGTTACCAATAATCTCAAAATAACCTAAATTAATTATTTTCTCACCCTGTTTATAAGCTAATCCTATTTACTTTTTTCATTATCACATATTTATATGTGTATTTAAATTTATTAATTAAATTATATTAAAATAATTATATAAATAATAAAGTAATATATAAATAATTTAAATATGTTTAGAAAAGTTATATTAAAAATAATTTTATAGATCTAATTAATAATAATTAGTACAAAATATTGATAACTAATAAACTATTCAAACAAGTATTGAATATAATCATGTCCTTATATGTCATTTTACTTGTTTAAATAATCTAACATCTATTAGCTATCAGTTAATTTTACCAAACACTTTTATACAATCAACTAATACAATTCGCTAATCAAATAAGCTAATGCAATCAATTATCAGCTAATATAATCCGCTATCCGCTAATTGCCAAACAAGAATTTTTTAAGAAGATTAAGGCCCTGTTTGGTAAATAGCGGTTTGGGCAAAAATTAGAGGTTTGAGGTATAATTAGAGGTTTGACTAGTCAAATCCGCTAATATTGATGTTTGATAAATAGCGGATTGAAAGAGCGGATTGGGGTGAAAAAGCTAATTTTGAAAAAGCTCCTAATATGAGCTTTTTGAGATTAGAGGTTTGATATTAGAGTTGTAATGACTCTTTTACCCTTAACAATTACCAAAAATCTCCAAATAACCTAAATTAAATAATAATATTTTTTAATATAAATAATAACATATTAAATATTTGACTTATTTGTTGTTACTACTAATTTATATGGTGACATTTGTAAGTTAATTCTATTTTTTTATTATCACATATTTATATGTGCATATAAAAAATTTAATAATTATATAAATAATAAATTAATATATAAATCTTTCAAACATGTTTAGGAAATTTATATTAAAAAATAATTTTTACAAATCTAATTAATATTTATTAGATATAAAATATTAATAACTAATAAATTATTCAAACAAATATTAAATATAATTATGTCCTTATATGTCATTTTGCTTGTTTAAATAATCAAACAACTATCAGCTATCAGTTAATTTTACCAAACACTTTTATACAATCAGCTAATACAATCCGCTAGTCAAATCAGCTAATGCAATCAGCTATCAGCTATCAGCTAATGTAATCCGCTATCAGCTATCCGCTAATTGCCAAACAGGGCCTAAATATTAAAATTTTAAGGTTATTAATGTAATAAATTGGGTTAAGAAAATTGCCATAATAACTTGATTCTATAATAGTTGATCCAATTAATCTCTCAATAAATTAGATACTGATAATTTAAAAAAAATAATTTTATCCTTCCTATTATTAAAAAAAAAAACTCAGGATTCTAGAAAATCTATGGTGTGCAAGGAACATGAAGATCTGATTCCGGTCTATAAATAGAGCATAAGACTATGAGAATCGTATCAAACAAACAAAAACATTAGCAGGATGTTGATTCAGCTATTTACTTCATTGTTTCTCATCGCTCTCCCACTTTTCATCTTAAAATTCATCGCGAGAAAAAAACCAGCTCCGTCGCCGCCTTCAATCTTCCCCAAATCTTATCCGATAATCGGTTCCTCTTTAGCCATCAAATCCCACATAGAAGATCGTGTGCAATGGACCACACAACTCCTCCAGAGCTCTCCCTCTGCAACCATCACCTTAACCTTCTTCTTCGGTCGCCGCCACATCTTCACGGCCAACCCCGCCAACGTCCAGCACATGCTCAAGACCCACTTCTCCAACTACCAGAAAGGCCCTTTCTCTTATTCCGTCCTCTTCGATTTTCTCGGCAACGGAATCTTCAACGTCGACGGCGAGTCCTGGAAGTTCCAGAGACAAGTTTCCAGCCACGAGTTCAACACGAAGTCGCTTCGGAAATTTATTCAGACCGTCGTTGATACCGAGCTTAATGACCGTTTAATCCCGATGTTTTCTGATGCTGCGGCTGATAAGACCGTGCTTGACTTGCAAGAGATTCTTCAGAGATTCGCTTTTGACAACGTTTGCAAGATCGCTTTCGGGTTTGACCCAGCCTGTCTTTCGCCGTCGTTGCCGTCGGCGGAGTTTGCCGAAGCGTTTGAAGATGCTACTAGAATAAGTAGCAGAAGATTCCGGGCGTTTTTTAGTGTATCTTGGAAAATCAAGCGGTTTTTCGATGTGGGATCGGAGAAAAGACTGAGGATTGCGGTCTCTCGAGTTCGTGATTTCGCGATGAAGATTGTAAGGGAGAAGAAGCAGGAATTAGCTGATAAATCGTCTTTGGAATCCGTTGATCTTTTGTCGAGATTTTTGAGCTCCGGCCTGACGGACGAGAGTTTCGCTACGGATATTGTCATCAGCTTTATACTCGCCGGCCGGGACACAACATCGGCTGCTCTGACATGGTTTTTCTGGCTATTATCCAAGAATCCTGAGGTTGAGGAAGAGATTCTCAAAGAAATCAAAGGGAAATCCGGTATGCCGGTGTTTGAGGAAGTTAAAGACATGGTTTACACTCATGCTTGTCTCTGCGAGACCATGAGACTGTACCCTCCGGTTCCGGTGGACGGAAAACGGGCGGAGGACGACGACGTTTTGCCGGACGGGACGGTGGTGAAGAAAGGAATGACGGTGACGTATCATCCTTACGCGATGGGGAGGATGGAGATGCTATGGGGATCAGATTGGGCAGAGTTCAAGCCGGAGCGATGGTTACAGAAAGACGAGGAAGGGAAATGGAGCTTTGTGGGGAGAGATCCTTATACTTTTCCGGTGTTCCAAGCCGGACCCAGGATTTGTTTGGGGAAGGAGATGGCGTTCCTGCAGATGAAAAGGGTGGTGGCCGGCGTTCTGAGGCGGTTCAAGGTGGTGCCGGCGGTGGATGATGGGTTTGAGCCGTTGTTTATTGTTTCTCTGACGTCGAAGATGAAACGCGGCTTCCCCGTCAGGATTGAGGAAAGGGGAGATCTGGATTAGCTCCGGTGTATTATTTTGTATTTACGTCCTTTTTTTAATTGCTATTTATAAATTATAAACAAATATAGGTATGGATGTAACATGCAGAATAACTACTTTCTATTAAATACTTACTAATTAAATTTATAAATCATTTTCATGACGAATATTGTGCTGGACTCCATACTCTTGCCTAGTTTGACAAATTATTTGTTAAAACGAAACTTATTTCTTAAATTTTTTGAAGAGGTTGTTATCTTGCTTTATCTATTTATGTTTTGAACTTTCGAATTAATATTAAAAGACGTTTGCAATTATCAAAAATAAATCATGATTGTGTTATAGTAATGTTAGTTTATCATTTGTTTAAGGTGTTTCATTATTTTCTTGTTTGATCCTATTTTATTTTTCAAGAGATTAATTTTATGCATTATGACAATTTTAGAAAAAAATACGTCGATTAATCTATTATTGTTATGTAGACTACTATTGTAATTTTAGAGTATTTCTTCTTTATTTAATAAAAATAGCCAGTATTATGGAGAATATTATTGTAATTTTGGAGTATTTCTTCTTTATTGTTCTCGATAATTTTTTTATTAAATTTTTTAACTTTTGACTTCTTATTATTTAAAGTTTATTATTAAAAAAAATATAAAAATAAATTTTCTAAACCTTCAATCAAATAACTTTTTAGTGAAAGTGTACTATTACAAACTATACATGGATAGATTATCACGTGCTTCGTTGATAATCAAGAACTAACAAATAACCATCAATATAAGAATCCAGAAACAAAACAAACTAGGAGACAGTCGAACTAACTCCATCTTCGTGAATCAACCCCATAACTTATTGGGCATAAGAATATTTCTAGCACCATAGAATTTTATTTTGACCAAACCATGGCCCCAAATTTTATTATGCCCAAACTAGGAACTTTATAGTGAACTCGCCATAGTTACACGACAAGTTTAAATAAAATATTATATTTTTAATTTTTTTAAAATTTGCTGTAGAAACACGGCAAGTTTTAAAAAAATTTAATTTTTTTTTGTGTTGAATTTTGCTAATCACATTAGCGGATGATTAACACAATTTTAATTGGAATTCGCTGTGCATACAAGGTGAGTGTTTTTTACTAACTTAAAAAAATAAAATATTAAAAACCCATTTCACAACTTAATACATTGAAAAACAAAAATAAAAAAAAAGAAAATGAACTATTAGGAACTAAATTCACTATTTAGCTCTATGATTTTCTTTCAGAAAAATGATAGCATTAGCTATATATAGCCCTAGCTAGGGTATATCCATTTGTCTATTATTGGGATTCTTAGAGCCAAAGAATTTGCTACTATTTTATAGCTCCAAGAATCCAACATTAATAAAAAAAAGTAAATGTTTACACTCTAGTTAAACCTATATATAGCTAATGCCAACTTCTTTCTTTGCAAATTATAGAGCTAAATATCAAAGTGAGTTTCTAAAGATGTAGAGTGAGTTTCTAATAATTTATTTTATTAATTTTTATCATTTAATAAAAAAAGCTTGATTTTTAAATTTTTAATTGAAACTTGGTGTGTATGCACGGTAAATTTTAATTAAGATATATTAATCATCTGTTAATGTGATTAACAAAATAAAACACAATTTTTTTGAAACTCGTCGTGTGTTGCTACGACGAACGACGAGTTCACCGTAAGATTTTTAATTTAGGCATAATAGAATTTGGGGTCATAATTTGGTCAAAATAGAATTTTATGGAGCTAAAAATGCCCTGTTAACCGAGCAATATGCTAACCTGTCTGCAACTCTGTTAACCTCATGCAAAACCTTCAATCAAATAATTATTTTTTAAATTTTGAAATATTTATAATTGAAGTCAATGATTTTTTTTAAGGATGTCAATTATTTTTAGACGAATGCTAACACATTTTTTTATTAATGGTGTCGATACTCCTTTTTCATTGATGTCAAATTTATTTAAATATTTTTATGAAAACATTGCATATTATATATTTTATAGTAAAATATCTTAGGTGTCTGTTGACATCCAACCACAAACGTAACTCCACCCAGAATCGAAGTTAAAAAATTTCATAAAAAACAATAAAAATTGACTACTAAGACAAAGAAAGTATAATACTAAGGTGGTATTTCATTAAATTAAAAGTTGTTTTATACGTGAATCGAAAAAACATTTTTTTTCTTTCTGAAACCTAGTTTTCTATACATAGCCGCCATAATTTTTTTTTTACTTTTTTTTAATAAGTGACGATAATTAGTTTTAGTACTGGTTGTTAATTACCGGTATTTTTTTTTGTTCTTTTATATTTTATTTTTTAATTTTAATAAAAATTTCTGCTCTTGTTGCACATGTTTCCTCTGCCTTTGTGGCGCGCTTTTCATTGACTTTTGTGGTTCATTTCATCTATCGTTTGGCAAGATTTCAGCACAGCGAAGCGGTCGTTTGGTTCTTGTATAGAGAGATCCTCACGGTGCTAGCTTTCTAATTTGAATCTGTCAGTGGTCATAGAAAAGATTGATCCTCACTCGTTTGATGGTTTGTTAGATGATGTAACCAGAACTATGTAGCGGAGCAATTTACCTTATAGTTTAGTTCACTTACGGTTCTTTTTTCATCCGTAAAACGTCTCGTTTGGCTAGATATAAGGAGATTTATGAAAGTTTCTGAATTTTAATAGTATGCTAATCTTGATGGAAGAATTTACTTTTTTTTTGTAACTTTATATGAATTTTTTAGTGAATTAATTTATTTTGATGTATTGTGTTTATAATATTTTTTATAGTAATTAATACAATAAAACGTTATTCAATAAAAAGTTGTTTTATATTCGCTGACACATGCAATTTGTATTTTATTTTTATTTTTATCATGTATCATTTGAATAATCGTCAGTGGGGAGGAAAATTTTAAAAACCGTAAGAATTAAATATTTCTTATAAGTACACAATATTAAATTATTGTTGGAATCATGATAAAATCGATACATATTCTTATTTAATGAAAACATAGTTTAAAATTTTTATCTTATATTGGTAGTGATTGTCGTTATACGAACAAATCAGTCAGCACGATGTAATTCATATATGATATATTATATAATATGCTTGTGATTTGGACTTGATGTATTTGAAATATGGTCCAATCATACCCTTAGAAGGATGCAATTATATGGGAAATTAAAGTCTTTATAAAAAATTTGTATAAATTGAATTTATTGTATCACACGTTCTTTAAATTTTAATATATATATATATATATATATATATATATATATTTGAATTGAGATATTTTTTTAAGTCAATCTTTTAATTTTTGAATGTTTTTATTTCATCTCTAATTATAGTTTTTATTCTGAAATAATTTTAAATTTATGTTTCAATTTTCCCTCCAATTATGACCATCATTTTAAGATGCTTTTCATACTTTTAAAGTAGGATTCTAACTTTAAATCAAATCCTAAAAAAATTTAGATTATAACTCTAACAAATCTTCACCTTAAGACAAATTCTTGTCGAACATTATCTCTATCTCTTCCATGAAATCCTTTCAAGGGTACTCTTCAGCAATGAACACCGACTTGATCCGAGTGATACCTAAGCTTGGGTGTACAAAGTATTTTAGTCATTCATATCTCATGTGAATTTAAATGAAAAACCATCAATTCTCTTAACCTAAATCTCAAAAGCCCTAAAATTTTAAAACTTAATTTACACGATACTTCGAATTCTTCTACTATTGTGAGCTCAAACAAGTAACAACGGTTTCATAGTCAGTGCTAAATTTGTGATCATCACTGTTGTTGACTTGTTGGAGCTCTTGCTTTGACATCATCGATGGTTCTAAAACTACTGGTCGAGGAAGGAATATAATGTATATTATGATTATAAATATATTATATAACATAATATTTAATTTATTTAATAACATGAAAAACCTTATTTACACACTTGAAAAAGAACATGAAGAAATATATTTTATACGGTTGATTAGAGAAAGTCGTTTAAATTGGAATCAATTCATAGTATAACATTATAAATAATTACAATTAAATTTGTTTATAAACTCGAAACTCGATTCGACTCAAAAAAATTTAAATAAAGTTTGAATGATAAAATTAGACACGTCAACTCGAATAACTTGAATTTTATTAACTATACTCGACTCGATCGAATGTCCATCCCTACTTTCACTAGTAATATCTTCATTTAACACGCAGGAGGAAACAACGAATGCATCACTTAAAATAGTTGAACCTTGCAGAACATAAAAATTGGCTTCCCCTTTATGCCCTTTCATAACAACGAGAGAGCCTTTGCAAATTTTCATAGCTTCACCTTCATTGGAGTATTTGTACTCTTTTGAATCTAAAGTACCTAAAATTTAGAACATGCCTTACAATTACCAAGTGTTCATACAATCTCATCAAACATCTTAATCTTGATTGTACCAATACCTGCGATTTTACAAGAGAGATTATTTCCAAAAAAAAAAAAGCAGCACATGTAGACACATGTTTATATGTCACAAATCAATCCCGATTTGGACTCATATGAAAACTAGACCTGTCAAACTTGACTCGAGATCCAAAATTGACCCGAACAGTGAACACGATGACCCAAATTTGATCCGAAATTGAAATAAATCAAATCGATCCAAAATCGACCCAAATTTTGGTTAAACCAAAATGGACCCGAACTGAAATCAACCCGAATCGAAGGCAACCCGAAATAAAGAAAATATATTAAAATAAAGAAAGAAAGGTTGTATGTGAACTGTCGCACAACTCACCAAAAAGCCAAATATTCAAGCTATATAAAATAATATATAGGGTGAAAAATCCTAACTCAGCCTGAAAACCCGACTAAAACCGATCAATCTCCTATTGACCCTATACACACTAATTTTTGTTCGAGTATTACTATTTTTACTATATTTTTTATTATTTATTTAAAAAATAATATAAAAAAAGAGACAAAAGGAGATGGTAACCCATGCCCTATGCATGCCACCACCATACCCGATCCCCCTACCATCATCCTTCCCCAAACACCAACCACTAGAGGTGGGGTCAAGTACCCGATAACTTAAAAATTTCGGCCCGTTTTTGGCTCGTGTCCCGAGAAAATTCTCGAGTCGAATACCTGACCCGGTCAGATAATTTTTTTAAAGAATTACTTGATATTTTAAAGTTCGGGTCATCAGATCGTCGGGTCGAGTCAATCGAGTCGGGTATTTTTACCCACCCCTACTAACCACCATACTCCATCATAAAACCCACTGCCCACTCCAAACTCACGGTGGAGCCACAAAAACCAGTCCCAAAAAACATAAACCAAATAACCGTATACTCCATTCTCGATTCAAGATTCCATTACCCTTTTCCCTCAACCTTGATACTTCACCCGGTCTTTATTCCCTCATTTCCCAATCCTGCTGCCACCATCTTCCATAACTCAACACCGAACCGAGGGCATTCACCACCATCCATCAATTCAAGCCATCCTCAACACTACACCCATTCGAACCACGAAGAAAAACCCTAGAACCGAGCTTCTCAACCCAACAACAATCCGTGGAATTTAGTTGATCGAGCATAAATACTTGGGTTTCGGATATATTCTTCCTTTTTTTTTTTCATTTATTGTGTAATCCATTCTTATGGTTTAATGAAATATTAATGAGTTTATTGGTAATTATTTTTGTTTATTTAAGTTTCATTCTTGTATGTTATTTTATTTTATTTATTTGTTAGTGTTTTGTGCCTTTTTGTTCAATATGTGATTTAATTTTATGTTTGCTTGCATGTTTTTTTAGGATAGTTTTTTTTTTTGAAAATAAGCCACTAGTTTTATTAATGAGAAAATACCCAAAATTACAATAAGGGTTTACAAAATATCATTGTAAACTAAATACATAATTTGGACTTCCTCCTAAAACTAGTCACTTTAGATCAGATATGAAGCATACATGAAAAGGTTATAAACCCATCCAAATACTCGATCGAAAATAGATACGAAACCTGACTGCATCGGCAAAACGAACCACAAAAGGGGATGAAGCTATTGATAGACCACCGAGAAAACGCAAATCAGAGCCGAGCACCTGAAAAACTCATCACAAGCGCAAACCACATATCCAAATTCAAACCGAATGTCCATAGCAGGGAAGATCAACATGATTACAAATAATCGCCATCTTGATCAGTCGTGGCGTCGTCAAATCAACCCTCATAGAAAACAAATAATGGAAAAGCGTGCCAAGAGACAGAAAAACATGCTAAAAAGCATAAAAACGTACC
This sequence comes from Hibiscus tridactylites, assembly GCA_958450335.1. Lineage (NCBI taxonomy): Eukaryota > Viridiplantae > Streptophyta > Magnoliopsida > Malvales > Malvaceae > Hibiscus > Hibiscus tridactylites. The sequence goes on along the minus strand of OY288284.1, from coordinate 2,639,789 downwards.
AAACGATAGAGAAAAATGTGTCATAAAGACAGATTTATTGAATTAAAAAGATTGAAAATCAAAAGAACGAAACAAATAAATAAAAGAGGGTGACCGGCGGTCGACAAATAGCCCGAAAGCTATTGCCGCCGCCGGCCTAAGTTTGAACCAAAGAGAAGGAGAGTGGCGGCACTGAGAGAAAAGTGAAAAACCCTAAAAATAAAGTCAAGAAATTCTTTTTTTAGGATAGTTTTAGCTTTTTTAGAATTTGTTTTAATTAATTTAAAACATACCCTTGGCTTAATGGGACATGTGTTTAGATTAATTAAAATAAATTAGGGTTCTTTTTTTTAGATTAGTTGTAACTCTAGTTTGAATTTATTGCTTGAACAAATTTTATTAAATTAAAACTTGTTCTTAGCTTAATGGGGGCATATTTTAAATTAATTAAATTTATTCTATTTTTTAATTATTTTAGATATAAAATTAATGTTTAATTTAGTATAATTAAAAATTATGACTATAAATTCGATTTTTTTAAATAGTATCGTTATCTTAATGGGATGCCATTTTAAAATAAATCAAATTATCCCATCTCAGGCGCGTTCCCGGCAATCAATGATGATGCTTTACTTGCCCTCGAAGCTATTCCTACCGATGTTGAAATTCACGCTGCTCTAATGGACATGAGCCCTCTCAAATCCCCCGGTTGGGATGGCTTACATGCTGAATTTTTCAGCAAAAATGGAGCATTGTTGGCGACTCAGTTTGTCGAATGATTCGTGACATATTTGCGGGTGGTAATTTAGAGAAAGACCTTAATAGAACAATGTTGGTTCTGATCCCAAAGAAAGATAAGCCGGAGACTTTCGCTGAATTTCATCCAATCAGTATATGTACCGTTCTCTACAAGCTGATAACCAAGTTAATTGTTCGACGCTTGAAGCCAATTTTCCCCTCCTTGATTGGTGATAATCAAACTAGTTTCATCTCGGGACGTTCGATTATGGAAAACGTTATTGTAAATCAGGAAGTTATCCATTCTATGAAATCTTCATCGGCTACACATGGGTGGATGGCCATCAAAGTTGACCTCGAAAAGGCTTTTGACCGTCTACATTGGGGTTTCATTGAAGACTCTCTTATTGATGCTGGTTTTCCGCAAGGGATCCGACGTATTATAATGGAATGTGTGACAATTTCCTCTATTCAAATTCAATGGAATGGGGCTCTCTCGAAACCTTTTTCCCCTAAGCGCGGAATAAGGCAAGGTGACCCTTTGTCGCCTTACCTTTTTGTCCTTGCGATGGAGCGTCTTGGTCACCTAATTAGCTCCTCCGTTTCACAAGGCTCGTGGATTCCTTTTAGATTTCTGCGGCATGGTAACCCCTCTCACATTTGTTCTTTGCTGACGACCTCATTTTGTACGCGAGAGCGGACGTATCGCAAGCCGAAAATATCCGACAGATTCTCCATGTGTTCGGCTCCTCTTCTGGTCATCAAGTAAGTGGGCGTAAAACCACTATTTATTTCTCACCTAACACGGGTGCTGCTTTGAAAATGAGTATTGCTTCACTCTTAGGCTACCAAGTCGTGGACTGTTTTGAGAGGTATCTGGGTGTCCCAGTCATGGTATTAAAATGCGGCCGCGACGCGACGTTGCGGCCGCATCGTAACATTTTTCAAGGTCACCGCGACGCAATATTGGCGCAACGCAATACAAATACCGTATCACGATTTTTACGAAAAAAACCCGTTACGTAATGCCGCAACACCGCATATATTCCGCCGCAATGCCGCAACACCGCAATAAGCTCCCAAATAATTTAAAATATAATACTATATAAATAAAATACTCAAATCTTTTTAAATTTAACAATCAACTACACCGATATGGTAACATCGATTGTTAGATAAATTATTCAGTGTGTATGTGCTTTTTTAGAATGATATTATTCATATGTTATTCATTAGAATATTATTGTTTTTATCTATTATTTAGCCTTATAATGTGTGTATAGTCTATATTTTTTTAGTAACTTTTTATCTATAAATTATAATTTTATTTTTATAAAATAAAAAATACATAAAATAATGTATTGATATTAGAATATTAAAATATAATTTTAAAATTTATATATTTATAATATTTTAGAGGAGTTGTGATTTTTTGAAACTAATCACGATCGCATTGGCCGTTACGCGTTATGTAACGTCCGCAGCGTCCGCATCCACGACACCGCGACCGCAACCGCGACAGAGGCCGCAACCGCAATTTAATACTATGGTCCCAGTACTCAATCGAAGGGCAAAATGTTCTGACTATGACTTTATTCCGGATAAAATCAAATCTCGCCTAAGTGGCTGGGCTGCTCGCACTTTATCTCTAGCTGGTCGGATAACGCTTGCAAAATCTGTTATCCAAGCAATTCCAGTCTATTTTATGCAAGCAACGATTCTCCCGAAGACAGTATGCCTTAAAATTGAGAAATTAATTCGCCAATTTATATGGGGTTCAAATGCATCGGTCTCTAAACTCTCTCTTGTTAATTGGGAATCGCTTTGTCAACCATTGCAACACGGGGGCCTTGGTCTTCGCTGTATCCATGAATTTAACATTGCCCTTATTATGAAAATCGGTTTCTCTATGCTCACGAACACCGGCTCCTTGTGGATCAAACTGCTCCGCGACAAGTATCGAGTATTTGAGACCCTACCGGTTTCTATACATAGGCAGAATTGTACCCCTTTATGGAGGGCTATTGCGCAATACTGGGACGTGTTGAGGAATGACCACGTCCCCTATCTCCTCTTTTTCGGACTTAGTAGCTGCCAATGGGGAGTGGGACCGTGATCAGCTTTTATCCATCTTTCACCCTGATGTCATCCCACATATTCTTGGGATCAAATGTCCAGATCTCGCTGATATTAACGACCAAATGGTTTGGTGCTTGACGCCACGGGGGAATTTTGAAACCAAGTCAGCCTATTGTCACGCCCCGCCTGGTCGCGACCCAGCCATCCGAGGGGCACACCCGCCCGGGTGCACCGAGCAGCACCGAGGTGTGCCACCCAGGTGCGCAGTGCGCGCCCGATCCGCCCCACCTAGGTGCGCTGCGCGCGCCCAAGGTGCACCACCTAGGTGCTCACGGGCCAACTTGGAGGAAATGAGGCATATCAAGCATTTTAAGGCCAAGGAAGACCCATGGAAGACTCTAGAACGGCCTAGAGGGCCCCAAACGTCTCCACACTATTCCGAGGGGTTCCAGAGGCTTCCACAACCATCTAGGCTCACCCGGAGGAACCTAGAAGGCTCGGGATAAGTCGGGAAGACTCAAGACAAGTCAAGACATCTCCGGAATACTCTAGAAGCCTATAGATATATGTAGAACTATAGAGTACTCTAGAATATTAGAGATGTATATGGATAAGCATGAAGTTCTCTAGAAGTATCTAGGTCCCTTAGATATTTTGGGAGGCAAACTCTCCACCGTTGGATTAAGTAAATCCTGGCCGTCCGTTGAGGAGGTTGGTGCCTATAAATAGCCCACCCCTCTCATTTGTAAATCAATCCAAGAAGTCACATAAGCTCTCTTGTAAACTTCTCTTGTAAAGCTTCCGTTGCTTTAATACAAGGTTCCTTTCCTTGTAAATCTCTCTTGCTCCTTTCGTTTGCCATAGCGTTGCGACGTAAAGGCTTACTAGCATCGTGCCGAGTGTGCTAGTGCCGCACGGATTTGAGCCGAAGAAATAAGTCCGTGACAGTTGGTATCAGAGCAAGTTCCGATCGCTCGGGAGAATGGCCAAGACCGCCAAAACTCAAGCCGCTAGCCCGTCCGAGACCGAGGTCACGCACGACCAAGGTGTGCAAGAAGTAAGGGCCGATCCTGTCGAGACAAGGCCTCGTGCCAAGTCCAAGGACATACTCTCTAGCTTGGAGTCACGCCTAACTCGCGTGGAGGAAGGCGTATCGAGCATGGGTGCCCAAGTGGACGACCTTCAAGAGCGGATCGAAGGCCTAGAGGCAGAAGATGCCGAGATCCACACAGCCGTAAGGGCCATGAAGATCAAGCTAGAAGAGACCCTGCGCGCGGAAATGGGAGAAGTACGCGACGCACTATTGGGAGAGCTCACCAAGGTACGTGAGTCTTTCCAACGTGAACTCACAGCCGTGTATGATCAACTTGAAGCATTGCAAGGCGACCTTGCCTTGTGCAAACGTGCTATGGCAACCGGGCCAAGCACCACCGTGGAGGCTAGAAGGGTCGAGGTGCCCAAGCCTCAAACATTCTCAGGGACGCGCAACGCCAAAGAAGTCGACAACTTCTTATATGGCTTGGAGCAATATTTAGAAGCCGTTGGCATCAGGGACGATGCCTCCAAGATTCAGACCGCAACCCTATACCTCACCGACACCGCCATGCTTTGGTGGAGGAGAAGGCGTCTCGATGTCGAGAGAGGTACGTGCACCATCACTACCTTTACTGATTTTAAAAGGGAACTTAAAAGGCAATTCTATCCGGAGAATGCCGAAGAAGAAGCAAGAGCACGATTACGAAGGCTCAAGCAGATGGGGAGCATCCAAGACTATGTCAAGGAGTTCACTAGCTTGGTGCTCGAGATCCCCGATCTCTCAGAGAAGGACTCACTCTTCAACTTTGTCGATGGACTCCAACCATGGGCCAAGACCGAGTTAAGGCGTCGTGGGGTGCAAAACCTTGCCGATGCCATCGCCGTGGCCGAGAGCCTCATTGACTACCCAAGCCACAAGGAGTCCAACAATGAGTCGAGGGACAAGAAGAGTGGCCACTTCAATGGTGGGAGAGATAGGAGCCCACGTAAGGAGAGTCACAAGGACGAGGACACACCGAAGCACAAAGGCTCGTCCTCATGGAGGGACAAAGACCGTGGTAGGTCTAGAGACTCTCAAGGTGCCAAGAAATCACCACCGAGTAGTTGCTACATCTGTGATGGCAACCATTGGGTTCGGGAGTGCCCACAACGCCGAGCCCTTAGTGCAATCCTAGCCAAGCATCAAGAAGAAAGTGATGCCGACGAAGGTAGTGATGCCGAGAGGGACCAAGGTGCACAAATGGGATCGCTACAGCTCTTGAATGGAATCCAGTCCGCCCCAAAGACCCAAGCCAAGGGATTGCTATTCGTGGACGTTACCATCAATGGAAAAGCATCGAGGGCTATGCTCGACACAGGTGCGTCCCATAACTTTGTATCTTTAAATGAAGCGAAGAGGCTTGGTCTTAGCATCGTAAAAGGGGGAGGATCCGTCAAAGCCGTGAATTCTGCCGCTCAACCCATCCATGGGTTTGTTCGAGGAGTCAAGACCGTCATTGGGACATGGTCAAGCCGCATAGACTTCTCGATCGTGCCGTTAGACGACTATCCACTCATCCTTGGGCTTGAGTTCTTCGAGCAAGCTAAGGCAATTCCGATGCCTTTTGCCAACAGCCTGTGCATCACCGAGGGTGCACCATCATGTGTGGTTCCAACCATAAGGGCCACCAAGCCAGGGACAAAAGTGGTCTCAGCACTTCAGCTCAACAAGGCCGTCCGTAGGGCCAAACCATGCAAGGGATGCAATCGAGACAAAGGGGTGTCCGAGTCCAGGAAGGCCACCAAGCATGTTCGAGGAGAGAACATAGCTCCTAAGACCACCGAGGGTCCAGGTTCGAAGCCAAGGTCTTCCATCAATGCCGACAAGCCGAGGGCAAAGGCAAGGCGAGCTAGGAGTCGAGGGAAGCACTCCAGCAACACCCCTGCTCCACGAAGACGCGACGAGGGCGTCGCGAGATCGGGTGGGGGAGGATGTCACGCCCCGCCTGGTCGCGACCCAGCCATCCGAGGGGCACACCCGCCCGGGTGCACCGAGCAGCACCGAGGTGTGCCACCCAGGTGCGCAGTGCGCGCCCGATCCGCCCCACCTAGGTGCGCTGCGCGCGCCCAAGGTGCACCACCTAGGTGCTCACGGGCCAACTTGGAGGAAATGAGGCATATCAAGCATTTTAAGGCCAAGGAAGACCCATGGAAGACTCTAGAACGGCCTAGAGGGCCCCAAACGTCTCCACACTATTCCGAGGGGTTCCAGAGGCTTCCACAACCATCTAGGCTCACCCGGAGGAACCTAGAAGGCTCGGGATAAGTCGGGAAGACTCAAGACAAGTCAAGACATCTCCGGAATACTCTAGAAGCCTATAGATATATGTAGAACTATAGAGTACTCTAGAATATTAGAGATGTATATGGATAAGCATGAAGTTCTCTAGAAGTATCTAGGTCCCTTAGATATTTTGGGAGGCAAACTCTCCACCGTTGGATTAAGTAAATCCTGGCCGTCCGTTGAGGAGGTTGGTGCCTATAAATAGCCCACCCCTCTCATTTGTAAATCAATCCAAGAAGTCACATAAGCTCTCTTGTAAACTTCTCTTGTAAAGCTTCCGTTGCTTTAATACAAGGTTCCTTTCCTTGTAAATCTCTCTTGCTCCTTTCGTTTGCCATAGCGTTGCGACGTAAAGGCTTACTAGCATCGTGCCGAGTGTGCTAGTGCCGCACGGATTTGAGCCGAAGAAATAAGTCCGTGACACTATGGCTTATTGACAGGAAGCTTATGGGATGCGCCTAACGTACTTTGGAAGCTTATTTGGCAAGCACCGGTGCCACAACGTTTGTGTGTTTTCTTGTGGATTATCTCTCGGAATAAATTAATGACAAACCAAGAGCGCTATCGAAGATATATAGGGCAATCTTCTGCATGCCCTCAATGCAATTCGGATGACGAGTCCATTCTCTATGTTCTCAGGGATTGTCGTGAGGCCTCCGTCATTTGGAATCGAATATTGCCGGCAAGGCTCACTCACGATTTCTATCAATTGGATACCCAGGATTGACTTCTTTTCAACCTCTCCACTGCCCTTAACCATGAAGCTTTTTATTTGCCATGGTTGCTACTGTTTATCTCCACGATATGGCAACTCTGGAAGAGCCGAAATGATCTAGTCTTCAACAGGGTCATGCCCGCGGATGCTGTTACATTAACCCGTGCCATCTCTTGGGCTAATTATTACTGAGATAGCAAGGTGCATTCCCGCACTCGATCGACTGTGATGGTGATACAGGCCTGGCGCCGTCCAAATCCGGGCTGGGTCAGTTTGAATGTTGATGCTGCTGTGTCTACAACCACAAGCATGGGAGCGGTAGGTGGTGTCCTACGAAACTCTACCGGGCAATGGCTGATAGGTTTTCAGAGAGCTGTTGGTGCTTGCCCGCCACTTCACGCTGAGCTCTGGGCAGTTTATAACGGTCTCCAACTTGCATGGAGCCAAGGACATGATTTGGTACAAATCCAATCCGATTGTGCGGAAGCCGTGCGATTAATAAACGCGTCTATGGCCGATGGTGCTCCCGGGCCTCTCATTCGCGCTATCGACAATCTTCGACGTAAAAGCTGGACAACCAAGATTATATGGGTCCCGAGGGGACGAACCGAGTTGCGGACATGCTTGCCAAAACTGTCGAACCTGTAGCTTTTGATCTGCGCGTACTGCCACCATCCATAAATTCTAAACACCTAAACTATATACCCTAAATTAAAACCCTAAACCCTAAAATTAAGACGATTGTAAAAACTTTTAGTTTCTACCGGAATAACTAGGAGTCGAATGAGATTGATTCTGGGATTTAATTCAGAGTTCAACTCATGGGTCCAGCTGATAAACTTGTTTCGTGGACCTGGTTCACGGTCTGATTCATTGGGTTAGGGCCTCTTACATTCCTGCAGTTACCAATCACGTAAGGAAAGCTTGTTTGCCGGTGAGAAATCAAATCTGCCGTACATCAAAAATTAACCTAGGGAAAAAGAGTAGAAATTTTCTGTCCCTAGGTTTGTTTTCTGTATATAGTTGTTTGCTTTTTCTCTTTTTATTATGATTGACGGTAAATGTTGGTGGTCCATCTTCGATATTATTTATTTTTCACTTTTATATCTTCTTTATCTTTCAATTTTTAATAAGAATAATCATGTTTTATGAAACGTTTTTATATTTTTATGTCTCCTTTTATTTCTGTATTTTGATACGCTTTCGGTCTTTTTTATCACGGGTTTGCTCGTTATTTTTATTTATCTTTTTTGGATTAGATTTGATGTTGTCACGACTGATCAAGATATCGCTTACTTGTTATCCTATTGATATTTTTATCACGGGTTCGCGAATAATTTTCTCATGACATTTAACTATGATATGCAGTTGTCAATAGTCTTTCAGTATCTTGATCCTTTTGTGGTTTGTTTGCCGATGCAGTTATATTTATCTGTATATATCTTTTGTTTGAGTCTCTTGGTTACGATATTTTAACATTTTTCTTAGTATATCATTGCATGATTTTGAGTGTCTAGTTTATTGTTTCAATAATTATAAGAAACTATTCAAATTATGTGTCTAGTTTATAATTATTATTGTAAACACTAAAAGTAATTTTGAATATTTTTTCTTTTTAATAAAACTAGCTACTTTTATAAAAAAAATAAAATCTTCTATCCAAAGTATGCTAATTTATTCAACATTTGGATACTTTGCTCATTCATTGACGATTCACTTAGGGGCGTTTGGTTCGTGGAAAAGATCATTACCTGGGGGAATGATCTTTTCTGGAATCACATACCCACGTTTGGTTGGAGAACATTCCCTCCAAGGGGTAATTTTGTATTCCCAATAGTAACAGTTTTTCATTAAAGGGTGGGAATGTGATTCCCTTGGATTTCTTAGGTATTTGTCAATTCTCTCCCCTTTTGACCATATTGCCCCTAAGTTAATAGATTTTGTTCATATAGATCCTTTATAAAATTTAATTAGATGATTAAATTAATGTGGTGTAAATTAATTAATATTTTTATTTAATATTAATTTAATATTTAAATGGTGTTACAAATATTTAAATATTATTTTAATATTTAATGTATTTTTATTAATATTATATTTATGATGTTTATAGGTTATATGCTGCGATAGCATATTGCTTAAAAATTAATAAGTTTAGAGTTGATGTTTTTAATTTTATTCTTATGTTTATGATTTTATAAAATATTTTAGTAGGTTAAACTTATAACATAAATTCTTATCAGTATTATACAACTTTTAGATTTATTTTATTATTTACTTTAATTTGCTTGACATGTCACAAGTAATAAAAAAAATTAAAAATTTGAACATATTAAATGCCTAGCATTTAAAAATTCACAAAAATATTTTAATAGAGGATAACGAGGGCAAGTAAATATAAAATAATTTTTTTAATAGTCTAAAGGTGATTACAAAGTAGTATAGACAAAGTGATTGAACCCAGGTCTTCTAGGACGAACCTCATCCATTTTTCCACTGAGGCCACTTGTTGGGTTTTTTTAAAAAATAGTAAATATAATAATTATATTAAATATGATAAATAAATAATTTTTACAAATTTTAGATACTGTAACAAAAATAGTTCTATTAATTTTTGTGCATGTATTTTTAAGTTAATATTGAAAGTTTAACATTTTAAAAAAAATATAACATATGGGCAATTTAATAAATTTTACTTCCAAATAACCTTATATACCTCCAACCAAACACATTATTCTTACATTCCTACACAATAAACCAAACAAGGTATTGTAACATTCCCAATAATGTGTCAAGTAATGTTAAATTCCGGGAATCTTATTCCCAAAGGTAATCTTACATTCCGTGAACTAAACGCACCCTTAGTGTTTAACAAATGTTTAGTACTCCCCGGTAGACAACAAATTAGATAAAAACAGTTATCATATCATAAGAAAGAGAGAACTCTAATCAAGAGTTGGACAGAACTTATTTATTTTCATGTCACCAACAGCTAAACCAACAAAGTACTAATCAGTTGCTATCTGCAACAGAAGGATAGATTCATTTCAGATTAGGCTGCCGCATGAAACAAAACCACCGCAATCGGCTGCAGCCCCGAAGGAGCCGTAACATGGCCTGCAAAGGCCCGCTGGCCGATGCAAGGCTGGTCTCTGCGGCCGTGGATGTGGGTGCAGCCATTGTGTCCAGAAGGAGGGGTAGGCACTCCCTTGGCCTTTTGGACAGACTGTAGCATAAGCTCATCTTTGTTCGGAATCCGACCGGAAGCCTAGTACAAGTGGTTGCTTACAAGAAAAAACACAGCTGCAATGACAAGAAAATGATGTAGGTTCCTCATTGTAATGTATATGATACAAAGCTAGCTAGCAAATATGTAGATTGTCACGGCCGATTAAAAAGTAAAAGAAGGGATGTGGGTGGCCTCGTGACATGACCATAAAATGAGAAAGATATTATTTTCTGAATCAAACACTAGTGTCAATTAGGCATGTGGATTGGACTAGGGACTTTGGGGTTTTCTTGGTCGGCTTTACTTTCTCTTATTATGAACAGGTGGAGTCCGGGTTGGATCGAGAAATTTCAAACTCCCATTGAGTATGGGTTAAATGGTCATTCCTAGGCGGGAGCTTTTGAATATTGGAGGGAACGTGGTTACAAAGGCTTGATTCTTTGAATATGTCTGCATTGTGGGTTAAATGGTCTATTATTTTTCATTGTTTTGTTAATTGTTTCTGTTTTATTGATAATACACGTAGAATAAAATCATTGGTATGCAACGCAGGTTGGTCCAAATTAGTCAGAGCAAAGTTAAGAAACCAAAAGGTCAACAAAAAAAACTGGTATGGCATATATAGGGGCACGAAAAAGGGGCATGCAATTTCTATTTCCCTTTATATTCCCCAACACTAAAAATTAGATTCAGGATTTAGAATTAGAATTTAGTGTTAGTGTTTAAGATTTAGAGTTTAAGGCGTATGATTTAGGTTTTAAGTTTTATGATTTAAATTTTAAAATGTAAAGTTTTTTTTTTATTGTTGAGGCATAGAGAGGTGCACTAAAAAGGGCAAAGATTTATGTCCTAATCAGTTTTCCTACCCCACGTTAAAAAAGTTAGTTTTAGAATTTAAGTTTAGCGCTTAAGATTAGAGTATAGGGTGCAGTGTGTATGTGGTTAATTTTAGGATTTAAGATTTAAAATTTAAGAATTAAAGTTAGGGCTTAGAGTTTTATTTTTGAGTGTTGTGGCATGAATAAAAACATTAAAAAGGAACATGTGATTTTTGTTCGGTAGATGAGCACATCGAGATACCAAAGAACGATTATATGAAGGGTGTGTTCCCAAAGTCAATAGACTTATTCATTTGACAATGTGTATACACCTTGTAGAAAAAGCGTTTTGAGCCCGTGTCTCTTAAGATGAAATGCATCCGCTTTTTTAATGGGACACTTGTTAGGTTCAAAATTAACACTTGTTATCCATTTGACAATGTGCATACAACTTGTAGACAAATCAGTTTACAACTGTATCTTCTAAAATAAAAAGCATCCGTTTTTTTAATGAAACACTTGTTAAGTTAAAGATTAACATTTTAAATATTAATAGTATCATTCACAAGCATTCAAACAATGGTAGAAAGTATAGTGTCTCAAACATAACGATCGACATGGAATAAAGAAACACTAGTCATGAAATAAGCCACATAATTGTTAGTTCATCCTCGAATCCAACAACAAAAAACTAAATTGTTAAAACCTTGTTTTGATGATAAACAACATCAAACCAAAATTTTAAACTCTAAATTATTAGTACAACTAAGGTTCAGGAGCATTCTGATATAGTAAGTATTGACCATCAACATTCATGTTACACATATGACATCAGGTGTGAACATAAAATTTCATATAACGCGGTGCGAATTATTAAAAAATTATATTAAAAATGTAGAGGGCCACGGCTCATAAAATATTAATATAAAAAGTAAAATGAAAAATAAATAAATAAAATGTAGCAGAAAGTGTGAATTTTTTTTATTAACAATACATCTTGTGTTTAGCATCTAAATACCAAAGAATTATTATAGCAGACAAAAGAGAGAACAATAATCGGGATTCGGGAGTCTTCCCATTATTTAATTTCATCACCATATTACTAATACTAGTCGGTTGCTAGCTGCAACATGCATGGATTCATTTGAGATTAGGCTGCCATTTGCTCCGGTTGTAGCAGTGGAGGAGCCAGCGAAGGCTCGCCCGCCGACACAACGCGGCTCATTTCTGCCAGGAATGTGGGTGCAGCCATTGTGATCAGAAGAAGGGGTATGTTCCCCTTTCTGGACAGACTGCAGCACAAGACCATGAGTTACTCCGTTTAGAATCCGGCTGTCGGAAGCCTCGAACAGATGAGTGCTTACAAAAAAGATCAATGCTGCAGTGACAAGAAAACGTTGCAGATTGTTCATTTTAACGTATATGGTTTGAATTTGCAAAGCTAGCATTAGCAAGCAAATATGTAATGTAATGGTAGGTGCATTTATATGTGTTTTTCATGACAAGGAATTAACATACGGCTCTTGACTGACTTACAAATTGAACCATAGGATTCAAACTAGTGGCGTCGACACGTAAGTAGAAAACGAGCATCATCTTGTTTGATTAAACTGTTTCATGGTGTCAATTTGGCATGTGGATTGGACTAGGGACTTTAGGCTTTTCCTGGTCGCCTTTGTTTTCTCTTATGAAGTTTTAAACGTTCCCGGGCGGGCGAGGACGGATGGAAATTCTCTGTCCTAAATTATGTATTTTTTGATGTCCTCACTTTAAAAAGTTGGTTTATGATTTCTAGTTTAGGGTTAGGAGTTGGGATTATGTTTTAGGGAATTAGAGTATAATGTATTTTTAGGGTTTAGGGTTTAGAATGTGAAATTTAGGGTTAGGGTTTAGAGTTTAATTTTTTAGTGTAGAACATAGAAAGGGGCATAATTAGGGGTAGAAGATTTTTGTTCGGTGAGGACACGCTTACTCTGGTCTTTTCATCAATATATACCCTTTGTTTGTTTTTATTCCTTATACTATTTTTTGGTCAAAACAAGTACCTAAGTATTATTTCGGATCACTTTAAGTCTGATAGACTAATAGTTATTTAATTCAAAAAAATTATTTCGGCCAATAAGATGCACTACAAAAAACCATTTTTGGGGGCGTTTTTTAAACCTTTTAGCGGCGTTTTTAAGCGCCGCTAAAAACTTTCCCGGCGCTTAAAAAAGCGCCGCAAAAAACGCCGCTTAAAGTAGCGCCGCAATAGTTCGCGGCGTTTTTATGTAAAAAACGCCGCAAAAAGTCAAGATCTATAGCGACGTTTGTATTTACAAACGCCGCGAAAAAGTGTTCTTTAGTGGCGTTTGTAAAAACAAACGCCGCAAAAAGTCAAGTTATATAGTGGCGTTTGTGTTTACAAACGCAGCGAGAACACGTTATATAGTGGCGTTTTTAAATACAAACGCCGCGAAAAAGTGTTCTTTAGTGGCGTTTGTTTTTGCAAACGCCGCTAAAAGTCAAATTCTATAGCGGCGTTTGTAAAACTCAAACGCCGCGAGAACATGTTCTATAGTGGCGTTTTTTTTACAAACGCCGCGAATAACACCATGTTTCAAAAAAAAAATCAAATAAAGCATACATTAATTTAAAATATATTACATTAAAGTCTATCCTTAAACTAAAAGAGAAAAATGTGATCATTGAATGTGGTCTATAAATTTCTCTTCCAATTTCATTAAGAATTGATAACATTTTATGAAAAAAAAGAATAGGTACATTAAAGTCCATCCTTAAACTAAAGAAATAAAAAAAAAGTTTCAAAATGACAACATGCTCGCTTGCCTCTTTTCTTCTTTCAGCTCGTTCACCACTTTTAAAATGGAATGACCCAACAACTGACTTTACATCTGCCTTAGACGAATTGACAGTCTGCTTAAGCCTATATAAAAGAATATGTTATGTTAAGGTCAAAAAATAACGAATTTTTTAATGGAAGTTTTTCAAAGACAACATAAACTTTTTCCTACTTATTTTGTTAACTCCCAACATTCTGAAAGTTGAGTATCTTACCTTGATGCCTGCCGGTCATATTCAATTTTGACAAGGCAAGAAGAACGGTGATCTGCCGCACAATATTTGCATCCTCGAGCAATCCTACACGGCAAACCTATATAGTCGGCTAATTTCTGCATATGTAAACAGTATACCACATTAGTTAAGGACTGCCAAAAGAAACATTTTTGCAACATCAATAAATATTATATCAACAATAGAAGGGTGATCAGGCCGTTAGTGAACAAATGCATTTCACACATCAACATACACAGAGAAAACTGAAGTTAAAACACTCATTCTTCATCTTATATTCTGGTCTAACAACATCATAAAGTAAACAAAATTATGATGTATAAATTTATCATATGACACATGGTTTCAAAAGGCAAAATCCATTACAAAGGGCTTGATCCTCATTGGAAGATCCCATGAGAACTAAAAGTTTCATGAAAACCTTGTCAATTCACTAGCTTTGCTCAACCTACTACCTAAATTGAACTTTCTTTTTTGTGTGTGTATTTGAGTTAGTCATTGGTGTAGAGTGAATTTGTGTTTTAGAAGATAAAGTAGAACAAAAAAAGTAGTCCTTTTGATACCTTAAAGAGGATTGCACGATGCCTGCAAAGTCCCACAGAACAAAGGTGGTAAGCGTCTTCCTTCTTCAAATTCAAAAACACTGTAAGAGTAGAATAGCGCACAATGAGTTAAATTTTTCAATAATTTCTGACTACTTAATCTGTGTAAAGTACAAGAAAAACTAGAATTAGAGAGGAGAGAAGCAAATTGATACTTTATGCTTTATCCAAAGAACAAATATCTTAAGCATTAAATCTATTCTAGTATCACACATCAAGAATGTCGACCAATGATGAACAAACTCAAAGGAACATTTAAAATTCAGAAACCATGAGAAAATTTATAACTTGACAATGCTATAAACAAATATCAAAATTTTCTCACATCAAAATTCAGAACTTGAGAGATAGCTTTACAGCAATACAAATACATGCATATAGATATACCTGCTATTGTTTTCTGGAAATCCCATTGAAGGAACACAATTGCATAAAACAACATGCCTCGAATAAAGATGAAATGCGTGTAGGCGATGTAAACTACGGTGTCAATCTTCGATACATCGACTATAAGAAAATGCCATTGTAATGCCATATCATGCCACTGAAAGATTTAATTCACAACCCCGATTAAGTAAATGCTTCAAAGCAATTGACTCTAGGTGATGTAGAACAAATACTCCAGAATAACAAGACTCAATAATCATCAATATCGATGTGGTTCAATAATCAACACTGAATCTACAAACATTAAAAAAGAACTGATTTATATAAGCTTCATAAAAGGCCATGTGAAAGTAAATCCCACCTAAAATAAATTCAATCCTACCTAGTACCTCCTAAATTAGGTCTAGAATAGACATTCTTCCAAAACTTAGCAGAATGCTTTCTAGCACTATGTTTCCTTTGATGAATGCAAGATACAAAATAAAAATTAGAACAATTCTATACATTACAATAATACCATAATACATTGGAAGATGAGTCGATAACTTTAAAATTATATATGAACTCATATAAAACAGAGACACATTCAGAGTTAGTTCTGAAACAGTGACAAATGCAATACCGTCTCCAATACTAGAGGCATGAGCTGGATTTGAAAAATGGGTCTTGTTGAGAGCTTTAACTCCTGCAACATATTGAAAACATAATTTTCTATTGGAAAATATATACCATATAGAATATCACAGCGACGAATTTAGGAATTGGGAGCTCAATAAAAGTACTTTATTATTTCTCTTCACTGAGAATATCACAAAAAAAAGAAAAAGAAAGAAAAAAACGAAAGTCATATCACATTTGTCTAGACAACAAACTCCTAATCTCGTACCCCAGTTATATCAGTACCATAGTTTTTAGAAGTAAATGCAAGTCTAAGGTTCCTTCTATCAAATTATTGCACTAGCAACAGGTTAGCAAGAACCTTGGCATTGCAAACGGTTGGGCAAGCCTTCTCCGGCAACGGGTCCAAGAACCAAATGATCAAATTTCTTGGTTGCATCATCGTCGCCAACCGATGAATTCTGAACATCAAATTTCTGTGTGTTTTCCTTGGGGGCATCCTGACTGCTTGGTTCTGGTGCAACTCCAGAACTGAAAAGAAGAGAAAAGAATCAGTTAAAGTCTTCACGAACAAAAGAAATAGAAAAAAATCCACAACTGAATCAGGAACAAACCAGAGAACAAATGAGGAAGGATGAAAACAAGTGGGAAGCAGAAGAGGAAACGACGGCCTGAGGGACGGTCGACGGCGAGGAGCACGACTAGGACCAACAGCGATGAGCAGCACGACAAGGAGGAGCAGCAGCGATTATGAATTTTTGCATAATAGATTTAGGGATTTTTGCACGATAGTTATGAAAGTGTCTGAGTTTGAGGGATATAAATTAATCAAAAGGATGTGTTTAAACCTATGGCGGCGTTTATAAAATAAAACGCCGCTAAAACGAGGTTTATTGTGGCGTTTGCCATGAAACGCTGCTACCAGGACACCTACTGCGGCGGTTTTTAAATTAAACGCCGTAAGAACATGACTTTTGCGGCATTTTTATAAAAAAACGCCGCTATTTGTTGCTTTACGGCGGCGTTTACTTTTAAAATGCCACGAAGTTGCCGTTTTGTGGCGTTTGTCAATCAAAACGCCGTAAAAAGTAAAATATTAGCGGCGTTTGTTTTAAAAACGCCACAAAAAGCGCCGCCATAGAACAAATCTGGTGTAGTGATGTTGACACATCATAAAAAATTTCGATCAATAGATAATTTAGGGACTGAAAGCAAAAAATGGCATAGTTTAAGTAATTATTTTGACCGAAAAATTGTTTTGATACTTAAAAAGACAAGAAATAATAGTTTAGATACTTGTTTTGACCAAAAGTAATTTAAGGGCAAACAAAGAACATAGTTTAAAGGTTTATTTTTCATTTAAGACTTCGTTGAAGTTATGCCTTAAACAGGAGAAAAAAATAAAATTTATGGTGGATACGAAGAAGCGACCGAAGTCAACCGAGTGATGACAATCATTGCCTTTCATGGTATGGTATCTGTTCTATTTCTTCATTAGCGGCCACTTTTTTTTATTTAAGAGAGGAGGAGGGGAATTAAGCTCCTAATAAGTATGAAACTTACATTTTAAAAGAAAAAATATCAACCGAAAACAAAATTTTAATCATATGTTCTAAAGATTGTTAATCATCGGCGGCTACTTTTAGGAAGCATAAGGCTTAATTTTTTCAATATGTCGGCAATTCGGGCCACATAGTAAAGTTTCAGATTGGACGCAATTTTTGAATTGGTGGGAAAAAAATGAGGAAAGACGCAGTGAAGCTTCGACAATGGAAAGAGAGAAGACGAGACTCCGTCCAAATGACCGACTTGTTCAAGTTCAACATGGGGTTAGTGTCTTTACACCCATTACCTTCGAATCCTTTTTAGGGGTTATTATTCGATACACTTGCCGTGAAAAAAAAATTATAAGCGGATCAAATTTTGGAGGTTAGAGAGTTATTTAAGGTTTAGAGTTTAGGTGTTTATGTTTAGGGTTTAGAATTTAGAATTGATAATTTAGTGTTAAAATCTAAAGTTTATGATTAGAATTTAACATTTAGAGTTACAACTTAAATTCTTAACATGTTAATATCATAAACCATAAACCTTAAATTATAAATCTCTAAACTCTAAACCTTAAACCAAATATATAACCTTTGAATTTAACTCGCTTGTGAGAATGTTTTTTTTTCAACGCTAGTGTATTGAATAATTTGTCAAATTTTAATTATCTAAATTTAAATTCGTAAATTTGTTTAAAAATTTGAATCCATTTTTTATCTCAAACTATTCGAGTATTACTATCCACATATAAATTAAATATTATTATTTGTAAGATACCCAAATCTGTAAAAAAGTTAAAAAATTTAAATTATACGTCGAATGTTTGAATTTGTTAAAAGTTTGATGATCAAGGTTTGAATCTTATAAAAATATATTTTCCATTTCGTAATTTTGAGTCGAATATCTAGATACACAACTCACATTTGTTTAATTAATCCAAATTTAAATAATGAACATCTAAGGGTGTTTATATGTATTTGCTTCGAATCCGCAACAAATAATAACTTTAACGTCTTAATTGCAAAAAAAAAAAAAACAAATCAAATATTCGTAAGTATCTAAGTCCACAATGTAAATAAATGTATCCCAATAGCTCAAGCTCTTTACTGATTCCCAATACGTATAATTTTCTCTTTATTTAATTTCTTCATCATATCATTAACAGCTGAATCAATCGACTACTGTCACGTTGCTAGCTGAAACATGTACTAGAGATCAGGCTGCCGCATTAAACGAAGCCGTTTTGTCCGGTTGTAGCCGTGGAGGAGTCATAACATGGCCGGCAAAGGCTCGCCCGCCGATGCAAGGCGGGCCACTACCGCCGGGAATGTGAGTGCAGCCATTGTGATCAGAAGGAGGGGTAGGTTCCCCCTTTTGGGCAGACTGTAGTACAAGATCACGATAACCTTCGTTTAGAACTCGGCCATAAGCCTCGTACGGATGAGTGCTTACGAGAAAAATCACGGCTGCCGTGACAAGAAAACGACGTAGATTGCTCATTTTAATGTATATGGGACAAAGATAGAAACCAAATATGTAAGTAATCAGATTGCAAACTTTGTAAGGTGGGTGTATATTTATATGTTTTTACGACAACTTGAACGACAAGAAACACATGGCTGTTGGTTGACCTGAGTTTTCTAGGGAAGGAAAAGAAAAGAAAAACATGGCTTATGGATTGAATCATAGGACTAAAATTAAACAAATGGCTTTTGCTTTTTCTTTTGATCAATGTGACACGGAATGAATTAGGAAAATGGGAATTCAACGATGAGGAAAATGAGGTGTAAAATGGGAAAATAGGTCATTTTCTGGCTTTCCTAGAAGCACCATAGATATAAGCAAAGGAAGATTTAATATTAAGAAATGTCAGCACGTTTGGCCGGTTGGTCAAACTACTCATCTTTGTTCCTTCATATTCTCTTAAGTTATGAGTTTTAAACTCACTAAAAGCACCTCTTCCTTCTCTTAAGAGTCTCCCTCTACTAGAATTGAGATTTGTCAAAAAAAAAAAGCAATATTAAACTAATCCGAAGACTTTTTAACCCATGTTTTCTATAACATCATCAAAGTGATGACCATCGTTGAGTGACATGCTGGGACAGACCCACAAATTTATACGAATTTCAAATTTTTAGGGGGCGACCGCCCATTCAACCCATTGGTTTATCCATGGTGACCAGGGCCGGCCCTGGGCAACAAGGGCGCCCGCCCAGGGCCCATTGCTCAGGAAAAATAAATATTGTATATTAGGGCCCATTGCTAATATTTGTTATTAGAGCCTATTTTTTTAATATTTGTTAATAGGGGTTAAATTTTTTAACATTTATTATTAAAAATCTATTCTTAATATTTATTTTTTTAATACTTGTTATTAGGGGCCTATTTTTTATATTTGTTATTAGAGGCCGAATATTTTTTAATATTTATTAGTAGGGGTTTACTCTTAATATTCAATTTTTCTAGTACTTGTTACTAGGGCTCCAGTTTTTTCCAATATTTGTTATTATGGGCATAGTTTTAAGGTAAAATTTTAATATACATGCTGATAAAACTAATTTTACACAAGCATGCATATTTATTATAAAACTCAAATCCTAAATTCTAACCCTAACCCTAAAAAACTAAACCATAAACCTTAAACCATATACCCTAAATTCTCAACACTAATCTTAAATTCTAAACCCTACAACATTAACCCCTACACTTTAAACCTTAAACTAACCCTAACCCCTAAAACTAAAAGGGACATGTAAACTAAAGTTTACACGACATGTATATCAAAGTTTTTTTTAATAGTTTTAAAATTTAATTTTTTCAATACTTGTTATTAGGGGGCCATTTTTTTCAAAACTTGTTACGATAGACCAACTCTTAAAATTTAATTTCTTTCATTACTTTCTATTAGGGACAAAGATTTAAATAGCGGCATGCAACCACAACAACAATCGTTATATGACGGTAGTGACATCATCTAAAATCGCGATATTTGGAACCATTATGTCCACAATAGCATATGTTACTAAAAATTTTCATAACCGCGATACTCACAATAAACAAAATAACATCTATTATATTCACAATCATGATAAACACAACACAACCGAAAATATGACTGTAACCATAATTACAATTTAAATCCTCCATTTTTTAAGTTCGCCCCGAGCCTCCAAAAACTCAGAATCGGCCCTGATGGTGACATGTATGATTAAATGTGTGCCTCATTTCGTTAGATGACATTAGTTAAACAAAGACAAACTTTGGTTGGGATGAAGATTTTGCATGCATGGTCATGCCCCATGCTGTACGTCCCAATGGAAATAGAAGACATGAACTGTTCCAAATGGGGATAAAGATGAATGACTTATTCAACGTGGACTTAGTGTCTTTAGACCGAATTCTTTTACATCTTTTTTCAAACAGCTTTGACTTCAAATTTTAGGGGAAAGGAACGGAAATACAAAGATTATGGAAAGACTTGGACTAAAGGAAAGACTGCACCCTTTTTTACTGCTACTAGGGGCGTAAATAAACAGAACGTTTGATGAATTGTTCGTAAATTATTCGTATAATATTCCTTAAATAAACGAGTATAAACACACAAATTATGTTCATTTTATAAACAAGTATAAACTTTAGATTAAGTCCTAGTTTTTTCAAAGTATTCACTTGAGCGAGCCAATGACTAATATTTTGTATTCTGTTGGCAATAGCGGAGATAGAACTTTCATATGATGGGTCAATTTAAAATCATGTTCTACATTACAACTATTGTATATTGTAATGTTATTATACCCAAAAATCAAGAGGGGTCAATTCTAATATTTTCTATGAAAAGTTTTAACTTCTTGTACTTTGTAATGAGTTTTGAAGATATTTTAGTGGTGTCAATAACACCCTCAAAATTATATATACATCCGCCCATACTTGTTAGCCATATAAAGGTACAAACTGACCACAAGTTTTAAAGCTGTTGCCCAGGACGAGAATGAACCCTCAACTACTAATTATGATAAAAAAAAACTCTTACCATCTTACTTAAGCTTCGTAGTTGATTCCGGTGATATTTTGAGTTCCAATGAGAAATGTATTTCTACACATAATAGAAGGCACCGTTTATATCATTATATATCTCATATTGTCACTTATATCAAATTAAGCATATACATTCAAATCTACAATTCCAAACTTACATATTAATTACTACAAGTTTAGAGTATTCCAAGATTCAAACCCTTTATATCAAGGTTTTCATAAGCTTGGGCTTAGTTTTTGTGTGTGTGTAAATTGAGACCATATACACGTCAAACAATAAGAATAAATAATTAATCAACCACGTTTAATGGGCATAATTGAAGGCCTCAAATTTGCATGATGTGATTCTGGATCAACATAAACTTACTGCTTGAAAGGTGAGAGTGATGGCCGCTGTTCAGACCTAAAACCTGAAAGACTCGAACGGAACATGAGCATGATCGGTGGAAGAAGAAACAAAGCGCGACAGGTAGAAATCAACACACAACAAATCGAAAGGAACAGTAACTAGAACAATTTTTAATCATGGTAAACTTTTAGTAGCCAGTTGTTCAGTTCCATGTAGGAGTTTGGAACTTAGAAGACGGTTACAGTCTTACAGACAGACGGGATTCGAATCTTATGCCAATGACAGGAGTAGAAGAAGATATATGCAGCTTGTTTATGTTGTAGTAGGATGCTAAAGGGACATTAAAGGCTAGCTACTTCATGCCATCAAGATCTGCTTGATATACCAAGAAATCTTTATATAAACATACGAAACGAATTACATGTTTGGAAGCACATTGTTTACGGTAACCATGTATAAAAAGAGTCTTCGAAATTGTCACAGAAAGTTTTCAACTGTATTAAAAACATCATAGATCGGTCACTTGGTAAGATAGTATATGACAAGGAAAATAACCACAAAAGATGCCACCAGTGTAAACATTCTTCTGCTTGATTTGGTCTCGAATACCTGAGAGGCAGATCAAATTCATTGCTATGGCATGAAACAGTTTATGCACTAATTATCGACACACATCATACTCATATCGGGAAGAAATGAAAGCCACGAGCGAAAGTAGTTGTGCAAAAGGCACAGAGCAAAAGTTCATCAAGTTCACATACCATCTTAAACTTGTCCATGGTTCCTGAGAGTATTCCCCTAGATGCATCCATATCGTTTCCCTACATACAAACCATGTGCCATAAACTAACATCAGGGGCAACGAAACCAATAACATCAAGAAAAGGACAGTTTTATTGCTGCTGCATACTTACCATCCGATCCAGCATGCGATTGTGACTATCCACCTCCTCATGTATATCACCCGACAGCTATTGAAGTGGCATTTATCAGAATATGCTTGTATAACAATTGTGTTTACAAAAAAAGTTTCAGGACATATATGATTATATTCCGAGAGTGTTATCAATTCCACAACCTTGTAATGAATCAAGATTTTATTCAACATGTAACAGGATTCAAGCTTAAAATCAATACCTAAACATGATAAATCCTTGAGGACCTTGACACTTGAATAACAGAAAAACCTCCACTTAATAGATTAATTAAAGATTTAGAAGAAAAAACGAAAAGAGGTGAATAGCTAATTACACCCATTCCTAGTCCTAAACAAATAAAACACAGAATTCTCCGAAAGATCTACTAAACTTGCAAAGGGAACTAGCAGAAAAGGAAAAGATTCTAACACCCCAAAGAGGAAATGCTAAAAAAAAACTCTTATTCATTAACCAGCTAATATATGGAATTAGTACAAACAATAGAATTAGTGATGGCACAAGATGGACAAGACTTACTCTCTTCAGCAGATTGACTCTATCTTGCAATCCTTCCATTGCTCTTTCATTTTCGTGCTCATCGATTTCGTGTGAGTAAGAAGATGATGCCCTTATGCCACCTTCCTCGATGCCATCGAAAAGTGCAACTCTGCCGTTACGCATGTCCCTGCAACCAAAGTGGGGATCTTATTAGTCCCATAGTATTAAATTGCGCCGCAATGCAACGGTTTTGGAGGTCTCTGCGTCACCGCAAACCACAACTGCATCTAGAATCATAGTTATATTTTAGAGAAAAACAACGCCGCAACGACCGCCAGAATAAGAACACACCATAACAGTAACTTCCGTCATATGAAGGATAGAATCCATAAACCACAAGGCCATTATGAAAATTAACAATCAAAGAGAAGTCGGATCGTTTTAGTTATATAATTAGATAGGAAATTCAAATTTAGAAAGATCGATTGAAAAATCTGATATATGAACGTTGCTATAACGGCAATACCTGATTCGATCACAAGACTTGAGAATTGATATTGATAAACATAAATACGAAACTAATCCTTTCACAAATACACGCAAAATTTGATAAAAATAATGCGGAATATCAGATTAATTGGAAAATCACACGGAATGGAGCAAGATGCGAGTAAATCAGAAACAGATCTGAACGAGCAAATTTAAAGCGACAAAATCATTGATTTCACAAAAGAATTCGCAGAATAAAGATTCAACTGACCGTCTAGGATTCATGCTTCTTCAAAATGGGAGAATCAAAGCCGTCTGTTCTCTGCTTTAAAAGGAAGATGGACTGGTTTTCTTTTTCCTCTTTCCCAGCTATCCTATGGCAGCAGAAAGGAAATTATTATAAATAAACGAGGCATAATTTTGAAGAAAATCTTTAGTATTTGATTGAATTGGTATTTTAGAGTCATTTTTATCTTTATTTATTTTTTAACAATTTAACCCAATTTTTAATTTTAAGTCAAAATAATTTTTTCTACGAATGAAAATTATTAATCGATTGACAATAAACAGCTTGACAAAACTATATGATAGTATGCGTTGTAATAGTAGTATCATATAGACAAATATGTTGACTTTACATAATGACACATAATTAAAAAATAATTTTATAAAATTATATAAAATATAAAATATTTTTTCTTCTGACACGTCATTTTATCAAGTTATTTATTGGCAATTTTTATCCGCAGAAGGGTCATTTTGACCCAAAATGAAACGTTGATGGTTAAATTGGTTCGAAAAAAATAAAGACCAAATTGATTACAAATAATATATGTTCAATTTTCTTAGCCTTTTAATAACACACTGTGCACACGTAATGCTAGAACTTAAATCACCTAAATAAAATATATCATCTTTTACCACTAGAACCACTCCACAAGTTCACTTTGATTCAGTTTGATAAAATATTAAAAATTTGATTGCAAAGAGGTAAAAATTTAAAACTAAAATAAATTTTCTGAAACGTTTGAGGGCTAAAATGCTATTAGACCAAACAATCCCGACCTCTAAAAACTTTTTCCCGGTTAAACAAAGAGTCCAAGTCCCCAAACCTCGGCGCGCGTCGTTTCTAGGCAACTGCTCAAAGGTCCGGCAACTGATCGGCGTCCCCGACTCATGGGTTCCTTGGACGACGGCGTATCAGCATCGGAATCGTCCTTGCCCAACAACATGGAAAAATTTCTGTGCGACCGGTTGCTCGACTCCAGCCAGCCAATATCGGAGCGCTTCCGCGCTCTCTTCTCCCTTCGCAACCTCAAAGGCCCTGCCTCTCGCAACGCTCTCATTCAAGGTCCGTTCGCCTCATAATTTTACACAATTAAGGCTAAATAGAGGACTAATTACTTTATCTTTCTTGAATCCTTTTTCCTAATTCCATTTGCATCAGGTTTTGTATGCATAGATAGTAAAAATCTGCTCTTTTTCCCATAGTGAAATGAAAAGTCTAATCTTTGTTGCAATCTATTTTCTTGCAGCCACAAGGGATTCATCAAATTTGTTGGCTCATGAAGCTGCATTTGCATTGGGTCAAATGCAAGATCCTGAAGCTATTCCTGCTTTAGAAGCAGTTCTAAATGATCATTCTTTGCATCCCATCGTTCGTCATGAGGTTGGATCTGTTGTTCTACTGTTATGTATTCGATTTATCTTTGTTGTATGATGGTTGTTTTCCTTAAATGTTCGTATGTTGTTTTGCCTCAGGCAGCTGAAGCACTTGGTGCCATTGGTTTAGAGAGTAACATTCCTCTTTTGAAGAACAGTTTGGTTCTAGATCCTGCTCCCGAAGTCCAGGAAACGTGCGAATTGGCTCTCCAACGAATTGAAGAGTTAAAATCTTGCTGTGGTGATGATAAATCATCGACGGTCGAAAAGTCACCTTTTCTGTCGGTTGACCCTGCTGCACCAGCTCCATCTCATTCATCTGTTGATGAACTTAGGTATTTGTCAGTATTGTTGATGGATGCAACTTTCAATTTACCATGTTTTCTTTTTTGTTTAGGCTTTTTTATCGGTGTTGTCTAATGTTAAGGGAGGTGCTGTTGGATGAGGCAAGAGGCATGTACGATAGGTATTCGGCTCTCTTTGCTCTCCGAAACCATGGTGGAGAGGAAGCTATTTCTGCTATTATTGACTCTTTGGGAGCCAAAAGTGCTTTGTTGAAGCATGAGGTTGCTTATGTCTTGGGTCAATTGCAGAATAAAGCTGCTTCAGCTGCACTTAGCAATATACTGAGGAATGCAAGTGAACACCCAATGGTTAGACATGAAGCTGCTGAAGCTCTCGGTTCCATTGCAGGTAAGACATTTTGAGGGTTGATAATGGGACTTTCTTAAGTAAACTTTGCTGTTTTTCCGTAAGGGATAGGCAATAAGTGCTGCTGACTGCTGAGCAATGAGATCGGATCAATCTCTTTCATTTTTTCTTG
Source organism: Hibiscus tridactylites (assembly GCA_958450335.1). Classification (NCBI taxonomy): domain Eukaryota; kingdom Viridiplantae; phylum Streptophyta; class Magnoliopsida; order Malvales; family Malvaceae; genus Hibiscus; species Hibiscus tridactylites. The sequence continues at coordinate 2,613,873 of OY288284.1, read as the reverse complement.
GATGATTACTGCGGCCTATGAATATTGCCTCTTTGCTGTTCTGACCTCTTGGGTTAGTCTAATTGAATTCCTCGTTGTATCCATGTTGTAGATGATCAAAGTGTCGCGCTGCTTGAGGAATTTGCTAGGGATCCCGAGCCTATTGTCTCACAGAGCTGTGAAGTCGCGCTTAGCATGCTGGAATTCGAGAGAGCAGGAAAATCATTCGAGGCATGTAACTTAGAATTTAAATCTAGTATGATTGTTATTTCAAGTCTTTTATTTTCTTGTGATGACAATAATAATCGTTTTTGTGTGCAGTTCCTCTTCATGCAAACTCCTGTGGTACATTAGAACTTGATTAAAACATGATCTAGGGAAAAGACAGAAGCCGAAACTCTAACCCGCAACAACTTACAATCATCATATTTGGGTGTCTGTGTCTCCATTTTGCTGCAAATTACAACTAGTTTGTTACAGGTATCAAAAGAAATGAAGTTGATGTCCCTTTTGTTTAGAACTTGTATGATGAAAATAAAGTCCGAACTGTGTATGTGGTGTCAGAGGCCTAGCGAGCGAGCGAGGAAGACGAAGACCGAACTATGACATTGCAATGTAGTGTTTTTGTTCTTTTAGTTGCTAATGCAAACCGCCATTTGCCCATGTTCGAGTCTTTGGGTACATTTTTCTTTGCATGTTGATTTGAGTTAGCTCCATGGTTGTTCTTGGCCATTTTTTATTAAATAGAGACAATTTCATTTTCAAAGCAAAAACCAGTCATTTAACTACTTGTAATGTATCTTCAAAAACGTTTGATAGTTATTGCAATAGAGACAATTTCATTTTCAAAGCAAAAACTTGTATGAAAATATTTTGTCAAATAAACATAAACCAAAGTCTAATCATATAATAAATTGGGAGAATCACTCTATAATGGACATCTGTAATGTTTGATTCGAATTAGTCGATCAATAAGTCAGTTATTGATTATTTATAAAAAAGAAAATGGTTGTAAATTAGTAAATCAATGAGTAATGGGAAGCAAATGATGCAAATTAGATCCCATCACTAGGAATTTAAACTAATGTTATTGCGGTCATTGTGAGTATTGCAGCCAAAATTTCTTTTTTTTAATAATCGATGTTATTACAGTCATAACAGCTGCGAGTATCGTGGTTTCGAATGGTACCATTATTGCAATTGCATACCGCTATTTAAATATGGATAAATATTCTATACACAGGCGGTGGAAACTGAAAGTTTCCCTAAGCGCCTTAGTTTTAGGGTATATGGAGTTAGTTTAGGGTGTAGAGGTTAAAATTTAGGGATAGTTGTTTCAATTTAAGGTTTATAGGTTAAAACCTAAATCCTCGCCATATTAACTTAAAAACTAAATCCTAACCTATAAACCCTAAACCTTAAATTGAAGCAATTATCCCTAAATTCTAAATCTCTATACCTAAATCCCTAAACCCTATACCTTAAACTAACTCTCTATACACTAAAATTAAGGCGCTTGTAAAAACTTTCAGTTTCCCCGCATGTGTATAAGATATTAATCCTTTAAATATATTCGCAAAATGAGGTTCTACTGAAAAAGGGTTAATATTTTCCAAAGTTAAAGGTAAGGCCCAATTATCAAATTAGTGAGTTTAGCTGTGGGGGCCTATAGACTAAGTCCAAGTCTAACATACTTCAGTATTAGGGTTTTTCAAGTTTCAAACTCCCTCCTCTCCACATCCTATAAATCATTGTTTCTTGTAGGGTTTGTACCTCAAACACTACAAGTTCCAACAAGCCGTCTCGACAATGGAGTTCTTAGCTCTGTTCCGGCTGTGACTGTTTTTTTCTGGTTCGAAAATCTCCAATGGTTTCATGTTCTGCTTTTTAAACTTTAAGGATGTTTGAGAATGAAATGAGGAACGGAATGTTTCCCTATTGGTTTGATTGCCGTGATGATGGCGACCTTATGTATTAGCTCTATCTGATCATTCTCTTCACCTTCCCAAACCAAAAAAAGTTCCAGTATTTGCTCTGGCATTTAATAAAGTTTCAAACTTTGCTATTTTACTCCAAAAATTACTAATTTTAAGCAATTTGTGTGTTTTGGGAGAATGAAATGATGATTGTGATATTGTTTCCCTATTGGTTTGATTGCCCTGATGATGGCATTTTTAGTATTAGCTCTACCTGATCATTCTCTCAAAAAAATGATATCTTTTCCCTTCAGGGTTTACCTGCAAAACATTTGAATTTCTTTCATTTGACTCCCTAAATGTTCTTAAGTTTTCTACTTGATACACTCGATTAAATTTCTAACTTGCTCAGTTTCCTTCACATTTCAAACACATTGAATCAAGCCTATTTATTTATAAGCATTTGGCAATTGAATTGGCACCACAATTTCTATCTACTACTGTTGTTGTATTTGTATATATTTGTTTATTACCATCTTTTTCCACTCATAAATGCTATTTTTAATTTTATTCACAACTTTTACCAACCAAAATACTTATTGATTTGATCATCTTCTCCATGTGTCTATTGCATTTATATCATTTATTATTTGTATTTGTCTTTCCAACTACTCTGCATTATTGCGTTGACAACTGCCTTGCATTATTATCACCCAAAGCCATTCTTTTAGCCATGCAAGTTTGAATTTTTCTATCTTTTTTTGTTTTGTTCTTAAACGAGGTTGTTGCAAACTGAATATTCATACAAATCTAGACTCTTGGGGCTCCCTGTTTTTCAATTTGCATGCAACATATAATATGTTATCAATCTAATATTGGTCGGTTAAAACATAGGTTAATTATTTGATATACTGGTGCCTTAATTTTAGTATAAATTCTCAACATATTACACTAAAACTTAAACTTTAATCTTTAACACAAACCCTTAAATTTTATCCATTGTTGTTAAATTTTAAACTTCTACACTCTAAACTAAATCTTTAAACCTTGAAACTAAGGTGTTTATGGAAACTAAAAGTTTTCACCGCCTGTGTATCGGATATAAATATTAAAACATATAGATAAGCATGAAACATATAGAGTTAAAGTTTTGATATCATTTCATTTAGCCTATATGAAGTCCTTTGGTTGAAACTTTTTAGTGTTTTCAAAAGCTTGGTTTGGAGACCAAATCAGTTGTAGAAACTGGTTGAAAAAACATGATTTTTGGTTGTTTGGAACAGTTTTTCTGTTGATCCTTCAAAAGCTGGTTTAGAACTTGTTCTTGGAGGGGGCCTAAGTCAAGACCTGCACAATTCCATTCTCCATTTTCTCGTTCTTTTTCATATTATAATATTTATATTCTTCGATGTGAGATGCTCGTTCAATATGAAAAAGGAGGAGTAGGTTGCTTGTAGACTATTTGGACCAACAATGGTGTCTAGCTGGATTTTGACGAATATTTCCCTTAGGAGAAAATGATATCTAACATTTTATTCGTATTATTTTTGCATTCATAATCTTATCTATGCTTTTATTTATCGTTTAACTCGTTAAAATTATGCTGTGGAAGATGCCATTTCTTGCAGAAACTTGTATAGGCAAAGACAGTGAAGGAGAAGTGTTTCTATTTTGGGACAATGCGCAGAGAAGCACATTTAAGATGCCATTTTTCAGTGTGGCTGAATTGTGAAGAGTTTCATGTGTAAAGTTTCAAGTTTTTGAATAAATTGGAAGTATTAGAAGAACTTTATATTATATTCAAGAGTTTCAAGCTTGTTGAAAAATCATGAAAACCAACTTAAAATATTATCAAGAACTTGGACAAATTTTAAAATTTGTCATTTTTGAAGTTTCAACTCTCCTGTTTGTTTTTTTTTATTATTTTCACTGCTCATTTCCTTTCAGCATTTTATAATAATAATAGTACAAACAGTTGTCCTGTTAAGTTCAAAGGTATTTGTTCTGTCATTTATTCAATTCATTCAACCAAGCATCTTTGTAATTTTTGTACCCTTTCTCAGTTCTTATGCATGAATGGTCACTTCTTTCTGCTCCTTTTAAACACCATTCTTTGGCCGTCTTTTCTCTTCTTAAAATTACTCCCATCTTCCAATTTCTATAGCTATTATCTGTTGACATGGAACTGGAGATTATTTCTGAGGAGGGTTCGAGTTATGACAGAGCAAAGGAAGTGAAGGACTTTGATGAAACTAAAGCAGGAGTTAAAGGACTTGTCGACTCTGGTGCTGTCAAGATTCCCAAGTTCTTCATCCACCCCTTGGAAACCCTGCAAAACTGTAGCGCTAGTGTTTCGAATTGTTTCCAAGTTCCGGTTATAGATCTGGAAGGCTTCGAAGGTGGCCGACGACAAAAGGAGATACTGGATGGAATCTTGGCAGCATCAGAAACTTGGGGTTTCTTTCAAGTGATTAACCATGGAGTTCCTGTTTTCATTATGGACGGCATCCTAGAAGGTGTACGCCGGTTCCATGAACAACCGAATGATGAGAAGATGAAATGGTACTCCAGGGATTATAAGCAGCCTGTTAGGTATTTCTGTAATGGAGATCTGCTTGTAAACAAAGGAGCTGCAAACTGGAGGGATTCAATTGCATTTGATTTCCATGATAGCCAACTCGATCCCCAACTTTTCCCTCCAATATGCAGGTACTACTGTAAGAAACACAATTTAATCACCAAGTGTGTAAACAACAGATGCAAACTGAGAAACATGTTTTCGCAGGGAAGCTGTAAGTGAATACATAAAACACATGATCAAGCTAAGAAAGACACTGTCTGAACTTCTATCCGAGACTTTGGGGCTTCACAGTGATTACCTTGCCAGCATAGGGTGCATGGAAACCGAGTCGCTTGTGTGCCACTACTACCCTGGTTGCCCCGAGCCAGAATTAACTCTGGGTGCAACCAAGCACTCGGATCCATCTTTCCTGACCATTCTCCTTCAAGACAATATCGGAGGCCTCCAAGTTCTTCATCAAAGTAACTGGGTTGATGTTCCTTTTCTTCCAGGGGCTTTTGTGATTAACATTGGTGACTTCATTCAGGTATATTCATAATTATCACAATGAAGTGATTCTTACACCTAATAGATTCGAAAATATGCACATATAAACACAAGCACTTTTCTTTTCTCCCTAGTCTAGAATGACAAACTAGGTTTGTTTTTTCTCCTATATTAGCTCATCACAAATGACAAATTCAAGAGTGTGGAGCATAGGGTTCTGGCAGGACAAATGCCGAGGATATCGGTGGCATGTTTTTTCTATCCAAGCACAGCAAATAAGCATGAACCATATGCACCAATAAGAGAGCTTCTGACGGAAAGTAATCCGCCTATATACCGGGGAACTCATATCACTGAGTATATGGCCTATTTCAGGGGCAAAGGGCTGGATGGAAACTCAAGCCTTCCTCACTTCAAACTGCAATAAACCTATGGTGTGATGATAGTACATGATCATCGGTTTAAGAAGCACGAATATAAAGTAGCATGTAATTTAGCTAATAACATTCTATGATATCCAATCTTCTGTTTCTCATGTGCAGTTGCTCTCCTTTAATGGTGAATGTTGAATCTACATGTTCATAACTAGAGAAACAAAGTTTAAAGCAGTAACTGCTGGAAAATATCCAGCAAGGCACCCCATGGTGTAATTATTATCAGAACTTGCAAATAGCTGATTATTTCTGAATATAAATTGGGAAAGGATAAAAGAAAATGGAAGATGTCATCTCCGCAAACCATGGAGAACAGAAGCAAAAACTCTTCACAAAATGTTTCTCAAGGATGTTTTCTCTTCTATTCCCCTGCTTTAGATATTCTTTTAGGGGATTGGAAGATAAAGACAAGTGGCAAAAACCATAAAGCCAATCTAAAATCACAAAACACTCACAATATGTTACATTGAGAGCCAATATTACTAATTCCAAGAGGTGGCAAGCAATTGCAGCTAGCTTGTAGCCTTAGATTGCAGAATTTGCACAAGTGACCATAAGATGTCCATTCTATGCATAACTCTGTTGTTCTGTCCCTGCAATTTTTTTTCAAAATTGGGTATTAGAATATAAAATGGGAAACAAATTCGAAAGGAGATTAAAGAACTGAATCGTTTGGCACTTATAATGCATTCATCGTATGAATATCATATGGAAGACACAGCAGAAAAGACAGCACAAGATGACCAAGCTTAAAATATCATAAATATCATGAATCCTACCTCAACCACAAAGCATATCCAAGTATTCTCACCACGTGCTTCTATAACCCCCTTTAAAATTGTCAGCCCCAAGCTTCGGATGGCCTCCGCTATCTCAAGAAAATGACTACATTCCTCACACAACAGCTGCATGGATCAAAACTAATGAATTTAGTAAATAATAACTATAACCAGTGAGATAATAGCATACACCAAGCAGTGAACCCACCATGGAATCACAGTAAACAATAACCAATAATCATGTCAACAGGAGGAACAGTATCATGAACCTAGACAGACTCTGTACCTACCTCTACAAGCATCTGCCCATTTTTGTTTATATTCTCAACTACTATTGAGCAAACTTTGAGATGGCTTCCCACTTCCACTGCCCAGCTTGAACCTTGGTCATAATTGGATGATCCGAGACTGCCTGGTCCCTTGTGATGCATCTACAAATTTGGCAAGAAGATGTAACACCACTTGGAATTCAGCTAGTGTACAGTAATTATGTTGCCATTTCATGACAAACAACAAGAATCTATAATGTATGCCTACAAACCCCAAAGGTACAATCCCCCCAAAAGTCTAGTAGAAGTTAAATGAGATCATTTAATTCATTACAACAATACTTGATCATTAACCAGTACAGTCATTACTGAGCTTACCTTTGATTCAGCACATTTACTGAGCTTGTCAGCATGTTTTGTGATGCCTTGCAGAAAGACCATGTGCTTGATTGTGCGCTCCAGCAATGAATCAATACTGCACTGCATTTTTTGTTTCTTGAAATTTTAGCAGATTGACATTTGTAAGGACAGAAAAGGAAATTATCAGGACCCAACACTCATCTGAAAGGCGAGTAATTTACCTTTGCTCCATTAGGCACAAGCTCCCTTAGTTCCTTAATACGATCTTGAATGAGTTGTCTGTCCCTTGGCCTAGGCCTGGGATTTTCACCAGGTCTAGCCCTCTTTTTGTTGTTCTTAGCTGGCTCTGAAGACCTCCCTAACTGCTCACTACAGCTGCTAGGGCAAGCAGAAGAAAGCCCTTTTGAAGACAATGCACCACATAAAGTTGACAAGCTCAAGCATTGATGTGTGTTGTTTTCTTTGAGAGAGGACTGATTAATTGAAAAACCGGCTGAACTAATAGAATGTTTTGTTTGGCTTGAAAGCTCTGGTGTATTTCCAGTAGTCACTAATGATGGTGCGGATCTGGAAAATGATCTCTCACTTTTGATATCACTGCCGCTATGGCAAAAATTTGCCACTACAGCCTCTAGGAGATTCTCTGAACCAGATTCGAAAGTTAACTGGCTGTTGCTCATCTCCTCTAGCATTTCAATATTAGCTCCAACTTCCGTGTTCTCTACCTGCCAATTGGTATTGATACTCTTTCTCGGGAAAGCAGGTCCAAGTGCTTCGTAAAGCTCATACCCAGCAGAAAACTTTAAGGAAGAGTTGATAGAGTCCAAGTCACTTAAATCATTTTGATTCCCCAACTTCAAGTGCTTTTGAAATTTTACATCCGAAGATTCAGGAGTGTCCAACACTTCATTTTGATAAGAATTCAAACCACCCAAATTAAAAGTATCACTAATTGTTGATTGAAGGAAGTTTGAGTAGAATGTATGATCAGCTTCATACTGTTCAGCTTGAAGTGCAACATTAAATAAATTTGTACTACCGGCAACAGGATGGTTTGTGTAAACATTTTCTGATCCCATACTTGAACTTTTCCATCCACTAGTCCCCCCTTTGCATACCCCATTGTTTATCAAATTCCTCCCCAACCGATTTAGGTGCTCCAAGTCAGAAACATTTGATCTTGGTGTCAGCAATTTAGGAGTCTCATCACCCCCTGCTGAGGATAGCTCAAGCCCTTCGTGCTTATTTTCCACATCAACTGCCCTTTTCTGATTATTATTGGCCAGTGGAAAAACAAACGAACTATCACTGCATTTTTGGTGATGTGAAAACTCAGGCAACGAAAAATCAGGTCCATTGTCTACAGCTTTCTCTAAAGAAATAACTTCTGAATCTAATAGTTTTTTATGTAATCCGGGCTGTGCAAATAAAGATACAAAAGTATTAATAACATAAAAAACAAATGCACATATAGTTTTGTGCAAGGCTGCATGCATGTGCACATGCCGATACACAAAATAAAGGAGAAACTGAAGTATACCTCAAAAACTGAACTCTTCATGCTACATTCTATTGAATTGGCAATATGCCCTAGAGAAGAAACTTGAAGAGAAAAAAATGCATCTCTGATGTGACTCACAAGCTTCACATCCTCAAATACCTGCTCCATTCAGATAAATCAAACTTAAATGCTATATTGCTGTCTAGAGTATCAGCTCAAAAGAACTAGAGCAAAAGGCAACAGACTATTGCCAATCATACTAAATGTCAAATTCAAAAAAGGCTTCTAGGACTTGCCCATAATAAAACATACTTTGGTAACTCTTTATCATGTTATAAATGCTTTTAACATATTAAGGCACGAGTTTTCTTACATAATTTTCAGTGCACCATCAAATATAATAAACATAAATATAGAGTTGAGAATTCAGATAATCAAAAGAGTTCAACCAGTAATAGAAGTACGGAAGAAAAGGTATCAAAATTGCAAGGAGAAAGCCACACAAAAACATTAAATTTTCAGAAGCCAACTCCTTTATTAAAACTACTACAATAGTAGATAACATCTTTCAAGCAAACAAGAAGTTTCGTATAAAACAAAAATCTTAGGAGGTTAAAGATATCCATGCCAGAACTCCCAAAAGAAGTTGCACAAAAATCAACTCAAAGTAAAGACAGATAAACATTCATAAAGTAGGAAAGCACCAAAACAAATGGAACTCATCTTACTTTATTTAAGGAGCCAAGCTGCACAACTCCATGTGGAACAACAGCAACAACAACAATGGTCTACAAGGCAAAATGAAAAATGTTTCTATTAATAGCATAACCGTATATGGAAGAAAAATAAACTTTAGGCAAAAGACTGTTGCAGAAAACATTATGGAAGGCATTTGCTTCTGAATTCCTAGAATACAAATTAAGCGAGTTGAACCTTAATTTCACTTTCCGCTAAGGTCAAATAAATTAGCCAAATAAATTGTAAAAGTAAATTGGAATTCAATGCCTCCACTCGAAATGCAAGTTCTACCAAAAAGATTTAGACCTTTGACCTAGAAACATGATCAGTTATTGACTTCCATTCCCATGTGTTGAACCATGGCAATCATCACAACCAAAAGACAGGGTAAAAGTGTGCATAGCATACCCTGATCCCTGCTTCAAACTGACTTTGCCAATAATCAGAGAACTGAAATTCAAATCAAGGCGGAAAACCGAGTGAGTCTTGAAAACAAAATCAACTCTGAAAAAGTATGTTACACAATTGCGCTTGGTAAAGCTCCTCACCTCAAATGATGAGCAGGAGCTGTTAACATGCTTATCTGCAAATATCCATTGATGCTTTCCAGAAACTGCCACTTGTCCAACAATCCTGTATAAAAAGGAATAAATATTAACTGGAGTAACAATGCCAAAAACATTCCAAACAATGAACAACAGATTTATCAATGGGTTGAGCCATACCCTTCCCCTAGTGAATATACTTGATAAGACATCTTTGCCACAGCTAAACCAAGGGGGTCATGTGAATAATATCCACTGTGCAAGTTTTCTATTGAATCTCGGAAACAGTTATTCACTGAAGGATCATGTTGGCCATGATTGTCGTAGTACGCATCCTCCAAAGTCAGCACCCTGTAATAAGTTCCTGAAAATCTTAGAACAATATTCCAAAAGTAAACAAAAAACATGAAAAACAATCTCCAAATAATCAACTGGCATTGATCCACTTTTTCTCTCTTAAAACTATGTTAAAAAAGGGAAGTAGAAGGTAAGAAAGAGGCAGGTTACTGACATTCGAGCTCGATGCTTAAGCTTCCAGAAAACGGCATATTTCCATTCAGTGTTGAGACAGAGACTTCTCAGTATCTGGTACAATCCACTGGTAGTTGTTCTGCTGCCCATCCCCATCTCTCCTCAAAAACAGAAACCAAGTTTTTTTTTTTGTTTAAAAAGCCCCCTCCCCTCCCACCCCCAACTAAAAGCAACGAAATTTTCAATCAAAAACACTCCCCGACCTATCTTTTGTTTGCAATAAAGCCCCTAGCTTCCTCTGTAAGAGCCTCTTCCAGCCTGTTTTCTCCTCAACCCTGCTCGCGGTTTAATCGGCGGTCCAACCGTTGGCAATAGCAAACTATCCGTTCCCATTCCTCTACGCCCGATAACAAAAACAGAAAAAAGAAACGATCTTTTAGAGGTGTTCGTCGCAGATGCCAATTACAAGATCAAACTCGAGAGATCAGAAATGAAACTCTCGTCGCAATTAACTCCGTTGAACTCGTTGCTGTGTTCAGCCATATTTGGAATAAAAATGGTTTCGAGTCGTTGAAAAGAGGAAGTGAAAAAACTACAGAGAGCGACGAAAATTTAGCAGAGAAATCTAGCTTATATCCGACGACATGGATATTTGAACTCCTTGAAGATCGATTTTTTTTTCCGACGAAAATTGTTTTTTTAGTTGAACGCGGGATTCAACAAAGAATTGAAAATAGTATACGGGAAAAAAAGGAGGAAATTGGACGATCAAAGCTTTAATGGAGTGGTGGGAAGGAGCAGATTTCAACAAGTTCGTTCTTTTTCCTGACAACAATGGGCGCTGCGTTACTTTTTATAACCTGCGCGACCTTGGGCTGCTTTATTAGTGTACGCACCTAGCGCATGTTAGATACCTTTACGTGGTTAATCTATTAACTTTAGTTTTGTTGGGAGAGCAAACCTGCAAACCTCGCACTCCGAATATAAATCATAAGATTTAATTTATAACTTCATAACTCTAATTAATTATAAGATAAATATTTTATACACAGCGGTGAAAATTGAAAGTTTTTACAAGCACCTTAATTTTAAGGTATAGGAAGTTAGTTATATGATATAGAGTTTAGGGGTTTAGGTATAGGGGTTAGAATTTAGGGATATTTGTTTCAATTTAAGGTTTAGGGTTATAATTTAGGATTTATAGGTTAAAACCTAAATTCTCACCATATTACCCTAAAAACTAAACTCTAACATATAAACTCTAAATTATAACCCTAAACTTTAAATTGAAACAACTATCCCTAAATTCTAAACTCCTACACCTAAACTCATAAACCATATACCCTAAACTAACTCCCTATACCCTAAAACTAAGGCGTTTGCGAAAACTTTCAGTTCCCACCGCCGGTGTATAGGATATTAATCTTTAATTATAAAGTTAATATTTCAGGTACGATCTATTTTTTTTTTACACAAGCACCATATTATATAACTTCACTATGGGCGGATGCACCATTGTGCATGGTAGGTCAAGTGATCTACCATTAAAAAATAGAAAAAATCACATTAGTAGTCACTAAAACTTTATGGTACTTTCACTTTGATCACCAAGATCTAAAAAGCTTTCATTACAAACACTAGTTTTTTAATTTACTTTTTATTATGGTCACTGCCATTAACCCAATTAAGAAATGCTGATGTGGCATGTTAAATATTCTTTCCCAAAAAGAACCTTAATTTTTCAAATTAATAGGTATTGCCAAGACCAAATTTTCGATTAGCGTAAGTGTTGTTTATCAATTTCAATGGAGGGAATGATTCGTTTTGCCATAAGTTTAACATAGTTTAGTTTTAAGTTGATATAGAGGTTAACATTGGTGAATAAGAGCTAAAAATGTAATTTGAAATTAAAAATTAACCATTGTTAACCGTCAAATCAGCTTGAAACCAAACTATATTAACCTTTTGGCCAAATGAGTTATTCTCACCATTGGGATTGATCGGAGACGTCAGTATTTTCTAACGGCGATGGTCGTGATGAAGTCAAATTAAAAGTTTACTGACTGTATTGAAAGTTTTCGATTTTAGTGATTAAAGTGAAAGCGTCTTAAAAGTTCAATGATTACCAGTGTAGTTTATTCTAAAAAAATATTAAGTAATTTTGTTTTCTTTGAGCCTAAACTATTTTTGGTTATACAAACTAGGCGTGTTCATTGTCGGGTACCCGATTCATCTGGGTACCTGCTTTGTCGGCCCGTGTCCCGACCTGTTACACTCGGGTACCCGGTAACCGGGTACCGGGTACTCAGTACCCGATTCATAATTTTTTTAATTTTTTAAATTAAACCCAAAAATATTTTTAATTTTTTTTAACTTAAAACTTAAAAGTAGATAATACAAACATAGAAAGAATTTAGAGACTTATGTAACACCCGGGTTTAGGGGTTAGGTGAAAATAATATTTTAATATTATTTGGGCTCGATTTTATAATTAAAACAATCTTTTGAGTTTCGGGTTTCAAAAGCAAATAATTCAAGGTCGGACTAAATTGCATTGTTTTACATCTTGCATTGAAATTTTGAAAAGAAGAGAATTGACATTTCATTAATGGCAAAAATGTAATTTAATGGGCTTTCAATTAAAAAAATCCCATTTTGTTTCAAATATCCCTTGTCATCTTCTTCCTCTCTCTCTCCCAGTCCTTTCTCACGACAAAGAAGGCTCTCCTTCTTCCAATCACTATTTCATCCCCTTTCTTCTTCAATAGTGGATCTTTTTGAAAGGTAAAGGTATTTTTGACTTCCTCTCATCCCCCCTCCATAAAAGTACCTTTCATTTTAGTTTTCATGAAGGTTTTGGAAAATGGAAGTTTTGAGAATCTTGATTAAAAATGGTGCCTTTGTGTAGCTAAACTTAATATTTTGATTTGTTATGGTTAGTTATGGAATATAGGAGCCAAATGATACTACATATGTGAATTTCAAATGATTTTAATCAATTTTCGGATTTGGGTGGAAATGGGGTTTTTGGGAGGTTTTGGGTGAGTTTGGGGGGTTGTTTTAGGTGGGTTTTAATAGGCTTTTGATAGTGCTATGAATAGGGGTTGATTTGGGATCAATTGTGAGTGTAATGGAAGTTGAAAACATGGTTTTTGGACAAGGTTTTGGGGCCATCCGAATTGGTGAAAAATGGATATTGTTCATGCTTGCAACATGGTAGTTTGTGGTTGAATTGCATTCCGGGTTAGTTTCGATGATAAGATATTGATTGTGGATGTTTTGTTTGTGTTTGGGATTGAATAGAATCAAGTTTGGGCATCGGTGAAGCATCGGAAGTGAATCCGGGAAGTTGAAGGTTGTTGCTTGCTTGGTCTTGAACTTTGAAGCTTAGGTGAGTGGTTAATTGCTTTAAATGATTTTAAAATAGTTGGTTCGAGTATATAGACTAGGTTGGGCTTGGTATACCCACCTAGAGTTAGGATTAGGATGGTAGCCTAATCCTAAGCTTGATCTAGAGCCCTTGGATGAACTCATTATATGGTTGTGTATGTCTCGTATGAAATGTGGTATGAATGCTTGTGTATATTGTATTATACATGTGGGTTGAGATATGACTTGTGATGCTTGAGACATGCATGATGATGGTTGTTTGTGAGTACGTGCTAAGCACGAGATTGATTGAAATGAGTAATGTGAAGTGAGTAAATATTGGCACTAGTTTACTTGAATACAAATGACCGATCATTAGGATGTTAGTGTGTACACATGAGTCTAAAGTCGCGCGTGGCCTTGGTGGCGTTGAGTCACCAAGGAGGAGTATGGGTTCGCCCGGAATTGTATTTAAATGTAGTCGGTGATGAGTGGAATCCCATCGACGGGGCGTGAGGATGAGTGGAATCCCCTCCGCGAGACCGGTGATGAGTGAAATCCCACCGTGAGGTAATGTGGTTGTTGGATGTGAGTTCCAACATGTCTATCCGCGTATTCGGGTCTTAGCTAGGTGCCAATGTTGTTTGATATGTATATCGATGTGTTGAGGTTGATGATCTTTGATGAGATGCTTAAATGTGATTACATGTAATGTGGAGTTGAGCTTATGATCATGGCATTTATAATGTACATTGCTCATGCATCTTTATCTTATGACTTTTGTGGACCTTGGTATGTTTGCGAAATGCCTTGGCTAGATCGTGCTCGGACCCTGCAATGTTGAGGTTTGTTTTTAGAGCTTACCATCACTAAGCATCATTGCTTACGCTCTCTTTGTTCAACATTGCAGATCCTTAGTTCGCGGGTTGCTCGAGCAAGTGGAGGGCCTCCAAGTGTGGTTGTTAGCTTTGAGTATTTCAAGTATGAGTTTTTAAGTTGAACATGTAATGGTTTGAGCAATGGGACATGTATTATTTTGTTGGATAGTTGTTGGTTGCTAGGAGCATGTTTAGACTCCTTGATGCCTTGCTTGTGTATGGTTTGTGTTGCCATGATGAATGTTAACTCATGCCTAAATTGCTTAACTTGGATGTTAGCCCTATGTCTTAGAAGCTATCTTTATGTTTGAATGATGATTGAAGGAATGTATGTCATGTGAAGTCTTGCCTTAGTGTTGGACTTGCCTTAATCTTGTTGAAGCATGCTAGTATAGTCGGTATGTCTTAAGTTCAATTGATATGTTGTTAGGTGTTTTGGTGGTGTTTTGGGGCACCCTTGTGCCTTAAAACAACCAAAATGTGTCTGCAGACAGGGGGCGTTTCGGAACGGGTCCCCCTGTTCCGATACGGTTCCTTTGCATATGGCCTGCCGTTTCGAAACGGATGGGGGTCGTTCCGGAACATTTTTGCTACTGGAATTTTGAGAAATTGACGAGATAAAGGCGTTCCGAAACGGGCCTCTAATGTTTCGAAACGGTCAAATCTCGTTGACCACGAGATATTTACTGTCAAGGTCGTTCCGATACGGGTCTCCCTTGTTTCGGAACGGTCACCTTATGGTTGACCCTGGCCTGTTGACTAAGTCGAGGCGTTTCGGAACACCCTAAGGGCGTTTCGAAACGGCCTGCTGTAAAGGGCTAAAATGAGCTGTTTGATGTTTTAATTGGTTGGTGTATGTTTCAATGCTTGTATTTTCCGCTGCTGTGCTTCACATAGGTTTTAATTATGCCTATAGACAAGATATAATACAAAGAAAATTTTCTGGGTCGTTAACCGAGGGGAAGCCTTAATGGGTTTCGCTTCAGTTTTCCCCGTGTGGCCCACTCGGATCGGTCATCCGACCAGACCGGGACGAGGGGGTTACACTTGTTGGTATCAGAGCCTAAGGTTACCGAGACCTTGGGCAGGTAAGTGGGGTAAGTTTAAGTTTTTAAAGTGAATTGCACGGTGTTTACTTGTTTTGCAAGAATGATTGCTTGTGTGACAAGTATGTTGATTGTTTTATTTTAAAGCATGTGTGTGTGAGTCTCATTGCTACTATTACTTTGGAAAAATGATTTTTAAGCGAGGGAACATACTTGAACACTTGGAAGCCTTGCCTTGCTAACCCAGCTTGTATGTTTTGTTGTGGTGGTTGTAGTTGATATTTGTGAGAGCGATGTCTAGACCGAGAGGTAGACCGAGGTTGGTTCGTCAGGAACCACGGGTTGCGGCTCCTGTTGAGCCGGTAGTTGGTGTGGAGGCTCACCTTGAAGGGCCGGTGGCCGCGGGAGTTGGCGCTCCTCCACCACCACCACCTCCTCCACCCGGAGTTGGGGGCGAGGGTGGAGCCGGAGGAAATGGACCACAAGGTGGCCAAGGTCCAGCTGGAATTGACATGACTCCGCTTGTGCACGCAATAGCGGGAGCATTCCAGGCCGCAGTTGCGGGAGCTCAGGCTGCAGCTCAGCCCAGGTGTGACGATGCTAGTCTACCTTTGGAGAGGCTCCGTAGCTTGGGGGCCGAGGAGTTTAGAGGATCTACTCCGGAGAGGTCGGAGTTATGGCTAGAGAAGACAGTTCGTATCTTGGCTCAGATGGGTTGTGCGGGCGCACGTAGATTGGGTTGTGTGATCTCGTTGCTTCAGGGTGATGCTTACACATGGTGGGTCACCATTACTACCGGGGTTCCAGAGACAGAGATTGACTGGGAGTTCTTTGAGTCTGCTTTTAGGAAGAGGTACTTGGGACCGAGGTACCTAGATGAGAGAAAGAGAGAGTTCATAGCTCTCACTCAGGGGGATGCTTCTGTGACTGATTTTGAGACCCGCTTTGTTCGCTTGAGTCAGTATGCCCTAGAGTTGGTTCCTACTGAAGTGGAACGCTGCAACCGTTTCCGTTATGGATTGAATGAGGAGATTAAGAGGTACACGTTGGCTTCTGACTACTCAGACTTTGATGTATTGGTCGCGAGGGCCAAGGATTTGGAGCATAGTTTGGGTTCGGCCAAACGAGCTGGTGGTTCTAGTTCTGGCAAGAGGCATAACCACTTTGATGGTAGAGACGCCAAGAGGCACAGAGGTGGCGGACATCAGTTTGATCATAGACGTGGCGGTGGCCACCATGGTAGGGGCCATCATGGCCATAGAGGAGGCGGGCGGTTGCCCGAGTGTACCCGTTGTGGGAGGCAGCATGCTGGTGAGTGTTGGGGTAATTTCCATGCCTGCTGGAACTGTGGTTCGAGGGACCACTTTAGGAGGGATTGTCCGCATCAGGCGGCTCAGGCACCGAACATTGCTCAGGCTCCTGCGAGAGCGAATGATTTTCAGAGAGGTCGTGGGCGCGGTCGTGGCTACTTCCAGCCTAAGGCTGATGCACCTAGGGTAGATGCTCAGAGGAACCTTGCTTATGTTGTGGTTGTTCAGCCAGAGGCGGGAGGACCAGCGAGAGTTTATGCTCAGAGAGAGGCCAGGAACGACACTGATGTGATAGCAGGTAATTTCGAGTTACAGTCTATGTCTTTGCTTTCTTTGGTTGATTCGGGTTCTACGCATTCCTACATTTTGAGTGAGCATGCACAGAAGTTAGATATCCCTGTTGAGATCTTAGATGTAGGTATGCATGTTACTAGTTCTTTTGGTGAGACAGTTGTGGTTAGACGTATGTATAGGAGGTGTCCACTGAAGATTCAGGGTCATGTGTTCTCAGTTGATATGATGGAACTTCCCTTCTACGGTTTTGATATTATTCTGGGTATGGATTGGTTGGTTGAGCATCGGGCTAGTGTGGATTTTGAGACAAAGAGAATTTCTTTGAAGCTTTCTGATGACTACGAGGTAGTGGTAGTGGGCGAGAACATTAAGTTCTTGTCTAATGTGGTGTCAGCTTTAGAGGCCCATAGGTTGATGGACTCTGGATGTGGGGCTTATTTAGCTTATGTTATGAATCCGTACATGAGTGAAGCTAGACCGAAAGATATCAGAACAGTGTGTGACTTTCCAAATGTGTTTCCTGAAGAGTTGTCGGGTTTGCCTCCTGACAGAGATGTTGAGTTTGTGATTGAGACAGTTTCAGGGTCTAACCCAGTTTCGATAGCTCTGTATCGTATGGCTCCGAAAGAGTTGAAAGAATTGAAGAGTCAGTTGCAAGAATTATTAGACCGTGGTTTCATTAGGCCTAGTAGTTCTCCGTGGGGTGCTCCAGTGTTGTTTGTGAAAAAGAAAGATGGTAGCATGCGCATGTGTATTGACTATAGGCAGTTGAATCAGTTGACTGTGAAGAACAAGTATCCGTTGCCTCGTATAGATGATTTGTTTGATCAGTTGAGAGGTGCTTCAGTGTTCTCGAAGATAGATTTGAGATCCGGGTACTATCAGTTGAAGGTGAAAGAGTGTGATGTTCCAAAGACAGCTTTTAGGACTAGATATGGTCACTATGAGTTTCTTGTGATGCCATTTGGGCTCACGAATGCACCAGCAGCATTCATGGACATGATGAACAGAATTTTTAGAGACTATCTAGACCGTTTTGTAGTTGTCTTCATTGATGATATACTTGTGTATTCGAAGACAGAAGAAGAGCATGATGAGCACTTGAGATTTGTTTTACAAAGATTGTTGAGCAATCAGTTGTATGCGAAGCTCAGTAAATGTGAGTTCTGGATTCGAGAGGTTGTATTTCTTGGCCATGTTGTTTCGGCCGAAGGTATCCGAGTTGATCCATCGAAGATTGAGGCTATTGTTGAGTGGAAACAACCTAAGTCCGTGACCGAGATTAGGAGTTTCCTAGGATTAGCCGGTTACTATAGGAGGTTTGTTGATGGCTTCTCTAGAGTAGCTGCTCCCTTGACTAAGTTGTTGCAAAAGGGAGTCAAGTTTGAATGGTCAGATGCAAGACAAAAGGCTTTTGAGAAATTGAAAGAAGCTTTGACGAATGCTCCAGTGTTAGTGCAACCTGTTTCAGGTAAGGAGTTTGTGATTTACAGTGATGCTTCCTACGTAGGTTTAGGATGTGTTTTGATGCAAGATAGGAGAGTTGTTGCTTATGCTTCTAGACAGTTGAAGATTCATGAGAAGAACTATCCTACTCATGATATAGAGTTGGCCGCAGTTGTTTTTGCATTGAAGATTTGGCGTCATTACTTGTATGGTGAGAAGTGTATTGTCTACACTGATCACAAGAGCTTGAAGTACTTGATGACACAGAAAGAGTTGAACTTGAGACAGAGAAGGTGGCTAGAGTTGTTAAAAGACTATGATTTGACCATTGAGTACCATCCGAGTAAAGCAAACGTAGTAGCCGATGCTTTGAGTAGAAAAGTGGCCGTTGAGCTGAGAGCTATGTTTGCTAGATTGAGTGTGTCTGATGATGGTGGTTTGATCACCGAGTTGCAAGTGAAGCCTTCTTTGATTCAGTTGATTAGAGAGAAGCAGTTGCAAGATGCAAGCCTAGTTCCTCATGTTCAAGACATAGCCGAAGGAAGACCGACTGAGTATAGTTTCAGTGGTGAGAGCTTGTTGTGCTTTAGAGATAGGATTGTTGTACCAGAAGACGTTGAGTTGAGACGTCAGATTTTGAGTGAAGCACATTCGAGTCCCTTTTCTATGCATCCGGGTAGTACCAAAATGTACCGAGATTTGAAGAATGATTACTATTGGGTTGGTTTGAAGAGAGATGTAGTTGAGTATGTGAGCCGTTGCATGGTTTGTCAGAGAGTGAAGGCAGAACATCAGGTCCCTTCAGGTTTGCTACAGCCTTTGAAGATTCCGGAATGGAAATGGGAGAGGATCACCATGGATTTTGTGTCGGGGTTGCCTTTGTCTCCTTCGAAGAAGAACTCAGTTTGGGTGATTGTTGATAGATTCACTAAGTGTGCTCACTTCTTAGCAGTGAACACTACGGATTCCCTAGACAAGTTGGCAAACTTGTACATCCGTGAGATTGTGAGACTTCATGGAGTTCCGAAGTATATTGTTTCGGATAGGGATCCTAGATTTACTTTGAGGTTCTGGGGTTGCTTGCATAGTGCTTTGGGTAGCCGTTTGCACTTCAGCACATCTTATCATCCGCAGTCCGATGGGCAGTCAGAGCGAGTGATACAGATTCTAGAGGATATGCTTCGTTGTTGTGTGATTGATTTTTAGGGTTCTTGGGAGAAGCACTTACCGTTGGTTGAGTTTGCTTACAACAACAGTTATCAGTCTAGTATTCAGATGGCACCCTATGAGGCCTTTTATGGTAGACGATGTAGGACTCCGATTTGTTGGGCTGAGACAGGTCAGAGGTTGTTACCTATGCCAGACTTGCTTAAGGGAACCACAGAAAAAGTGAAGTTGATTCGTGACAGTTTGAAAGCAGCTTCCGATCGTCAGAAATCTTATACAGATTTGAAGAGGAAAGAGATTGAGTACTCAGTGGGTGAGAAAGTGTTTCTGAAAGTATCTCCGTAGAAGAAGGTAATGAGATTTGGCCGGAAGGGCAAGTTGAGTCCGAGGTTCATTGGTCCGTATGAGATAGTTGAGCGGATTGGGCCTGTAGCTTATCGTTTGAGGTTACCTTCAGAGTTAGAAAAGATCCATGATGTCTTTCATGTATCTATGCTTAGGAGATATAGATCGGTTCCCTCTCATGTGATGCCCGTTGAGGAGATAGAGTTAAATTCGGATTTGTCCTATAATGAAGAGCCTGTTGAGATACTTGCTTCTGATAGCAAGGTGTTACGTGGCAAGACCATAGAGTTGGTCAATGTGTTGTGGAGACACAGAGGTGTGGAAGAGGCCAGGTGGGAGAGGAAAGCGAATATGGTTGAGCAGTTTTCGTATCTGTTTCCACCAGGTAATTTCGGGGACGAAATTCCTTAAGTGAGGGAGAGTTGTAACACTCGGGTTTAGGGGTTAGGTGAAAATAATATTTTAATATTATTTGGGCTCGATTTTATAATTAAAACAATCTTTTGAGTTTCGGGTTTCAAAAGTAAATAATTCAAGGTCGGACTAAATTGCATTGTTTTACATCTTGCATTGAAATTTTGAAAAGAAGGGAATTGACATTTCATTAATGGCAAAAATGTAATTTAATGGGCTTTCAATTAAAAAACCCCCCATTTTGTTTCAAATATCCCTTGTCATCTTCTTCCTCTCTCTCTCCCATTCCTTTCTCACGACAAAGAAGGCTCTCCTTCTTCCAATCACTATTTCATCCCCTTTCTTCTTCAATAGTGGAGCTTTTTGAAAGGTAAAGGTATTTTTGACTTCCTCTCATCCTCCCCTCCATAAAAGTACCTTTCATTTTAGTTTTCATGAAGGTTTTGGAAAATGGAAGTTTTGAGAATCTTGATTAAAAATGGTGCCTTTGTGTAGCTAAACTTAATATTTTGATTTGTTATGGTTAGTTATGGAATATAGGAGCCAAATGATACTACATATGTGAATTTCAAATGATTTTAATCAATTTTCGGATTTGGGTGGAAATGGGGTTTTTGGGAGGTTTTGGGTGAGTTTTGGGGGTTGTTTTAGGTGGGTTTTAATAGGCTTTTGATAGTGCTATGGATAGGGGTTGATTTGGGATCAATTGTGAGTGTAATGGAAGTTGAAAACATGGTTTTTGGACAAGGTTTTGGGGCCATCCGAATTGGTGAAAATGGATATTGTTCATGCTTGCAACATGGTAGTTTGTGGTTGAATTGCATTCCGGGTTAGTTTCGATGATAAGATATTGATTGTGGATGTTTTGTTTGTGTTTGGGATTGATTAGAATCAAGTTTGGGCATCGGTGAAGCATCGGAAGTGAATCCGGGAAGTTGAAGGTTGTTGCTTGCTTGGTCTTGAGCTTGGAAGCTTAGGTGAGTGGTTAATTGCTTTATATGATTTTAAAATAGTTGGTTCGAGTATATGGACTAGGTTAGGCTTGGTAGACCCACCTAGAGTTAGGATTAGGGTGGTAGCCTAATCCTAAGCTTGATCTAGAGCCCTTGGATGAACTCATTATATGGTTGTGTATGTCTCGTATGAAATGTGGTATGAATGCTTGTGTATATTGTATTATACATGTGGGTTGAGATATGACTTGTGATGCTTGAGACATGCATGATGATGGTTGTTGGTGAGTACGTGCTAAGCACGAGATTGATTGAAATGAGTAATGTGAAGTGAGTAAATATTGGCACTAGTTTACTTGAATACAAATGATCGATCATTAGGATGTTAGTGTGTACACATGAGTCTAAAGTCGCGCGTGGCCTTGGTGGCGTTGAGTCACCAAGGAGGAGTACGGGTTCGCCCGGAATTGTATTTAAATGTAGTCGGTGATGAGTGGAATCCCATCGACGGGGCGTGAGGATGGGTGGAATCCCCTCCACGAGACCGGTGATGAGTGAAATCCCACCGTGAGGTAATGTGGTTGTTGGATGTGAGTTCCAACATGTCTATCCGCGTATTCGGGTCTTAGCTAGGTGCCAATGTTATTTGATATGTATATCGATGTGTTGAGGTTGATGATCTTTGATGAGATGCTTAAATGTGATTACATGTAATGTGGAGTTGAGCTTATGATCATGGCATTTATAATGTACATTGCTCATGCATCTTTATCTTATGACTTTTGTGGACCTTGGTATGTTTGCGAAATGCCTTGGCTAGATCGTGCTCGGACCCTGCAATGTTGAGGTTTGTTTTTAGAGCTTACCCTCACTAAGCATCATTGCTTACGCTCTCTTTGTTCAACATTGCAGATCCTTAGTTCGCGGGTTGCTCGAGCAAGTGGAGGGCCTCCAAGTGTGGTTGTTAGCTTTGAGTATTTCAAGTATGAGTTTTTAAGTTGAACATGTAATGGTTTGAGCAATGGGACATGTATTATTTTGTTGGATAGTTGTTGGTTGCTAGGAGCATGTTTAGACTCCTTGATGTCTTGCTTGTGTATGGTTTGTGTTGCCATGATGAATGTTAACTCATGCCTAAATTGCTTAACTTGGATGTTAGCCCTATGCCTTAGAAGCTATCTTTATGTTTGAATGATGATTGAAGGAATGTATGTCATGTGAAGTCTTGCCTTAGTGTTGGACTTGCCTTAATCTTGTTGAAGCATGCTAGTATAGTCGGTATGCCTTAAGTTCAATTGATATGTTGTTAGGTGTTTTGGTGGTGTTTTGGGGCACCCTTGTGCCTTAAAACAGCCAAAACGTGTCTGCAGACAGGGGGCGTTTCGGAACGGGTCCCCCTGTTCCGATACGATTCCTTTGTATATGGTCTGCCGTTTCGAAACGGATGGGGGTCGTTCCGGAACATTTTTGCTACTGGAATTTTGAGAAATTGACGAGATAAAGACGTTCCGGAACGGGCCTCTAATGCTTCGAAACGGTCAAATCTCGTTGACCACGAGATATTGACCGTCAAGGTCGTTTCGATACGGGTCTCCCCTGTTTCGGAACGGTCACCTTATGGTTGACCCTGGCCTGTTGACTAAGTCGAGGCGTTTCAGAACACCCTAAGGGCGTTTCGGAACGGCCTGCTGTAAAGGGCTAAAATGAGCTGTTTGATATTTTAATTGGTTGGTGTATGTTTCAATGCTTGTGTTTTCCGCTGCTGTGCTTCACATAGGTTTTAATTATGCCTATAGACAAGATATAATACAAAGAAAATTTTCTGGGTCGTTAACCGAGGGGAAGCCTTAACGGGTTTCGCTTCGGTTTTCCCCGTGTGGCCCACTCGGATCGGTCATCCGACCAGACCGGGACGAGGGGGTTACAACTTAAATTTAGTTTTGGAGTAAAATATTAAGAAACTTAAAATAAAAATATAATTTAAAATATAAAATATATATATTAAAAATTGTCGGGTCGGGTCGGGTACCCGGTGAGGGAAAACTTTCGGCCTGTGTCCCGGAAAATTACCGGGTCGGGTACCCAGCCCGAAAAAAAAATTAAAAAACTTTAAAAATACCCGCCTATTTTATATCAGGTTAATCGAGTCGGGTAATTTTAGACACCCCTAATACAAACCACCATTCTATAACTATTTAAAGTATAATTGTTAGTCGCGTTAAAAATCTTGACTAAATACATTGACACTCATATCAAATAATTTAACTAAAAATTTAATTTATAAATTTAAATATAGTTAAAGTTTAATTTAAATAAAATTTAAAATTAGTAAAATATTTTTTAATTCTCAAGTAAACATTTTCCCAAAAAAAACATTTTTTATAATCTTGTAATCATCTTAGTTTGGAAAAGCTCTTCTGGTTCAAACTATT
Organism: Hibiscus tridactylites; assembly: GCA_958450335.1. Taxonomy (NCBI): domain Eukaryota; kingdom Viridiplantae; phylum Streptophyta; class Magnoliopsida; order Malvales; family Malvaceae; genus Hibiscus; species Hibiscus tridactylites. The sequence continues at coordinate 2,590,160 of OY288284.1, read as the reverse complement.
TTAAACTTTAAATTTCTATTCAATTCTTTTGTTTCTGATAATTTGTAATCTGTTTGAGTATTTGAAACCTAACAATTTTGATTTTTAACTTTTTTGAAAAGTTCTAGAACTCCAAATCGATTTTGAAATATATAACTTATGCTTGTTTGCACAACAATCGCCACTATTAATATTTATTTTTACTGTAGTAAGTTTTTCTACTCTCTAAAACACAATTACATCGGTGTAAAATAATTCTAATAATCTCTCATACATATTTACACAATATAAATTGATTCTTCAATGTCAATATGTCTCACTATAAATCATGTTGGATTGCACAAGAATTATATCTTATTAGTACATTATTATATCGGGATAAATTGATTCTAAATTATTACATTATTCGGTGAACTATCAAGTTTAAATTTCTGGATCCGCCCCAGAACTTCACAATATCAAATTAAATCTTTAACTCTAAATTTTAGACATCAAATTTAATATAAAATCTTAAATTTAAAGATGTAAATCATAAATTAAATATTAAATCCACTTGTAAAAATTAATTTTTTACCGTCAATGCATAAATATTTTTATTTAATTATCTTCCCGAAATGATATAAGTATAAATCGGCTGGAACCAATAATCTTTGTTACGCATCTTTTTTCTATAGAAGTAGCTAGTTTTATTAAAAGAAATTTTCAAATTACATTGAGGGTTTACAATCATAAACGTAAACTAAACACGTAATTTGGACATTTACTACTAACCAAAAACATAATAAACTATCCATTTAAGATCATACAATGACCATGAAAAGGTTAAAAACTCGAATAAAAGGTAGATACAAACAGATTTAACTGCATCGGTAAACGAACCACAAAAGGTGATCAAACTACAGAAAGATCACCGACAACCGCAAATCAAAGCCAAGTGTCGTAAGAAAATCCCCAACGCAAATCTCTTATCCAAATTCAATTCGAGAGTCCAAAAGCAAGGGATCATGAGAATAATCAAATAAGCGTCATCTTGATCGGTCGAGATGATATCAAATCTAACATTGAGAAAAATAAAAATAAAAAGAAACGACCAAACAATGTCAATAAAGACAAAAACATGCCGAAAAGAGAAAAAACGTGCCAAAAAATAAAGTTATTTTTAATAGAAACTAGCAATAGAGAAGAAAAAAAGTACCAATAGTCAGTAATAAACATTAAAATTAGTATTGTCGTTAACGGTCAAACAAGATGAAAAATCAAAGTGATTGCTACTGGATTTAAAAAAAATTGTTACCGGCGCTAACTTATCTTTCTTACGTATCTAAATTAACTCAAATATGAAAAAACAATAATGGCGAGGTGGTCAGAGCTTCCTCACTTATTTCCTCCTTTCTCTTAAATCCCGAGTTTTAAACTCGGCATCAGCACTTCCCTCCCCCTTTCCCTTAAGTTTTGGGATCAATTCTCAAGAGCAGTCCTCTTCCTTTGTTCAAAAAAGAAAATTAACTCAAATCGATCATCTTTAATTTGTTAAAGATTTTTTAAATAGTCTAAAGGTGATTACAAGGTAATATCTGTTAATACATATTTTTAATCTTTTGACAATGCACAAACACTTTACCGACAATGCGATAGAACTCAAGTGTTTTAAGATGAACATCATCCACTTTTTCACTGAGACACAATTTAAAATTTAAAATTATTTGTACATTAACTCGAACGTTGACCACTTCTCTTAACTCGATCATTGAATTTAGATTTCTAATATTTTGTGAAGTGGTACACTGAGATATATTGAAATTACAGTAGACTATTGATCGTATTCATTTTATTTTTACAATGTCTTGAATTTCAATTTCTCAAGCGTATTTAGTCTTTTATAATAAAGTTTTAGTATTTATGCTTCAATGGTTAAATGTAAATATGTACTATTATTTTTAAAATGATACAATATATTTACTAAAAAAAGTTGAAGCCACTCAAATATAATAATATTAGATACATTTTCCCTAAAAGAAAATAATTTCACAAATAATGTTTATTTTTCAAAAAAATAATACATAATTTACTTTGAAAATTTTAATAATGCCTAATTAAATTGTTGAGACTACCGTGATGAACATCATCCGTTTTTCTACTGAACCACATGTAGGGTTCACCTACTTTTCTATTTTAAACTTATTTTATTTCTTTAAAAATATTAAAATCAATTCTTTATATAATATCTAAATTAACTATAAACCTCCAAAATCTCAATTAAATAAAGTGGAGGAAATTAAATCTATTAAATATTTTTTAGTTAATTACACCATACATCTCCAAACTATAACATTCATTCTAAGTTCGTCTCTAACCATTTTAATTTTTTAATTTTATCCTTAAACTACGACACTCATTTTAAATTAGTCCCTAAACTTTTAAACATTACAACTTCATCCCCAAACTATTGATACATTCTAATCATGTCTAATGTTAATAACATCTTTAGAAAAAGGAGTTAATTGTCTTGTAAACATTGTTGTGTATTATGTAATAATATGATGTGACATAAACGATAATTAATTTGCATATATTAATACTTTGAGAATGAAATTAGAATGTTTAAAACTTTGGGGATCAATTTAAAATGAGGGTCATGGTTTAGAGATAAAATTAAAATGTTCAAAAGTTTAAAGATCAATTTAGAATAAGAATCATAGTTTGATGATTTGAGAACTAACATAAAATAAAAATCATAATTTAGAGACATATGATACAATTAACTATTTTTTTTATAGAAATTATATTAAAAAATTGCGGGTACTTCAAAACCTAGTAGTATATAGAAAAATATTAGAAAAAAAGGGGTAATTGAGTACACTTTGTAAGTCCAAGTAGTGTGATTTTATGGCCAACAAAATCATTTCCCAAGCAAGATAAGATTTGCATCTTATCTTTCTTTCCATACCAAAATTTTCCTTCAATATGATTGGCTTTTATATCATATGTATTTGATTTTTCAAAAAATAAAACAAAATTACATTTTTCATAATATATATTATTATCTAACTTGTAACAAATTAATGACATTTACCTTAAGAATGTGGTATCTCAAAAAATTGCAATAAATTAATCAAAAAATATTAAAAAATAAAAGGAAGAACATAAAGTCCATTTTCCATTTTCGCCATTTCAATCAACTAAAATGTCTTCTCTTATCACATTAAACATAATACATTTAAAGATAACATTATAAATAGTATATACTATTGTGTTTCATGATAGTTAAATGTCGGCGAGTAAACGAAAGAGATTGTATAACAGAAACACACACAAATTTACATGCAAAATTTTGTACGAGAAACATCACAGATAGAGAAGAATAATTTAAATATGTCGACGATAAATACAAGAGGATTGTGAGAAGTACATCAAACCCTAAGTGTATATATATGTATGTGTACATACACTACGTTCTTGATTATTCTTCACCAAAACAGGTCACACTACAAACATTTTTAGTCGTAACAAACGAAATTCATGTCACAAAACATAATATAATGAAGGGTTAACTACACCACTGACCACCGAACTAATTGAGATTTTTATTTTGATCACCGAACTAACGAACTCGTCAATCAGACCACCAAACTTATTAAACCAACCTATTTTGACCACCGCCGTTAAAAACCTAACGGTGGGGTAACGGAGTTGCCACGTGGCAGCTTATCGAAATTTTTTAAAATTACACATTTGGTCCCTATTATTTACCTATTAAATCAATTTGGTCCTAATTTTAATTTAATTAAATAAAACTAACCAACCAACCAGTTGACGACACGTGTCACCACCTGATTGGATGAATTTACTATATTTTTTATTTAATTTATTTAATAATTTTCCACCCAATCATGTGGTGACACGTGTCACCTAATTGGGTGAAAATTTAAAGAAATGAGATGGCTGGGAATCGAACCCACAACCATCAACAATCATGTGGTAGAGTGAGTGAGTGAAACAATAGAATGGCTTAGCCCAGTGGTAGAGTGAGTGAAACAATAGAATGGCTTAGCCAAATCTTCATAATATTTAAATTTGGTTCTCTTACTTGTTTGTTGTGAAGATTTGCAGTACCAGGGAGGAACAAATTTTGGTAATAAGGAAGAAGAACAGGGAAACCCAATATGTAACTAAATAAATAAGTTAACATATTTGAAACAATAGAATGGCTTAGCCCAGTGGTAGAGTGAGTGAAGGTAGATATTGTTGGTGGTTGTGGGTTCGATTCCCAGCCATCTTATTTCTTTAAATTTTCACCCAATTAGGTGACACGTGTCACCACATGATTGGGGGAAAATTATTAAATAAATTAAATAAAAAATATAGTAAATTCATCCAATCACGTGGTGACACGTGTCGTCAACTGGTTGGTTGGTTAGTTTTATTTAATTAAATTAAAATTAGGACCAAATTGATTTAATAGGTAAATAATAAGGACCAAATGTATAATTTTAAAAAATTTCGATAAGCTGCCACGTGGCAACTCCGTTACCCCACCGTTAGGTTTTTAACGGCGGTGGTCAAAATAGGTTGGTTTAATAAGTTTGGTGGTCTGATTGACGAGTTCGTTAGTTCGGTGGTCAAAATAGGAATCCCCAATTAGTTCAGTGATCAGTGATGTAGTTAACCCTATAATGAATTTTAAAACATACATAATTCATTTTGAAAGAGTTTCTTTAATATATTATTTACTACTAGTATCAAGAATATCAAAGAAGATTAAAGATTGCTGAGTTGTCATATTAGTTAGGAAGTTTTCTGTTAGTTAGTAAGTTAGGTTTAATAGTTAGTTATAAACTTTTATTATATAATAGATGTAATCAGGTTTGTATTTTACTTACTTTTATTTTTTCCTCTTTAATAAAACGTCGTAGTTTTACTTTTCCGTTTTTTTAACTCTTGTATTCTATCTTCATTTTTCCCCAAATTCGTTCAATTAGAAACCCTAAACATCTGTAAAAAGTCGAACTCAACATGGTATCAGATGATGAATCCAACACCGATCGTGGTCGCAATTCCACCTTCAAGAATGATAATCCCTCTGATGAATATTACATTCATCCCAGTGAGAACCCTGGTCTCGTTCTCACTTCTGCGTTGCTTACGGGTTCCAATTACCACGGCTGGGCGCGTTCGATGAAGATGGCTCTCATCTCCAAGAACAAGTTTCGATTCGTGGACGGTTCAATCAAGCAGCTGCGTCAAGACCATTCTCGATTTCAAGCCTGGGTTAAGTGCAATAACCTAGTTCTTTCTTGGTTATTGCGTGCTATCAGCCCCGAGATTGCACAAGGGGTTATTTGGGTTGATACAGCCTACGAATTGTGGGCGGATTTACATGACCGATTCAAGCAAGGAGACTTGATTCGGGTTTCGGATTTGCAGCAGGAGTTTTACTCCTTAAAGCAAGGTAATCTTTCTATCACTGCTTTTCATACGCAGTTGAAAGTTATTTGGGACGAGTTGTGTAACCTTAGGTCTTTAGGTACCTGTGATTGCAAAGCCATCGAGTTTAGGAAACAAGATTTCTCTCTTCGTTTTCTTCGGGGGTTAAACGATTCCTTTTCTGTCCCAAAGTCACAAATTTTAATGATGAAACCCTTCCCAAAAATTAATGAGATTTTTTCCGTTCTTGTTCAGCATGAAAGAACCATTAATCCTATTAATCTTGCTGATTCCAACGTCTTGTTGGTTGACCGAAATTTTGCAAAGAAAGATGAGTCAAACAATAGGGGTTTTGTAAAGAAATTTTCTGGAAATCCTGTCAGTCGTAGGCCTCTCTGTGTTTTTTGTGGCCTTTATGGACACTCAGTTGAGAAATGCTTTAAGAAGCATGGCTATCCGCCTGGGTATAGGTCTAAGACATCTTATGGTAAAGTGAACCAATCTGTTAATGTTGTTAATGAGAGTACTTCTGCTGTTAATACCAATGAGGAAGATACTGTTTCTTTTACAAAAGAACAGTATGCCAGTCTGTTGTCCTTGTTAAATGATCGTGAGAAATCTGTTCCAAGTCAGTCTCAAGTGAATGCTTTGTCATCTAACTTTGAATCTGCTTCTAATGAAGGGTCAGGTATGATTTCTTTTGATGATAACCTTCTTGGTAATTTTGTTCTTGATGTTCAATCTGCTATTGTTGCTTGTTCTCAAAATGTGAATGTTCAAACTGTTAGTGCTAAATCTTGGATTATAGACTCTGGGGCTACTGATCATATAGCAAATACATTAGATAATTTTGTGGATTATTCTTCTATTTCTGATAAATTTGTTAAGTTGCCGAATGGTCAACTTGTTAAAGTTCTTCATGTAGGAACTGTTCAGTTGTCATCAGATTTAATTCTTACAAATGTTTTACACATTCCATTTTTTGGTTTTAATCTGATATCTGTTTCTAAACTGACAGATAATTCAGATTTGTCTTTCATTTTCTCACATGGTTTTTGTTGTCTTCAGGATACCAAACAATGGAAGATGATTGGTATAGCTGAAAAAGTTAATGGACTGTATCAGCTTCAAGCTAAGGATTCTGCAAAATCTACTTTCTGTAATGTTGTAAATTCTTCCATGTCCTTTAATGTTTGGCATGCTAGGTTAGGTCATCCCTCTAATCAGAGGATGAAAGTTTTTCATTCATTGAATTCCTTTATTCCTTCTGGACAGTTGCATAATTGTGAAACCTGCCATTTGTCTAAACATAAGAGATTGTCTTTTCCCATCAGTGTTTCTAAATCACAGAATGTTTTTGATATTGTTCATATGGACATCTGGGGTCCTTTTCCTGTTCCCAGTATATATGGTTTTACTTATTTTCTCACTGTGGTTGATGATAGAAGTAGGTATATGTGGATTTTTCCTATGAAGTATAAGTCAGAAACTAGGGAATTAATAACTAATTTCTGCACTATGGTAGAGGTTCAGTTTTCTAAAAAGGTAAAATGTATTAGAACTGATAATGGCAAGGAGTTTGATATGATTGATTTTTTTAAAGCAAAAGGAATTAATCACCAAACTACTTGTCCCCATACACCTCAACAGAATAGTATAGTGGAAAAGAAACATCAACATTTACTAAATGTTGCTAGAGCTTTAAGGATTCAACCTGGTCTTCCTTTATTTTTCTGGATGGATTGCATATTACATGCAGCATTTCTGATCAACATTACTCCTACTCCTATCTTGTCTAATAAAACACCACATGAAGCGTTATTTCAGTCAAAACCTAAGTATGATAATATGGGGATAATAGGATGTTTAGCTTATGCTTCTCTGTTGCCTAAAGCTAAAACTAAGATGCATCCTAGAGCTGCAAAGTGTGTTTTTCTAGGTTTTCCTAAAAATGTTAAAGGATATAGACTTTACAATCTAGAAACTAAGAATGTTTTTGTCTCTAGGGATGTGGTTTTTGTTGAAGATGTTTTTCCTTTTAAAGGAAATATTTCTGATCAAACTGTGGTTTTGCCTAATTGTGATAATTCTGGGTTAAATGATGAAACTGGGAAATGTCAGAATGAGCTTTGTGATGATATTGTTGGTTCTGGATGTTCTATTAATACTTCTGATGAAATTTCTGATAATGCGAATAATGATCATGCTTCTGTGGATTGTGAAGTTCCTTTAGAAGAAACTCAAAACATTCCAAACAAAGTTTCTGTTCCTAATAGACCATCCAGAAATGAAAAACTGCCACAGAAATATAATGATTTTCATGTTAATTTGCCTAAACCTAGAACATCTCCACATTCTGTTGCACATGTTTTGTCTTACTCTAATGTTTCTGCTCAACATAAAGCTTATATTAATAATGCAGAACTTTTAAGTGAGCCTAAAAACTACAAACAAGCTGTTTTGAATGATTGTTGGAAGAAAGCTATGCAAGAAGAGATTACAGCTTTAGAGAACAATAAAACTTGGGATCTTGTTCCTTTACCTACTTGGAAAACTACTATAGGGTGTAAGTGGGTTTTTAAAACAAAGCTTAAGTCAGATGGTACCCTTGATAGATACAAGGCTAGGTTAGTTGCAAAGGGGTATACACAACAATCAGGAGTGGATTTCATTCATACTTTTAGCCCTGTAGCAAAAATAACCACAATTAGAACTTTGTTAGCTTTAGCTGCTGCTAAAAACTGGGATTTACAACAGCTAGACATCAATAATGCTTTTTTACATGGTTTTTTGCAAGAAGAAGTGTACATGGAATTACCCCCTGGTTTTTCTGATAAAAATGCTGGTCTTGTTTGCAAATTAAACAAAAGTCTTTATGGTTTGAAGCAGGCTAGTAGACAGTGGAATGAAAGGCTGACAAAGGCTTTAGTTGATCAAGGTTTTAAACAATCCATTTCAGATTCTAGTTTGTTTACTAAAGGACAAGGTTCTGAGTTTATTGCCTTAGCAGTTTATGTAGATGACATAATCCTTGCAAGTCCTTCATCTAAACAAATTGCCTTTATTAAAGACTTTCTTCATAATACTTTTAAAATTAAAGATTTAGGCAAGTTGAAATTTTTTCTTGGTTTTGAGATTGCAAGGTCATCTAAAGGTATCAATATGTGTCAAAGGAAGTATACATTAGATCTTCTAAAAGATATTGACTTCCTTGGTGCTAAACCTGTTAATAGTCCTTTTAGTGACACTAAGAGATTGTCTAAATCAGATGGTGATGCCCTTTCTGATATTACTGCATATAGACAATTAATTGGAAAGCTTTTGTATTTAACTAATACGAGACCAGATATCTCGTTTGCTGTTCAACAGCTTTCACAGTTTTTGTCTGCCCCTACAACTGTACATTTGTCTGCAGCTCATCGTGTTCTTAGATTTTTAAAAGCTACTCCTGGACAAGGGCTATTTTTTCCTGCTGATAACCGTTTGCAAATTCATGCTTTTTCTGATTCTGATTGGGCCTCTTACCCAGACTCAAGAAGATCAACTACTGGTTTCTGTGTCTTCTTGGGGAAGTCATTGATTTCTTGGAAGTCCAAGAAACAGCAAACTATATCTCGTTCATCCAGTGAAGCTGAGTATCGGGCCTTAGCTTCTGTTACCTGTGAAGTACAATGGTTATTTTATCTTCTTTCAGACTTGCAAATTAATCTTTCTTCAGCTAATCTTTATTGTGATAACCTCTCAGCTATTAAGATTGCTGAAAATCCTGTGCATCACGAACGCACAAAGCACATTGAAATTGACTGCCACCTGATTCGAGAGAAAATACAACAGGGAGTAATCAAATTATTACCTGTTTCTTCTCATAATCAGATTGCTGATTGCTTTACTAAAGCTCTACCTTCTTTGCCTTTTCAGGATTCAATTTTCAAGTTGGGTCTACAAAACTTGTACACTCCAACTTGAGGGGGGCTATCAAGAATATCAAAGAAGATTAAAGATTGCTGAGTTGTCATATTAGTTAGGAAGTTTTCTGTTAGTTAGTAAGTTAGGTTTAATAGTTAGTTATAAACTTTTATTATATAATAGATGTAATCAGGTTTGTATTTTACTTACTTTTATTTTTTCCTCTTTAATAAAACGTCGTAGTTTTACTTTCCCGTTTTTTTAACTCTTGTATTCTATCTTCATTTTTCCCCAAATTCGTTCAATTAGAAACCCTAAACATCTGTAAAAAGTCGAACTCAACAACTAGAACTCTTTTTTATACCTCAACAGTTAAATCATCAAAATATTTTTGTAATTTCACAAATAAGATTATGGTACTATAAACTTATTTATTATAGAATAATAACTAAGATAATTTTTATTACTATTTATTTTTTTAAAAAGAAATTGATGACATGTTCAAATTTTAGCTTCTTGCACCTCACCAACACAACATCATATTTTGAATCCCATGAATCATGATCGTATGGTGCACTTATTGATAATTATTGCCATTGATTCATATTTCTTCATCTTTTTTAAAGCTAGTTATTATTATTATGTTCCCATTTGTGACAATAAAATAATAGAGTCGGACCAAAATTTACTCACCATGAAGAACAAAAATACAAATGAAAAAGGAATGGATGATTATGTGGTTAATTTTATTTAAAATAATCATTTAGGTTAAAATATCCAAATTTGTCGGATGTAATTCAATAGATTTTATTTTTTAATTGCTATATATTATGTATTAACAGGCCTAATCATGATTTATTCATCATGTATATGTTTTTCAGTTTTATTTATATTTGTAGAAGCGTATTTTGATTAACATGTGTAATCTCAAATTCTGGATCTGGGAAAATTCTATAACGTGCGACGAACACCGATGAACACCACTAATGATGAACACCGATGAACACCACTAATGATGAACACCGGTGAACACCATTAAATTAATTAATAAAGATTTAAAATTTTAAGGATCCATCATATAATTAATAATTATTTTTAAAAATTCAATTAAATTATTTTTATATATTAAAATTTTATTTTTTTAATAAGGGTAAACTATATATTTAGTACCTCACATATTTCCGTATTTCTATTAAACCCTCATTATTTAAATATTATTTCAATTTGACTCTATTCTTTATAAAAAAAATAATTTAACCCTTAACCCTCAACCTAAAACCCAAAACTATTAAACCTTAAACCCTTAAACTCTTAAATATATACCCTAAACCATATACCATTAAAAATAATTTCACCATCATCGATTCAATTCAATTCAATGAATTGTTAAATTCTACTAAAAATCAATTAAATTATTTTTTACATATTTTTTTTTTTTGAAATGAAGATCAAACACCATGAAAATGGTGTTTTATTTATTTCTAAACCAGTTGTTTATTTAGACAACATGATTGATGTCCAAAGATGATGTTCTGCACTCAAGCTGCTGCTTCAGCAGCTGATGAGACTTTCTGGATGACAAAAACAGGATCTCCCCACTTTAACCACCTTCGAGTTCCCTTCAGTGCTTTCCTTGCAAACCAAGTTCTGCCCAAAGTAGATCCTCCCCTGCTGTTTGTCATTTGGTCGCAAAACCTTATCCGACCTGACTTTCATAAGAGTTTCATTTGGCTCCGGACCAGCAATTGCGGTGTCTTGGTTGATTGAAGGTACCTTACAGCGGGCACATAGCTTTACACCGTCAAATGAAAATTTGGCCATTTTTTTAGCGGAATTCAACAATTCATTGAATTGAATCGATGATGGTGAAATTATTTTTAATGGTAATATGGTTTAGGGTATATGTTTAAGAGTTTAAGGGTTTAAGGTTTAATAGTTTAGGGTTTTAGGTTGAGGGTTAAGGGTTAAATTATTTTTTTATAAAGAATAGAGTCAAATTAAAATAATATTTAAATAATAAGGGTTCAATAGAAATACGGAAATATGTGAGGTACTAAATATATAGTTTACCCTTATTAAAAAAATAAAATTTTAATATGCAAAAATAATTTAATTGAATTTTTAAAAATAATTATTAATTGTATGATGGGTCCTTAAAATTTTAAATATTTATTAATTAATTTAATGGTATTCATCGATGTTTATCATTAGTGGTGTTCATCGGTGTTCGTCGCACGTGGTAGACTCATCCCTGGATCTGTCACTGAATTTGTATTATATTTTGATTAGCACAAATTTCTTTAGTTAATAAGATAGAAAGTGAGACCAAAGTAAATAAAGGATTTCATTCTTCATAAGGGAAAGGTAAAAATATGTCGCCAATCCATGTATTTTGACAATGTTTCAGATTTAGTCACTATACTTAAAAAATTAACAATTAAATTCTCCTACCTTTTCAATTAAAAAACCTAGTTCATTTTTTAGTATTTTCCCAAAAAAAAAACTTGTCAAATCAAATTTTTTATAACCACATGTATTAAATTTATTGGCTGAGTAATCTGAGTTAAGTACTGCAAAGACCTGTTATGTGGGCGATCATCCCAACCCAATTTGCTCAATTCACAATATCAGCATTTGAACCTCTGACTTTTCTTAAGGGATTTAGTACAGTAGAACATTTATAAATTAATAACCTCTCTAAAATAATAATTTTTTCGGTCCCGACTTGAGCCCAAGGTCTAAATTAATAATTTTGATAAATTAATAAGATGATAATTTTTCGGAAGACCCTTATATAGATTTATGGTCCCTTCAATATTATAAATTAATAATTCTATAAAATTACAAATATAACTAGGACAAATTAGTAAAACATGATTCTATTGTTTTTTTGTTTCTTCTTAAAATTTTAATCTAGCTGTATTTCGTCTCTAACTTTTCTTACTGCATCTAAAATTTCCGGTGTTGCGTTCTCATATTGCAACAAAAAGTTATGAATAGTTGTTGCCGCTATGAGTGCTTCCTTCCGCGTAATTGGTTGCAAAGACATTGTATCATCTTTTGTGTAACTAGTCAATATAATGTATATTCGTTGAATCGAAAAAATCTCTTTAAATTAATAAATTATTAATTTGTCGATTAATTCATCTTTAAATTAGTAAAATTACGTAGTCCGACATTATTAATTCATAGAAATTTTACTGTACTTCATCCCACTAGACCAAAAAATTATTGGTTGTGAAATCAATTTTTGATTATGTTGCCTTCCTATGATATCAAATAGAATTAATGAAAAATAAACCGTTCAAGTTGACAGATTTTAACAAAAATATTAATTGTGTTAACAGTTGGACAAAATATTTTTATATAAATTTAAAATAAGATATTTAAAAAATCAAATACAAACATAAAATTTCAAACTTTTCTCAATGAACTACTTTCCAATTTTTCAAAAAATCTAAATTTCCTCCATTTTTTCTTGTTAGGTTTCTTAATTATTGATATTACATAATTATTGGCCATGAATGATTTGTTTTTCAAAATTGAGAGAAGAATAATAAAAAGAAATAAACTTTATCAATTAGGTCACGTTGCTATCGCCCAAGTTTGTTTGGGTCAAAACATGAACTTACCAAGATCATCATGTAAAATTTTGACCATTAATTATTTTTGCTTTATCTTGCCAATTAAACCCTCTAGAAAAAGCTGATATTGCCATTGATTTTTCAGTTGGGAAATCTGAATTGATTTCCATGATGAATTCAATGTCTACCAAGGGATTTTCTTGATGTTAACATGCAAAAATAGAGTCAACTAATGCACAGATAAGCCAAGAACAGTGACTTAAATGAAAAGAAAAAAAAAAGCGAATCATATTTGTTGGAAAATAAAGCTTAACCGTCAAATAGATGTCCAAACTATATTATTTTTTTAGTTAGGTGCTAAACTATTTTTCGGGCCAAATAGGTGCCTAAAATTTCATTTCGTGACCCATTTAAGGTTCTCTGTTACTTTTCACCATTAAATGCCACATGCCACCTCTAGAAAAATTTAAAATTATATTAAAAATAATCAAATTAATTAATTTTTAAAACATCTTTAAATTTTCCAGATCTTATAAAACAACCCCAAATTTTAAAATCCATAAACCACTGAAACCTAAATCCTGAATTGGGTCGATTCCGTCGTCAATTGCCACGCCGCCGCCCACCACATCGGTCGTTGGACTATCACGACTATTTCCCCCACCACCCGTCGCCGGAAATCGACCGACGCCATGAGAATCGACGAAATTGTCGAATGGTTTTTTCGAACGAACGACGGCAAGAGGGGCGATAAACGGCGTGTGGATTATTCGGAGAGAGGAGGGCACTTCATTCTATCGTCGGCAACGCGGCCGCCGCCGGCGAGAGTGTCGGATTTGGGGGGTTTAGGAATTTGAGGACTATTTTGAGAATATTTGAAAATTTTAGAATATATTTTTATTTTCTTTTATTAATTTTATTTATTTTTAATATAATTTTAGATTTTTTAGGAGGTGACACATGGCATTTAACGGTGAAAATTAACGAAAAACCTTAAATGTAATTTCCACCGTTAAATAGGTCACAGAATGAAACGTTAGACACCTATTTGGCCCGAAAAATAGTTTAAGCACCTAATTGATAAAAAGAGTATAATTTAAGTAACTATTTACCTACTAAGCCGAAAATAAATAGGGAGCGAAAGTGAGTAGGATGATGAGTGCAAAGAGACAAAGAATAACATGTTTTTGAATAAACCCATTACAACCTACCTATATTGCCCTTTCATTTCATTCCATTTCCTTACCTTTCCCATATGAGGTAAGTGCTATGTAATGCTCCAAAGTAAAAATAAAAAATCCACATGGCTAGGGATGGTTATGGGTCGGACTAAATTTTTGGTTCATCTGTACTCGCTTCAGACTTGACGTTTGATGATATTTCACTCAACTAAAATTTGACCCGAATTTTAAGATATAAATATGATTCTGATATGGCCCGACACAAATATGTTCTCTCATTTTATTCGGCAAAATAGAGAGAAAATTAAAAAAAATATATAAAGAAGGCCATTATAATAATTATACTATTTTTATTCAACAAAATAAAGAGATAATTGAGAAAAAACATATAGAAAAATTATAGTAATTTTACCTAAATATTTAGAATAGAATTATACTATTATATCAGGTCGGATCGGATATTTTAACCCTAAATTTGGACCTAACTCAACCCAAACTTAAATTAAAAAAAATAACCATATAAAATTAGGTCGGGTCGAAACCTGTCGGGTCAAGGTCAAATGACCCTCAAATGTTACTCCAACCGATAAAGGTTTAACTTTTAAATTTCTTTTTTTTGAAATATATATATATATATTCAAATATCGGATTATTTTGTTTTCGATAGATTGGATCAGACTTTAAAAAACAAAATCATTTTTTTTACCATATAAATTTCTCTAATTCATTATTATTATTAGTAGTAGTAGTATTTTGTCTTTCTTTCTTTATTGCTAGAGGGTTGGGAAACCATAATCATCCCAACAAGATTTTGTAGCTGAGCTTTTTACAAACATGTAATCTGAGAGGATGACTATTTACACATTAATCTCTTTAGTCATGAGTGCTGTTTTTTCTATCCCCTTTCTCTCTCTTTCTCCTTAGGTCAATATAGATGGGCGTCAAAAATATTGGAATCCATTAATTTTACACACAATTTTCTGAATTTGTGACCTTATTGGCCATTCAACTATCCTTCTATTAAGGATTATGAGTATTCTGCCTCTTTCGATTCGGGTTTTTACTTAATTATTTACGAGAGGCAACTTATGAACTCAAAATTCGAGTTTTTAATTCTGATATTAATTTTAATATATGATCATGTCGAAAAATAACAGATTAAATATAACAAAGACAACCGAATTACATGCACATTTGCCTCTTGATACGTAATTTCCTCTTCACTCATTGCCAATGTCTATGGATTGATCAACGATGATGGAGCGCCAAGTTTGAGCATATTTTTCGCGAATGTAATATTGTTGCGGATGGTATGACTAAATTCTTTCCTCTATGAGCGGAGCTACATTAGAGAATGGGGTGTCTCATGACACTCCAAATTTTTTAGAAATTTTTTACTATATAATTTATATATAAAAAATTAAAAAAATATATAAATGACACCCTTTTTATAAATAAAATAACATCTCTTTATAAATAAAACGACACAACTTTATAAATTATTAATCATTCTTAAATACCGCTAAAAAATGACACCTCTTAAATAAATTTTTTGCTCCATACTTAATTCCCTCAAGACAACTATGATGCTCGTTCCTTCGGATGAGATTCTAAAGCTTTTGCATAATGATTGTAATCACTGATGCCTTATTCGCCTAGCGTCTTTGATTGTTTCTTTTTTCTATCTCCTATTATAAAAAAATAAAATAAGTTAATTGCATCACGCATCCCTAAACTATGATATTTAGTCTAAAATGGTCCCTTAACTTTTAAATATTCTAATTTCACCCAAACTATGGCTCCCATTCTAAATTGGTTCACAAACTTTTGAAAATTTTATTTTCATCCCCAAACTATGATCCGCATTCTAAATTGGTCCCCAAACTTTTTGAATATTCCAATTTTATCTTCAAACTATCGTTTATACCACATCATATTATTACATAATACACATGAGTGTTTACGCGACAATTAACAATTTTTATAACATAATATATGATTAGCATATACTGATAATTTGGGTATGAAATTGGAATGTTCAAAAAAGTTTGAGGGTCAATTAAAATTAGAGTTATAGTTTGGGGATGAAATTGGAATGCTCAAAAGTTTGGGGACTAATTCAGAATGAAGGTCATACTTTGAGGATGAAATTGAAGTGTTTAAAAGTTCATAGACCAATTTAAAATGAGAGTCACAATTTAAGATCGTATGGTACAATTAACTCTTTTAAAATAGTTTATTAATTATATTTCGACCCTAACTCCGACCCTCGATCTCTCGTAAAAAGAAAAAAATAAAGTTGCATGAAATTTTTTTAACAAGCTTTTAAGCTCGGGCAGTGGGGGTTCTGGACATGCACGATAGAAGCGACCGCACAAGGCCCCCAATAGAGTGGGGCCCAAAATAGAGAATTTAAATTAAATTAAATATTTGTAAAAAAATTATAGATTTATATATATAATTATGTGTATATATATAATTATGTGTGTATATAAGTTAATTTTTTATATTAAGGTTTTTTTCGAAAAAAAATAACTTATATCTCTTATTGATTATAAATTAAGGGCATCATTTTAATATATTGCACAGGGCCCCTGAAATTTTTGAACCGCCCCTGAACTCGGGTACTCAAACTGAGAAAATGACTAGTGGTGGACCAGAGTAAATCTATGGATTAGGGGAATCTAATTATGATTAGCATTTGTGATTAAGATATATTTTTGTATTAATATAATGCAAGGGTTCACGATTAGTGTGGTTGAAAACAGGATTTTACAAAAGCAAACTCACGTAGTAATAAACAGAAACTATAATCGAAGTGAAGACCAGCAGTTAAACTTCCATTACATTATTTTTGGAAGGTAAATTCATATTTTTACACAGTTTTTTTTTACTTTTTAAGTCAATGATTGGAAGATGAAAGTGGGTTAAACTTTTAGGGTAGGTAAAAACATCTTGATCTGATATCTTTTTTTTGACCAAGATCTTGATCTATATCAGCATAGTCAATCATGTGACACGGATTAATAGGACAGTTAATTAATCTTATCATCTTGAATTTGAATTATTATTATCACTAATTTTTCGAGAAAAAACTTTAATATTGTATTTTTAATTTTCCCCCCTCAAAATATGATACCACCCAGATTATTTTTTAAAATAGTGTTGTTTTTACAGTAAAAATAAAGTCGGATGCATTACAATCTGACTTTGAATAGTAAAATTTATTTTTATGATTAAAAAATCGAAATTGGAGGCATTACAATAAGACTTTAGACAATGTTTTGCACTAAAGTCGAAATTTTCTGTCACCGTCTTTAACATTTTTTAATTCAAAAAATAAGTTGAATATTAGATGAACAGTGAAGTCAGATTTCTTTATTACTAACTTTACTCTTACTATAATAGATGCTATAGATTACGAAATAATCTGACAAGTACTATATTTTTTTGAAAGGAAAATCAGCTGTCATATTTAAGTAAAGCTTCGTAGTTTCTTATTTAAAAATTAAATTGATTTGGATTTGATGTATTGAATATTTGCAGCATTTTTTTATGGAAAAGCTGATATCCTACCCACCATAGAATTGGAAGGTGCAAATGTTTGGAACCACTAGTAATTTCTGGTAAGATTTAGGGGCTTAATTTAATCCCATGCGAAACTACACGTGGAAGTTGAGCGTAAGTAAAAATAAAAAATATCTAAAATATAATGAAAATTTATAACTATTAACGTTAATTTAATACGTAATTTGAGATTATATAAGTACCATATAAAGAAAAGATTTGAAATTTAATCGAAAATTTTAAATAAAAGATAGATACAAATAAATTTGACTGTATCAGCAAACGAATCATAAAATGGATTAAACTACTAAAAGACCAACAACCGCAAATCAGAGCTGAGAGTCGTGAGAAAATCATCCACGAACGCAAACCACATATCCAAATCCAATTCGAGGGTCCAAAACAACGAAGATCAATAGGATAACCAAATAAGCGTCATCTTGATCAGTCGAGACGACGTCAAATTCAACCCTGAAAAATAAAATAAAAAGGCCAAACAACCGTGAATGAAGACAAAAAAAGTACCAAAAAAGTAAAGGAACACGTGTCACAAAAATAAAGTTATTCTTATTAAAAATTAAGTTAAACTACATAAATGACCATCATACTATTGGTAAAGTCTTGATTTGACCACCATACTTTTTTTCTGAAACAATTAAACCAACATACTATTAAATTGGGTGCAATATGACCACCAGCCGTTAGAGGTTAACGGCGGGGTGATGTGGCAGTTAAAAAATAGGGGTATAATTACACATTTGATCATTGCTATTTACTTCTTTTAATTTAGTCTTAATTTAAAAAAAATAAAATAAATTAATTAGGTGGTGACACATGTCAACACTTTAGTTATTTAATAAATTATTTATAATTTAACATATATAATAATTTAGAGATTTTTTAATTAAATTAAAAAATAATTAAACGATTTTGTATATGAAATTAAAAAAGTAAATGTAGAAAATAATAAGAAATATACTAAAGTTGGTGTTTCATATATAGCACAATATTGTGCTTAGTGTAGTGGCTAAGCCATTACCTTTACTCCTACACCTGCTTAGCCACTGCACCTCCCAAGTTTGATTCCCTTTAAGAACAGTTTGGTGTGTGTAACCTACTCATAAACTCTGACTAATTAGATTTAATTTTTTTAAAAAAATAAATATATTTTCTTTTAGAGTGATAATCTCAAGGTGGAATCGGTTAATCACCATATTGGGTTTGTTCCACGATCCTAAAATATATATATATATATATATATATATATATATATATTAATTCAGAAGAGTTGAGAGGTTATTTTTATTGTATGTTTCGTGAAGATAATAAATTTACTGATGGTATGACAAAGTTAATTTGTTTTGATAATTTTGAGAGTCGATATTTTTTAGTCTTTCGAACACGATTTTAATATTTTCGATGAAGATTGTAATAATCGGAGGCTCATTATGCCTCTAGTTCAATGATAGTACCCTATTTTCATAAAAAAAATTATTTATTCAATTTGACTTGAAAATTTAAAAATTTTAATGTAATTAACTCCAAATTCAAAAAAAAAACCCTCAATTCTTTCGGATTAAATCAAAATCTTTTCACC
The DNA here is from genome assembly GCA_958450335.1 of Hibiscus tridactylites. Classification (NCBI taxonomy): domain Eukaryota; kingdom Viridiplantae; phylum Streptophyta; class Magnoliopsida; order Malvales; family Malvaceae; genus Hibiscus; species Hibiscus tridactylites. The sequence goes on along the minus strand of OY288284.1, from coordinate 2,570,922 downwards.
CTTCTGCAAGCAAAGTTGACAACGCAAGTGCATGCTTTGGAAAAAAAAGCTGTAGCCTGTAGCAGTGAAGGGGTGACTTAATAATGTAGTGAAGGGCCAATCGAATGCACTTTCTGGTTTCTACAATCTGTTTCCTCTTCACATTTTGCATCTTCTGCAACAAAACCCCAATTTGATTACAAATCATTTGCTTCTTTGACTTGTTTTGCTCTCCTTATCACACAACACAAAAAGGGTTAGGCTTTTAACATGTAGGTGGCTAATGCACTTGGACAGTCGGGACCCGCCATGGCAGGCGCCGACGGATCCATGTGGTTCAGGGTGGGCACGTGCACACCTAAAATCTAAAATTCATTTGGTTAGTTATTGATTTTGTTATTGTATGCCCCTAAAATTAATGGTGAATCTAGAAATTATTTTCAGGGTTGGCACAAGTTAAAATATTTTTTAGAATGGGCACAAAGTCATACAAATTTTAAAATTTTAGGGTGGGCACAAATTAAAAAATTAAAGACTAATTCATAAAAGTTAAAACTAAATGTGTAAATTTTCAAAAGTTTAAGGTAGGCCTGGCCACCCAGCTCTGAAGTGAATCCGCCACTACCTGAAATCAATTACAAGAAAACCAATATGACAACGTCTATAACAGAATAAACATCAGCATCTAGTCAAATGCATGTGCTGATCTTACGACATTGCCAATGGCACTAGCCACTAGCACCACCCTTGAGGCCACCTATTTTTGGGATCCCATCTCGGAAACCATCGCCTCCTACTCGAACTCGAACCCAATGTCACCGTCTCTCTCCGTGGGAACATAAGCTTCTTCAGAAAGCCTCTTCTTCGACGGTTCGGCGTGGGGGCTTGTTCGTGTTTAGCCGGTTGAGATTGAAAAAGATCGGCATTGGCCGGAAAAATCTCGTCTCGGTTGCGAATAGAATTTAGGCGTGTATACCTTTGTTCCAATGACTCCTTTGGTATGTCTCTTGCTAACAATGGAGAAGCACCGCCCCAATTGTTGGTTCCCAAAGAAGGATGCTGGGGAGTTCTGAACTCCACAAATTCCCTTTGCCTCATTCCTCTTGATTTTTGTTCTCAAAAATAAGCCCCATATTCCAGGCCTTTTGTACCAGTATCTATGGTATCTTATATGTAGGGAGAAAATTCCAAGATCTGCATTGAGCTTATCTCCAATAATATTTAACAATTATTATCAAATCAAGAATTTATAGGAAGGAAAATTGATCTTTTATTTATTCAAATTCCAAATTTATTAGAGGCATTTAAAATAATTAACATGATTTTAGGCTTATTATTTTTTCTTGAAGAAAAGGCTTATGATTTTATTTGCATAGTAAATGGTAATTAATCAAAAGATTAGATTGTTTAAATTTGAAAAATAGATCCATATTTAAGCAAAAAAATTTACCATGTGGTAAATAACTTTTTGTGCTAAAATTACAGGTTTGAACTAATTTTAGTAGTTTGACCAGTCAAGAGCGAATTGGGGTGAAAGTGAAACCTCTCGCTTTAAAAAAGCTGCTAATGAGAGCTTTTTGAGTTTAGAAGTTTTGTCATAATAGTTGTAAAGATCATTTTACCCTCAACAATTAAAAAATCTTCCAACTAACATATGCTTCAAATATTATTTAAATTTAATAATTAATTAAATTATATTAAAATATTTATATAAATAATAAAATAATATATAAGTCATTCAAATATGCTTAGTAATGTTATATTTAAAAAATTAATTTTTATAATCTAATTAATGTTAATAGATACAAAATATTGATAATAACAAAATATTCAAATAAGTATTGAATATAATCATGTTCTTATATGTCATTTTGCTTGTTTAAATAATCAAACAACTATCAGCTATCAATTAATTTTTACCAAATATTTTTATACAACCAACTAATGCAATTCGTTAATTAAATCAATTATCTGCTATAAGCTAATGTAATCCACTATCAATTATCAGCTATACACTAATTACTAAATATGGTCATCGACTGACTTAATGTATGGAATATGCAGTATCATCCTCTAATTAGTGATAAATGATGTATTTAAAACTTAAAATTGCTTAAATTATGTGTAAATTGTTATACTATTAAAACTAAAGAGTTTTAACTTTTCGCTAATCCTTATATTAAAATTAAATCCACTACTAACACTAAAAGTTGTTACTAAAATCTTATATATATATATATATATATTTACTTTCCTGTTAACATTTGATCACTTCTTTAAGAAAAATTATTCAATATATATACATGTAGCATTTAGATTACATAAGTTTTTTTTTGTTTGAGCGGTCAAAAATTTAATTTAAGATTTGGAGTTTAAGAATTTAATTTGTAGAGTTTAAAATTTATGGTTAGAAATTAAGACGTTAAATTAAGGATTTGAATTTTTAACATTAACTTGTGAATAAAAAACAATCCTCTTTTAAGTAATAGGTCTCTCTCAACTAATTTGAAAATGTTATTTCCTCCATTCAAACAAACCAATTCCAGTGTTTTTCTCCAACAAAAAATTATTATACCAACCATAACAGTCGAATTGAATTTATATTTTATTTTATTGACATCTTGAGATTGAAAAAGATCTCCATTGGTGGGAGAAAGTAAGGGTAAACATTCGATCGAATCGAGTTAAAAAAAATTTAACTAGTCGAGTTTACGAGTCCTATTTTACGAATCAAATTTTATTTTAATTTTTTTATTCGAGTCGAGTTTATAAAATTCAAGTCAAATCGAGTTTTTGAGTTTATGTATAGAGATTTTGATTATAGTTTAGTGTGCAAAATGAATAATTTAAGGTTTATGGTTAGAATTTAAAGTTAGTTTAAGGTTCTAAGGTTTGAGTTTTACATATTTAGGGCTAGAGATTTAGTTTTAAAATTTTTTAACTTAAATCTGAAGGGTTGTGTAAATTTTTTTTACACAACTTGTATATCAAAATATAACTATATTATAATACATGTATATTTCTTCATATTGTGGCATATATATCAGACATAATTGGAGGATTCGATTTAAACTTAGAAATCGATGAACTAATTACTAATAATTTTGAGTTATTTAAATTTCTATTTCACAACTCAATTTTTATTTGAAAATTTTTTGAAATGGGAAACTTGAAACATGAATGGAGTTTTAGAGTCACAAGAAACAAAAGGAAGGCGATACTTTCAAGAATTGGATGCTGAAAACACGTCCTTTTTTTATTTTGGGGGAAAATATAATGTTTAGAACCAATCAAAGTTATGTCCTACTTGGTTGATTGATTGAAAGCACCAACATGGCTTCAAGCCCTCAAAACCCTGTCTTTCTCATCCAAAATATTAGTTTCTTTTTCCTTCAGGTATCTGTAAAACATTGTTAATCAGAAGTCGGAAAGCAATTTATCCAATTTATGCAGATACTGATTCACTGTCCCTCAGGAACGGAGCTAGGATCAAATATTGGGATCGAGGTCTTTAAGTAGTTAGTAATGTATGCAGATGTAATTCATGTTCTAAAATGGTGAAAGCAAAGAGAATTCAGAGAAAGCTTACTGAATGCAGAAGGCTCTCAGGTAGAATAGACAGAACACCACCGTCGTCATCAACGATCCTCTCTTCCTCGAATTTCAAGGACCTGGTACGAGGTGTCCGCCTTGATGAACTGAAAGAAACCCCATCAGGGCTCATGTAACATCTCTTTTGTGGCTGTAGAGTAGGTGTGGCAATCAACAGCTTAGCAGGAGTTGAATCTAGTTTTGCAGGAGTGGACTGGTTACAGCCAGATTCTGTACAGGACTTATCTTCAGTTTTCAATGGATTTATCTCTTTGATCGGAGTTGCAGGGAGGAAAAGTCTGGAACTTGGCTCACTTATGGCTGGTTTAGCTACAAGTTTAGTTGGGGTTCGAATTGGAGCCGAAGTCGTTACATCACTGTGGACCGATTTGCCACCACATATCTCTGCAACTTGAGAAACATTTGAACATTTTTCAACATCCTCTTGAGCTTTGCTAAAGGTTTTCCCGGAAAAGCGCTTCCGAAACGATCGAGATAAATGAGATGCTACCACAGGTAGCCGATCATCGGATGGTTGTGGTCGAGCTTCCAATTTAAGAACTTCACCTCGTGATGTCGGAATAGGCCAATTGATCATGTTCCACAGCGTATTTTGCTTCAAACGGCTGAATGGCTCTGGGAGATCTTCCTCAGGAATGTCACCCCCCTGAAAGCACAATAATTAAAGCCAGCCATTGAGCTTGTAACCTCAAGTTCAATTAGAAAGAGTTCATCAAATTATACAACTACAATCAGGGCCGTTTCGGAGATTTTCGGGGCCCTGAACGAAAACTAAAAAAATTGACCTCTATATAACAAAAGCATATCTTATTAGTTTGAACAATCAAAGTAATATTTTTAAGTACTACGAAGTAAGTAAACCGGAAAGAATACCTCAGGATGAGCCTTAAAATAGTCGGCAATTCGAGTTCGAAAAACTCTCCTCAAATTCATATTCTTAGTCTCAGATTCAGATTCAGATTCAATCGCATTGACAATGATACTAACGTGAAGATCTGGCTTCATACAACTGGTCTTCTCATCAAAGATCAGCATTCTCTTGATCTCAATCGCTTCCGGTAAAATACGCTTCAATTGGGCCAAATGGCCGTGTGAAAATCTCCTGAAAATCAACATCAAACAAACCCACCCCTAAAGTTAAATAAGTAAAGGAAGCAATTCACCCAGAATGCAAATAATAAAGCAAATCCGTGTTACCTATCGGTCAAGCACTCTACTTTGGGGCAGATGTTAGTAAAAGTCGGCATTGAACGCTTCAGTTTTAGCAGCCGAATTGCAGAATCCAGGCCATCGAAAAACCCACACAATATACCGTAGTTGTCAGGGAGCGCATCGGGATCAACACCGGAGATTTTGGGTGGGGGAGATACGGCGATCGATGAGTCCATGTCTGGTAAAATGACAAAAGAAAATCGAAGGGAGAGGGAATCGAGCGTCGGAGAGGAAACGGGGAAGTTTTGTGGCGGCGGAGGGAGCGGGGATTTACGGCGGAAGACGAAAGGGTGGGAGAATATAAGAAGGTTTTTCTTTTCTTTTATCGCGGGAAATCTAAGTTGGCATACTATTATAGATACTTGACACGTGTATTCCCGCCAAATCGACCCGTTACGTCCCGCGAGTTCCTTTATGGTATGTTTAGAGCCCATTTTCACACCCGTTTTGCTATACACATGGACTTATCGAAATCAGCCCGTACGACAAAAAGGCTAAAATGAAGAGAGATCCAAATTAGTTGGAAAAGCCTCTCCATAAACTAATGATATTAACGAATTTGCAGTATTCGATTTGAATTATTATAATTATCAATCTGATGATTCACGGTGAGTCTAGGGTACATCAGGATTATGGTACGAGTATGGTATGACACCAACCTGGTGGTCATCACGACAAGTTTCGATACTTGATACCAACTTAAAATGTTATCAAAAGTGACAAGTATCGATACTCGTAGTCAAATTCCGATACTTGTTACGAATACCACCAAACTAAAATGTTATAAAAAAATATAATATTTTAGTTTGGTAGGTAAAATTTTAGGTTATGTATTTTGTAATATTTCAGTTGGTGCCTGTTAGCAGACTAAAAGGTCGTTGGATGGTTAACGAGCTAAAAATGGTTAGCTAGGCTGTTAAGATTGTTGTAAGTTGTTGGGCTGTTGAGAAACATTTATTCATTATTTTTTTTTATGTATGGGCCAAGTGAAAATTAAGTCTGCTTTTGAATAAACAAATTATATTTTTTTTTGTTGTCACTAAATTTTCATCCTAACTTTTAATAAAAGAAAAAAGAAGAAAGAAAAAGTCAAAAAAGAAAATATAAATATAAAAAAATAAAAATCCTTTTAAAAGCTTTTTTTTAAAAAAATAAAAATCTATTTTTTTAATAAAAAAACCTTTTTTCAAGAAGAATCCATTTTTTAAAAATAAAAACCCATTTCTTTTAATAAAAACCTATTTTTAAGAAAAATTTATTTTTTAATAAAGCCCATTTTATGTTGAAGCCTTTTTTAAGGTAAAAAGTAAAAAGAAAAAAAAGAAAAGGGAAAAATAATATTAATTATGGTGTTTAATAATTATAAAAAGGAAATAAAATAGGGTAATAATTAAGTGTGAAAAAAGAAAAAAAATAACAACAAAATGGGTCAAAAATAGTAAAAAAAAGAATATATATACATAAAAAGAGAGCGAGCCTGTGCGTCACGCACTGACGCGTGACGACCACGCGCGCGAGGCTGGGCTCTCCAAACCCTTGTCGCGAATGAAGATGGTCGTCGTTCTCTGTCTACCGGTCGCGACAGCCGGCGTGGTTGGTGTCGTTCGGACCGTCTGGTGGCCGCCGTTCGTTTTCCACCGACCCTGCTTGCCGTCGTTGCCTATAGCCGTCAGAATCTGCAAAAAACCGAAATAAAATAATAAGCCCTAGATTCGAATTAAATGGGAAATTCTATCTCGAATTTGGATCAAAATTGATGATTTCTTGGGGGTTTTACCGGGTATCAAGTTTCTTGTCTGATTTTAGCTCCTATTTTGGGATTGAATTTATAATTTAGCTTGATTTTGAAGCTCAAAATTTAGTATAAAACCCCCCATTCACCCACTTGTTCAACACACCAAATTTGAGAGAGAAAACACTAAAAAGGGTTCAAGAAAAATCCGAAAAATTCTCTGAATTTTTCTTGAGTTGGCTGGAAATTTTTGGAGGAGAAATTCGAGTTTGGAGCAATTTTTCGGAGGCAGTTTAGAGCATTTCGAGAAGCTTTAGTTCGAGTTCATCGTTCGTCGATTTCTCGGTAAATTTTTATCCTTTCTTTGTTTTTTTATGTTGATTTTATTGTTGTTCTTGATTGAATTTTGGTGTTTTTGTTTGTGTTATTTTGTGATTTTTAGGTTGCTTTAACGTGGTTGGAAAATTGTTCACGATTTCGGTAACTTTTTTTGCTTTGAATTTCGTTAAAATTTCTAGTTTGATCTTAAACTTTTTGCATGATTTTAAAAATGTCGTTAAAGTAATTTTTGATCTTTAGAAATATAGGATTTAATTTAAAAGGTGTTTTGGATTTTAAAATGCATGAATAAAAATGAATAAATGTGGTTAATTAGAAAACTTGAATTTAGGGATTTAATAAGAAGAAGTAATAATGTGAGGTTAAATAGTAAAGGGCTTAATTTTAGAAAAATAAAAAAGATTTTTTTTGTGAAATCTAGTTTTAAATAGTAGATGGGAAAAATGATTTTAGAAGAAAAAAAAAACATAAAAACACTTTTTAGGGAAAAATAAGTTTTCAAGAGAAAAAATAAAGGGTTTTAAAGTAAATTAGGGTCTAGGATGAAAAATGATTTTTTTAAAAGAAAAACTTTAAAAGATGTCTTAGGGTAAAATAAAATTTATTTTCTAAAATGAATTGTTTTAAAAGAAAAAAAACTTAAAATGGAAAAAATAAAAAAAATGAATTTAAAAAAAGGTGAAAATGCTTTTCAAAAAAGAAAAAAAATACAAGATGAAAAAATAACATGAAAAAAAGAAAAAAAATATAAAAATATAAAAAGGGTTTTAGCTTAGAAAATGATAAAAAAATAAAAAGAAAATAAATGCTTTTAAAAGGAATAATAAAAAGGTAAAAATCAAAAGAATAAAAAGTTTGCTCCCTTGTTTTAAAAATAGGTGAAAACTTAGGATTATGGACTAAAGCTTAGATAGAGACTTGTTTTGTTGAAAAATGTTCTTCATAAAAATAAAATACACTTAAGCATATTTAAACCTTAACTTAGGAATAAAAGACTTAGATGTTTTTAGGGTTTTTAAATAATTGACATTGGAATTAAATAAAATGCTAAACACACTAAATTTTTTTTGTTGCTTGAAAAGTGAAAACATCTCCCGGGCGATAAGGCCGTTAAAATAGACTAATATTCATTAAACAGACAAATAAAGTCGAACCTTTTTGAACTTGCAAATTTTAGTTTTGAAAACGATTTTAAAACCAATTAGGTACCAATTTTGAGCGTCGTGGGGGTGCTAACCCTTCCCCACGCGTAACCGACCCCCGAACCTGTTTTCTAATTTTTCACAGACCAAAATCGTTGTTTTATTAAAACCAAAAAATGTTTTATTAAAATAACCCTATTTTTAAAAGTGATCCAATCACACTTTTTTTTTCAAAAAAAAAAAGATTGGGGGCGATACCGTTGATTTTTGAAAAGTTTTTTTCCAAAAAAGTCGAAGCCTCCTGTAAAAAGGCGGTTGCGACACTTTCATATTCTCTTCATATTCTTTTGAAACCTTAGATTTCAAAACGATATCAATTGTCGGCGAACCTGTGTTCTTCACTTTTTTTAAACTCTTCATTCTTTTGTTTTCTATTTTTTTATCTCATGGCTTTATCTGGAAATTCTGTCGCCGTTTTCGGTGTTGTCGCCTCCTCCGAAGTGTCTGGTTTCAGCTCGATGTCGAACAAAGGCTTTACAAACAAGCGAGTCAACATCGTGCTCGATAAAATAAACTTCTTTCTCTGAAAGTAACAAATTCTTTTAGCCGTTCACAGTCATCACCTCGAGAAGCTTTTTACCGTTGCACTTAAGTCGTCGCTAGCCACTATCCTTTCTAAATTTGAAGAAAAAATCAAGAATGAGGATTACGAGGTCTTCATCGCTAAGGATAGTGCGTTAGCTTCCTGGATTCTGTCCACGATTAGCCCTTTACTTCTCTCTCAATTCGTTAGGGCTGAATCGGCTTTTGAAATCTGGTCTACGGTTCTAGAGTTCTTCTCCAGTCAGTCTACTACTATCGCCATGAGTCTTCACTACAAGTTGCAGTCCATCCAGAAGGGTGATCAGAGTATGAGAGCCTACATATCTCAGGTTAAAGAAATGTGCAATATGCTTGCGTCGTGTGGAAGTCCAACCTCAGATCTTGAGAAGTTTGCCTCTATTCTCAGAGGGCTTTTGATGGAGTATCAGTCGTTTGTGGTCGTGATTACTGCCAGCCAAGCACCGTTTACCTTAGATGCAGCTATCTCTGTGTTGTTTGATGCCGAGACTCAACTTAATAGCTTCAATCAGTTTACTGACCTTCCTTCCAGTGTAAATGTTGCTCAGGTTACTAATACTAGTGGGACCAGTGTTGCTCCAAGGGTTGACTCGATTGCCACCAGGCCGTATCGACATAATTCCGATCACTGAGGAAGGGGCAAGACTAGGCGGATGCGTCCTCAGTGTCAACTTTATGGGAAGATAGGTCATATGGTTGATCGATGCTGGTATAGGTTCGATGAGTCATTTCCAGGGGTCACTGCTCGCAATAATAATCATAAAAAAGATGAGTCAAATGTTGTGAACTTGTGTGCATTCGAGTCTAACGGTTCTAGATGTACTTGTCACTGTGCAAGAGCTGGATCTTAGAATGCAGCTGGTATGTCCAAGGCACAAGCAAAGGGTGGTTTCTAGACTCTAGAGCTACGCACCATGTGACTCCGGATTCTACAAATGTGGTGGATAGTTTGGATTACTCTGGCCCTGGTAAGTTAATTGTGGGTAATAGAATGGGTCTACATATTTCTAAAATTGGTTAGTCCTTGTTACTTTCTTCTCCACCACTCTTATTGAATGATGTTTTACATGTGCCCAAAGTGACTAAGAACTTGATTTCTGTTTCGAAGCTTGCTAGAGATAACAAGGTCTTTCTTGAATTTCATGCTAGAACCTGCTTGGTATGGGATGAAGACACTAGAGCTGTTATTTTGTGAGGTGTTGAATTTGGTGGCTTGTATAGGTTTCATTCTGCCTTGAATATGACTGCTAGTAGTCATAAATGTAACATAGCTGAGTTACATATTGTTCAGAAGTCTACTGATGTTTATAACATGTGGCATCATAGACTAGGACACCCCTCTTTTGATACTTTGTTACAAGTGTGTAGAGATTATAATGTCCACATTGATTCTTCCATCAATAAAATTAGTAATGTTTGTGTTTCTTGTAGATGGGTAAAAGCTATAGGCTTCATTTTACAAATTCCACCACTGTGTATAATGTGCCATTTCAGTTAGTATTTACAGATTTATGGGGGCCTGCACAAGTTGCCTCTCAAGATTATGTTTATTATGCCTCCTTTGTAGATGCTTGCACCCATCACTGTTGGGTGTATCTCTTAAAGACAAAATCACATGTTGTAGTTGCTTTTCAGGCTTTCCAACAGTTGGTTAAGACTTAGTTTGGAACATATATCAAAGAATTGCAGAGTGATTGTGGTGGAGAATTCAGAAGCCTTTCCACCCTGTTGAACAAAGCTGGCATTATTTATAGAGTAACCTGCTCTCACACATCCCAATAAAATAGAGTTGTGGAGAGAAAGAACAGACACATTGTCGAGCTGGCCTTGACTCTATTGGTTCAAGCCTCACTCCCACTAAAGTATTGAACTTATGCTGTAATCACAACTGTTTACTTAATCAACAGACTACCAACCAGGGTTCTACAAGGCAGATCACCATATGAAACATTGTTTGGACAAAAAGCCTCAGTATGAATTAATAAGAATATTTGGTTGCAGATGTTTCTCACATCTTAGGCAATTTAATTCTCATAAGCTCTCTTATGGATCACTTCTTTCTACCTTTTTAGGATATAGTCCAATGCATAAGGATTATCACATTTCTCGTCATGTAATATTTGATTAAAGTGTTTTTCCCTTTACAAAAGTTAAAAATAGTTGTTCATATGAGACTTGTGCCTCGGCTAAGAATGGTGAATCCGTTCCCATTCAATTGATCCCAGGAATAGAGCAGCTGAGAAAGGTCAATGATACTGGTTCTGCTTGCCATAGGTCTCCTGTGCTCACATAAGCAGATGTACCTGCACCTGAACCTGAGTCACCTACAACAGCTACATCCCATGATCAGTCACCTGAACCTAAGTCACATGCAACAACTTACACCACATAACCAGTCACTTGAACCTGAGTCACCTACAATAACTACACCACATGATCAATCCCTTGCACCCGCGACACCTACAACACCTATATCTCATGACCAAATATCTGAACCTGAACCACCCAAGTCTTCACCTGTTGCAGTTGTTCATGTTGTCTCTGTACTTGGTTCCTCTCTTGCTGGTTCGTTGCAAGGCACTTCAAGGGCTAATGAAGGCTGGTCCAATGGCTCTACCCCTACTGCACCAATTTTGGGAGAAGAATTGACCTTCACTGATGTAACCCCCTCGTCCCGGTCTGGCCGAATGACCGGTCCGAGTGGGCCACACGGGGAAAACCGAGTGAAAATCCCTAAGAGTTTCTCCCTCGATTAGCAACCCTATAATTTTTTTCCATTTTAAATCTTGTCTAGATGATTATTAAACCGTAAGTGATCATACAGCGGAATAACATATGCGAAACAAATCAAACGAACTCAAATAATCATGTTACAGCCAAATTTTAAACTTTACTACAGGTGGTATCGATACACCTAAGGGGTGTATCGATACCCCTTGACCAGGTCAACTGGTCAAAGTCAACCCGTAGAGGCCGTATCGATACACCCATGGAGTGTATCGATACCCTCCCAACGTTTGACTTCCCACGGTCAAAGCTAAGATGACGGTATCGATACACCAGAGACCGGTATCGATACCGAACTGGACAGTAGCTTCAGTGACCAAAATAGTATCGATACACCTCTCAAGTGTATCGATACACGGGCCTGAAACAAGAAGGTGGTATCGATACCGTACCAACCGTATCGATACCCCTGCACAGCAAAAACTTCCAAACTCAGCTAGGATGAACAAGACTCGAATCTAAATGCAATTTAGGACTTTCCTAGACCCCAACAAGCATTCATACAACATTTACATACCACTTTATAGTCATACAAACACCCAACATGTACATACATCAAGGGAACGTGCAATTGAATCAAAGATGACACTTAAACAGCCAAAAACTCATACTTCAACATTCAATATAAGGCAAACTCAAGGGCACATAACCAACATTCAAATAAGCAATTTAGGCATGGATTACAACTCAAACATGGCATCGCAAGCCATACAAAAGCAACATAGCATGAAGTCTAAACAAGCTCCTAAACAACCATCAATCATCCATCAAAAGACACATGTCCCATTGCTTAAACTATTACATGTTTAAAAGCCATACTTGATGTACTCAAGTCAACAACCACACTTGGAGGCCCTCCACTTGCTCAAGCAACCCACGAACTAAGGATCTGCAATGTTGAACAAAGAGAGCGTAAGCAATGATGCTTAGTGAGGGTAAGCTCTAAAAACAAACCTCAACATCGCAGGGTCTGAGCACGATCTAGCCAAGGTAAAACACAATCATACCAAGGGTTCACAAGAGCCATGAAGTAAAGATGCATGTGCAATACACAATATAAATGCCATGATCATAAGTTTAACTTCATAATACACATAAGCACATACAAGCATCCCTCAAGGATCATAAACCTCAACATATTGATATACACATCAAACAACATTGACACCTAGCTAAGACCCGAATACGTGGATAGACATGTTGGAACTCACATCCACCAACCACATTACCTCACGGTGGGATTTCACTCATCACCGGTCTCGCGGAGGGGATTCCACTCATCCTCACGCCCCGTCGATGGGATTCCACTCATCACCGACTATATTTAAATACAATTCCGGGCGAACCCGTACTCCTCCTTGGTGACTCAACGCCACCAAGGCCACGCACGACTTTAGACTCATGTGTACACACTAACATCCTAATGATCGATCATTTGTATTCAAGTAAACTAGTGCCAATATTTACTCATTTCACATTACTCATTTCAACCAATTCTGTGCTTAGCACGTACTCACCAACAACCATCATCATGCATGTCTCAATCATCACAATTCATATTTCAACCCACATGTATAATACAATATACACAAGCATTCATACCACATTTCATACGAGACATACACAACTATATAATGAGTTCATCCAAGGGCTCTAGATCAAGCTTAGGATTAGGTGGGTCTACCAAGCCCAACCTAGTTCAAATACTCGAACCAACTAATTTAAAACCGTTTAAAACAACCACTCACCTAAACTCCCAAGCTCCAAGACCAAGCAAGCAATCACCTTCAACTTCCCGGATTCGATCCCAAAGCCTCTTCCACGTTTCCTCTTGCTTCTAGTCAAACAAAACACATACATTACTTCTCAACCCAATGATAATTCAACCATCAATCTACTTTGCAAATCACAACCCAATTTCCTCAAATTCCCAAACCACATAACATCTCAAAAACCCAATTTTCGGACTCCAACAACCATTGGCTAAAATACCCATTTCCAAGCACCCAAATGACTTCCAAAACATCCCAAATCACCCTCCTAACATAGGTAGACCACCAGCCCTTCAATTCCAACACTAAACCTCTCAAAAACCCAATTTTTCATACTTTAAAATTTGCCCTAAGGACCCACTACGAAATTTCATCCAAAATCAACCAAATTAAAATATGTTGTATATTTCATCATGACTAAACATATCCCCAAAACAATTTCTCAAAACAAATTGAAAAACCCCATCAAAAACCCAAATTTCCATATGAACCCTAATTTCCAAAACTCAATATTTTTGAAACCTAAAACAATAGATAAGTAGAGGATAGAGAGGAGGTTAAGAAAATATGTTTACCTCTTAATTTGATGTTGAAATCGATTAGCAAAGCCAATAGAATAGTAACTAGGGTTTTAGGAGAGTTTGAAAATGGGGGAGAGGGTTTTGAAATTGGGAAAGGGGAAATGAGGAGGAAGATGACAACTTTTCCATAAAAGTTGTCTTGCTTTATTTAAAATGTGGGTAAATCACAACTTTGGTCCCTCCCTCTATATTAAGATTCAAATAGGTCATTATTCAAAGTTGGTATATTTTAATTATATTTTATTTGACTCGAACAACAACCCGGCTAACTCCTAGACCCAAGACACGGGTGTTACAACTGAGTCTCTACATTAGTCTACTTCAGCTGATCAAGAATCCACTGTTAATAGACACTCAACGATAGCTCGAAGCAAGCTTGGGATATTTAAACCTAAGGTGTATTTTATTTTCGCTGAAGAAGAGATACCAAGTAACATTTAGGAGGCTTTGGCTAGACCAAAATGGAAAGAGGTTGTGCTAGCTGAATATGAGGACTTACAGAAAAATAGCACATGGAAACTTGTAAGCCTACTTGATGGCAGAAGTCCTGTAGGATGCAAGTGGCTTTTCAAGCTGAAAAAATGCATATGGCACTGTAGCAAGACATAAAGTCAGATTAGTAACTCAAGGTTTTTCCCAAGTACTTGGTAGGGATTTTCATGACACATTTAGTCCAGTAGTTAAGTCCTCTACAATAAATGTGGTGCTTGCATTGGCCATTGCAAATGGTTGGAGGTTGCGGCAGGTCGATGTCAATAATGTATTTCTTAATGGGGATCTACATGAAGAGGTGTTCATGAGACATCCTTTTGAGTTTGAGGTTTGTGCACCAAATGGTACTCAGCTGGTGTGCAAGCTTGAAAAATCTTTATATGACCTAAGACAAGCCCCAAGAAACTGGTACTCTAAACTCAAGAATTTTTTAGTTGATATTGGATTTAGAAGGTCAGTTGCAGATTCGTCTTTGTTTATTCAAAACAATGCTGGAGCATATACATATATTTTGATATATGTAGATGATATAATAGTTACAGAGGCGTCTGAATCCAGTGTTTCTTCAACAATTGCTCTATTAAGTAAATAGTTTTCCTTAAAGGACTTAGGAGAACTCAATTTCTTCCTGGGCATTGAAGTTAGAAGGTGCAGTGGTGGTCTACTCCTTAGCCAGAGGAAATATATACAAGAATTACTGGAACGAGCGAAGATGGATCAAGCTAAATCAGCTTCTACACCTATGGTTGTGTCGATGAAACTGAGTCAAAGTGCAAGAAGTCCTATTGAAGATGCACGTGGTTATATAAGTATTGTTGGCTCACTGCTTTATCTATGTCATACAAGACCAGATACCACATTTAGTATGTACAAGGTTGCTCAGTACATGCGCAATCTTTGTGAATAACACTTGAATGCTATTAAAAGAATTTTATGTTATCTGAATGGTACGCTACACTATGGGTTGGTGTTTAAAAAGGTTGAAGTGGACTCCAGTTTAATGACATTTGCAGATGTTGACTGGGGTAGTCACCCAGATGACAGAAGATCAATCTCAGGAAACTGTGTCTATCTGGATAATAGTCTACTTACATGGAGTTCCAAAAAACAAAAGGTGATTTCAAGGTCTACAATGGAAGCCGAATATCGAAGCATAGCCGAAGCAGCATCTGAAGTAACATGGCTTAAAACCTTACTTGTTGATATGGGTGTAAAGAAAAAAAGACACCTACAATATGGAGTGACAACACTGGTGCTGTTTTAATGAGTATTAATCATGTTTTGCATACTCAATCAAAACATGTGAATTTTGATGTCCACTTTATTCACGAAAAAGTTGCAGAGAAAGCCTTCAAGTAAACTATATACCTGCAACTCATCGAGTAGCAATGTGTTTACTAAACCACTAACCAATTCTTATTTTTTTTTGTTTCGACAACGACTCAATGTTTTAACGTTTAAAGAACTTAGAGAAGAAGAAGCAAGGAGAAAGTTAGCAGACTAAAAGGCTGTTGGATGGTTAACGGGCTAAAAGTGGTTAGTTAGGCTGTTAAGACTGTTGTAAGTTGTTGGGCTATTGAGAAACAGTTATTCATTCTTGTATATATTTATGTATGGGCCAAGTGAAAATTAAGTCTATTTTTGAATAAACAAGTAATATTCCTTTCATATTCTTTTGAAACCTTATATTTCAACAGTGTCGTATCCTAACCGTATAATAACCATGTTGTACGTTAGACTTCCGATGATTCATTGTGCACTGCAATTTTTATATATTATCGAGGCATGTGAGCTTATCAGATTAGTAGATATCTTGTATTTTTTTTATAGCAGTCTGATTTCATGGATGACCTCACTAAAGCCTTAAACAATTCGTTGCAGGGGATGATCATTAGTACAAGACAAAAGATTTAGCTGCAAGAACTTCATACAACTGCTAAAACATTGACCACAATTAACAACCAAAAAAGAAAAAAACAGACATTAATCAAGAGATGGAGAAGCTTGTTTCAAGCTGGTACAAAAACAAAACCTTGCCTGAATCTTATATCTTCCCACCAGAAACAAGACCCGGCAACCTCATTGTTCCCACTTCCAAAACCATCCCCGTAATCGATATCGGTAACGCCGTGTGCCAAAACCGAACCCGTATCGTTCAGCAGATTTTGAAAGCTAGCCAAGAATATGGTTTTTTCCAGGTAAAAACACAAGCTGAAAAAAGAAGAAAAAATGTTTACTCGGTTGCTTCATTGTTGGTCTTTGTAAACAGGTTATCAACCATGGAATTCCAGAAGATGTGATGGATCAAAGCATGGACGTGTTCAAGGAGTTCTTTGAGATGCCTGCTGAAGATAAGGCCATGCTTTATTCCCAGGATCCTGAAAACAGCTGCAGGCTCTTGACAAGCAGTGTAAACTATGGTCGGGAAAAGTTTCACCATTGGCGTGACAATTTGCGACACCCTTGTCATCCTTTGGAAGATTGTATCAAAATCTGGCCTCAAAAGCCAATTAGATACAGGTAAAAAAAAGTAAAACCCCTGAATTTTCTCACTTATAGTTATACTTATCCTTGTTTCGTTTTCTCAGTACAAAAATTTTGCAGGGAAGTAGTGGCAACATATTCAATTGAAGCAAAGAAACTTGGTTTAAGGATCCTGGAGCTAGTTGCTGAAGGCTTGGGGCTAGAATCTGGACACTTTGGGGGTAAATTAAGTGAATCTACGCTTCTATCGGCTAACTATTACCCGCCCTGCCCCGACCCGAGTTTGACTATGGGGATGTCTAAGCATTGCGATCCTCAACTCTTAACCATTCTCCACCAGGGAGATGTAAACGGGCTCCAAGTCTTCAACAATGGGGAGTGGATTGGAGTTGAGCCTTTGCACAATGCGTTTGTGGTTAACATTGGCAACACGTTACAGGTATGTTGTTTGTTTGTTCGAAAATCGAAAGAGTTTCGATTCATAGTTTACTGATTGGATTTTTGATGGTGGGATTGCATAGATTATCAGTAACAACAAGCTGAAGAGTGTGGAACATCGGGTTGTAACGAACTCGAATCGTGCTCGAACATCTGTTGGCTTCTTCATTGCCCCTTCTGATGACAGCATTATAGAGCCGGCCAAATCTCTTGTTGGCAATGCCGCAGTTTATAGAGCTTTTGAATTCAAAGAATTACTACTTCACTTCTTCCCAAACTTCGACAACAATGATCTGGTTATGGAGCGTTTTAAGTCGCAAGCTTAATCGATGGAAATCGTGTAAGAAACATGATGCAAACCAAGATTAGTAAAGAAGAATGCCGTTGAAAATTTTGAACTTTTTCACAGAGTAGACTTCGCCTGTCTTTTTTCGACGCCTCTACTTATAGCCCATCATTAAAAATAAGGCCATGTTAATGTTAAGAATGAGTAGTGCATGTAAATCTATTATGGGAAGGGAATGCTTCAAAGATGGGTTTAAAAAAAACCTTTCTTTTCTCTCCTTTTTGAATGATAAGATGACAAGATCTTCGTTCAAGCCACAATTGGTCAAGAGAATAAGATATAGAGGGTAATAGTCTAATAGAATTCGTCTATATTTTTTCTGTGTTCTTTTGTGTGCTAGCACATTCGTTATAGAAACGACTGCCAGTACAGGAATCTGATGCCTCGTCCTACTAAAGCACCTGATTGTTGGTAACTAATGCCATTGCACACTTGCTCATATTACAATTTCTTTATATTACAGGTACACAATGTTCCACAACCTTTTAATTTATGGTTGGTGGTCTGCATAGATTATCAGTAACAACAAGCTGAAGAGAGCAGCACACCGGGTCGTGACGAACTCGAATCTTGCTCGAACATCGGCTGCATTCTTCATTGCCCCGTCCCGAGATAGCATCATAGAGCCGGCGAAATCTCTTATCGGCAATGACGTGTCGCTTTATAGAGCTTTTGAGTTTCAAGATTTCCTGCTTCACTACTTCCCCAACATGGAAAACAATGAAGTGGTTATGGAGCGTTTTAGATCGCAGGCTTAATTGAGAGTAGCGTGATATTTTTATATGTTCGAATTACATGACATATTGGTTAATATATTTACCTTTTCATGGGTGCTCTTTCTAATTAAGTTATCTTTATTGTCCGAATTTGAATTTTTCTCATTGTTGGTTTTATTGGAGCCTGATAAAAAATTTACCATGTGTTTTGTCAATACAGTCAACACTTGTTGATTGATATTTTTATTTTGATTTAATGCAATTTTATTCTTTTACTTTTATAAAATTATTATTAGGTTCTCGATTAAGTTTAGTTCAATTAGCATTATTGTTGGTGCAATATAAAGAGGATGTGAGATCAAACATGTTTAAGCGTTCAATATAAAAAATCAATCTTGTGTGATGCCAAAATTATATGTTCAAAAAATATATTATAACACAATTTTCGTCTACCTTTGTAATAAATATATTAGATTGTTTGTTTCGCTCATTACTCATAAATCACATTTTAAACGTCTAGTTGGATATCCAGAATTTAAATTTACGGATATCGAGTAATCAAATATCCGATCCGAATGTGAAATAACTATTCGTATCCGATCCGAATTATCCGAAACATAAAATCAAATCGGATATCCAAAATTTCAGATCGAATTTTTTTACACACCCCTAATGTTCATGATCTACCTTACGTTGTTTCAATAAAATCTAGTTCATTGTTCTTAGTTCAAAAAAATATATTATTAACAATATCAAATTACAATATGAGAAATATGAATGAAAATCGTCTGCCCCAAACCATGCCGCTTTTAGTGCCTTCACTTTAAAAAAGTGGGTTTATGGTTTATAGTTTACGGTTAGGGTTTGGGGAATTATGGGTAGAGTATATTTTAAGGTGTAATGTTTAGGCTTTAGGATGTGAAATTTAGGGTTAGAGTTTAAAATTTAATTTTTTAGTATTTTTAGTACGAGACCTAGAAAGAAGCATGATTTGGGGTAGAAAATTTTTGTTCGATAAATATTATAAAATTAATGAGATATATTAATTGACCGAGTGCCCAAAAATACTCTTGTTATGTGAGTTTGAGTTTTAACATTTACCTTTGAAATGTAAAAGTTCCCTACTTAACCAAAAAATTATTATAAAATTAAAATAAACAATTTAATTATGCTAAAGTATTCCAAATTAAAGTGGAAAATTTGAAGTCTAAATTTCAGTATAGTAGAAGGATTAAAATCACACTTACACCTTTTAACTTTCAAGGCAAAAAGGTGGTGACCGAAAAGCTGGGCCTGCTGCTTTCAAGGCAAAAGGTCTGGGAATCAATGTTCTACAAAGGCCCATAAGTCTACAGATGGCAGGACCGTAATTAACTCGAATTCCATTTAAACTAAACGAAGACTGGTCGTTGGCCGTTGGTTTTTAGACGAGGAGCATCTCAACCGTTCAAAACAGATGGCACGATGAGCTCGTTGTTAACATTGGCAACAAGTTACAGGCATGTTGTTTGTTTGTTCGAAAATCGAAAGAGTTTCGATTCATAGTTTACTGGTTGGATTTTTGATGGTGAGATTGCACAGATTATCAGTAACAACCAGGGCCGGCCCTGGGTAGGGGCAGCAGGGCCCATTGCTCAGGAAAATTAAATATTGTATATTTTTGAATTATATTTAAAGATTTAATTTGTTATTAGGGTCTATTTTTTAATATTTGTTAATAGTGGTTAAGATTTTTTCAACATTTATTATTAAAGATCTACTCTTAATATTTTTTTTCTAATACTTGTTATTAGGGGCCTATTTTTTTATATTTGTTATTAAAGGCTGAGTATTTTTCAATATTTATTAGTATGGATCTACTCTTAATATTCAATTTTTTCTAATACTTGTTATTAAGGGCCCATTTTTTAATACTTTTATTAGGGGCCGAGTTTTTTTTCGGTATTTATTATTAGTTATCTCTTCTTAATATTCAATTTTTTTCTACTACTTGTTACTAGGGCTCCAATTTTTTCCAATATTTGTTATTATGGGCATAGTTTTAAGGTAAAATTTTGATATACATGCTGGTAAAACTAATTTTACACAAGCCTGCATATTTACATTATAAAACTCAAATTCTAAATTCTAACCCTAACCCTAAAATACTAAACTATAAACCTTAAACCATATACCCTAAATTCTCAACATTAATCTTAAATTCTAAACCCTACAACATAAACCCCTACATTATAAACCCTAAACTAAAACCCTAACCCCTAAAACTAAAAGGCACATGTAAACTAAAGTTTACACGGCACATGTGTATCAAAGTTTTTTTAATAGTTTTAAATTTTAATTTTTTCAATACTTGTTATTAGGGACCAATTTTTTCAATACTTGTTACGATGGACCAATTCTTAAAATTTAATTTCTTTCATTACTTGCTATTAGGGACAAAGATTTAAATAGTGACATGCAACCACAACAAGGATCATTATATGACGGTAGTGACATCATCTAAAACAGCGATATGTGGAACCATTATGTCCACAATAGCATATGTTATTAAAAAAAATTTCATAACCGCGATACTCGCAATAAACAAAATAACATCTATTATATTCACAATCATGGTAAACATAACATAACAGAAAATACGACTGTAACTATAATTACAATTTAAATCTTCAATTTAAGACCTATTTTTTAAGTTCGCCCCGGACCTCCAAAAACTCAGGACCGGCCCTGGTAACAACAAGATGAAGAGCGTGAAACATCGGGTCGTAACGAACTCGAATCGTGCTCACATCGGTTGGCTTCTTCATTGCCCCTTCTGAATTCTGATGACAGCACTATAGAGCCGGCCAAATCTCTTGTTGGCAATGCTGCAGTTTATAGAGCTTTTGAATTCAAAGAATTCCCACTTCACTTCTTCCCAACTTCGACAACAAGATAATATGACGCTTGTGTGACGATCGTGACGTACTTCCTTAACTAGGGAAGATTCGCAGTCAAGTATTGTTATGTCTCTTGTTACGTGACAGTTTACCGATATATTTAAAATTATTCACGGAGTAATTTATAAAATTTATTTTGTTCATCATTACTCTTACATCACTATTTAAGCGTTTAGTTGAATAGACACAAGAAAATTTTGACAATGGTTGTTGGATTTTTATGGAAGATAAAAGAACATAATCAGGGGAGGATTTGTTGTTTCTTCGTGCCCTTTAAATATTTATATTTTATTTTTTTTATTTGAGTTGTGTTTTATAATATCTACAATGAAATTCAATTTCATTTTAAAAGAATAAATTTATACGTAACCCAACAAATGTCATACTAAAAAAGTAGATGATGTTCATCTGAGGAGACACGAGTTCAAATTGCTCTATCTACAAAGTGTATGTGTCTTGTCAAAAGATTAAAAATATGCATGAACAGATATTATCAATCACCTTTAAACTATTCAAAAAATTACAAATCACAAGAAGATTTAAAATTGCATTTTTTTTAGAAAAAATAATGCCAACGATTAACAATATCAACTTACAATATAATAAACTTGAATCTATTATTAATAGGATAAATATTCTATACACAGACGGTGAAATTGAAAGTTTTCAGAAGTGCCTTAGTTTTAAGGTATATGAAGTTAGTTTATGGTATAGAGTTTAGGAGTTTAGGTGTAGGGGTTAAAATTTAGGGATAGTTGTTTCAATTTAAGATTTACGGTTATAATTTAAAGTTTATAAGTTAAAACCTAAATCCTCACCATATTACCTTAAAAACTAAACCATAACCTATAAACCCTAAATTATAACCCTAAACCTTAAATTAAAACAACTATCCCTAAATTCTAAACCTCTACACCTAAACTATTGAACCCTATACCCTAAAACTAAGGCACTTGTGGAAACTTTCAGTTTTCACCGCCAGTGTATAGGATATTTATCTTTATTGATATTATAAAACTAAAATAAACTATTCCAAATTAAAGTGGAAAAACTGAAGTCTAAATTTCAGCATAGTAGTAGGACTAAAACCACAATTACACCTTTTAACTTCAAGGCAAAAAGGTTGTGACCGAAAAGCTGGGCTTGCTGCTTTCAAGGCAAAAGGTCTGGGAATCAATGTTCTACAAAGGCCCATAAGTCTAAAGATGTCAGGACCGTAATTTAATTAACTCGAATTCCATTTAAACTAAACTAAGAATGGTCGTTAGCCGTTGGTTGTTAGACGAGGATAATCTCAACCGTTGAAAACAGGGGATGAAGATCTCTCTCTCTCTGTGTTTCCCATCAAATATAAACAAAAAGGAAATCTCTGACCTTTCTAGTGTTTTAGTTTAGTTTAGGTCTTTCTTCCAATTCCTGCAAGTCAAAGAAACCGATCCAGCATCCCAAGGTAAACTAATTAATGCTTCCAAAATGAGTAGGAATTTCTGAAATCCGAATCTATTGTTTTGCATATTTTGATTTGATTGAAAAAGAAGAAGAAGAAAAAAGGCTGTCTTTTTTAGAACCAATGCTGTATTTTTATGTTTGGGTTATGGGTTTATCTGATTGAAAAAGAAAAAGTCTGTATTTTTAGAACCAATTCGAAGTAATGGTTGCCTAATTACTAGAAAAAGTTTGGATCTTGATGCTTAATTAGACATTGGGTACTTGTTATTGTGCTTTTTTCCCTTAAAGTTTGAAACTTTTCTTTATTTTCAAACTAGAATATGCGTGTGGTTCTTTATTTTGATGCTTGGTGCCAATGACAAAGTCTCTTAGAGTTTGCATTTTTCATGAGGCAATGGAATTAAACAATTTAGTTAGTTAGTTTGGTTCAATGTGTTGAAAAATATTTAGGTCTTTCTATCTTTACGATTGTGCCGTCTTAAACCCGGATGGTGGTCGATGCAATATGCTTTACTTCGATGACACCGTCTAGATCTAATGCAAGGAGTTCATACATCAGCCTGGAATTTGCCAACTATCCTTTGAAATGACATTTTCAATGTCTAAAATCTTGAGCATGTTTTAAAATGTTCAGTGAGCTAATATATTGCTTAATATTCGCATCATGTTTGGTTGATCAGATTGTCGAATTTTTCCATATGTATCATGTTATGAACCGAACTTCAGTTTTTGACAGGTTTTTCAGATTTCAAATCCTTATAAGGTTTTGAAATGGAAAGAATTACTGGGAGACTGATCCAGATGTATGACAACATAGTTAATTTCCTGCGGAAATGCATTTTTCACATTGTTTCCGTTGGTCCCATTCCTAATCATATTGCATTCATCATGGATGGGAATCGGAGATACACTAAGAGGTGGAATTTGATGCAAGGTGCTGGCCATAAAGTCGGATATTCAGCTCTCATGTCTATGCTAAAGTACTGCTACGAACTTGGTGTGAGGTATGTAACAATCTATGCCTTCAGCATTGACAATTTCAAGCGAACTCCTGAAGAGGTTCAATCTTTGATGGACTTGATGCTAGACAAGATTGAAGAGTTACTCAAGGAAGAGAGCATTGTCAATAGGTACGGTATTAGAGTTTACTTTTCCGGGAACCTGAAACTCCTGAATGAACCAGTTAGGTTGGCAGCTGAGAGAGCTATGCTTGCCACTGCTAAGAATTCCAAAGCAGTTTTGTCTATTTGTGTTGCCTACACTTCCACCAATGAGATTGTGCATGCGGTTCGAGAATCTTGTGAAGAAAAATGGGATGAAATCTCTATACTCAATTCAGGTGCAGGGTATGAACCAGATGAAAATGTTAACCATATTAAACTTACCGATATCGAGAAGCATATGTATATGGCGTTTGCACCTGATCCTGATATCATAATACGTACTTCTGGCGAGACACGCTTGAGCAATTTCCTTTTATGGCAGAGTGCAAACTGTTACTTGTATTCTCCTCCAGTGCTATGGCCAGAGATCGGCTTTCGTCAGTTTCTATGGGTGATACTGAATTTTCAGCGGATTCAGGTTTATTTAGACAAGAAAAGGAAGCAGATATAGAATATTTCAAGATCATTATTCAAATCTCTATCACCTTCAGTAATAGAACAGATTCCAAGATAGGCTTGGACTTGTTTTTTCGTGTCCTTGCTGTTGTATACCGGAGTAAGCGAGTATACAATAAAATCAATTGCTTACATTTTGAGGAACTCCTTACATGGTAATAGCAATATGTCAGCAGGCAAAGTGCTTCTGTGTTATATATGGACACAATTATACTCGGAGAATTTTATTATGGTTTTGTTAGGGGTGTATAATTCGATCTGTTTACATGCAAAACTGATCCGTGTGCTGTTTCTTTCTAGCAGCAATGCTGTCAACTATGTTTTGTTATTTGGATTCGGGTTATCGTCGAATACAGGCATTGCATCTGATGTGCAGGGAAGTTTCAGTATCGGCCATATTTACGTGCAATACAGTCACTGAACTTTTGATGCATGCATTTCATCATTCTTAACATAGTTCCTAGTTTTATTAATCAGCTGTGCATGAGATTCTTCTGAAAAGAGAGAAATGAGGCTGTTAAAGAAGCAATGATAGCTTGGTATGTTGTTTGCAAACCTAAGGCTAAGGGCGGTTTGTAACACATCCTATCCGACCCCAACGTTACTCGAGCGAGAGGTAGGGTTGTGCAAAAAAATCCGATAAACCGAAACTGAATTCGAAACCCAAAAAAATTGATCCGAAAGTACGGTTAACGAACCGAAAGTTAGTTTTGGTTGGTATTTTTAGAAAAAATATATTTCTGTTCGGATACGGTTTGCAATTTTAAGCAAAAGTGTGTAACCGAACCGATCGGTTATATAATATATACTATATAAATATGCATATTTATACAATTATATTGGCAAAATTTTAGCGTCATTGTTAATTTATTGTTTTCCCTCAAATATTTTTTCGAATATTTTTATTGTCTTGGAAAGTAAAAAATTAGGGGTAATTTCTAGTATATTTTCTTCCCAAATATTAGAGGATTTATATTACTTTGGGAAGTAAAAAATTCAACCTCAATTGTCAATTATTTCCTATTCCTACTTCCCACATATTAATATTTTTCTTCTTCAAATATTTTAAAATTCAAACCCTAGCTTATTTTTCACTATGTTATTAGATTTTATTTTTTTAATAAAAAAGTAAAAAAAAACATTATTCGAACCGAACTGAATATTTCGATTAACCGATTAATTGGTTAATCGATTTAATGGTTAAGGTTTAGGGTCGAGAATTAAATAACCTAAATTTACCGGTTATCCGAAATAATTTTCTAACGATTAACTGAACTCGATTTTGCACACCCCTAACGAGAGGTGATATATTTAAATAATGGAGTGGAACTAATTCAAATTTGGATTCTAATTTCTATTACAAATCGATTTGTAATACATCAATCAATTAAGAATTTAAGGACCAAATTACAAAACATGTTAAACATAAGGGTATAAATACCATTCAAGCAAGTTGCAAGCATAAAAAAAAAATTTAGGTTCAAAACTGCTATTGATATTCAATGGATTTTTTTATTTGCTTATATACCATAACATTTTGAATAATTTGCAAAATGGTCATTGTAACCTTGTTTGATACTTTGCTATAATACTCAATATGACTTTTTTTAATAGAACATATGACTAATTATTTGCAAAGCTTTTCCACAATTATTATGAATACATACTTTGAATTATATGCTTTAAAGAAAGGAAAATATTTTAATACAAAATTTACACAAGTTTTTTTTTTTTAATTTTAAGGTTTAAGAATTTAAGTTAGATTTAGGGGTTAAGGGTTTAGTGTGTGGGGTGTAGAATTTAAGGTCTATTATTAAAATTTATTTTACGCAGCTTGTGTATCACAATATAACTCTTAAAGAAATAGTGGTTTTTTCAAACTCTATTAATCTAATTGAGATGTTTGATTTAAATTATTTAAGATTTCAGGACATAATTATATACTTAGAAATAAAATTATAATATTTGAGAATCAAATATTATGAGCAAACCATAATATCAGATTAAAGAAATAGTGTATCATGTAATCTCCTTACATTCTATCTTATTTATAATCTAAGATAACTTTATCTTAGATTTTTGGTCAATTCAACTTTTTCCCTAGTAAAAAATTTAAAAGTATACATAATATAACAATTTATTATTAATTATATTTATAATATTTGTTTTGTGATTTTTAATAATAATAAAAAGCTTAATGCAATTTTTACCCACTAACGTTTACTATTTTTCTCAAATTGGTACTTAAAATTTTTTTGGGCTCTTGTGTCTTTTAACGTTTGCACCGTTACCCGTTTTGTCACATTCTGTTATCTTTGTCGTTAATTTTTTTTCCAGTCAATCACATCACGCTACATTATCTCCTATTTGATTAAGTCAACCCGTTTGATTTAATTTAAAGGGTAAATGACATGTCAAGTATATCAAATTTATTTTTTATTCAATTTAGTCACTGAAAAATTTATTTTTACCTAAAATCAACCTTTATTTGTTTCTAATTTTTATACTTAGTCTAATATACAAAACGGTGAAGTCGGCCCACACCCTGGCATTCCGTCCAGTTCAATGGACTTTTTAGCGTCGGTTCATTTGCATGGTAATAAAGTGGAGCAAATTCCCAAGCTAGAGCAGGTGCCCTACCTCTTGCAAAGATTGTTTTAACGGTCAACTAAACCATGCGGCTCAACCAAAGGTGCTTAGATGGGCCAAAAAACAGAACGGGCCTTAGACCCCTATCTGATCAAGGGCTTAGATGGTAATTTTTTGTAAATTAGAATTGGGAGGAATATATTCTTTCATCACGTTGATTCCAAAAGAGCCAAATCCATCCTCGTTGGAAGAATATAGGCCTATAAGCCTGGTTAGTGGTGTGTACAAGATATTAGCTAAGGTCCTTGCAAATAGAATGAGGCAAGTGATGAATTGCATTATTAGTGAATCTCAATTCGCATTTATTCCGAGAAAACAAATATTAGACTGATAGATGATTGCAAATGAAATTCTTGATGCTGCCTTTAAAAGTGGATCGAGCAAAGTGGCGTTTAAGGTCGACTTTAACAAGGCATATGATTGCATCGATAGGGACTTTTGGATGTGTGTAATGAAGCACATGGGCTTCGGGGTCAGGTGGTGTAATTGGATATATCAGTGCATCTCAACTAATTTTATTTCTGTTCTAGTAAACGGCTCTCCCACAGAAAAGTTTAAAATATCCTGAGGGCTTCGACAAAGTTTCTCATTGTCTCCATTGTTGTTTAATATAGTCGGGGAATCTCAAAATTTAATACTGAAGAAGGCAGGGTCACTACAATTATTCTTTGGATTTTTGATCAGTTGTGGTTATGGTTCTGTATCCGTGTCCCACCTTCAGTATGCTGATGATCTACTTATATTCTGTGGAGCCTCTGTGGAACAAGTAAAAAATGTAAAAAAAGTTCTTAGAGTGTTTGAACTGGTGGCTGGTTTGAAAATAAATATAAAAAAGTAAAATTTTCGGCATCCATATCGAAAAATCAGTGTTAGAGCAATGGGCAAGCTCGATAGGATGTGTGCTTGGATCCTTTCCTTCAGAATATTTTGGGCTACCTCTTGGAGTGAAAAGAAATGTAATAGCAATTTGGGAGCCAGTAGTTGCAAATTTCAACAAAAAACTTGCTAGTTGGAAATCAAACTCAATGTTCTTTGGGGCTAGACTAACCTTAATCAAGTCAGTTTTATCTTCACTGTCAATGTATTTTTTATCCATTTTCAAAATGCGTGTCACAATTGGAAGGAAATTAAATAGCATAATGCCACGCTTCTTGTGGGATGGGTCAAATGACAAGAATAAGATACATTGGGTGAATTGGGGTGAGATTTGCAAACCTCTAGCTAATGGTGGATTAGGGACGGTGGACCTTGAAGTTAAAAATCGGGCCCTTCTTGAAAAATGGAGATGGAGGTTCAGAAATGAAGAAGATAATTTTTGGAAGAAGATCATCGTCAGCAAATACTATTCTAATCAAGTTTCTTTCCTTCCCTCTTGCAATATGTCGAGAATAGTCTTTTGATGTCGGCGCGACATTCTAAAATCGTTTTACAAAGAAGATGGGTTTGGTAATAAGATAAGAGATAGAATAGTTTATTAGGTAGGAAATGTAACCAAAGTTAAATTCTGGCAAGACTAGTGGCTAGGATGAATTAGCTAAAAAAGGATTAAAAGTTCAATTCTGTTTAGCAACATAGGGTTAGGATGAAGCCATGTGGTCCTGCAATCTAATTTGGGGGGAAGGGTTTTGATTTGTAGTGTTTGTGGGGGGTTTTCTATTCGGAAGCTTAGTACAGTCTTACACTAAGTAATACGAGGTGGGTCTTTATTCTTTTATATGTAATAGCAAATAGGAGATCGTTGTAATCTTTTAATAAAATTTCATGGGTGCTCTTTTCCTCCTTACGTTGTTGGTGTTGTGTTTTCAACTCGAAATTAGTAACGAAGGGGATTTTTCATGAGGCCCTTTATTTTTATCCAAAAAAAATTAATCCAATATTTGTTATTATTAATAATATTATTTTATTTAATATTTAATAAAAATAAATTAAATTAAATATTTTAATATTAAGTTAGTAAATTTAGATAAATTAAATTACCTAAATAATGAGGGTTAAATTTATTAATATTTTTTGTATTATAACTAAATTGTTTTAATGTGCATACGTGGAAGACTAAATATTTTATTATACAAAATTTTTAACTAATACGCCACTCTTTTAACAACCGTTAACGGCTCAGTGACCAATTTGTAACAAAAATCAAAGTTTAATGCCCAAATTGAAGAAATTGAATGGTTGGTTACCAAATTGATCAATTTAACAAAGTTCAATGACCATTAGTGAATTGTACCCAATTTATAGCACTCTCCCTTATATATTTATGAAGATAATGTGCCTCGATAAAACTTTTATGAGATAAAAAAACACATGTAAAAAAATTCTTAGTGAAAATAAAATCAGACACATATCTTTGATAAGCATAACGTGATGTCTCATTGAAAACTTTACCAAGAAAATTCATTGAGAAAAAACTTCGGTTAAGGAAAAAATAGTGCAACATGTAGTTGCTCTCCCTCGTAAAAAAACATTTCATATGATCTTTGAATATTTGTAATTCAATCTTGAATACAATCTTCAAATGCTGAAGTAGACAATGCACTGGTGAATAGATCTTTCAAATTACTACTTGAAAGGATTCGTTGAATATTGTTCTTCTGAAGATCACGTGGGACGAAACATTGAAGAAATGTGTTTCGTTAATGACCAGAACTTCGAATAAACTTGTTAGCGTTGATTTTTGAATCTCTCTGCAGCTGCAACGTTTTTTAAAGCATGGAATCAAGTTAATTTAAAAAAGTAGAACATGGTTTTCTATGTTTTGGTGGAAAAGATAAGATTTTTCAAGAGCTAAAGAATAGAAATTTCCTACTATGGAGCATAAGTTGTTTTCTCATATGTTTTTGTTTCAGACTTTCCATGCATTATTGTAATTAGTTTTAAAATAGGAGGAAACGTATGCTTCAACTTAATGCTCGATATATAGGTATGGGTGAGTTTGTTGCGTGAATGTGACTTGTTTGTGCATTTTTTGACTTCCCAGAATTCATATTTCTCCTTTTCATTGCTTAATTCATTTCCTCATGCAGGTGTGATTTCTTTTTCAAGAGCTTTCTTCTTAAATTACATGCATACATGCATACATGTATGTGTGTATGGTTTTTCTTGACTTGATGAAACTATGTTCACATTTAACAAACTGTAGGAAAAATCCACTTGGCTAAGAAAAGTCAGAAAATAACTCTGAAGTCAGATGATAGTTCATTGTTTATCTATAAATGTTCACTTTTGAGTTTGTTCACTTGTTGTATAACCTGTGTTTGTATATCTCTTTGCAGAGAAGGAGATACAAATAAAATAAAGCTTGTGAGCTTGGTGGCTATGGCAGGAGAGCAATTACAGGTGCTCAATGCTCTTGATGTGGCCAAAACACAATGGTATCATTTCACTGCCATCATCATTGTCGGGATGGGCTTCTTCACCGATGCATAAGATCTTTTCTGCATTTCTCTTGTCACCAAATTGCTTGGCCACATATACTATCATGTGAATGGTGCAAAGAAGCCTGGAACTTTGCCTCCCAATGTATCGGCTGCCGTTAATGGTATGGCGTTCTGTGGAACACTGGCAGGCCAACTCTTCTTTGGTTGGCTTTAACAGAATACCTTATCATACGTGTAAATATTAGCTTAGCTGTAATATTAGCTTAGTTGTATTTTCTTGGTTTTAAGTCTTGATTACTATATAATTAAGTCATTAGTGTATTTTGAAAAAACGAAAGAAAACGGTGCGTTTTATATTGTAATAGTAAAGGAAATAAAGTCTCTTTGTTTCTTTTCTTTTCTCAAAGACTCAAACGTTTTTCCTCAAATCTGAAAACACCAAAACCTTAGAAATCAAGGCTTCAATATGGTATCAGAGCAAAAGATTCGTTAAGGCCTCTAAGAAACCTAAGGGCAAAATCCTATTTTCGAAACTTAGAAGCATCACAAGAACAAGAGAACAATGGCTGTAACATACACAGTTCATCCCAAACCACTTTACGAAACTCTCATGAGGTCTCCTTGACTATCGGCTACCGTTAATGGTGTGGCGTTCTGTGGAACACTGGCAGGCCAACTCTTCTTTGGTTGGATTTAACAGAAGACCCTATCCTACGTGTAAATATTAGCTTAGTTGTATTTTCTTGGTTTTAAGTCTTGATTACTATATAATTAAGTCATTAGTGTATTTTGAAAAAACGAAAGAAAACGGTGTGTTTTGTATTGTAATAGTAAAGTAAATAAAGTCTTTTTGTTTCTTTTCTTTTCTCTAAGACTCGAACGTTTCCCCCCAAATATGAAAACACCAAAACCCTAGAAATCAAAGCTTCAATATGGTATCAGAGCAAAAGATTCGTTAAGGCCTTTCAGAAACTTAAGGGCAAAATCATGTTTTCGAAACTTAGAAGCATCACAAGAACAAGAGGACAATGGCCGTAACTAGGGTTGTAAAAACAAGTCAGGACCTGAAAACCTACCTGTTTTGAACCTGAACTGTTATTGACCTGAACTAATGTAGACCTGGCTAAAAATGTTAAATAATTTAAAGTGTAAACTGTTCATTATAAACTTAATAATTTTTAGTAGATTATGTTAATTTCATTACTTAGAAAAATTTTATCTTCCATTATACTTAGAAATTTGTCTTAATTTGTATCTACATTATATATAATAAAATTATATACTAAGAATTTTTTTAAGTATAAATATATATATATTATGTATAATAAAATTATATACTTAAGAGATTTGTCATAATTTTTACTAAGTATATAATATATTAGTAATATATAGATAATATAATATATTAAACTTATTATGCTTTATTATATAATATATATTAGGTTAACTTTATTATGTTCATAAACTCTATTATATTCATAAAATTAAAATAAATACAAAATATAAGTTAGTATTATGTTTAACATAAAGTTAACGTTATTATACTTATATAACATGTGAAATAATTGTCTTTCAATTATATAATGTATTTTAGATGGGCCCTTAAAACCTATAATGTATATATATATATATATATATATATATATATATATATAAACTTATAACTTATAAGTTATAAGTTATATAATGTATTTATAATATAATAATTAATAATAAATAATAATTAGTAATAGTTTGGGCCTTGGGCCTTTGGGCTCATTTCCCACCACCCATTTATTTGAGATGGGACCCTAAAACCTATAATGTATAAATATAATATATATATATATATATAAACTTATAATTATAAGTTATAAGTTATATAATGTATTTATAATATAATAATTAATAATAAATAATAATTAGTAATAGTTTGGGCCTTGTGCTTTTAGGCTCATATTCCACTACCCATTTATTTTAGATAGGCCCCTAAAACCTATAATAATTAATAATATATATATATATATATATATATAAACTTATAAGTTATATAATGTATTTATAGTATAATAATTAATAATAAATAATAATTAGTAATAGTTTGGGCCTTGGGCCTTTGGGCTCATATCCCACCACCCATTTATTTGAGATGAGCCCCTAAAACCTATAATTTATATAATGTATAAATATAATATATACATTAACATTATATATATATAAACTTATAACTTATAATTTATATAATGTATTTATAATATAATAATTAATAATAAATAATAATTAGTAATAGTTTGGGCCTTGGGCCTTTGGGCTCATATCCCACCACCCATTTATTTTAGATGGGTCCCTAAAACCTATAATGTATAAATATAATATATATATATATATATATATATATATATATAAACTTATAATTTATATAATAATTAATAATAAATATTAATTAGTAATAGTTTGGGCCTTGGGCCTTTGGGCTCTTATCCCACCACCCATTTATTTTAGATGGGCCCCTAAAACCTATAATGTATAAATATAATATATATATATATATAAACTTATAACTTATAATTTATATAATGTATTTATAATATAATAAATAATAATTAGTAATAGTTTGGGCCTTGGGCCTTTAGGCTCATATCCCACCACCCATTTATTTTAGATGGGCCCCTAAAACCTATAATGTATAAATAATATATATATATATATGTATATATATATATATATAAACTTATAACTTATAAGTTATATAATGTATTTATAATATAATAATTAATAATAAATAATAATTAGTAATAGTTTGGGCCTTGGGCCTTTGGGCTCATATCCCACCACCCATTTATTTGAGATGTGCCCCTAAAACCTATAATGTATAAATATATATATATATATATATATATATATATATATAAACTTATAACTTATAAGTTATATAATGTATTTATAATATAATAATTAATAATAAATAATAATTAGTAATAGTTTGGGTCTTGGGCCTTTGGGCTCACATCCCACCACCCATTTATTTTAGATGGGCCCTAAAACCTATAATGTATATATATATATATATATAAACTTATAAGTTATATAATGTATTTATAATATAATAATTAATACTAAATAATAAATAGTAATAGTTTGGGCCTTGGGCCTTTGGGCTCATATCCCACCACCCATCTATAATAATTAATAATATCAATAATAAATAAAAATTATTAATTGTTGGGCTTTGGACTAAATATTTTAGATGGACTAAATATAATAATTATTAATTGTTAGGCTTTGGGCTAAAAATTTTAGATGGGCTAAATATTTTGTAGCCCTTTGAATTTTAGATGGTCTAAATATTTTGTGGCCCTTTAAATTTTAGATGTTTTTCATTTAAGTCCTTTAAATTTTAGTTCAATTTAATTTATGTATTTAAATACATATATAAATACATATAGTTTATAATTTTATAAATACATATATTTATATATATACATATATTTTATATGTATATTTATGTATTTATATACATATATATACATGTACATTATATATTATATATTAACATACATATATTTGTATAATATGTATTCATTATTATGTATGATATGTTATATGTATAATGTATTAATAATTTAATATATACATATGTTTGTATAATATATATATATATACACACATGTATATATACATGTATGTTGTTAGTATCATAGTATGTATTATGTATATACATATACATGTATTTATGTATAATACATTACATATACATAAATACATACATGTTTGTATAATATATAATTATATATTGTAATTTATATACATGTGAATACATAAAAATACACATATATATATACATATATATACACATAATCACATATATTTATACTTATAAAGATATTATAATAATTAATAAGTTATATTATATTATAGTAATTAATAAATAATATTAAATTATAATATATATGGGCGGGAAAATTTATTTTGAAACATGCCAATTCCCAAATTGAATTTCAATTTGGGGTAAATTATAAATAAAGCCCTTTATATTATATAAGTTTTTTTATTCAAGTCCTTTAAGTTTTAATTCAATGCAATTGAGTCCTTAAAACTTTATTTTTACTTCAAATTAACTCTTATTTATTATTTTTTTTCACTATAGTCCATAAAACTTTGTTTTTATTCAAAATTGAGCCTATTATAGTCCATAAAACTTTGTTTTTATTCAAAATTGTTCATTTCTGGTGAACCTGAATTAACCCGAACTGAAATGAACCCGATGACCTGAAATTACCCAACCTGAAATGAACCCGACCTGAAATAAAACCGACCTGAAATGAACCCGAACTGAAATGAACCCGACCTGAAATTTACCCGACCTACAATTTACCTGCCAATTAACTGATTTTACCCGACCTGTTTTTACCCGATCTGCAACGAGTTTGACCTGAAATGGACCCGACCTGCAAATTACCCAACTGCAATGGACCCGCACCGGACCCGAGTCGAGTCAATTTTTTTTTACCTGAAATGACATGTATCCGATTTTACCCGACCTGACAGAACTCGACCTGAAACCTGTCCGATTACCTGTTTTTACATCCCTAGCCGTAACATACACAGTTCATCCTAGACCACTTTTCGAAACTCTCATGAGGTCTCCTTGACTGAAGCGATTGCGAAGGTCTACCCAAAGCTCATAAGTCGTATCAAACCACAACACGGACTGCACAATTCCAGAACTAATTGCCCTCTAAAGCCATGAGAGCACCAAGTTGTTGCACTTCACCCAAGCAAAGTAACTGGCATCGTCTTCACGAGGCTCCTTCAGTGCACCGTTAACAAACTGGAATTTGTTCTTGGAGATTAGGGCCATGCGCATGGAATGAGCCCAAGAGTGGTAATTCCCTTCAATGAGAGGAACAGAAGTGAGAACTAATACGGGATTTTCGTTGGGGTGTATGTAAAACTCATCGGAAGGATCAAGGTTTTGGAAATGAGAAGAGGCGAAGGCGAAAGAACGCGTATCGGAAGATTCCAGTTCAACTAATACCATAATCTCAAATTCTTAGGATAAAACCCTTTCCTGAAATTCATGAAATCTTTTCTATAATTGTCCAACATGAAAGATCTATTCCTGTTGTGCCTTGTGAATCTAATATTCTTGCTGTTAATAGAAACGTTAATAAATTCCAAAAGAAACCTTTCGTTTCTAGTAATGTTTCTCGTAGGCCTCTGTGTACCTTTTGTGGCATTCTTGGGCACACTGTTGATAAGTGCTACAAGAAGCACGAGTATCCTCCTGGTTATAGGTCTAGGCGTTATGTTAGTAGGGCAAATCTTGTATGACATTCTACTGCTGAAAATTTGTCTGTGAATGATTCCTTGGTCAAAAATGATGTTAAGTATGAAGGTCTTCCTACTTCCTTCACTAAAGAGCAATACAAGGGCCTTATTTCTTTGCTTCAAGAAAAGAGTCTTTCTATTCAGAATTCAGCATCTCAGTCTACTGTGAATGCCCTTTCTTCTAATTTTGTTTCTGCAGCAGTCCCTAATGATGAATCAGGTATGGTTCTAACTTGTTCTATTTTTCCTACATCTGTTAGCACTTCCTGGATCATTGATTCAGGTGCTACAAATCATATTTCTAATGATCTGTCCATCTTTAGTCATTATTCTGATGTTCATAATAAGTATGTCAAACTGCCAAATGGCAACCTAGTTCAAGTTTTGCACATTGGTAATATCTGTCTTGCAAATGGATTATTTTTGCAAAATGTTTTACACATTCCATTCTTTGGATTCAATCTAATATCTGTTAGCAAGTTGACCTTGCATTCTAATATTTCTGTTACCTTTTTCTGATAATAAATGCTTTTTACATGATGTCCCTTCACTAAGGATGATTGGTATAGCTAGCATCCAAAAAGGCCTTTATCAGCTTGTTGATACTGCTCCTATTGGTTCTTCTAATTCTTTTATTAATTATGTTTCTTCTAATATTTCTTTGCATACTTGGCATGCTAGATTAGGACACCCATCTAGCAAAAGAATGATTTTCTTTTCAAAATTAAATAAAGCTATACCATCTGGACACATTTCTCAGTGTGATGTTTGTCACCTTGCCAAACATAAACATCTACCTTTCCCTATTAGTAGTTCTGTTTCTGTTTCCTGTTTTGATATTGTTCATTTGGATGTGTGGGGACCTTTTCATGTCAAGAGTCTATATGGTCACCATTATTTTTTAACTATAGTTGAAGATAAAAGCAGATTTGTCTGGACTTTTCCCATGGTTGCAAAGTCTGAAGTCAGAAAGCTTGTAATTGATTTTTATAATTTTGTTGAAACCCAGTTTTCAAAGAAAATAAGTGCTTTCGATTTGACAATGCAAAAGAATTTGACATATATAATTTTTTCAAAAGTAAATGGGTAGTTAATCAAACTTCATGTGTCTATACTCCACAACAAAATAGTGTTATGGAGCGTAAACACCATCATTTATTGGTTGTTGCAAGATCGTTAAGAATACATGCTTCTTTGCCTGTGACTTTTTGGATTGACTGCATTTTACATGCTTCTTTTCTTATTAACATAACTCCTACGCCTGTGTTAGAAAACAAAACTCCTTATGAAATTCTTAATAATAAATTGCCTAACTTAGACAATCTTAAAAGTGTCTATACTCCATAACAAAATAGTGTTGTGGAGCGTAAACACCAGCATTTATTGGTTGCAAGATCGTTAAGAATACATGCTTCTTTGCCTGTGACTTTTTGGATTGACTGCATTTTACATGCTTCTTTTCTTATTAACATAACTTCTACGCCTGTGTTAGAAAACAAAACTCCTTATGAAATTCTTAATAATAATTTGCCTAACTTAGACAATCTTAAAATTTTTGGTTGTCTTTCTTATGCTTCATATTTACCCAAATATGTCACTAAAATGCATCCAAGGGCTATTGAATGCATCTTTTTGGCTTTCCTAGAAACATTAAAGGCTACAAGTTTAAGCTGCCGGGACATTGAAATTCCGACGATAACAAAATAGGTAAATTACTTATTTTGTTGATAAGAGTATCAACATATTAAGTAGCGCCTATTATGTTATTAAAGTTTAAGCTGATGGGGCCTTGGAAATTCGACGATAACAAAATAGGTAAATTACTTATTTTGTTGATAAGAGTATTAACATATTAGGTAGCGTCTATTATGTTATTAAAGTTTAAGCTGATGGGGCCTTGGAAATCCGATGATAACAAAATAGGTAAATTACTTATTTTGTTGATAAGAGTATCAACATATTAGGTAGCGCCTATT
The DNA here is from genome assembly GCA_958450335.1 of Hibiscus tridactylites. NCBI lineage: Eukaryota > Viridiplantae > Streptophyta > Magnoliopsida > Malvales > Malvaceae > Hibiscus > Hibiscus tridactylites. The sequence goes on along the minus strand of OY288284.1, from coordinate 2,533,347 downwards.
ATGTTATTAAAGTTTAAGCTGATGGGGGCTTGGAAATCCGACGATAACAAAATAGGTAAATTACTTAAAGATTATCAACATATTAGGTAGCGCCTATTATGTCACCAAAGTTTAAGCTGATGGGGCCTTAGAAATCCGACGATAACAAAATAGGTAAATTACTTAAAGATTATCAACATATTAAGTAGCGCCTAATTTGTATACATTTTATCGTTTACATTAATATTATAACTTTAAACAAACATGTTACTAGTTCAACGTAATAGGTAGCGCCTAAGTATCAATACGTTTTTACATACACTTAAAACGTATCGATACTTTCAAGCCAATTTCAACCGTTTACATTGCTATTAAAAAGTATCGATACACTTAAAACGTATCGATACTTTCGAGCCAATTTTCAAACGTATTCTCTATCAAACTATTTTCATGACAAAGTATCAATTCATTTTTATGGACGTATCGATACTTTTTATGAAATTATCAATATGTTTTTCCCACTATGTACAATTGTATTGATACTTTTTTAAAAAGCAATGTAACCGGTTGCAATGTGGCTCGAAAGTATCGGTACTTTTTCCCACTATGTATACAAGTATCAATACTTTTTTAAGTAACCGGTTGAAATGTGGCTCGAAAGTATCGATACTTTTTTCACAATATGTACAAAAGTGTCAATACTTTTATGGCTTAATGTAACCGGTAAATGTTTTGACCGTTTTCATTATTGACTATATAAACAAACCGGTTTGTTTAAATTCTAACATGTTTTTTTCTCATTAACTCATGTATCGATACTTGTATATGTTTGTATTGATACCTACCGATAACCAAAGTTTGTCGGTTACCAAATTTTTTAAATATATCTTCATGTTTTCCACCTACTACATTATATTATGTCAATATATCTGGTCGCGCTTTACCGATTTTGTTACTTATCATATTAAATTTTCGGTCACGTTGTTTCTTAGCCGTATATTAGTCCGCCTTTCCTTAAAATTTCCCAAGGTGCTTAGATGGGCCAAAAAACAGAACGGGCCTTAGACCCCCATCTGATCAAGGGCTTAGATGGTAATTTTATGTAAATTAGAAGTGGGAGGAATGTATAAATTATTCTTTCATCACGTTGATTCCAAAAGAGCCAAATCCATCCTCGTTGGAAGAATATAGGCTTATAAGCCTGGTCAGTGGTGTGTACAAGGTATTAGCTAAGGTCCTTGCAAATAGAATGAGGCAAGTGATGAATTACATTGTTAGTGAATCTCAATTTGCACTTATCCCGGGAAGACAAATATTGGACTACTCGATGATTGCAAACGAAGTCCTTGATGCTGCCTTCAAAAGTGGATCAAGCGGAGTAGCGTTTAAGGTCGACTTTAGCAAGGCATATGATTGCATATGATTGGGACTTTTTGCTGTGTGTAATGAAGCATATGAGCTTCGGGGTCAGGTGGTGTAATTGGATATATCAGTGCATCTCAACTACTTCTATTTCTGTTCTGGTAAACGGCTCTCCCACAGAAAAGTTCAAAATATCCCGAGGGCTTCGACAAGGTTTCCCATTGTATCCATTGTTGTTCAATATAGTCGAAAAATCTCTAAATTTAATACTGAAGAAGGCAGAGTCACTATAACTCTTCTATGGATTTTCGATCGGTTGTGGTTATGGTTCTGTATCTGTGTCCCACCTTCAGTATGCTGATGATCTACTTATATTTTGTGGAGCCTCTGTGGAACAAGTGACAAATGTAAAAAGAGTTTTCAAAGTGTTTGAACTGGTGCCTGGTTTGAAAATAATTATAAAAAAACAAGATTTTCGGCATCCATATCAAAAAATTAGTGTTAGAGCAATGGGCAAGCTCGATAGGATGTGTGTTTGGTCCTTTCCTTCAGAATATTTTGGGCTACCTCTTGGAGTGAAAAGAAATGTGATAGCAATCTGGGAGCCGGTAGTTGTAAATTTCAACAAAAAGACTTGCTAGTTGGAAAGCAAACTCAATGTTCTTTGGGGCTAGACTAACCTTAATCAAGTCAATTTTATCTTCACTGTGAATGTATTTTTTATCCATTTTCAGAGTACCTGTTCCAATTGCAAAAAAATTAAATATCATAATGTCACGATTCTTCTGGGTGGGTCAAGTGACAAAAATAAGATACATTGGGTGAATTGGGGTGAGATTTGCAAACCTCTAGCTAATGGTGAATTCGGGGTGGTGGACCTTGAAGTTAAAAACTGAGACTTTCTTGAAAAATGGATATGGAGGTTCGGAAATGAAGAAGATAGTTTTTGGAAAAAGATTACCTTTATATGTAATAGCCTCACGCTTAGTACAACCTCACGCTAAGTAAGAGGCGGGTCTTCATTCTTTTATATGTAATAGCAAATATGAGATCGTTGTAATCTTTTAATAAAATTTCATGGGTGCTCTTTTCCTCCTTCCATTGTCGGTGTTGAGTTTTCAACTCAAAATTGATCATGAAGGGAATTTTTAATGAGGTCCTTTATTTTTATAAAAAAATTAGTTCAATATTTATTATTAATAATATTATTTTATTTAATATTTAATTAAATTAAATTAAATTAAATAATTTAATATTAAGTTAGTACTTTTTTTAGATAAATTAAATTAATCTAAACAATTATTTATTCAAATAATATTTTTAAGCAAAATTTGAATTATATTTGAATTTCGCTAAATTTGAATTATATTTTTAAGCAAAATTCAAATTATATTTGAATCATATTCGAATTATATTTCAGTTATATTCAAATTATTAATTCAGATTTTGCTAAATTCGAATTATATTCGTTTTAAAAAAATCCAAATTATATTTTTTTAGCAAAATTCGAATTATTAATTCAAATTTTCTTAAATTCCAATTATATTCTTTTTAGAAAAAATTGAGTTATTAATTTGAATATAATTGGAATATGTTTTGAATATGATTCGAATATAATAAAAACATGGTTTGAGTATAATACAAATCTGATTCAAATATAATTTAAATATGATTCAAATATAATACGAACATGATTAGAATATGATTCAAATATAATTTAAATATGAAAAATTTGAATTAATAATTCGAATATAATTATAATATGATTAGAGAATATAATTCGTATTTTGCTCAAAAAATACAATTCAAATTTAGCAAAATCGGAATATAGTTGGAATATTAATCTAATAAAATTCAAAATTTTCTCAAATAGGAATATAATTCAATTTTTTCTAAAAAGAATATAATTCAAAATTTGATCAAAAAAGAATATAATTCGAATAAGTAATTGTTGGGGTCAAGTTTAGATAATTTTATTTATCTAAAAATTATTAATTTAATATTAAATATTTAATTGAATTTATTTTTATTAAACATTAACATTTAAATAAAATAATATTATTAATAATAACAAATATTGGACTAAATTATATAATTTAGAAACAAATAGGGGTCAATTTTAGGTACAAATAGACTTTTTACTGATTAAATTGTACAACAAAGAAACCTGACAGGCTTGCCATGCCATTTACCCTTTATATAAAATCAGGCAGGTTGATTTAGTCAAAGAGGAGATAGTGTAGCGTGATGTGATTGGCTGAAAAAAGTTTTAACGACAAGAATAACTGAATGGGGCAAAACTAATAACGGTCCAAAGAAGAGGCTTAAAAAATTCAGGTACCAAATTAAAAAAATGGTAAACGTTAGGGGGCAAAAAGTGCATTAAACCTAAAAAATTACAAAACATTTTATTACTTAATTTAAAATTTGATAGAAATTAAAATAGCTTTTTTTTGAAATATACAAATCATAAAAACAATAAATCTCTAAATTTCGAGTGTGACAAATTGTGCGTGAAGGAGTTCCTCTGATGTTGAGGACAAAAACTATCTAACACAAGTATTATAGTAAAATATCTTTGTTTCTCAAAATTAATCCGTTTTTGCTGTTGAAAATGGTAGTTTAACATTGTTGTAGATACACTGAAACTAATTGATAGCCATCAAGAGCTGAAATCGTTGTTGTAACTCTTGGCCTCGTTGCTACAGTTCTAATGCTCGTTACTTTTTGTCATCGCTTACTGCTAAAGAAGATGGATGGGGTCTTGAGGTATAATTGTTCCGTGTCAAAAAAATTTCGATTATTTATCAAGTTCAGTTGAATCATTATAGATAAAGTATAAAAAAATTTAAAGAAATTTTTTAATTTATTTTTTCTAAGTTTTCTTTATCAAATTATTATGTTTTAAGACGTAACAAGATTAGAAAGGATTAAGGAATAGAAGAAAGGATTTAAGGAGTATAAGAGTTAAAAGAAAGATGATAATTTCATTGATAACATTTTCAATACATTATCTTGTGCTGGTGTAGTTTGAATCCTATATGATTCCAATAGTTGGGCTGCCACTTTCTCAAGGCCCGTTCAAAGATCATATTTTATCTGGTCTTTTTTAATCAAATTTCATTCTTTTTTTCTCTTTCCATTACTCTATTAGCTTTAAATTCTCTAGCTTTTTACTTTTTCTCGCCTGCATTTATTAATTCACTCCTCAAGAGCATAACATAAATCAGATACACTATTAGTAATTTTATCTATGTTTCTCAAATTTTTAGTTTGCTAGAGTTTTTTTATTTTGGATATTCAATATACATTTATATTTATTTAAGTTTTATCATGGAGTAGTACGATAAATTTGAATAATCAATTTAATAATGCTAAAAATAATTTTATTTGTGATGATATTTTCGATACAAAAGTCTAAATAAGCTTGTAAATACTTTTCAAAAGATCAATTTTTTTCCCGACATTAAAAAGTCAAAGACTTTCTAAGCAAAAGCAAACAATAACAATGGTTATAAAAGCGGAGAACGAACAATCATGATTTAGAGTAAATTTCTTTGATTACTCATAGAATGAATGAATGATACAAATAAAGTGAAAAGGGTTTTTATTTATAATTGAGTCTCCTGCATCCGACGGTCTCTACTAATTTACATTGATGATTGTGATCGAAGTCACCTACTACTAATAGTACAAAATTAGAATATTCTCTAAATTACAATATTTATCTCGAACTTATTGTTTGGGACACTAGGTATTAGTGATAAAAATGGCTAAAATCAATAGCAAAAAATTTTATGAACTAAAGTTGGCTGTTTGCATTACTGTACTCAAATTATAATTAACATAATTTAAATTAAAATATAATTAAAGACAATTGATCTAGTGTTAGAGAGTGCATAGAGGTAATGATTTTTTAGAGAAAAAAATGAAAAATATATGCATTGGATATCTATAAAGTGAGTTCCAAACAACTAAATAACAGAATGATGAAATTCAAGAGGCGGATACAACATTCAACTCCGTGCAACCTTTGTCTACGTGATGACCGGTAAACGATTTTCATCTTCCATCATTTCTTGCTCTTTGGTTTTCCCCCACAACACACTGTATAGCCCCACGATCAATAAAAAAACAACCCCATCAAACTGTACAAACACATTGCAGATAAAACGATTTGAATTTTCTAGGTCATTTTTTCCATTTAAACCATTTGTTGGGTTCAACCATTGTAATATTTTGGTTAACTATAATAAAATGAACACATTATCTTTAGACATTATCATCTAATTACACTAAAAACAAAACTTATAAATTAACCGTCGTAGTACGTTGTTGTTTCTTTGTTTAAGAGTTAAGGTCACCCATAGATGTGTACTTGCATTGCATGTGATAAACTTACTAGCTTCTTCATATGATAAACTCAGATAAATCTCAATACAAATAGACAATAAGTTTAGTTTGGGAAAGAACACTGGTTCTTAATGCTTCTTTTAGTGATAGAAGACATAAAATCCGAACAAGTAGATCTTCAGACAATTCACTTAATCGATCAATCAAATTGTCATCAAGTTCCTTCCACACAAAAAGAACTAAATCTTCAAAATTCAAGGCATGAAAACACACTTTAAGAAACTAATTTTATGGTATTTCACAACTATTACATGCTTAAGGGGAAATTTTCTAAAAAAGTAAATGAAACCCTGTAACACAAACATTACACTAACTGGTCTAAAAACTATTACATTTAACAGTAATATTGGTCAAAGAGATGAATTATGAAATTTTAGAGCAAAGCTTAATTGAGTGAAAAAAAAATTCAAAGACTTAATTAATTTTTTTTTCTAAAAGTTTAAGAACTTAAAGTGTAACCCCCTCGTCCCGGTCTGGTCGGATGACCGGTCCGAGTGGGCCACACGGGGAAAACCGAAGCGAAACCCGTTAAGGCTTCCCCTCGGTTAACGACCCAGAAAATTTCTTTTAATATTAGTCTTATCTAGATGCAATTAATTCCTATGTGAAGCACAGCAGCGGAAGAATCAAACAGCGCATCATTCACCGACCAATCAAACACAAAAAGTCCATTTTTCTTCAATTTCAGCAGGCCGTTTCGAAACACCTATAGGGTGTTCCGAAACGCCCTGACCTGGTCAAAGGGCCTGGGTCGACCACAAGGTGACCGTTCCGAAACAGGGGTGACCCGTATCGGAACGCCCTTGACGGTCAATATCTCGTGGTCAACGAGATTTGACCGTTTCGGAACTTCAAAAGCCCGTTCCGGAACAGCTTCATCTCGCCAATTTCTCAAAATTCCAGAGGCGAAAACGTTCCGGAACGACCCTCATCCGTTTCGAAACGGAAGGCCATTTACACAGGGGCCGTTTCGGAACACGGGGACCCGTTCCGAAACACCCCCTGTCTGCAGATTTTCTGGGCTGTTTTGAGGCACAAGGATGCCCCAAAACACCCACAAACCAACCAGCAACTTCAAGGCAATACATCCTAAGGTATGACACTTATACTAGCATGCTTCAACAATAATTAGACATGTCTAAAACCAAAGTCACAACCCAAATACATGCATTTGATCAACCATCATTCGAGCACAAGTTCATGCACTTAAAGCATAGTCCACAACTCAAGCAAGCAAAAGACGTAAGTTAACAACCACCATGGCAACACAACCATGCAAGAGCCCTACATGTGAAAGAGTCTACACATGCTCCTAACAACCAACAACAACTAACAAGTCTTACACATCCCATTGCTACAATTATTACATAACTTAGCATAAAACCATACTTGATGAACCTAAGTCCAAAACCACACTTGAAGGCCCTCCTCTTGCCGAGCAACCCACGAACTAAGGACCTGCAATGTTGAACAAGGAGAGCGTAAGCAATGATGCTTAGTGAGGGTAAGCTCTAAAAACAAACCTCAACATCGCAGGGTCCGAGCACGATCTAGCCAAGGCAACATACATAATTCAAGAGTCCACAAGATATAGATGCATGAGCAATTATATCACATATATGCCATAATCATGAGCTCAACACTACCATACATGCAATCACATACAACATCCAAACAGCTCATAATCTCAACACATTGATACATATATCAAACAATATTGGCACCTAGTTATCGCTCAAATACACGGATAGACTCGTTGGAAACTCATATCCAACAACCACATTACCTCGGTGGGATTCCACTCATCACCGGCCTCGCGGAGGGGATTCCACTCATCCTCACGCCCCGTCGATGGGATTCCACTCATCATCGACTATATTTAGATACCATTTCCGGGCGTACCCGTACTCCTCCTTGGTGACTCAACGCCACCAAGGCCACGCGCGACTTTAGACTCATGTGTACACACTAACATCCTAATGATCGATCATTTGTATTTAAGTATACTAGTGCCAATATTTTACTCATTCCACAACACACATTTCAACCATTTCCGTGCTTAGCACGTACTCACCATGGACACAACCATGAACCATCACCATGCATGCTTTAAGCCATACGATCCATGCCTCAATTCACATGTATAAAACAATATACATACACAATCATATGACATAGCATACAAGGCATATACAATCATCCAAATGAGTTCATCCAAAGGCTTAGACCAAGTTTAGGATTAGGCTACCACCCTAATCCTAACTCTAGGTGGGTCTACCAAGCCCGACCTAGTCCGTATACTCGAACCAACTAATTTAAAATCATTCAAGGAAATCAACCACTCACCTAAGCTTCCAAGCACAAGACCACGCAAGCCACACCCTTCAACTCTCCGGATGCACTTCCGATGCTTCACCGATGCCCAAGCTCAATTCTAATCATCTCAAACACAACCAAAACGTTCGAATCAATAACACATCATCGGAAACAACCCGGATTAACACTAACAAGCATTTAACACCCCAAACAAAGTCACAAAGCAGAATTTTCGAGTAGCCTCTATCACCCACTGTTTTCTTCCATTTCAAACACCTAAACAAGCCTCAATTTCATCCAAAATGATCCTCATATATCATACTACCTACAGCCCTCAAAACCCAACATCAAACAGCCCCAAAACATACTTTAAAACCCTTCAAAAACCCTCTCAAAGCCCAATTCCGAAAATTGATTAAAATCGTTTGAAATTTACATATGTAGCATCATTTGGCTCCTATATTCCATATCTAACCTTAACAAATCGAAATATTAAGTTTAGCTACACAAAGGCACCATTTTTAATCAAGATTTTCAAAATTTCCATTTTCTCAAAACTTCATAGAAACGAAAATGAGTGGTACTTTCATGAAAGGGAAAGCGAGGGGAAGTCGAAAATACTCTTACCTTTCAAAACGGAGTTGAAATGAAGAAGTTGTGGAATGGAATAGTAAATGGGTTGGGAGCCTTTGTTTTCCCGTTGATGAAGAAGAGAATGAATAGTGGATGATGGGGGTTTTTGTTTTGTTTTAGTTTTAAAAACTCAAATGACTTATTTGCCCTTAATGAAATGAAATATTCACAAGGACATATAATTCATGGCCATTTAGGGTTTAATTGCAAAACATGGTAAATCAAATTAAATCAATTTAATTTGGAAATGAACCCTAAATTTTTAGAAACCATTTTAAATTATAAAACCGAGTTCAAAATAATATTTTAAATATTATTTTCACCTAACCCCTAAACCCGGGTGTTACAACTCTCCCCCACTTAAGGAAATTTCGTCCCCGAAATTACCTGGTGGAAACAAATACGGAAACTGCTCAACCATATCCGCTTTCCTCTCCCACGTGGCCTCTTCCACACCTCTATGTCTCCACAACACCTTGACCAACTCTATGGTCTTGCCACGCAACACCTTGCTATCAGAAGCAAGTATCTCAATGGGCTCTTCATTATAGGACAAATCCGGATTCAACTCTATCTCCTCAACGGGCATCACATGAGAAGGATCTGACCTATATCTCCTAAGCATAGACACATGAAAGACATCATGGATCTTTTCTAACTCAGAAGGTAACCTCAAACGATAAGCTACGGGCCCAATCCGCTCAACTATCTCATACGGACCAATGAACCTCGGACTCAACTTGCCCTTTCGGCCAAATCTCATCACCTTCTTCCACGGAGATACCTTCAGAAACACTTTCTCACCCACTGCGTACTCAATCTCTTTCCTCTTCAAATCTGCATAAGACTTCTGACGATCCGAAGCCGCTTTCAAACGGTCACAAATCAACTTCACCTTTTCTGTGGTTCCCTTAAGCAAATCTGGCATAGGTAACAATCTCTGACCTGTCTCAGCCCAACAAATCGGAGTCCTACACCGTCTACCATACAAAGCCTCATAAGGAGCCATCTGAATACTAGACTGGTAACTGTTGTTGTAAGCAAACTCAACCAACGGTAAGTGTTTCTCCCAAGAACCCTGAAAATCAATCACACAACAACGAAGCATGTCCTCTAGAATCTGTATCACTCGCTCTGACTGCCCATCGGACTGCGGATGATAAGATGTGCTGAGGTGCAGACGACTACCCAAAGCACTATGCAAACAACTCCAGAACCTCGAGGTAAATCTAGGATCCCTATCTGAAACTATAGACTTCGGAACTCCATGAAGTCTCACAATCTCACGAATGTACAAGTTTGCCAACTTATCTAAGGAATCCGTAGTGTTCACGGCTAAGAAGTGAGCACACTTAGTGAACCTATCAACAATCACCCACACTGAATTCTTCTTCGAAGGAGACAAAGGCAACCCCGATACGAAATCCATGGTGATTCTCTCCCATTTCCATTCCGGAATCTTCAGAGGCTGTAGCAAACCCGAAGGAACCTGATGTTCTGCCTTCACTCTCTGACAAACCATACAACGGCTCACATACTCGGCTACATCTCTCTTCAAACCAACCCAGAAGTAATCATTCTTCAAATCTCGATACATTTTGGTACTACCCGGATGCATAGAAAAGGGACTCGAATGTGCTTCACTCAAAATCTGACGTCTCAGCTCAACATCTTCCGGTACCACGATTCTATCTCTAAAGCACAACAAACCCTCACCACTGAAACTATACTCGGTCGGTCTTCCTTCGGCTATGTCTTGAACATGAGGGACTAGGCTCACATCTTGCAACTGCTTCTCTCTAATCAACTGAATCAAGGAAGGCTTCACTTGCAACTCGGTGATCAAACCACCATCATCTGACACACTCAGTCTAGCAAACATAGCTCTCAGCTCAACGGCCACTTTTCTACTCAAAGCATCGGCCACTACGTTTGCTTTACCCGGATGGTACTCAATAGTCAAATCATAATCTTTTAACAACTCTAGCCATCTCCTCTGTCTCAAGTTCAACTCTTTCTGTGTCATCAAGTACTTCAAGCTCTTGTGATCGGTGTAGACTATACACTTCTCACCATACAAATAGTGACGCCAAATTTTCAATGCAAACACGACTGCGGCTAGCTCTATGTCATGAGTAGGATAGTTCTTCTCATGAATCTTCAACTGTCTAGAAGCATAAGCAACAACTCTCCTATCTTGCATCAAAACACATCCTAAGCCTACGTAGGAAGCATCACTGTAAATCACAAACTCCTTACCTGAAACAGGCTGTACTAACACTGAAGCATTTGTCAAAGCTTCCTTCAACTTCTCAAAGGCCTTTTGTCTTGCATCTGACCATTCAAACTTGACTCCCTTTTGCAACAGCTTAGTCAAGGGAGCGGCTACTCTAGAGAAGCCATCCACAAACCTCCTATAGTAACCAGCTAATCCTAGGAAACTCCTAATCTCGGTCACGGACTTAGGTTGTTTCCACTCAACAATAGCCTCAATCTTCGATGGATCAACTCGGATGCCTTCGGCCGAAACAACATGGCCAAGAAATACAACCTCTCGAATCCAGAACTCACACTTACTGAGCTTCGCATACAACTGATTACTCAACAGTCTCTGTAAGACAAATCTCAAGTGCTCATCGTGCTCTTCTTCTGTCTTCGAGTACACAAGTATATCATCAATGAAGACAACCACAAACCGGTCTAGATAGTCTCTAAAAATTCTGTTCATCATGTCCATGAATGCTGCTGGTGCATTCGTGAGCCCAAATGGCATCACAAGAAACTCATAGTGACCATATCTAGTTCTAAAAGCTGTCTTCGGAACATCACACTCCTTCACTTTCAGCTGATAGTATCCGGATCTCAAATCTATCTTCGAGAACACTGAAGCACCTCTCAACTGATCAAACAAATCATCTATACGAGGCAACGGATACTTGTTCTTCACGGTCAACTGATTCAACTGCCTATAGTCAATACACATGCGCATGCTACCATCTTTCTTTTTCACAAACAGCACTGGAGCACCCCACGGAGAACTACTAGGCCTAATGAAACCACGGTCTAATAATTCTTGCAACTGACTCTTCAATTCCTTCAACTCTTTCGGAGCCATACGATACGGAGCTATCGAAACTGGGTTAGACCCTGAAACTGTCTCAATCACAAACTCAACATCTCTGTCAGGAGGCAAACCCGACAACTCTTCCGAAAACACATCTGGAAAGTCACACACTGTTCTGATATCTTTCGGTCTAGCTTCACTCATATCCGGATTCATAACATAAGCCAAATAGGCCCCACATCCAGAGTCCATCAGCCTATGGGCCTCTAAAGCTGACACCACATTAGACAAGAACTTAATGTTCTCGCCCACTACCACTACCTCGTAGTCATCGGAAAGCTTCAAGGAAATTATCTTTGTCTCAAAATCCACACTAGCCCGATGCTCAACCAACCAGTCCATACCCAATATAATATCAAAACCGTAGAAAGGAAGTTCCATCATATCAACTGAGAACACATGACCCTGAATCTTCAGTGGACATCTCCTATACATACGTCTAACTACAACTGTCTCACCAAAAGAGCTAGTAACACGCATACCTACATCTAAGATCTCAACAGGAATATCTAACTTCTGTGCATGCTCACTCAGGATGTAGGAATGTGTAGAACCCGAATCAACCAAAGAAAGCAAAGACATAGACTGTAACTCAAAATTACCTGCTATCACATCGGTGTCGTTCCCGGCCCCTCTCTGAGCATAGACCCTCGCTGGTCCTCCCGCCTCTGGTTGCACAGCCACAACATGAGCAAGGTTCCTCTGAGCATCTACCCTAGGTGCATCAGCCCTCGGCTGGAAGTAGCCACGACCGCGCCCACAGCCTCTCTGAAAATCATTACCTCTCGCAGGAGCCTGAGCTAAGTTCGGTGCCTGAGCTGCCTGACGTGGACAGTCCCTCCTAAAGTGGTCCCTCGAACCACAGTTCCAACAAGCATGAAAGTTACCCCAGCACTCTCCAGTGTGTTGTCTCCCACACTGTGCACACTCGGGCAAACGCCCTCCTCCTCTATGGCCCTGATGGCCCCTATCATGGTGGCCACCGCCGCGCCTCTGATCAAACTGGTGTCCGCCACCCTTGTGTTTCTTAGCATCTCTACCATCAAAGTGGTTATGCCTCTTTCCAGAACCAGAACCACCAGCTCGTTTGGCTGAACCCAAACTATGCTCCAAATCCTTGGCCCTCGCGACCAACACATCAAAGTCCGAGTAGTCAGAAGCCAACGTGTACCTCTTAACCTCTTCATTCAATCCGTATCGGAATCGGTTGCAGCGTTCCATTTCAGTAGGAACCAACTCTGGGGCATACTGACTCAAGCGAACAAAACGGATCTCATAATCGGTCACTGAAGCATCTCCCTGAGTAAGAGCCATAAACTCCCGCTTCTTCTCGTCCAAGTACCTCGGTCCCAAGTACCTCTTTCTGAAAGCAAACTCAAAGAAATCCCAATCTATCTCGGCCTCTGGAACCCCGGTAGTGATGGTGACCCACCAGGTGTAGGCATCACCCTGAAGCAGTGAAATCACACAACCCAGTCTACGTGCGCCCGCACAACCCATCTGAGCCAAGATACGAACTGTCTTCTCCAACCATAACTCCGACCTCTCCGGAGTAGATCCTCTAAACTCCTCGGCTCCTAGGCTACGGAGCCTCTCCAAAGGTAAGCTAGCATCATCACACCTAGGCTGAACTGCAGCCTGAGCTCCGGTCTGGTCGGATGACCGGTCTGGTCGGATGACCGGTCAGAGTGGGCCACACGGGGAAAACCGAAGCGAAACCCGTTAAGGCTTCCCCTCGGTTAACGACCCAGAAAATTTCTTTTAATATTAGTCTTATCTAGATGCAATTAATTCCTATGTGAAGCACAGCAGCGGAAGAATCAAACAGCGCATCATTCACCGACCAATCAAACACAAAAAGTCCATTTTTCTTCAATTTCAGCAGGCCGTTTCGAAACACCTATAGGGTGTTCCGAAACGCCCTAACCTGGTCAAAGGGCCTGGGTCGACCACAAGGTGACCGTTCCGAAACAGGGGTGACCCGTATCGGAACGCCCTTGACGGTCAATATCTCGTGGTCAACGAGATTTGACCGTTTCGGAACTTCAAAAGCCCGTTCCGGAACGGCTTCATCTCGCCAATTTCTCAAAATCCAGAGGCGAAAACGTTCCGGAACGACCCTCATCCGTTTCGAAACGGAAGGCCATTTACACAGGGGCCGTTTCGGAACACGGGGACCCGTTCCGAAACACCCCCTGTCTGCAGATTTTCTGGGCTGTTTTGAGGCACAAGGATGCCCCAAAACACCCACAAACCAACCAGCAACTTCAAGGCAATACATCCTAAGGTATGACACTTATACTAGCATGCTTCAACAATAATTAGACATGTCTAAAACCAAAGTCACAACCCAAATACATGCATTTGATCAACCATCATTCGAGCACAAGTTCATGCACTTAAAGCATAGTCCACAACTCAAGCAAGCAAAAGACGTAAGTTAACAACCACCATGGCAACACAACCATGCAAGAGCCCTACATGTGAAAGAGTCTACACATGCTCCTAACAACCAACAACAACTAACAAGTCTTACACATCCCATTGCTACAATTATTACATAACTTAGCATAAAACCATACTTGATGAACCTAAGTCCAAAACCACACTTGAAGGCCCTCCTCTTGCCGAGCAACCCACGAACTAAGGATCTGCAATGTTGAACAAGGAGAGCGTAAGCAATGATGCTTAGTGAGGGTAAGCTCTAAAAACAAACCTCAACATCGCAGGGTCCGAGCACGATCTAGCCAAGGCAACATACATAATTCAAGAGTCCACAAGATATAGATGCATGAGCAATTATATCACATATATGTCATAATCATGAGCTCAACACTACCATACATGCAATCACATACAACATCCAAACAGCTCATAATCTCAACACATTGATACATATATCAAACAACATTGGCACCTAGTTATCGCTCAAATACACGGATAGACTCGTTGGAAACTCATATCCAACAACCACATTACCTCGGTGGGATTCCACTCATCACCGGCCTCGCGGAGGGGATTCCACTCATCCTCACGCCCCGTCGATGGGATTCCACTCATCATCGACTATATTTAGATACCATTTCCGGGCGTACCCGTACTCCTCCTTGGTGACTCAACGCCACCAAGGCCACGCGCGACTTTAGACTCATGTGTACACACTAACATCCTAATGATCGATCATTTGTATTTAAGTATACTAGTGCCAATATTTTACTCATTCCACAACACACATTTCAACCATTTCCGTGCTTAGCACGTACTCACCATGGACACAACCATGAACCATCACCATGCATGCTTTAAGCCATACGATCCATGCCTCAATTCACATGTATAAAACAATATACATACACAATCATATGACATAGCATACAAGGCATATACAATCATCCAAATGAGTTCATCCAAAGGCTTAGACCAAGTTTAGGATTAGGCTACCACCCTAATCCTAACTCTAGGTGGGTCTACCAAGCCCGACCTAGTCCGTATACTCGAACCAACTAATTTAAAATCATTCAAGGAAATCAACCACTCACCTAAGCTTCCAAGCACAAGACCACGCAAGCCACACCCTTCAACTCTCCGGATGCACTTCCGATGCTTCACCGATGCCCAAGCTCAATTCTAATCATCTCAAACACAACCAAAACGTTCGAATCAATAACACATCATCGGAAACAACCCGGATTAACACTAACAAGCATTTAACACCCCAAACAAAGTCACAAAGCAGAATTTTCGAGTAGCCTCTATCACCCACTGTTTTCTTCCATTTCAAACACCCAAACAAGCCTCAATTTCATCCAAAATGATCCTCATATATCATACTACCTACAGCCCTCAAAACCCAACATCAAACAGCCCCAAAACATACTTTAAAACCCTTCAAAAACCCTCTCAAAGCCCAATTCCGAAAATTGATTAAAATCGTTTGAAATTTACATATGTAGCATCATTTGGCTCCTATATTCCATATCTAACCTTAACAAATCGAAATATTAAGTTTAGCTACACAAAGGCACCATTTTTAATCAAGATTTTCAAAATTTCCATTTTCTCAAAACTTCATGGAAACGAAAATGAGTGGTACTTTCATGAAAGGGAAAGCGAGGGGAAGTCGAAAATACTCTTACCTTTCAAAACGGAGTTGAAATGAAGAAGTTGTGGAATGGAATAGTAAATGGGTTGGGAGCCTTTGTTTTCCCGTTGATGAAGAAGAGAATGAATAGTGGATGATGGGGGTTTTTGTTTTGTTTTAGTTTTAAAAACTCAAATGACTTATTTGCCCTTAATGAAATGAAATATTCACAAGGACATATAATTCATGGCCATTTAGGGTTTAATTGCAAAACATGGTAAATCAAATTAAATCAATTTAATTTGGAAATGAACCCTAAATTTTTAGAAACCATTTTAAATTATAAAACCGAGTTCAAAATAATATTTTAAATATTATTTTCACCTAACCCCTAAACCCGGGTGTTACATAAAGCACTTTTATTATTATAGGATAAAAAGCACAAACAAAGGTTTGATTCTCACCGAATTGTATCGATTTTTTTTTGAATATTTTCTTTGGTATCCGTTGAATGGTTGACGGCAGCACCATGCTTGCGTTCTTTGACCGGTTAGGAAATAATAGTATAGGTTATTGTTTTGATTAGTTTTATATTTATATATAGGGTAAAGTACAGCCGTGATCATAGAATTTTTAAGGCGTGTTTATTTTGGTCACCGAATTTTAAATTTTTATTAGGGTCATTCAACTTTTAGAGTGTTTTCATTTTGATCCCTTCCGTCACCTTTCATTAAAAATGCTGACGTGGCCGGTTAATTTTCATTTTCTTCCGTAAAAAAAATATATTTGGGTTCCACCACTAATTAAACCATCCCGAATACTTCTTTTTCTTCTTCTTCCCAAATCTCTGCAACTTTTACATGCTCATTTGCTTTGCTCTTAGAAACAAATAATGATAGCTTTGGATGCTTACCTTCATTTTCAAAGTGTGTAGATGGTGCTGGTTTTAGAACTCTCCAATCAAAGAGAGTAGTCCCCACTAGCAGGTTTCTTGAAATTTGCTGACGCTGAACATTCTCTTTCTTTGTATTTACATAAGGTTTTTTGTTTCAGTTTTACACTTACCATGGAATGCTTTTGGCGATTTCTTATCTTGAATTTAATAGTTTTTTTACTGCGTTTTATTTTAGTTTGTATAGTAATTTTTTTGGCTTCTTGTTGTATTGTCTAGTACTTTATGAAGTCTTCCAAGGTATTTGCATACACACGGACTCATTTATAGTTTGTTTGATAATACTTTAATTTGTAAAGTTGTTGTTCGCGGTGAAAATAGAGTAAAATTATTTTTCGACTAATGTGAGTTAAATTGTGTGAAAAAATCAATAATAGATTAATTGATTTTTTTATTTTTCGTTGAGTACTAATTTGATCTTTAAGCCAAATAAAAATAAACAAATAATTAGTCATTACATAATTAAATTAAAGTATAATTATTAAAAATATTATTATAATAAAAATAAAATATAATTAAATAAACCAAAGTTCTAAAGTTGACATTAGAAAGATTCGAACCCGGATTAAATAGAGTTAAAATTTAAAAACTTTTGTTTTCATGTTTTCTACTTTTCTAAAACATTTTCAATGAAAATGGTGAAAACATATTTTTTTATATTTTCAAAATTTCACTCATTTTTGTTTTTATTTTCTAAAAAAGCATTTTTAATTTTTGTAGCCAAACATGTCTTCTTCAACATTTTCTATTTTCTAAGAAAATGAAAACAAAAATACGTTGTATTCTCCGAAACCAAACACATCCTTAGTTTTTCTTTAGTTTTCTAGCTTTGCAGCAAGTCTTTCCGGCTTTAGTTTTCTCTTTCATTTTTTTGACGTATCGTCGTTCGGATGGTTTCGGCGTTATTGGAAGTAACTTGGCCTCTGCTAATCACTCTCCCCTCTCTCTCGTGTCTAATGGTGGAGGGTTTTTGTCTTCCAAGCCCTCAGCTTTTGACTAGACTTTTCGGTCGCCGTTCATTGAAGGTTAGTCCTTCAGTTGTTAGTCCTTAGTTTCGTTTTGTTCTACTTTTCGGTTGTCCTTATGGCTTCGGTGTTGTTCTACCGTGTCCATGTTTACTTGTCGTCGGTGGTCTCCCAGTGATGCGTACTGAGAACTCGAGGGTTTAAGCAGTCATCTACGGCCAAAGACCACTTTCGAATTCGTCTTCTAGTTTATTGGATACGTTATTATCGACCTTTAAGACTATAGCGGTCAATAGTTGGATTGCTGCTAGAATTTGTCCCTTTTTTTTCTTCAATTTTGGCCTTGTTGGTCCAGCGATTTGTGGGTACTTTGTTACCTTTTGTCTCTGGGACTTTAGTGTCTATTATCATGTTATCTTATGTTTGTTTTAATGAATTTCTATCATTTTGTAAAAAAACAAAAGACAAAATACAAACGAAAAGAACAAATTATACATCATTGTACAAGTATTCATGGGAATAAATTATATTAACAGGGTTGGTCCAAGTGATAAGAAGTTTGATATCGTTTAAGTAGATTTTGAGTTCGAAGTTATATGTATGTAGTAAATTTTTACTAGAAGACTCACTTACTTAAACTAAGTTAATTTGATTCGGTCTGAAAATTAGTCGGACAAAACTTTAAAGAACCGATAAGACAATAAAAAAACACAACAGAAAAGAGAAATGGCACAGTAAGAACCGGAGCATAAAAGAACAAATCGAACAGAAATGATCATGGCAATACAAATAGACAATAAGTTTAGTTTGTTGCATGCTATTTAGCATCAACTAATCATTCTTAAAAATAAATAAATAAACAAACAGTTAATCAGAGTACTACATATCTAGCGCCTTCAGGTCGACAATCTTTCATGAACAAATCTCGGCCAAACAGTCTACCTTCTTCTAGTTCCTCGATTTTACGTTCGTCGACCGGGGCTGCACGATACCAACTGGGAAGGCAACGATTAATCACAATGGTTTCGAGATTCGGTGCGTGGTAAGTTAGGAAACAAACGAGAGCAGTATCTGCTGCAGCCCCGACAAAGCCAACTATTTCCACCTCCCGCAGCATCATCAGTTTATCTCTCACGAGACTATATCGGTAACCTATAGATATTGTCCTCCAAAAGTCCTCATCTTCCATCAGTAATTCTGCTTCCATTGCTTCCATCTGATAACATAAACAACGATTTGTACGAATTATCGAGTGAAATCGTGAATGGCTAAAAATT
The DNA here is from genome assembly GCA_958450335.1 of Hibiscus tridactylites. NCBI lineage: Eukaryota > Viridiplantae > Streptophyta > Magnoliopsida > Malvales > Malvaceae > Hibiscus > Hibiscus tridactylites. Next base: position 2,514,245 of record OY288284.1, on the reverse strand, counting down.
ATCGAGTGAAATTCCGAACTTCAACTTTAAGTAGAGTTAAAACATTTAACTCAACTTTAAGTTTGTGCAACAGAGTCATATGTTCTGTCAGTTTCTGCAAATGTATAAGCACATTTCTGTCTTGAATTGGCAGACGAATATTCCGAACTTCACGTGTTAAGTATCGAAGGTTCGGAAACTCGGGTTGGTATGGCGATAAATTCTAATTGAATTGACAAACAACCAACATTACTTGTACTAAAAAAATCAAATCAAAACAGGATATATACATATCAACCTGCTAACTGATTAGCTTACCTTGAGTTCGGGTTGAAGTCGTATCGTCAGATTCACCAATTGGTAAGTTGGTAGAAAGCTGGGAATGCAGGTTTGTGGGGGAAGTATTACACACTGATCCAATTTTCCAGCATAAGAGACTTCACAAAGTTGAGGTACATGCTCGAGATCTATGTGCAGTGCTATATTTTCCTCTCCTCTATATTCGAAAGACACCAAATTTGGTGCATAAACCACAATGCTATTGGCGCGCTTGCAGAATGATATATGCAAGTGTTTCAGCCTCAGTGATGTGCCACGGACATTTATACGAGTAAGCTGATTCGAGTGAGAGACATGCAATGTTTCGAGCAAGGGACAATTCGAAAGGAAAGACTCCAGAATCCGACTGCTTACATCCACATGTTTCAAGCAAAGACCGGTTAGGAACCTGATTTCAGATGAACGGGAAAATTTCCATCCAAACAGGTAATTTTCACTGTCCCTCCGGTGACTCAATCTGCATGGTTCGAAATCCAGTTTTAGCCTTTTAACCTTCTTCATTAGTGCAATGTCGATCCATCTATTGATATATCGCTTATGTTGTTGAGTTAAATCAAAACAAACTCTCAACTCATCTATAGTTTCAGCTTTAAGTGAGTTAAGAAATCGAGTAATCGATTCTACATAACCTTCCCTTTCTTCTAACAGCTTCTTGGGATCCGACATTAATGTCTTCGACGCATCAAAGTTTAGACTCCCGCTGAAAAACTGACATAAATCTCTCCATTTTTGTGAAAGAACACAGGTTCTTACTGCTCTTTTCAGCGGAAGAAGACATAAAATCTGAAGAAGCAGATCTTCAGACAACGCACTTAATCGATCAATCAAATTGTCATCATGTTCCTTCAACACACACACAACAAAAAAACTGAATCTTCAAAATTCAAGGCATGAAAACACACTTTACTAAATTCGGTGTTTATTTAACATACTGCAATCACATGAATAAAGGAAGGAAACTAATTTTATGATATATCAGAATTATTATATGATAAAAGCACAAACAAAGATTCGGTTCTCACCGAATTGTATAAATGTTTTCTGAATATTTTCTTTGGTTTGCGTTCAATGGTTGACGGCAGCACCATGTTTGCAGCCATCATAGAGAAGCTAAAGCTTGAGAATTGTTTGCTTATTAGAGTAATGTTATAAATAAAGTAAACGAAGAACAAGACAAATAAATAGAGATTATGTATTCTATTATTGTGTATAATATTTTTTCATACTCTATATTTATATATTTATAGGCATAAAGAGTAAAACCCTAATTCTAATGAATATTAAATCTAATAATAAAGTATATTAAAGTCTCATTTAATAAATATTTAGGGTAAATTTTACGAATGGTCACTGAATCTTACTAAATTTTTTAATTTGGTAACCAAACTTTCAATTGCTTCAATTTGAACATTAAACTTTGAATTTTGTTGCAAATTGGTCACTGAGTTGTTAACTGTCGTTAGAAGAGTATGGCGACAATTTTAAAATTTTATATAATAACATATTTACTCTTTCATGTTTGCGCATTCAAACAATTAGTCATAAATTAAAAAAAATAATAAATTTAACCTTCATTATTTACGCATTATTTCAATTTGGTCTAAAATTGGTAGGCTGCCAAGGGCCAAAATTAATGGTTTGAATCCTAATGACCTGAACCTTCGTGTAACTTCGACGAGGGCTTCTCCCTAACATGACAAACCTCTTCACTGGTTGCTTGGGTCTCACAGATGGTTTCTAGAAATTTACATGTTTGAAAGTGTGTTTTTATTAAATTATCAAAACAACAAAGTGTGTTTTTATTTTGACTTTTGATTTTCCCAGAAATCTACTTAGCTTGAATTGTGTTTTTTTCTATATTATTTGATGGGTGGTTTGGGTTATTAGGAATTTGTGTATGATGGAGTTGATTTCTTTCTTTTAGGGGTGGTTGATTGATTTTGAATGTTCATATTCTTGTTCAATTGGTGGTTGCATTTAGCCATATTTTAATTTTGAGAACTTCATGTGTCTTGCAGTTAATAATAAGGACGGTGAGAAGAAGAAGAAGAAGAAGAAGTTTTTCGATTTTTTAGTTAACTTAATCTTGGAAATGGTTTCAAAAATAAATAGGACCAAATTAAAATAATATGTAAGTAATGATGGGTAAATTTATTAATTTTTCGAATTAGAATTAAATCGTTCGAATGTACATTAGTGGAAGACTAAATGTGTTATTATACAAATTTTATAACTACCATGTCACTCTTTTAACGGCCGTTAACGGCTCAATGACCAATTTATAACAAAAATCAAAGTTTAATACTCAAATTGAAGCAATTGAAACTTTGATTACCAAATTGAACAGTTTAACAAAGTTTAGTGAGCATTTGTGAATGTTACCCAAATATTTATAACACTCCCCTTGGAAATTCGTGTAAATAATTTATCTCGTTAAAACATTTTTAAGATGGAAAAACGTGCAAAAGAAATTTTACTGAAGGAAAAATAAGGCATATTTTTTATACACAACATGTTGCATCATTAAAAATGTTACCAGAAAAATATATTGGGACAAAATCTTAGTCAAGAGAAAAAAAAGTGCAATGTGTAATTACTCCTCTCATAAAAATATCACATAAGATCTTTAAACCTTTATAATTCAATATTAAATACAATCTTAAAATGTAGAAGTATACAATGCATTGGTGAATTGATCTTCCAAATTACTACTTGAAAAGATTCGTTGAATATTATTCTTCTGAAGATCATGTGGGACGGAACTTTGAAGAAATATGTTTCGTTTTGTCACTTTTGATGTATCCATCTTTCGATTGAGCTAGACATTCTACATTATCATCGAACAATATAGCTTGCATCTTATCTTGTAAAAGTAAATCACATCTCTTGGATATGTTGGGTCAATAGTCTTAGTCAAACACTTTTCGATTTACCATGTGCATAACAATTATTTCTACATGATTTTAAAATGCATTGACTAATGTTTGAATATCTAAAGGTAAGTTTTTGTAGCAGATAGTTCTTTTGGACGGACTAAGATACAATGCTTTTGGACTAGCTTAGATACAATGCTTATGGACCAACTAAGATATGGTGCTTCCAAACTAAAGATTTATTTATCTTTTCTTTCAAAAACAAAATATAATGATCCGAATTTTCGAGTCAACGGGTTAGTATTGACTCAGATTATGTGTTTAGAGTTTAGGTTGAGTAATTAGACTTACTAGGGTGACTACTTCTTTCATAATCATGTTCCCCCACAAACGTGATAGTCAAGATAAATCGAGCAATTGTTGCTGAAATTAAATTTTTATATAATTTATATTTTTATTCTTGTATTAATAATCTAATTTTACACTTCTAAATTTATAATATAATATTTTAAAAATACACACTTTTAACATAAAATTTTACGTCCGCTCTTATCGACAACCACTCATAAAATACAACAGCATTGTTGCTGAAATGAACGAATCAAACGCTGATTTTTCCGCAGCAAAACGTTTAAACCGTGCTCAATTTTTATGGTGTTTATTGGGAAATTTAAAATTAGTCCACCTTTTATGGCACCACTCACCCGATTTTCTCCTCAAAATATTTTTAAATTTTAGTTAATTATATAAATTTGTATCAAATTAGTGTTTGATCTTTAGATAATTTAATTTAAGTGGTGGTATATCATTATAATTGATTTGTGACATTAACTTTTTTTTATCTGAAATGATATATGATTAACTCGTGATATGATATCAACCAATTAGTAAGTACCGTTTGATTTTAATATTATAATTCAAGTGATATTAGCTCAATCAAAAAATTTATAAAATATTTAGTTTTATGATAATTATGTTTAATCGAATTTGAATAGTTAACAAAATACATTTTTTGAACAAGGAATGTATAATGGATTGTATTCAGAGTGAAAATGATTACAAAAGGATCACACTACCACCACTGAAAATTCAATGTAAAAAATAAATACAGTAAATTTTAAAGAGCGTGAAAGACATGGTAAGCAAAACCCATCACTTTGCAGAAAAATTTGAATAGTTTTCTAAATGAAATTCTGCAACAATATACTTTGACCAGAAAGCTTTATGAATCAAGCATTCTTTCGTTGCGAGTTCTTAGCAGATCGGCAAACTACCATAAAAGAATAAAAAAATATCAAATCGTCGATCGTCTTGTGACTAAAAACGCTTGATAATTCTTGTTATTTGAACGCTAAATTACCATAATAGCAAACAACACTGTCACAAAGACAGACAGACTTGTAAAAATGTAGACAAATAAACTACCTTACAAGCAAGTGAAAAAATTCATAAAAACAGATGTATGATTCTGGCAAAACAAAACAACAAAACTAATAAAGAACAAATGATTCTTAGTTAAAAGAGAATAATCTTATTTATATATTATAAACTTAAAAATTAAAACTAGTCGACGACATGAAAGCGACACCAAAAACAACTTCAATTAAGAAGAAATCAAAAAAAATTTGAAATAACTTTTTCAAAGAATAGAAGTAGAGGGAAATTATAACAACAAAAATACTTTTAAAGAGATTTTTTTAACATTGTTAACATTATTTATATTTTATCATATTCAATTATAATAAATTTGAACAAATCCAAACACAATAAAACTTAAACTAAAATAAATCCCAAGAAAATTCACATATAATTTATATATAATTTTTTTGGTCAAAGAATTTATATATAATTTAAATATTATAACATTTAAACTTAGAATATCAAAATTTCCCAAACTTAAACCTTACCGTTAACTTTACAATAAATAATGACACGTTTTCCTTTTTTATAGGCGTCGAAAATATCTGATTTTAGTCCAAACTAGCAAAGAAGGGTTGATGTATTGTTGTGAATTTTTTATTTATAAAAAATACATGTTTATTTATATATATTTCACAATATAAAATTTAAATTTATAACTCTAAATCATAAATTTTAAAATAAAATTTGTTTATTCCTTACACATGTATTAATAATTTTTTATTATTTTATTGATTATTAATGTTTTATTGATAATGTATGTGACACAAAATTATTAGTAGTGCATATAAAGGGCGCTCAAACGGGTAGACAAATTCTATTTTAAACTCTGAACAAAATTCGTTTGTTCCTCTACTATGATCCTTTACAAGTCTCACCAATAATTTTATGTCACGTATTTTAATAATTCTTTACTATTTTATTGATTGTTTCTCTTTTATTAGCAATACATATGACATAAAATCATTGATATAGCATATAAAGATACACATAAAAGGGTAAATAATTTTTTTTCATAAACTTTCAACCTTAAATTACAACATTAAACTCTAGATTGCAATCTTTAAACTAAATCTCTAAATACTGAATTAGACTCATTTTTAAAAAACCGAACCAAACTATTAGTGTGGAGGAATATACCGATTAAATTAGGAAAATTATGTGTGTGGAGGAATATACCGGTGAGCATATGGAATATGTTGGTGGCCGGAGTTCCCATATAAATACTCTTTCATATTCATTCACTTCCCTGCAATCCTACAATCTTCTTCAACAATTAAACGGTATTTTCCATGATTCTGCATTTGTTGTTTTTCTTCTTTTTCTCCCAAATCTTCTCTGCTTTTTGTTAGTGACGACAAAAACTAGCTTTTGGCACATCTGGTTTTGTTTGTATTCAACTTTCTCACCTTACTAGCCGACGAAAATCTGCAATATTCAAAATCAGCCTTGATTTCTGGATCTCTCTGCAACTGCAACGTTTTTTAAAGCATGGAATCAAGTTAATTTAATGTTTGTTTTATAAATAAAACCTGTCCCGTCCAAAGTAGAACATGGTTTTCTATACTTCTGGTGAAAAAGATAAGATTTTTCAAGAGTTAATAGAAATTTCCTAGTCCTACTATGGAGCATATGTTGTTTTCTCACATGTTTTTGTTTTAGACTTACCCAAAATGAGGTTGAGTTGACTTTCCATGCATTATTGTCATTAGTTTTAAAATAGGAGGAAACGTATGCTTCAACTTAATGTTCAATATATAAGTATGGGTGAGTTTGTTGCGTGAATGTAACTTGTTTGTGCATTTTTTGACTTCCTGGAATTCATCTTTCTTCTTTTCATTGCTTAATTCATTCCCTCCTGCAGGTATGATTTCTTTCTTCTTAAATTACATGCATGTATGTGTATGGTTTTTCTTGACTTGATAAAACTGTAGGAAAAATTCACTTGGCTAAGAAAAGTCAGAAAAGAACTCTGAAGTCAGAGATGTTAGTTCATTGTTTAGCTATAAATTTTCACTTTTGAGTTTGTTGTATAACATGTGCTTGTGTATTTCTTTGCAGAGAAGTAGATACAAATAAAAAAAAAAGCTTGTGAGTTTGGTGGCTATGGCAGGAGAGCAATTACAGGTGCTTAATGCTCTTGATGTGGCCAAAACACAATGGTATCATTTCACTGCCATCATCATTGCCGGGATGGGCTTCTTCACCGATGCATATGATCTTTTCTGCATTTCTCTCGTCACCAAATTGCTTGGCCGCATATACTATCATGTGGATGGTGCAGAGAACCCTGGAACTTTGCCTCCCAATGTATCGGCTGCCGTTAATGGTGTAGCGTTTTGTGGAACACTGGCAGGCCAGCTCTTCTTTGGTTGGCTTGGTGATAAGCTAGGCCGAAAGAAGGTCTATGGTATGACTCTAATGCTCATGGTCATATGCTCTGTCGCATCGGGGCTCTCTTTTGGGCATACCCCTAAATCTGTGATGGCAACCCTTTGCTTCTTTCGGTTTTGGCTTGGCTTTGGCATCGGTGGTGACTATCCACTTTCCGCCACCATCATGTCGGAATATGCTAACAAGAAGACTCGCGGAGCTTTCATTGCTGCAGTGTTTGCAATGCAAGGTTTTGGGATTTTAGCAGGCGGTGTTTTTGCAATTATATTATCTTCTGCGTTCAAGACCATGTTTGAAGCTCCACCGTATGAGGTCGATGCTCTTCGTTCCACCATTCCGCAAGCTGACTACGTTTGGCGTATCATTTTGATGGTTGGAGCACTCCCAGCTGCTCTTACTTACTACTCGAGAACGAAAATGCCCGAAACTGCTCGTTACACCGCACTCGTTGCTAAGAATGCAAAGCAGGCTGCATCTGATATGTCAAAGGTCCTGCAGATGGACATTGAGGCCGAGCCACAAAAGATTGAGCAAATGGAAAAGGCGAAATCCCGATTCGGTTTGTTTACCAAGGAGTTTGCTAAACGCCATGGACTTCACTTGCTTGGAACAACAACCACTTGGTTCTTGCTTGACATTGCATTCTACAGCCAAAACTTGTTCCAAAAGGATATATTCAGTGCTATTGGGTGGATTCCTTCTGCAAAGTCCATGAATGCCATTGAGGAAGTTTTCAGAATTGCAAGGGCACAAACACTAATTGCTCTTTGCAGCACCGTACCCGGCTATTGGTTCACGGTGGCCTTGATCGATAAAATGGGAAGATTTGCCATCCAGTTAATGGGATTTTTCTTCATGACTGTGTTCATGTTTGCACTGGCTATCCCTTATGACCATTGGACTCACAAGGACAACCGAATTGGCTTTGTTATCATGTACTCATTGACTTTCTTCTTCGCAAATTTCGGACCGAACGCCACCACGTTCGTCGTACCAGCCGAGATATTCCCGGCAAGGTTGAGGTCCACTTGCCATGGCATCTCAGCAGCTTCGGGAAAGCTCGGTGCTATCGTTGGCGCATTCGGGTTCCTGTATTTGGCTCAGAATAAGGATAAAGCCAAGGCAGATGCAGGGTACCCTGCAGGCATTGGGGTAAAGAATTCACTTATTGTATTAGGTGTAATCAATGCCTTGGGCTTCCTTTTCACTTTCTTGGTGCCAGAATCCAAAGGAAAATCCTTAGAAGAGATGTCAGGCGAGAACGAAGATAACGAACCACAAGGCGAGGCAGAGCTGTCGTCATCTACCGGCGGCCGGACAGTTCCACTTCCCTGAGACATGGCCTCATAAACCAAATCTTCAATTGTCATTCTTTTCTCAGTTTGGAATAGTACAGGGATTAGGTTGTTCCCTTTTCAAATAGTAGAGGCCACCACAGTATTCATGCCTGTGTGAACATATCATTTAAATATCTAAATAATACTTTCACTTTATATCCCTTAAATTAAAATATGAAATGTATTGTTCAAAGGTACGGTTACTCGATTTTATATTATGGAGCGTGAACTTTTATACTTGATAAAATTATATAAAAATGTGAAAATGTCATAGGATGAGAAATTAGATCATTAGTATAAAATATTAAAAAACCTAAAATATATGAGAATTTGAAATTTTCAAGGTGTGGTTGTTCCTCTAGCACCCCTTTGTCCATCCTTACATGGATTTATCATTTATTTAATCAGTTTATTTTTAATGAAAAAAATATTATTAATTTAAGATAAAAAAATAATTGTTGAAATTGATAGCATGTTGTTTGTCACAATTCTTGTGTTGACATTGTGAGCACAATATCAATATTATACCCTTTAAGGATTCATTGATATCCGTTTTATGTTAGGCATGGTACCAATTAAGCCTACATTGATAGAGACATTAAAAAAAATTGAGATTATTTAGGAGTTTATAGTTTCAATTTAAAATTTAGAGGTTATAAATTTAAATTGTAAAATACATTAATAGAATTATTCCCCTATTATTCTATTTATTTTTATTATTTATAATATTTTTATTCAATAAATTTTAATTAAAAATATAATTAATTATAAAATCATTTTAATTATTATTAAATAAAAATATAAAATATTATGTTCCAATATAAACAAATGTTTCAATATAAACAAATGTTAAACGTACTTTTTAAAAACATCATAAAAAATCACTTGTAACATCCTAGAATCTAACCTAAATTATTATGAGTTAATTGAATAATTATTGACTCAATTAGATTAAAAATATTAAATAATTAAATTAAATTAAATTAAATACATTAAGAATTCAATTGAAGATTTAAAGAAACATAATAACTAGAGAAGGTGACCAAATCAGATGAAGAAAGTACTAAAAATGATTGCATGCAACAATTAAGGGACTACTTAAAATACCCTCCTTAATTACTATGATTAATGTGGGATCAATGGGCAAATTAGAGAGATGGGATGGTAATTAGGTGGTCATCTTGTCACCATTAAACTTGTCTCCATGGCCGGTTCTCTTAGTGGGAAAGAAAGAACCAAATCAAAAACAAAAAAATAAGAGAATTTGGAGAGTGCAAGAGGTGGTTTCGGCCATTGTTGAGAGAAAGGAAAAGAGAAAGTTTTGCATGTCTATGAAATTGGCTTAAAATAGCAAATCAGCCACCATAAGTAAGCCTAACTCCTCCCTCTCTATTCGAATACATCATTATTATAAAGATTAGTTGTGTTTTAATTTTAGCTTATATTAAGAAGATTGAACTAATTAAAATGCTATAAGGCTACTAAAAATGTTGTTGGAATGAGTTTTTACAGCCATGGTGAAGAGAGGTTGAAAATGTGATGAGTACAACAAAACTCTTAAATTAAGTACTATCTAAACTAAGAATTTCAGAGTTGTCCAGCAATGTTTTAGTCTAGACCCCCAACTTTAGAAATTCATAGAAAATAAAATGCTTAGAGTTAGGATCTGAAAATTTAACACAGCTACCTTGGTATGTCTATTTTAACAGGGAACAAACAAAATTGAATTTCGAACCTTGTAGGAAAATCTGGAATGAAATTGGATAAGGTACTTAAAACTGTCAAGTATTGTTTTAGTATCGATAGAAAATTAGGTCTAAAATTTTTATAGGTGATAATTGAGTATGTTAATTGAACCTGGAAACAAACGAAATTTAATTCCGAATGATATAGTGAAATCTGGAGGGGTAATCTTCACTCGTGGTCACTTTTGTTTTGAGTTTGTTCTATTTTGGTCACCCGAATTAAAAAAAGACTATTCTGGTCACTTACGTTCGAAACCGTTTTTGTTTTGGTCACTGGACCGTTAATCTCCGTTAATTAAAAATAATAATTTTTAATTTGACCCCCAAACTTTCAAAACTTCATTTTTCACCATCTTCCCCAAAAATCAATGAAACGAAGGTGATGAAACAGTTCTAGAAGAGTTCTGCAACTTCCCGAGATTTGGTTTCAAGACAACAATTCTTGTGGGTACAATTAATAGTTTGACCGTTTTTCTCTTCTAATTGAAATGAAGGTGACTTGGGGTGATTGCGAGCATCACATCTCCCATGAGTGTGACTCGGACAATCTTCTTGATGGCCCTGAGGAGATTTAGAGTGGCGCTTCGTTCGAGTTTCTCTCCCATTTTTGTGTGCTAAGCTACCATGCTCGTTATTCAGTGTGTGTGATGACTTCATAGCTGATACTCGGCCACGATGGACTGGGGTGGCACTCCTCGGAAATCATGCAAATGCTTTGTGAATAATGAATATGGCTGTTGAAATAATTTTAGCAGAAGATCACTGTTGGAGTCTAACACCTCTAGGGTATTGTAACACTCGTGTTTAGGGGTCGGGTGAAAATAATATTTTAATATTATTTCGGGCTCGGTTTTATAATTAAAATAACCTTTTGGGCCTCGGGTTTTAAAATCAAACATTTTATTGTTGGATTAAATTGAAATGAAAATTTAATTTGGATGATTTTTAGAGAAAAGGGGGAATAGCCATCTCATTAATGGCACTCTTGTAAATAAATGGACTTGTGGAATTAAAAACTCATTTCTTATTTTAAAGAGATGATTCATCATCTTCTTCCCTCCCCCTTTCCAAATTTCACGTCAAAAGCTCCTCTTTCCCCTAGTCTACTATTTCATCATCTTTCTTCCTCATCCTTGGCGATTTTCGAAAGGTAAACATATATTCGACTTGTCCTCTCTTTCCTCTACATGCTAGTACTCTTAGATTTCATTAAAACCCATGATTTTTCATTTTGGTATTTTGAAAGTTTAGACTAAAACTGTCATCTTTGTTGTCTTAAACTAAAGCTTTTGATTTATTGATGATATATGAGTTGTTTACTATCTATATGGTTCAACATATATGATTTTTAAAGGGTTTTGTTAAGTTTCCCGAATTTGGGTTTTGGTGGGTTTTTAGGAGGGTTTAGAAGTGAGTTTTAGGGCTGCTTTATGTTGGAAATTGAGGGTTGATGGTTGTATGATAGTTAAGGGTTGTTTTGGAAGCTATTAGGTGTGTTAAAAGAGTTGGAGTCATCGGTTTTGGACTGTGCAAAGGGGCTGCTCGGGAATGGCTTTTTGGGGGTTGTTCTTGGTTCGAAAAACAAGTGTTTAATGGTTGAATTGTATTCCGGGTTTGCTATGTTGTGTTGTGGACTGATTCGAGGTTAATTCACTTGTGTTGAGGCGATTAGAAGCAAGGAATTTCGTTGGTAAAGCTTTGGGATCGAATCCGGAAGTGAGGAGGCTTGATTCGGCTTTGCTTGTTTTGCTTAAGGAAATGAGGTGAGTGGTTAAAATGTTTTAAATGGCTTTGATCAATTGGTTCGAGCATGTGAATGTAGAAATGTTTTCAAGTAACATTTGGTTCAAAGTTGGTTTTGAAGAAGTTTAGTTTTGAGCTTGAAAAGTCAATTTTTTAAACTCAAAGAGTAAGTGATGTGAAATGCCTCTTTAAATTTCCCCCTTTATCATTGTTTTTCATCTCTTGAAATGATATTTTGTTATACATGAAATTCCAATACTTTGGGAAGAAGCTTGTTGCTATTTATTATATCGTTGCTCATGTATGATGGTAATAATGTGGATGTTGATATGCCTTGTAAGGTGTGAGTAAGTTGGTGCAAGTTGTGCACGAAAATGGTGAGTAAGACCATTTGTGATCGGTAAGATTCCAAGTAGTAAGTGATGCCTAATTGTGGATTTTGTTACATCTTGATTTGATTGTGCATGATATAGTGAGTACATGTCGTATGTTAGTGAATTGTATATTGTGTTGCATGGTTGGTGTCGAACCTCACGTGATGGTTGTCGTTGCTCCGGTGATGTGTAGTCCCGCCGGTAGCGAATGGTATAAGACTCCGGTGATGTGTAGTCCCACCGGTAGTGACTAGTAGAAGAGTACTTTGATGTGTAGTCCCATTGGAAAACTACTAGTCGAAACGGTGATGTGTAGTCTCACCGTGTGTGTTTTGGTTATGCTTGTGCATGCCATGTAACGTTCATGTTGTATCTCACTATATCATTGTCTTCTTATTGTTTTGCTTTAATCTAGGATTATGTCCTCATGCATACCATAAAGTGTAATGTTATGTTAAATGCCTATATTGTTGAATTGTGGTTGAACTTGTATGTTAGTAGAAGGATTAGGTCGTTGGATGATTTGTATGCATTGACCTTTATTTTAAAGAAGCTTTGAACCCTGCATTGTCGTAGTTATGTTTTAGAGCTCCGCTCACTAAGCTTTATGCTTACGCTCTCCTTTTTCCGACAATGCAGATCTTTAGCTTGGAGTTAGCAAGGAGCAAGAAAAGGGCGTCCAAGCGTGTGGTAATTGCTCAAGTATGGTTTATTAAATAATGTAGTAGTCTAGCAATGGGAAATGCTACGTGTTTTAGGAGCTTGTATCTAGACTCCTTTGTGTTTGCCACATGTTGTTAATGCCTTATGTTGATGCTTTGGTTTGATTATGGTTTGTAATGCATGAATGCTATGATGAATGTTTGGGTATGGTGGCATGCCTTTAGATGTTTAGATTGCCTTGTCATGGTGCAAACCTCATGTGCTTTCCTTGTGCCCTTTATGGCCTTTGAGTTCCATGTAATGCTTGTATGTCCATATATGCATGAATTGCTTTTGTATGAATGTTAAGTATGGATGCCTTGATTCATGATAAATGCTATCTATGGCTCATGTACGCTTGTTGAAATGGTCATATGTGCGAGTCTTGTGAGTGTTGATTCATGCGTTGGTCCTTTTTAAGCCCCTATTTGTGTCTATGCTTGATCTTGGTGTTTTTCAAAGTTAGGAAGTCCTTAGGTTGGGCAGTAAGTGATCCCCTGCACTAAGGTTTCGAAACCATGGGTAAAGTTTCGAAACCTTTGGTGAAAATTTGGTTCCAGGGGTCACTGCCAGCCAAAGTTTCGAAACCTTTGGGGTAGGTTTCGAAACTATGGTCAAAGGTTCCGAAACCTTCCCCAAGGTTTCGAAACCTTTGGTGAAAACTTGGTCCCAGGGCATTCTGCCAACCAAAGTTTCGAGACCTTTGGGCAAGGTTTCGAAACCTTCCCAAGGTTTCGAAACTTTGGGTGAGATATTGGTTCTAGGGGTTTCTGCCAGCAAAAGTTTCGAAACCCTTGGTAAAGGTTTCGAAACTTCTGCTTAAAATTGTACTGTTTTGACTTGTTGACCTTTTTAATGGGATAAACACATAGGATTTAATGTGCCTTTAGTCAAGATTGAATTTTGGTCGTTTGATTGTGGTTTGGGGTTCGAAAATGACAAGTTTAAAATGAAAAAAAAAATTTAGGGTTGTTAACCGAGGGGGAATCCTTTAGGGGTTTTCACTCGGTTTTCCCCGTGTGGCCCACTCGGACCGGTCATCCGGCCAGACCGGGACGAGGGGGTTACATTTGTTAGTATCAGAGCCTGAGGTTTCCGAGACCTCGGGTAGGTAAGTGAGGTAAGTTTGATGTGTTATGTTGTTGTTATGTCTCGGTGAATGTTTTACCATATATGCTTAATGTTTGCTTGTTAGTACGGTGTTTGAGAGCATGTGTTAGCATGATGCTTGTGTTGAAGCGTAGTGTCGAGTTCCCATTGCTACTATTACTTATTTAAAAAGATTTTTGTAAAGGAATATACTTGAGCACCTTGGACCCTTGCTCTTGCTAACCCTAAATAATCTTGCTTGTGTGTTTTGTTTATTATTGCATTGTTGTCTTTGGTAAGTTTGAGGCCGAGGCGTGGGCCTAGTGCTGGAAATCGTGAACCTGAGGTTTTAGAGGATGTGAACGATGATTGAGCTCATCGCTGTAGTTCATGGTAGTATGACCGTACCAGAGTTGGGAGTGCAGTTTGTTTGTTTGGGGCAACGTGTATATGAGTTGGTTTCTGTTAAGGGAGAACAATGTGACCGATCTTGATATGAGTGATGATAGAAGTGAAAACTTAAGAGTTGGCTTCGGAAGGATGTCGATGCTATAGCAAGTAATTCCTCGATAAAGTCATTGGGCTTGTTTTCTGATTAATTCTGGATCTACGTGTCCGTGCATTTTGAGTGAGTTTGCGAAGCTGTGGAAATCCACCTTGAGAAGTACTAGAGGTAGGTGTTAGTGTTACTAGCTCCTTCGGGGATACAGTCGTGGTCAGAAAGTTGTACAAGAAATGTCCGTTGATGGTTCAGTGGCACGTGTTTTCAGTTGATGCGATGGAATTGCCTTTTTCGGTCTTGACGTGAAGCTATTCATGGTTTGGCTAAAAGAACATAGAGTTAGGGTAGACTTTGAGACAATGGGAGTTTTCTTAAAGCTACGGATGACTATGAGATTGTAATGGTAGGTAGGAATGTGGATTTCGTATCGAATGTTGATCCAGCGTTAGCGGTCAAAGACTAATTGAGTTAGTTGACAGACCTGCCTAGCCAATGTTATGGGTTTGATTTTTGAATGGGGATTAGACCGTGGACTGTTAGAAAAGTTGTGTTTCCTAAAAGTGTTTGGAAGAACTTCCCGGTTTGTCTCCTGTTAGAGAAGAAGAGTTTGTTTTTTTTGAGATCGTCTTCGAGTTTACTCGTGTTTTGGTTGCTCTGTACCTTATGATTCTCGACCGATTTGAGAGTGTTGAAGAATCAACTACGAGTTTGTTGGACCTTAGATTCATTAGGCCTAGTACATCATCTTAGAGTATGACAGTACAATTGGTGAAGAAGAAAGAGTGACAGTACGGGAATGTGTTTAGAATTTAGACAGTTGAAACCAGTGACAATGAATAATTAGTATCCGTTTTCGAGTGTCAGTGGTTTGTTGGTCAGTTAGTGTGTGCTTCAGTTTATTTGAAGATTAATTTGAGATTCGATTACTACCAGTTGAAAGTGAGAAAAGTTGAAGTACCGAAGACAGCTTTAGGGGAAGGATGTGATCACCTTGAGCTTTGAGTTATGCCGTTTGATTGACTAGTGTGTTAGTTACTTTCAGAGAGATGTTGAGCCGAATGTTTTCCTAAGTCATTGATCAGCTTGTAGTAGCTCTCATAGATGTTATGTGGGTATATTCATGTACCGAAGATGACCATGACAAGCTTTGAAGTAGAGTTGTAGATCCTATTAGAAAATCAGTTGTATGCTAAGTTGTGCAAGCGTGAGCTCCGAGTTAAGGAAGATGTTCTCCTAGGACATGTGGTTCAGCCGAGTGTGTTAGCGAAAATCCCAAGTAGTCAGAAGAAGATGTGAGTTGGAAGAAATTTGAAGACTGCGACAAGTAACTATAGTTCCTAGGTCTAGCATTGTTACTTTCAGAGAATTGTAAATAATCAGTTGAAGATAGTTGCTCCATTGATAGATTGCTACAGAAAAATGTTCAGTTTGTGTGGTTAGATGCGAGACAATGAGCCCTTGAGAAACCGAAAGAAACCTTGAAGGGAACTTCGACCTTGAATCAGCTTATGTCAGAGGAAGAGTTTGTGAACCATAGTGATGTGTCACATTGTAGAGTTAGGTTGTGTGCTTATGCAATGCAGAAGATTCCGGCTTGTTCATCAAGATAGTTAGAAGACTGTGAGAAGAGTTATCTGATATGAGACATAGAGTTAATTACAGTTGTATTTGCTTCGAAGACTTAGAGACAAAGCTTGTATAGTAAGAAATGCACAGTGTATATGTACGTGTCATCAGAACTTGAAATATTTGAAGACTTAGGAAGGGTTGAAACTTGAACAGCATAAGTGTTAGAAACGCTTGAAGACTGTAATATCAAGATTGAGTACCATCCGAAGATAACCAACGTAGCAACCGATGTTCAGAGTTGTAATTGTTGTTAGGTTAGTAGTCGAGTTGCGAGTTGTAATTGCCGCATTTCATGTTGAACCTACATTGAGTCAGAATGTTTGAAGAGAAACAGTTGCAAGATAGATTCTTGGCACCTCACGTGCAAGGCATATCAGAAAGAAAACCTTCAGAGTACAGTTCAGAGATGATAGAATTTGTATTGTTAGAGACAGAATTGTTGTACCGATTGACATAGTGTTTTGAGACGTATTGTGTTGGCCGAAGCATACGACAGTTTATCTGCAGTGCATATGAGTAGTATGAAGACGTATTGTGGGTTGAAGATGAGTACTTCCGGATTGAGTCGATGAATGATGTGGTTTAGTATGAGAGTAAGTGTGTAATTTGTCAGCGTGTCAAGACCGAGCTTCAGTTTTCTTCTAGCTTGTTACATCTGTGGGAGATCCGTATTAGAAGTGAGTAATAGATTCGAGAGATCTTGTGTCTGACCCGCCTTCGATTTCCTCAGTGAGAGCTTAGTTGGGTAATCAATGTTAGTTGCACTGTATGTGGCCTTTTATACATGTTTACGTTACTTGTACCGTAAGTAAGATGGCGGAGTTGTGCCTTAGCAAGAATTGTGATTTGTACAGTGTCTTGTGTTTGATAGTGGCCAGTAGAGATTCGAGTTTTCTGCTAGATTTTTGAAGACGTCTGCATAGTGTTTGGTTAATTGATGAAGACAGAGGATCAGTCAGAGAAGGTTATGAGTCAAGTGTTCAAGCAGTATTGTATGAGATTGTGAATCGAGCTAGTTCTGTTGTTTATTGTTGCAGTTACCATCAGAGTTAGAAAGGGGTTTGTGATGTGTTCTGTGTATCTATGATTCAGAAGTATGAGCCAGTTTTGTTCCGTGTTATGTTGTTGAAAAGATTGAGTTGAATTTAAAATGGTCATGCATTGAAGGACCCGTTGAGATCTTAGCATCAGTTAGCTAATGTTGTGTGGTGAGCCTACCGAGTTGGTGGGTATGTTGTGGTGAGAGAAAGTGTGGAGGAGCATGTGTCAGTGACTCTTCCTGTCTGACAAATTTCGGGGACGAAATTTCCTTAAGTGGGGGAGAGTTGTAACACCCGTGTTTAGGGGTCGGGTGAAAATAATATTTTAATATTATTTCGGGCTCGGTTTTATAATTAAAATAACCTTTTGGGCCTCGGGTTTTAAAATCAAACATTTTATTGTTGGATTAAATTGAAATGAAAATTTAATTTGGATGGTTTTTAGAGAAAAGGGGGAATAGCCATCTCATTAATGGCACTCTTGTAAATAAGTGGACTTGTGGAATTAAAAACCCATTTCTTATTTTAAAGAGATGATTCATCATCTTCTTCCCTCCCCCTTTCCAAATTTCACGTCAAAAGCTCCTCTTTCCCCTAGTCTACTATTTCATCATCTTTCTTCCTCATCCTTGGCGATTTTCGAAAGGTAAACATATATTCGACTTGTCCTCTCTTTCCTCTACATGCTAGTACTCTTAGATTTCATTAAAACCCATGATTTTTCATTTTGGTATTTTGAAAGTTTAGACTAAAAATGTCATCTTTGTTGTCTTAAACTAAAGCTTTTGATTTATTGATGATATATGAGTTGTTTACTATCTATATGGTTCAACATATATGATTTTTAAAGGGTTTTGTTAAGTTTCCCGAATTTGGGTTTTGGTGGGTTTTTAGGAGGGTTTAGAAGTGAGTTTTAGAGCTGCTTTATGTTGGAAATTGAGGGTTGATGGTTGTATGATAGTTAAGGGTTGTTTTGGAAGCTATTAGGTGTGTTAAAAGAGTTGGAATCATCGGTTTTGGACTGTGCAAAGGGGCTGCTCGGGAATGGCTTTTTGGGGGTTGTTCTTGGTTCGAAAAACAAGTGTTTAATGGTTGAATTGTATTCCGGGTTTGCTATGTTGTGTTGTGGACTGATTCGAGGTTAATTCACTTGTGTTGAGGCGATTAGAAGCAAGGAATTTCGTTGGTAAAGCTTTGGGATCGAATCCGGAAGTGAGGAGGCTTGATTCGGCTTTGCTTGTTTTGCTTAAGGAAATGAGGTGAGTGGTTAAAATGTTTTAAATGGCTTTGATCAATTGGTTCGAGCATGTGAATGTAGAAATGTTTTCAAGTAACATTTGGTTCAAAGTTGGTTTTGAAGAAGTTTAGTTTTGAGCTTGAAAAGTCAATTTTTTAAACTCAAAGAGTAAGTGATGTGAAATGCCTCTTTAAATTTCCCCCTTTATCATTGTTTTTCATCTCTTGAAATGATATTTTGTTATACATGAAATTCCAATACTTTGGGAAGAAACTTGTTGCTATTTATTATATCGTTGCTCATGTATGATGGTAATAATGTGGATGTTGATATGCCTTGTAAGGTGTGAGTAAGTTGGTGCAAGTTGTGCACGAAAATGGTGAGTAAGACCATTTGTGATCGGTAAGATTCCAAGTAGTAAGTGATGCCTAATTGTGGATTTTGTTACATCTTGATTTGATTGTGCATGATATAGTGAGTACATGTCGTATGTTAGTGAATTGTATATTGTGTTGCATGGTTGGTGTCGAACCTCACGTGATGGTTGTCGTTGCTCCGGTGATGTGTAGTCCCGCCGGTAGCGAATGGTATAAGACTCCGGTGATGTGTAGTCCCACCGGTAGTGACTAGTAGAAGAGTACTTTGATGTGTAGTCCCATTGGAAAACTACTAGTCGAAACGGTGATGTGTAGTCTCACCGTGTGTGTTTTGGTTATGCTTGTGCATGCCATGTAACGTTCATGTTGTATCTCACTATATCATTGTCTTCTTATTGTTTTGCTTTAATCTAGGATTATGTCCTCATGCATACCATAAAGTGTAATGCTATGTTAAATGCCTATATTGTTGAATTGTGGTTGAACTTGTATGTTAGTAGAAGGATTAGGTCGTTGGATGATTTGTATGCATTGACCTTTATTTTAAAGAAGCTTTGAACCCTGCATTGTCGTAGTTATGTTTTAGAGCTCCGCTCACTAAGCTTTATGCTTACGCTCTCCTTTTTCCGACAATGCAGATCTTTAGCTTGGAGTTAGCAAGGAGCAAGAAAAGGGCGTCCAAGCGTGTGGTAATTGCTCAAGTATGGTTTATTAAATAATGTAGTAGTCTAGCAATGGGAAATGCTACGTGTTTTAGGAGCTTATATCTAGACTCCTTTGTGTTTGCCACATGTTGTTAATGCCTTATGTTGATGCTTTGGTTTGATTATGGTTTGTAATGCATGAATGCTATGATGAATGTTTGGGTATGGTGGCATGCCTTTAGATGTTTAGATTGCCTTGTCATGGTGCAAACCTCATGTGCTTTCCTTGTGCCCTTTATGGCCTTTGAGTTCCATGTAATGCTTGTATGTCCATATATGCATGAATTGCTTTTGTATGAATGTTAAGTATGGATGCCTTGATTCATGATAAATGCTATCTATGGCTCATGTACGCTTGTTGAAATGGTCATATGTGCGAGTCTTGTGAGTGTTGATTCATGCGTTGGTCCTTTTTAAGCCCCTATTTGTGTCTATGCTTGATCTTGGTGTTTTTCAAAGTTAGGAAGTCCTTAGGTTGGGCAGTAAGTGATCCCCTGCACTAAGGTTTCGAAACCATGGGTAAAGTTTCGAAACCTTTGGTGAAAATTTGGTTCCAGGGGTCACTGCCAGCCAAAGTTTCGAAACCTTTGGGGTAGGTTTCGAAACTATGGTCAAAGGTTCCGAAACCTTCCCCAAGGTTTCGAAACCTTTGGTGAAAACTTGGTCCCAGGGCATTCTGCCAACCAAAGTTTCGAGACCTTTGGGCAAGGTTTCGAAACCTTCCCAAGGTTTCGAAACTTTGGGTGAGATATTGGTTCCAGGGGTTTCTGCCAGCAAAAGTTTCGAAACCCTTGGTAAAGGTTTCGAAACTTCTGCTTAAAATTGTACTGTTTTGACTTGTTGACCTTTTTAATGGGATAAACACATAGGATTTAATGTGCCTTTAGTCAAGATTGAATTTTGGTCGTTTGATTGTGGTTTGGGGTTCGAAAATGACAAGTTTAAAATGAAAAAAAAAATTTAGGGTTGTTAACCGAGGGGGAATCCTTTAGGGGTTTTCACTCGGTTTTCCCCGTGTGGCCCACTCGGACCGGTCATCCGGCCAGACCGGGACGAGGGGGTTACATTTGTTAGTATCAGAGCCTGAGGTTTCCGAGACCTCGGGTAGGTAAGTGAGGTAAGTTTGATGTGTTATGTTGTTGTTATGTCTCGGTGAATGTTTTACCATATATGCTTAATGTTTGCTTGTTAGTACGGTGTTTGAGAGCATGTGTTAGCATGATGCTTGTGTTGAAGCGTAGTGTCGAGTTCCCATTGCTACTATTACTTATTTAAAAAGATTTTTGTAAAGGAATATACTTGAGCACCTTGGACCCTTGCTCTTGCTAACCCTAAATAATCTTGCTTGTGTGTTTTGTTTATTATTGCATTGTTGTCTTTGGTAAGTTTGAGGCCGAGGCGTGGGCCTAGTGCTGGAAATCGTGAACTTGAGGTTTTAGAGGATGTGAACGATGATTGAGCTCATCGCTGTAGTTCAGGGTAGTATGACCGTACCAGAGTTGGGAGTGCAGTTTGTTTGTTTGGGATAACGTGTATATGAGTTGGTTTCTGTTAAGGGAGAACAATGTGACCGATCTTGATATGAGTGATGATAGAAGTGAAAACTTAAGAGTTGGCTTCGGAAGGATGTCGATGCTATAGCAAGTAATTCCTCGATAAAGTCATTGGGCTTGTTTTCTGATTAATTCTGGATCTACGTGTCCGTGCATTTTGAGTGAGTTTGCGAAGCTGTGGAAATCCACCTTGAGAAGTACTAGAGGTAGGTGTTAGTGTTACTAGCTCCTTCGGGGATACAGTCGTGGTCAGAAAGTTGTACAAGAAATGTCCGTTGATGGTTCAGTGGCACGTGTTTTCAGTTGATGCGATGGAATTGCCTTTTTCGGTCTTGACGTGAAGCTATTCATGGTTTGGCTAAAAGAACATAGAGTTAGGGTAGACTTTGAGACAATGGGAGTTTTCTTAAAGCTACGGATGACTATGAGATTGTAATGGTAGGTAGGAATGTGGATTTCGTATCGAATGTTGATCCAGCGTTAGCGGTCAAAGACTGATTGAGTTAGTTGACAGACCTGCCTAGCCAATGTTATGGGTTTGATTTTTGAATGGGGATTAGACCGTGGACTGTTAGAAAAGTTGTGTTTCCTAAAAGTGTTTGGAAGAACTTCCCGGTTTGTCTCCTGTTAGAGAAGAAGAGTTTGTTTTTTTTGAGATCGTCTTCGAGTTTACTCGTGTTTTGGTTGCTCTGTACCTTATGATTCTCGACCGATTTGAGAGTGTTGAAGAATCAACTACGAGTTTGTTGGACCTTAGATTCATTAGGCCTAGTACATCATCTTAGAGTATGACAGTACAATTGGTGAAGAAGAAAGAGTGACAGTACGAGAATGTGTTTAGAATTTAGACAGTTGAAACCAGTGACAATGAATAATTAGTATCCGTTTTCGAGTGTCAGTGGTTTGTTGGTCAGTTAGTGTGTGCTTCAGTTTATTTGAAGATTAATTTGAGATCCGATTACTACCAGTTGAAAGTGAGAAAAGTTGAAGTACCGAAGACAACTTTAGGGGAAGGATGTGATCACCTTGAGCTTTGAGTTATGCCGTTTGATTGACTAGTGTGTTAGTTACTTTCAGAGAGATGTTGAGCCGAATGTTTTCCTAAGTCCTTGATCAGCTTGTAGTAGCTCTCATAGATGTTACGTGGGTATATTCATGTACCGAAGATGACCATGACAAGCTTTGAAGTAGAGTTGTAGATCCTATTAGAAAATCAGTTGTATGCTAAGTTGTGCAAGCGTGAGCTCCGAGTTAAGGAAGATGTTCTCCTAGGACATGTGGTTCAGCCGAGTGTGTTAGCGAAAATCCCAAGTAGTCAGAAGAAGATGTGAGTTGGAAGAAATTTGAAGACTGCGACAAGTAACTATAGTTCCTAGGTCTAGCATTGTGAAAACTTCCCCAAGGTTTCGAAACCTTTGGTGAAAACTATGGTCCCAGGGCATTCTGCCAACCAAAGTTTCGAGACCTTTGGGCAAGGTTTCGAAACTAAGGTCCAAGGTTTCGAAACCTTCCCAAGGTTTCGAAACTTTGGGTGAGATATTGGTTCCAGGGGTTTCTGCCAGCAAAAGTTTCGAAACCCTTGGTAAAGGTTTCGAAACTTCTGCTTAAAATTGTACTGTTTTGACTTGTTGACCTTTTTAATGGGATAAACACATAGGATTTAATGTGCCTTTAGTCAAGATTGAATTTTGGTCGTTTGATTGTGGTTTGGGGTTCGAAAATGACAAGTTTAAAATGAAAAAAAAAAATTAGGGTTGTTAACCGAGGGGGAATCCTTTAGGGGTTTTCACTCGGTTTTCCCCGTGTGGCCCACTCGGACCGGTCATCCGGCCAGACCGGGACGAGGGGGTTACAGGTATCATTGAATTCCTCAGAATCTTGAAGCTTTTCATCAGTTGAAAAACGTTTGGCCTCCATAAACTTCTGTCGAATAAAGGCTACCTCAGCATTAGAAAGGTATGAATTTGCAGTTCCTTGTGGAGAGAAACCAGCACTCTCCATTTTTAATGCATCTAAAACTTCAAAAACATCTTAAATTCCTGCTCATCCTTAGAACTTTTCCTAGAAGATTGTTGGATGTGGAATGCACTACCCTCATAAACTTTCTCACAGCTACTCTCAATTCCTTTTTGCTGCTTGCGGCCAGGCTGCTGAGGCCGCAAAATTGCCATTTATGATCTTTATTGTCTTTGAATCCATAGCTCTCTTCATATCATGTACGTAGACATTATTTACAGCTCTAGTGAGCAGAGAACATGTAGACATTATTGGCCAAAAGTATGTTCATAACAGAATGGTCAGATTCAGAAATAAAATACAAGTCCTAAGAACAGATTATCATTCAAATCCAAGAACCAAAAAAGAAAAAGGTATTGAAAGAAAACAAAGAAAAATTGAAAAAAGCCAAAACAAAACCATACATTTAAAGAGACTGAGAAAGAAGAAAGATTAACCTCCAAAATTGTTGGACGGTAAAAAAAGTGTAAATAGCGCGCATAGAACTACCCCAAGCAGTTTTCCTGGATTTGGCAGAAGGGTTATCGAACCAGAAGGTCCACAAGTGCTCCAGCAGGTGGGATGTTATTTGGCGAAGGCAACGTCGCATCTTCCTCTTCAACCCCCACCTCATCCCCCTTCAGGTTAGGATTAGAGTTTTTATCCTATTTTATTCCTTAATTTATTTTTTTCATGTGGTTTAGTTATTACCTTTAAGAACTTTAACCCTTATTTCTTAATTTGTTCAACTTTGTAGGTTGGGTAGCAAGGCATCGGGTGTTTTGTTCTCTCAAAATTTTCTAAGTCGATCGAAATATGGAAAGAAAATATTCAAGGACGTCTTGATTTCATGAACCTCACAATTTTAGAAGTGGAAGAGTGTAATAGCTTGAAATACATATTTAGTGTTTCTATGGCCTTAGAACTTGTGCAATTGAAAGAGCTGAAAGTGAAAAACTACCCTATGATTGAGCAAATTATCAAAAAAGGTGCAGAAGAAACTACAATAGGTACACTGTACAATAGACACACTTTTGTTGTCTTCGACAATCCTGATCTCAAATTGCAAGGTTGAGCTTATACATATTGCAAAACAGCAGAGGACATGTAGACATTTTTTTTGCAGTTCAATAAATCAATAAATCAATCAATGATTTTTGCAGTTCTCCCCTGCAGTGGGAAGTTCGTTGAGTTTTGGGGAAGATGGTGAAAAATAAAGTTTTAAAAGTTTGGGGGTCAAATTAGAAATTATTATTTTTAATTAACGGGGGTTGTAACCCCCTTAACCCGGCCCAGTCGGTTGAACCGAATTAAGAAGTTTACACGGGGAAAACCAAAGTCAACCTGAAAGTCAACCTTGATTAACGACCCTTTTTTTAAACTTATCTAGATGCACATTAACCCTAGGTATGTTCACAAGAACAGCATACTCAAAGATCATAACAATCGCAGATCATTCAGGGACTCAATTGCACAAAATACAACTTTAAGGACCAATTTGTAAATTCTGAAAATTATAAGGACTTAATCCAAATTAAAGTTACCAACTTGAAATTAATCATCTTTCATGCTTCTCTGCCAAATTTCAGCTCAAACGGACATCCCAAACTCATCCAATTGCAACAACAAAGTTCAGGACCAAAACGCAAAGGTTTCAAAACATTAAACCGTCAATTTCAGTGCCCAACGGTCGAGTGTTTCGGAACAGGGAAGACCCGTTCCGAAACGCGGGACCGTTCCGAAACTGGTACCGAAACAGGGCCTGGCAGTGGCCAATCCGTTCCGGAACAGTGCTTTCCGTTTCAGAACGCCCAGGCCATTTCAGGCCCCCGTTCCGATACGGTAACACCTGTTCCGAAACATGTTGCCCAGATTGCAGAAAAATTGTTGGTTTATCATACAATTGACCCATCAAACATGCTCCAAATGCAACCAAACTTTACCAGCAAGTCATTCAACAACCAAGGAACATAATTGCATCAACCAATCATCAACATGGCATCAATTATGAAAATTCCCAATTCTATAGGCATGCTTCCTACTTAGCAAACCATTCAAGCATCAATATGCCAAAACCACCTCATAAAGGCCAAATACATGTTCCAACATTATCAACATCATAAAACCAATCTTGTCCAACATACACAATCCCATTAAACATCAACATAAGAGATTCTTCCCCCATTGCCTTTATTATCTATAGCTATTAACCGAGACATACATCTCAAGTGGAGTCTCCCCTTGAATCCCTTGCTTCTCGTTGTTTCAACTTCAAATATCTGCATTGATGGACAAAAAGGAGCGTAAGCACATAATGCTTAGTGAGGAAAGCTCAAAACCAAAACACCATCAATGCAGCGAGTCATAAAAATCACTTTTTAAAAGCAAACTCGGTTCGATAAACCAAAGTAATGTTTAAAAACCCTTTTCAACAACATGCTTAACATCATGCACTTCTCAAACATGAAAACCAACCCTTAGCTTAGAAAGCTAAGTAATCCTTTTCAAAGCACGAACTTGCAAAACCATCTATTTAACCAATCCATGCATGAACATCATATGCATGGTTAAATACAAGATCCTTGGAAAACATTTCCACTTCACATCATACTTTTCTCATTCTTGAAAATCATTTCAAAGCAAGAAACCTTTAAAAATCACTTGCTCATTCGATTAACCACATGCATTAAACAAATGCAACATATGAACCATAAACTCAACATTTGCATCACATGCCCTTTTTAACAAGCCTTCACAAGACTTCAATGCATTAAAGAGACTCCATGCACACATGCACCATTCTCAATAGATAATCAACACTTGTTCAAGCCAACAAGTAAAACATGCATTTATAGAACATTACACACTTCTCATGCACCCATGCATCATTTCAAGCATCTCATGCTTCATTATATTCAAGAACATTATATTGGCTTCCAAGTGATAAACCATAACCACTTTTCGACTCAACAACCAATCGGATACGCGGATCACAAGCGTTGTCCCTACGCTTCATACACACTACCAATCTCAAGGTCCCCAAATGGAATTTTAACCACCATTTGACCTTACCATACACAAGGCCCTCATATGGAATTTTAACCACCATATGGCCTTAACATTCACAAGGTTCTCATATGGAATTTTAACCACCATATAACCTTAACACTCACAAGATCCTCATATGGAATTTTAACCACCATATGACCTTAACATGCACAAGGTCCCCATATGAAATTTTAACCATCATATAACCTTAGCATCAACCATTGGTAGTTGTATAACATCACTAACGAGATCCGGGACAAACTTCACAAGATCCACACATGGACTTTACACCACCATTGTAATCTTAACAAGCACAAGGTCCTCAAATGGAATTTCAACCACCATTATGACCTTAACACAAGACACACCCATGGAATTTTAACCACCATGGTGTTCTTAACCATCTCGTTAGTGTACTTGGATGGAGTTACCGGTTCACACTTAACCACTCCACATCCAAGGCGACTTTATTCACGGTGCACCCAATCCTATAGCCGGCTAACTATATCCGATTCAAGTAACCAAGAACCACTTACATCACTTGCCAATATAACCATCTTACCACATTAATCCAATGTTTTACAAGCATAACCCAAATGCTAAAACCAACATTTACCATCATCAATCCATTGTTTTTGAAGCATTACACAAAGCCATTAAACAACTGCAACACTATGCATCAATTCCACAATTCCAATGTACAAAACCAAGGATCTCTTACCTTGAGCATCCATCACACATGGCTTTCAAAACCAGCATTATACCATGCTAAAATATGCTTTCAAAACAGAATTTAAAACATGCAAATCGCATGCATTGCATCCAATAATCACAAGTGCTTCAAAAACCAATTCATAACACAAACCAAGAGAGAAATTTCATTTACTTACTCTTGAGCTTAGCTAAGTTGTTTAGGCTTAAACTAAGCTCCCAAAACCTTCAAACCTTGGTTTAAAAGCTGAAAACCCAACTTCACTCACCGATACACAAAACAAGGCTAGCCAACAAGCCTTCCAAGCATCTGAAGCCTTCCACACCACCTCTAATGCTCACGGATCAATCTCCCCTGTTTCAAGCACACAACAACAGAGGATTAATGCATCATCATGCATTAAAAACACCAGCAACACACCTAAACTCACTGCTCTTAGCAAAACCAACATTTCGGCTACCAAACACAACCGAAATCACCTCCAAACACTTCCAAAACTTAACCCAGCCAAGATCCATCACTTCTAACCATTTACAAACATCAATTAACATTCAAAATGATCCCAAACACATCCTTATACCTCCAGCTATAACAGATCATCAAGATCACTCCAAAAACCAACAAAAACTCAAGCAAAACTTAGGAAAATCAACCTATTCGGAATTGCATTGACTAAACCTCAATTACTCATCAATTTAACATTCATTTAACATCAAAAAGACACCTCAAAACACTGCCCAAACAGATCATACGAATTTTCATCAAAATCAACCAAATCTTGCATTTTAAAGCCAAAATCAAGAGTTCAATTGTAAAACCTTTAATAAAACATAAATCAAGGATTGAGAACTTAGGAATTTCAGTAAAGAACTGAGAGTTTAGAGGAGAAGGATGTTCTTACCTCCAAACTTGAGTTTTCTCCCTTTTTGGAACCAAATTCTTGAAAATCCACTTAGCAAATGCAAAGGTTTTGTTGAAGAGATAATTGAAGATCAAAAGAGAATTGAAATGTGTTATTTAGGTGACAAAATCAGAGGGAAAAGTTCTGGAGAAAGGTGTTTGGTTTGAGAGAAAAGATGAGAGAAAATGAAAATGGAAAATGTGGGAAAAGTTAGTTAAATGGCTAAAATATATTTCCCTCCTTTTTACCTTTATTTTAAACCATTAATAAATCATTTAATATTTAAGAAAAATCTGGAGAAACTCCTATTGGGTAAATAGCTTCTTAAAGATTCAAAGTTTCAATCCTTTTTAAAACAGTCACCCAGTTTTCAAAAATTACATTTTGGTCACTAACCCAAAATGTCACTCTTCCAAACCTCATTTTGTAAAATTGATTTCACCACACTCTTATATATAATAAAAGAGGATTTTAGAACATTTTTCCACATTTTAATGCAACCCGAACTAGGCTTTCCTAAATTCACCTTTATATATTCGAACCGCACTCCGACCGAACCGGTCCGAATCCCAAAACTCCTAAGCCCAAAATCGGGGTGTTACAACTCTCCCCCTCTTAGGAAATTTCGTCCTCGAAATTTCAACCAGCGGAAAGAGCACAACCAAACTTCTCAAAACAACCCACAAAGCAACACAGGAGACTTAACCACCACTGAACACTCTCCAGACAAAAACTCCACCAAACCCAACACCACCACATACTGTTCACGAATTCCAGAACACTCAAATGTTAACCACATCTTAACCTTTCACACTTCCGGACTGCACATATCCCCAACAACAACCTGAAGAACCTCCACACTTTCACAGCATACACCACCTTAACTCATAACTCCCAAGACTCATACACACGGTGACACCAACCAATTCAGTTCAGCCACCATGTGACCTACAACCTTCACTGCTTCCAAAACTCCTTGCAAAAACTATTCAACCTCTTTCAGAGATTTTCACAACAAGCAAAAATTCTTAAGCAACAACTGCTTACCCAAACCTCTCAACGTATTGCTGACCTTACTTCACATCCACCGCTATCTTTACCATAACGACTCACCAGGAATGCTCACTCATCATCCGATAATCACGTCACAAAACCCCAACCTTGATTCCGCCAGCCGTTCCACACACCACCAGCTGACTTCAGAAAGAATTTACTTATTCACAACCAGCCAACCACTTCTCACAAGAACCCGTCCAACCAACAATGGCCTTCGATCTTACATTGCCTTTCCACTTCAAGCTTTGACTACAACACTAGCCTTACCAGGACACCGCCCATTCTACACACAAATACCTATTAAGATTACAAAACTTCTATTCTCCCAGGCTAACCCTTTTCTACAACCTTTAACACAACATCAATGCCAAGTTACCTCAGCACTCTGGAAACACATCCACTAACCTGCAACATCACTTAACATCAAGGAACTACCACTTCCACTAGCTATTCAAAACCACCTGACCGATTCTAACTTCAATCGGTAACCTCCTTATCACCATACCGCTAAGCTCATTAAGCGCCAAACACTTTCTTTCTACCAACATGCTACACCGCACTCACCATTACTAACAGCTTGCTTAATACCCTCCACAACTTCTAACATTCACCCAGCACCAAAACAACTTCTAAAAAAAAATCATCATCCAACCTAACCCTATCACAACACTAACAGACTCGATTAGTTATTAGCGAGTGTGAACGTTCGTATGCATGGTCACCAATATGCCCTATCAATGCCTGATGTACATGTATGCAAAACCTCTAATGTCATGCCACATGTATGCATGGACCAGTACATATATAATATACCATATAACAAATGGTTTTAACTGTGCATGAATGTCGGTTCACACCCACCAACAACATCCTCAGAATCCGTCTAAGAACAGCCTCCTATTTCACTTCCAACTTGACCAACTCTAACACTCTAATAACCATTTATCCACAAGATACTCACTAATACCCTCTTCACACTAAAGTTGTTTCTAAAACAACAACAACTATTACCCCAACAGGCTAGCAATGAAACCACACCTACTACGCAAGGAAAGACCAATTGAAACCAAACTAAGATAACTAGGCAAGGGTTACTTAACAAGGTTACCTGAAAACACATCACCATCCCGGAGCTTCAACAGACGAGCTCTCTTCCTCGCAGAACCATCATTCTCCAGCTGCACCACTGTAGCACCAGCTAACACACTAAGGTCATCACCATCTCCCGGTGGTAAAGAACCCTGGCTACCCCGAACCAACTTCAAACAATTACGTCTCATATGTCCAACAGACCCACAATTCCAGCAGATTCCGCTTTCCAAGCTCCTCACCACCTTCTGCTCTTCCTGCCACCTTCGAACTTTGTCTCGGCCGTGCCCACGACCCTTCAGAGACCCTTCTGCCACCACTGAAGCTGATCTCACCACTTGAGGACAAT
This sequence comes from Hibiscus tridactylites, assembly GCA_958450335.1. Taxonomy (NCBI): domain Eukaryota; kingdom Viridiplantae; phylum Streptophyta; class Magnoliopsida; order Malvales; family Malvaceae; genus Hibiscus; species Hibiscus tridactylites. The sequence goes on along the minus strand of OY288284.1, from coordinate 2,484,059 downwards.
CTCGCTTCACATGCTCCCTAGAACCACAGTTCCAACAAGCACATGCGCCCCAACAACCTCCAATATGACGCCTTCCACAACGGTCACACACCGGTAGCTGAGCTTCCACTCCACCCACAACTTTCTTGCTTAAACCTTTCCCACCTTCATAAACAGAAACCACACCCTAACATTGCTTAACCCTTGGGAATTTCCCTCCAAGATTCCTTTCATAAAAGGCAGACACAAAGAAATCCCAATCAATGTCGCGGATGTGCGATGCCACCGCCACAGATGTCCACCAGGCACAAGCGTCCTCCAACATCAACGTGACAACACTTCCCAGTTTACAGGCATAATCACAACCTTCCTGGTCCAAAATCAGAACTACACTGGCTAACCAAGCCTCAAACGTCTCAGGCGTCGAACCATGATACTCCACAACTCCCAAATCATGTAATCGCTGTTTCGACAAACCCGCACATCCCACAGCCAGCACATCTATAGGCCTCACTTTCGCCACAGCCAGAGATGTTCCCGGCACCTCTTGAACAATTGGTGATGAACTCTCCATCACAGAACCAGCTTCTTCCTCATGTCTCAATACCTCAACACCAGGCACAGAAGACTGAGACAAAACACCTCCACTAAAAGGTGAATTCCACGCCTTAACAACCTGCCCTAAAGCAACAACCATCTCACCTAACTGCCATTCTTTCATCGATTTCACCATGCTATTAACAGCAAACAATCACAATAAAACAAACAAAACAATTAGACCAGGCTTAAGCAAGGATTCAAACTCCAACTCCAAAATAACACAATAGTTATAATAATAAGGCAATATGTATCCCGAATCACCCCCCTTTTACATGACATAACAGTCAATAAAACATGGATATCACAACATCAAGCATATCAAACAACATATTCGATCATGCTTTCATCAAACAATATCCACTCACAACAGCATAATATCAACATAACCTACCCATTACACTTTCACCATTCATAAAATCAGCTCATAACACCAGCACAACATCAGCACAAATCCACATGAGCTCAAAGAAGATTCTCAATCAAAAAGCATGCTTAAAAACATCAACAATTCACTTAAAACACGCATTCTAACCAACTTTCAACCACACATCAGAATAAACATCAAACACATATTACAACAATTTACCATTTCCCAAAGCATTCGCATCTCAGCTCTGATACCACCAAATGTAACCCTCTTAACCCGGCCCAGACGGTTGAACCGAATTAAGAAGTTTACACGGGGAAAACCAAAGTCAACTCGAAAGTCAACCTTGATTAACGACACTTTTTTTCTTTTTAAACTTATCTAGATGCACATTAACCCTAGGCATGTTCACAAGAACAACATACTCAAAGATCATAACAATCGCAGATCATTCAGGGACTCAATTGCACAAAATACAACTTTAGGGACCAATTTGTAAATTCTGAAAATTATAAGGACTTAATCCAAATTAAAGTTACCAACTTGAAATTAATCATCTTTCATGCTTCTCTGCCAAATTTCAGCTCAAACGGACATCCCAAACTCATCCAATTGCAACAACAAAGTTCGGGACCAAAACGCAAAGGTTTCAAAACATTAAACCGTCAATTTCAGTGCCCAACGGTCGAGTGTTTCGGAACAGGGAAGACCCGTTCCGAAACGCGGGACCGTTTCGAAACTGGTACCGAAACAGGGCCTGGCAGTGGCCAATCCGTTCCGGAACAGTGCTTTCCGTTTCGGAACGCCCAGGCCATTTCAGGCCCCCGTTCCGATACGGTAACACCTGTTCCGAAACATGTTGCCCAGATTGCAGAAAAATTGTTGGTTTATCATACAATTGACCCATCAAACATGCTCCAAATGCAACCAAACTTTACCAACAAGTCATTCAACAACCAAGGAACATAATTGCATCAACCAATCATCAACATGGCATCAATTATGAAAATTCTCAATTCTATAGGCATGCTTCCTACTTAGCAAACCATTCAAGCATCAATATGCCAAAACCACCTCATAAAGGCCAAATACATGTTCCAACATTATCAACATCATAAAACCAATCTTGTCCAACATACACAATCCCATTAAACATCAACATAAGAGATTCTTCCCCCATTGCCTTTATTATCTATAGCTATTAACCGAGACATACATCTCAAGTGGAGTTTCCCCTTGAATCCCTTGCTTCTCGCTGTTCCAACTTCAAATATCTGCATTGATGGACAAAAAGAAGCGTAAGCACATAATACTTAGTGAGGAAAGCTCAAAACCAAAACACCATCAATGCAGCGAGTCATAAAAATCACTTTTTAAAAGCAAACTCGGTTCGATAAACCAAAGCAATGTTTGAAAACCCTTTTCAACAACATGCTTAACATCATGCACTTCTCAAACATGAAAACCAACCCTTAGCTTAGAAAGCTAAGTAATCCTTTTCAAAGCACGAACTTGCAAAACCATCTATTTAACCAATCCATGCATGAACATCATATGCATGGTTAAATACAAGATCCTTGGAAAACATTTCCACTTCACATCATACTTTTCTCATTCTTGAAAATCATTTCAAAGCAAGAAACCTTTAAAAATCACTTGCTCATTCGATTAACCACGTGCATTAAACAAATACAACATATGAACCATAAACTCAACATTTGCATCACATGCCCTTTTTAACAAGCCTTCACAAGACTTCAATGCATTAAAGAGACTCCATGCACACATGCACCATTCTCAATAGATAATCAACACTTGTTCAAGCCAACAAGTAAAACATGCATTTATAGAACATTACACACTTCTCATGCACCCATGCATCATTTCAAGCATCTCATGCTTCATTATATTCAAGAACATTATACTGGCTTCCAAGTGATAAACCATAACCACTTTTCGACTCAACAACCAATCGGATACGCGGATCACAAGCGTTGTCCCTACGCTTCATACACACTACCAATCTCAAGGTCCCCAAATGGAATTTTAACCACCATTTGACCTTACCATACACAAGGCCCTCATATGGAATTTTAACCACCATATGGCCTTAACATTCACAAGGTTCTCATATGGAATTTTAACCACCATATAACCTTAACACTCACAAGATCCTCATATGGAATTTTAACCACCATATGACCTTAACATGCACAAGGTCCCCATATGGAATTTTAACCACCATATAACTTTAGCATCAACCATTGGTAGTTGTATAACATCACTAACGAGATCCGGGACAAACTTCACAAGATCCACACATGGACTTTACACCACCATTGTGATCTTAACAAGCACAAGGTCCTCAAATGGAATTTCAACCACCATTATGACCTTAACACAAGACCCACCCATGGAATTTTAACCACCATGGTGTTCTTAACCATCTCGTTAGTGTACTTGGATGGAGTTACCGGTTCACACTTAACCACTCCACATCCAAGGCGACTTTATTCACGGTGCACCCAATCCTATAGCCGGCTAACTATATCCGATTCAAGTAACCAAGAATCACTTACATCACTTGCCAATATAACCATCTTACCACATTAATCCAATGTTTTACAAGCATAACCCAAATGCTAAAACCAACATTTACCATCATCAATCCACTGTTTTTGAAGCATTACACAAAGCCATTAAACAACATGCAACATTATGCATCAATTCCACAATTCCAATGTACAAAACCAAGGATCTCTTACCTTGAGCATCCATCACACATGGCTTTCAAAACCAGCATTATACCATGCTAAAATATGCTTTCAAAACAGAATTTAAAACATGCAAATCACATGCATTGCATCCAATAATCACAAGTGCTTCAAAAACCAATTCATAACACAAACCAAGAGAGAAATTTCATTTACTTACTCTTGAGCTTAGCTAAGTTGTTTAGGCTTAAACTAAGCTCCCAAAACCTTCAAACCTTGGTTTAAAAGCTGAAAACCCAACTTCACTCACCGATACACAAAACAAGGCTAGCCAACAAGCCTTCCAAGCATCCGAAGCCTTCCACACCACCTCTAATGCTCACGGATCAATCTCCCTTATTTCAAGCACACAACAACAGAGGATTAATGCATCATCATGCATTAAAAACACCAGCAACACACCTAAACTCACTGCTCTTAGCAAAACCAACATTTCAGCTACCAAACACAACCGAAATCACCTTCAAACACTTCCAAAACTTAACCCAGCCAAGATCCATCACTTCTAACCATTTACAAACATCAATTAACATTCAAAATGATCCCAAACACGTCCTTATACCTCCAGCTATAACATATCATCAAGATCACTCCAAAAACCAACAAAAACTCAAGCAAAACTTAGGAAAATCAACCTATTCGGGATTGCATTGACTAAACCTCAATTACTGATCAATTTAACATTCATTTAACATCAAAAAGACACCTCAAAACACTGCCCAAACAGATCATACGGATTTTCATCAAAATCAACCAAATCTTGCATTTTAAAGCCAAAATCAAGAGTTTAATTGTAAAACCTTTAATAAAACATAAATCAAGGATTGAGAACTTAGGAATTTCAGTAAAGAACTGAGAGTTTAGAGGAGAAGGACGTTCTTACCTCCAAACTTGAGTTTTCTCCCTTTTTGGAACCAAATTCTTGAAAATCCACTTAGCAAATGCAAAGGTTTTGTTGAAGAGATAATTGAAGATCAAAAGAGAATTGAAATGTGTTATTTAGGTGACAAAATCAGAGGGAAAATTTCTGGAGAAAGGTGTTTGGTTTGAGAGAAAAGATGAGAGAAAATGAAAATGGAAAATGTGGGAAAAGTTAGTTAAATGGCTAAAATATCTTTCCCTCCTTTTTACCTTTATTTTAAACCATTAATAAATCATTTAATATTTAAGAAAAATCTGGAGAAACTCCTATTGGGTAAATAGCTCCTTAAAGATTCAAAGTTTCAATCCTTTTTAAAACAGTCACCCAGTTTTCAAAAATTACATTTTGGTCACTAACCCAAAATGTCACTCTTCCAAACCTCATTTTGTAAAATTGATTTCACCACACTCTTATATATAATAAAAGAGGATTTTAGAACATTTTTCCACATTTTAATGCAACCCGAACTAGGCTTTCCTAAATTCACCTTTATATATTCGAACCGCACTCCGACCGAACCGGTCCGAATCCCAAAACTCCTAAGCCTAAAATTGGGGTGTTACAGGGGGTAACGGTCCAGTGACCAAAATAGAAACGGTTTCGAACGTAAGTGACCAGAATAGTCTTTTTGAATTCGAGTGACCAAAATAGAACAAACCCAAAACAAAAGTGACCACGAGTGAAGATTACCCAATCTGGAGCTAAATTTGTAGAGGTGGTCAGAACTGTCCGATTAAAGAAATATTGAACTTTAAATAAAAATCTGAATTGAATCAATAAGAATTGATAAGGAGATTAATTAACATGAATGAGAAATTCATTAGTTCTAATTTGGTATAAGTAATTGAAAAGTTAAGTTACGGATAAAGAAATACAAGAAGATTTGTAAAGTAGTTCGAGTCTATCCGAAAATTTGAATTAGTTTAGGGGCTAAAACGAAATCGTAAAATTTAATAGTGAATGTGGTTGATTGATTCTGAATTTTTGTCTTATATGGTGGTTAATGTTTTATTAGAACCTAGAGGAGAAGGTGTCGAAGAGGATCCGGTAGCTGAATCAGCAAAAGAGCGTGGAAAAAACATCCGAATTCAAAACTAGCACGGCGACTGTGAGTGAAACACAATTAGAGTTGAGATTAGAGTCTCAACTACTTTAATTATAAATTTTGTTATAAAGTTTGCATGCAGTATGACTTAAAATTCAGATTGGCTTTATTAATAAGGGAAGGAAGTTAATGAAATTGGATTTGGATTGTTTGTGGTTTCTTTGAATGAATTGTTTGATTGATGATTGATGATGTATATGGTGTTATATATGCAGATTGGTTATATGCTTAGGTTGATCAATTCATTGAAGTATGATTTTGTAACACATACAATTTTTGAGTTAAAAAAAGAAAAAGAAATTATTGAAATGAGGTGCTGCCAAGGGGTTTTGAACCCGTGCCCCTTGGCCTTGCGAGACAAAAGGCCTAACCATCAAAGCTACATGTATCATTCAGGGGTGGACGGAGAGGGGGCTGGAGGAGGCAGTCGTCCCCCTAAAAATTTAAAATTCATATATGATTTAAATTTTTTTATAAATTTCCTATATTTTTCTATTTAAAATCTATTTTTACCCACTTAAAATTGTATGAATTCGTCATCTCTAATATAAAATCATGCGTATGTCTCTAGAACGTAACCATGTATTGTCCTTGGAAAAAAATGTTAAGAAAACGTGCACTTTTTGGCTATGACTAAATATGAGGGTTGATATGGTACTTTAATTACTAATCAATTCTTGCTGCATGTATGGACCTAATGCTAGTAATCCACTTGGCTAAGAAAAAGTCAAACGATAAGATATATGATTTAATTATGCGATAATTATAAGCTAAAATTTTGTAATTTAGAAAGTAATATCTTTTAACCTTATCCGTGAATTTAATGATAAAAATATAAATTCAAGGTTTATATTGTATGTAATTGAATCGCTTCTGTTTTTTTTAGTTTCTCAAGGTGTCTATTAAAATAAGTTCAGTGATTAATTTTTTTGTATTTTGTAAGTTCGTGCAAAGAAAAAGTGTTGACCACAATTTTTAAAATTGTTCTATATTTTGAACGAATATTTAATCTTCAATCATTAATTAAGGTAGAAAAAACTCGTATCGTATATTCTCACCTAAACTCATGGTTGAATCTCTATTGTTTTTTGATAAAGGTTAACTTTAGATTCATTGTTTCCTGAGAAGAGGAAACACCTCTTTATTTAAAGGAAATAATGACAGATTTTATTGGCCGTACATACGCCGACCATCTAATTCTAAACTAAATAAACAATAATAAAAGGCTACCATTTTCCAATACAGCTATGTTTATTTTTAACGGACGAATAGTAATTAATTTTTATTAAATAAATAAATATATAATTAATTAAATTATAATTAAAAAGGCTATGATAATTAAAGTAGATTAATCATATTAATTTAATCATTTCCTTTAAAATCATCAAAGACGACACAAACTACCACTAAATAATGAAAATATAACCATATAAAAAAAATTAAAAACTCAACTAAACAACTAAAAAACGAACAAACATTATTTATCATCACGAAAGATAAACATTATCAATCTTAACGTAAAATGAATATAATGATGGCCATAATATTAACACGATTCATTTGGGATGATTGCAGCCAATTACCAATATGAGACAATCATTTCGAAAATCCAAATTAAAGTAGATTATAAGATATCCAAATAAATGACAATAATAAAAAATGTCGAATTTAATCTTGAAAACAAAACAAGAAAAAAATGTGATACAATAATATAAAAATGTGTTATAATGACTTGCAAAGAAAAACATCTATTATTCTCATTACAAAAAAGTGCAAAAATATCAAATAAAATAATATAAAATCAAATATGCATAACAAAAAAAAACTGAATATATTGAAAAGAGAAACAAAATAAGAGAATATGGAGTAAAATACAATAAAATATGATAAAACGTATATTTGGTCAAAGGTTAGCCTTGTGTCCCCCGCCTAACAAACAATAACATGAAAACCTAGAAAGAGGTAGAGAGAGAAAGTCCCATTAGAGAGTTTTTTTTTTAATCAAGTCGAGAAATATATAGGCGTAAAGTTAAAATTAGTCCCTCATACGTTTCGTTTGGTCACTTTGGCTCATATTCTATTTTTCGGGAGTATTTAAGCTTCCTACATTTTAATTTATATTAAAAATTATCTTTTTTAGATGGAAACTGTTAGTTGACTAACGGTAGATTTTTTTTGTTGATTAGACACGTTTATGTAAATTGAATTGATGATGTGACATGTCCACATGTAACTAGATGATGATGTGACATTACAAATATTTTAAATTATTTATAAATATTTTTTACTAAATTAATTACACATGGACATTTATAATTAATCTAAAAATATTTGTAATGCTACATCATCATCTAGTTATACGTGGACATGCCACGTCATCAATCCAGTCCACATGGACATGCCACGTCAGCAAAAAGATTGACAGTAACTTAACTAATTGCTCTATCCAAATAAGACTATTTTGACATAAAATAAATTGTTATGGGCTTAATGCTTCAAAAATAAAATATGGGTCAAAGTGACAAACGATCAAATGTTAGAGGCTAATTTTAGCTTTATGCCAAATATTTACATTCTCAATATAATATCAAAATTAAAACTTATGAAAACAATATACATATTTTTGATCATTCAACTAATTAGTAGAATTTGAGTAGTTTCTTTAGTTACTACTACTGATTTTTTCCCCTTATAAATACAAACAAAATAAGGCCATTGTTTAGTCATTAAGAAGGGCTAATTGGTCCATATATATTTTTTGGATTTTAAATTATTATAGTTAATCTAGAAAGTAGTGTTCAACAAAGAATATAAGGAATCTGGAAAAAATCGATTTAGATTATAATGTTTAAACAATTTACGATTAATAGGTTTACCTACATCAAACGGAATTTTAATTTTATTTAAGTTATAATTAAATTTAATTCTTTATAATTTAGGAACAAATAGTTGTATTTAAAATAATAGAATAACTCAAAAATATAATATACAAATTTTTAATTATTTTAAGGGTAATTATTTGATACACTGGCAGTGAAACTAAAAATTCCCACAAGCGCCTTAGTTTTAGGGCTTAAAGACTTAGTTTAAGGTGTTTAGTTTAGGGATTTTGGTGTATGAGTTTTGAATTTATGGATAGTAGTTGAAATTTATAGTTTAGAGTTATAATTTAGAGTTTATAAATTAAAACCTAAATCCTCACCATATTATCCTAAAAACTAAACACTAACCTCTAAACCCTAAATTCTAACCCTAAACCCTAACCCTAAACTCTAAATTCTAAATATCTACACCTAAACCCCTAAACCATATACCCTAAACTAACCCCCTAAACCCTAAAACTAAGGTGCTTGTGAAAACTTTTAATTTTCGCCACCAGTGTATAGGATAATAATTCTTATTTTAATATATTTGATATTTTTCAAAATATTTATCGAAAGAGACTTTGCAACTTTATCGAATAAAGTCCAAATATCATAAAACAAACCCATTTTATCAAAATCCAACTATAAATTATCATGATCTTATAGATCATGTTACCCCGTTAGCCTAGTCATTAGCTTGAATGTTAAATATTAACTTAACAGTTAACATAATGTAGATCGTATTCGAAACAAATTAATCAAATTATAAACACATGTGTACATACCGCATAAGCAACTCATATCCAATATTAAAAAACGTTGCTCTCTTTAATTGGCTCAAAACTGTATTTCGAACAAATATACAACATCAAATATACTTTGATCTTTGAGGATTCAATTATAACATTTTGAAGGTTAAGGGCTAATTTAAAATTTGGGTGATAGTTTTGAGTGGCTTGATGAAATTAACCCATAAAAGAACGTGCAAAAAAAAAGGTTGTAAACGAAGAGTAGGACTAGGAATCAGAGTCATATCGGGAAGGAGTGATTGAATTTAACCACGAGTGAATGTCTTAATAATTATCAGAAAAAAGCGGCGGAATATTCCGGCGAGAGTATTTGGAATATTTCGGTCTCTGTTGCTTCCCACGTTATATATAATTTATAAATACACTTTCCCTCATCATCTTTTCCCATTAGCGTTTCCCTCTCAGTTCTTCAAGAAACGAACGGTATTTCTCTGCCCATGATTCTGTATATGTTGTGTTTGTTGTTTTGTCTCATGTTCGTTTAGAGCCATGTTAATGTTTTTTCTCAGTTCTAATGTATTTAGAATTGTTCATGCATGCAAGTGGGATTGTATTTTTGTTAGTGACGACAAGAAATAGATTTTCTTTATGAATCTGGGTTTTCTTTTTTTTCTTTGTCTGATTCTTTTTGTCAAACGTGATAAACCCTAGTTTGTTTTCAGGGTTTTGATTCAGTTTTCCAGTGTTTAACATCTGTTTGTAGCTTCTCCAGTGTTCTGGGTTTTTGTGAATCTTGCAAAAAAGACTGCTACTTGAATAAACATACTTAATATTGTTCAAAGTTGAAACTTGAAACTGATATTCATCTTGGTGTGTAACCTGTGCTTATATATATGTCTTTGCAGAGTAGGAGATAGCGGATAAATAAGCTTTTGAGTGAGCTTGGTGGCTATGGCAGGAGAGCAATTACAGGTGCTTAATGCTCTTGATGTGGCCAAAACACAATGGTATCATTTTACTGCCATCATTATTGCCGGGATGGGCTTCTTCACCGATGCATATGATCTCTTCTGCATATCTCTTGTCACCAAATTGCTTGGCCGTATATACTATCATGTTGATGGTGCAGAGAAGCCTGGAACTTTGCCTCCCAATGTCTCGGCTGCGGTTAACAGTGTAGCATTATGTGGGACATTAGCAGGCCAACTCTTCTTTGGTTGGCTTGGTGATAAGCTAGGTCGGAAGAAGGTCTATGGTTTGACTCTAATGCTCATGGTAATCTGCTCTGTTGCATCAGGTCTCTCTTTTGGCAATACCCCTAAATCTGTGATGGCAACCCTTTGTTTCTTCCGATTTTGGCTCGGCTTTGGCATCGGCGGTGACTATCCACTCTCTGCCACCATCATGTCTGAATATGCTAACAAGAAGACTCGTGGAGCTTTCATTGCTGCAGTGTTTGCTATGCAAGGTTTTGGAATTTTATTAGGTGGTCTTTTTGCAATTATATTGTCCTCTTCTTTCAATGCCATGTTTGAAGCTCCACCGTATGCGGTTGATGCACTTCGCTCCACAGTTCCGCAGGCAGACTATGTTTGGCGTATTATTTTGATGATTGGAGCACTCCCAGCAGCTCTTACCTACTACTGGAGAATGAAGATGCCTGAAACTGCTCGTTACACCGCCCTTGTTGCTAAGAATGCAAAGCAGGCTGCATCTGATATGTCAAAGGTCCTGCAGATGGACATTGAGGCCGAGCCACAAAAGATCGAGCAAATGGTAAAGGAGAAATCCCGATTCGGTTTGTTTACTAATGAGTTTGCTAAACGCCACGGACTTCACTTGCTTGGAACAACAACCACATGGTTCTTGCTTGACATTGCATACTACAGCCAAAACCTGTTCCAAAAGGATATCTTCAGTGCTATTGGGTGGATTCCTTCTGCAAAGTCCATGAATGCCATTGAAGAAGTTTTCAGAATTGCAAGGGCACAAACTATAATTGCTCTTTGCAGCACTGTACCTGGCTACTGGTTCACAGTGGCTTTGATCGATAAGATGGGAAGATTTGCCATCCAATTAATGGGGTTTTTCTTTATGACTGTGTTTATGTTTGCATTGGCTATCCCTTACGACCATTGGACACATAGGGACAATCGAATCGGCTTTGTTGTTATGTACTCGTTCACTTTCTTCTTTGCCAATTTTGGACCAAATGCCACCACATTTGTCGTGCCAGCTGAAATTTTCCCGGCAAGGTTGAGGTCTACATGCCATGGTATATCTGCAGCAGCTGGAAAGCTAGGTGCAATTGTTGGTGCTTTTGGATTCTTGTATTTGGCTCAGAGTCCGGATAAATCCAAGGCAGATGCAGGGTACCCTGCAGGCATTGGGGTAAAGAATTCACTTATTGTATTAGGTGTAATCAATGCCTTGGGCTTCCTCTTCACCTTCTTGGTGCCAGAATCGAAAGGAAAATCTTTAGAAGAGATGTCAGGCGAAAACGAAGAAGCAGAACCAGAACCAGAAAAAGAGACAGAGATGTCTTCTGCCCACAGCAGGACAGTGTCACTTGTTTAGATGTCAGGTTTTCAGTTCACTGTTTTTCTTTTACATATACAACTGTTTCTAAGTTTCAGTATTTCAGTTTCTGTACTTTTAAGTTTTAGTTCTAATGGAGAATTCCATGGTTTCTGTTCACTGCTTTTCTTTGACATTATTGCTTGTGAACTGCCATCAAAATTGTAACCCTGAAACCCACTTCTGCCATTACTAAAGCCAACGAAACTGATTGGAACAAACGGTAGAGTTAATGCATAATTCTTTGAAAATATTGTTGCAAGCTAAAAGGGATTATAACTGATAAATCACAGCATACATGTTTGAATCAGTTCAACTGTAGTCACAATATTTCGATATCATCATGTGCATAAGTTGATTTTTTTGCTCGTCGACTCCGCCATGACGTTATAACACAATGCAACTCAAAAAAAGTGATAGCATCTTATCGGTCAACGAACCATGACGTTATAGAGCAACATATTTGAGAGGAAAAATGAGAGTAAAGAACAGAATTGACAGCAACCGGATAATTTTAGCCCAGAGCTTCATATCAGCCTCACAAGATTCTGATTATTCAAGGTTACACATACTATTTGTTGTTCGAAAATGATTCTGCACATAGCTTTATGAAGCAAGGACTAATTCGGAGTCGAAACTGTTAAATTACAGACCGATCAGTGAGCACGATCCCTCGACACTTCGAGATCAATCTCTGTATGGTCAGTAGCGTAAATCTCATGGTGAATGCCATTCAGTTCCCTTCTACTAAGCCTGTCTTTAGAAGTGGCACGGAGCATCTTTGCACAGATTCGAGAGGACGAAGGGGACCTAATCAACAAAATCCAATCCTTCAATTTGAGAGAAAAGTTTCAGGGCTTTTGCATAAAGTTGTCAAAAACTTCAGACACGTTAAAGAATTAACAGTCGAGTTACTTAAACAAATATAATTCTAAAGTCTATTGATCAAATTGAAAAATTTTATAGTTGTGTGGCCAAAATAGAAAATATCTAAAACTAGAGTGATTACATATGTAGTTTAACCAAAAGAAAACAATTTCTAAAGCTAACCCGACCCAATAGCCAAACTCAATCCAGTCCGGCCCAAATTTATTTGGATCGGTCCATTATGCACACGTACAAATGGAGCAATTCTATTGGCCAGAAGATCTGGATAGTACTGACAAACTGGTGTAGAAATTCGTACCTTTTGACTTCAGAACCCGAAAGGATCCGATTCGAGCCCGACAAAGCTTTCGCAATCAAGATTTGGGGAAAACCCTATTTAGGTTTTAGGGTTCTAAATAATCTCAAAAGTTCTTTTCGCGCGAAAATATGGATCACAATGGTAGCCGTTACGATCACATTCTCTTTTTTCCGGTAAATGTTTTAGTTTCTATTGCTTTTGTTATCAAAGAACTGAAAAATCTTTGTTTTCAGGCCAGAGAGGATCATTAACACCGTCGGCGATGTTGACTTCTTTGCTTAGTAGAAGATCTAAGCTTCAAGAAGAGCTTCGAAACATCGAGAGACAAGTAATTTCATATGTTTTCCCCAATTTTATTCAAATTACATTGTATTTTACATCAATTTTTTCTGGTTTTTGAATGGTAGTGGAAAGCTAAATGCAGGTGTATGATATGGAGACGAGTTATTTACAGGATCCGGGCCAATGCGGCAACGTTTTGAAAGGTTTTGAGGGGTTCCTCTCTTCATCTAATAAGAACACTGCCCTGTATGGAATGCCTGTTTTTATCACTTTTTTTCTTTTTTTTATTCTTTATTCATGATCTGCCTAGGATTTAGTTAGCTAGAAAAATGTAATCTTAGACTTGAGGACGGTGCGGAATCGGATTCGCAAAATCTTAATGTTTTAAACTTCCAGTCCAAGGTAGTTTAAAATTCTTTTAGAAGAATTTGATTCATTGCAATTTTGTTTTAGGGATTTGTATGAATCGTTTATCGATGTTGTCTTGCAGCTCGAAGTGGTCTAGGAAGTTCCAGCCTGAAGATAGGCTATTCTCATTATCTTCGGTCACGTCTCCTGCAGTGCGTATTCGTCTTAATTAAGTTGCCCTCTTTTTTCCATTAAATCTTTTCTTGTTTGCTTGCTTATCCACTTCTTGTCCATGTCGTATGAAATGAAGTATGAGATTGGTTTCTCCAACTGTTTGCACAGAACCTGTACTCCGCTTCAAGATATGTCTTGTTGCAACCAAAGAATGGGGCTATAGACAATGTCGAATTGCCTTTATTTATGTAGAGTTGCATGTGAATTGTCAGCATGTATGATTCTTAATAGGATGAAGATGTTGGAATGTGAATGAGATGGCATTTGCATCTTATCAGTCGCATTCTTTTCCTAGCTGTTTTCTTTGGATGCGAAGGAGGGGCGTTTTCGTTCTCTTTTTTATCCTCATTTCACGAGGGCCTTGTATCATCTTGCATTCGATCACATCGAGTGAATCATTCTAGTATCCACAGAGAAGCTCATGAACTGAGTGCAATTTTTTATACAAAAATCATGAACCATGATGCTGTTGCTGCAAATAAGAGCACCATAATTGGATGCCCTTTTAGCCCAACACCTTCATGGAACTCGAAAGGGCTGAAGTCTGTCATCAAAATGCTGGTTTTTTATTTGCTCAGCACATCAAAAGTCAGATCCTGTTGCTTTTTCAATTTTCAAACATGTCGCCAATTTATGTGTGTGTGTGAATAAATTTGTTCGCTAGGAGGTTTTTCAAACTGATTTTTCTTCTTCTGTTGCTATTTTGTCAGGCTGAAGAGGCTGCTGCTGCTAGAGATGGGGAGCCTGTAATTTGCAGGTTCATCAGCAAACTTATCTTACCTATGTTTATTGTCTGTTATCCTTTGAGTTTAGCTGATAGGAAATTCGACTCTGGTCATGGCCGGTCAAAGGATGTTATAACAATGTATAACTTACAAGTCTGTGTATTCTTCACAGAGGAAAACCGAAAAAGGGAAGAGGTCGAGAAGCAAAGAGAATGAGACACTCCAGTGAACCAGATTTCGACTATGATGATGATCCCGATGTGATATTGTGAAATCAATCGGATATAACGAAGTACTTGTTGGCCTTGCCTTGGTGCTGTCAAGCTTTAATGTCCAAATCTTTAGATCGTTGTCGTCTCAAAGCAACCGGTGATGGCAGAGGCTATTTACATGATTTTCAAGTATACCAGATGAAAAAAGAAGCCTTTTACTTTTCATTGTGCTCAAAATCAAACCAGGGGTTCGTATTGTATGGTTAGACAGTTGAATGACTGTGTAAAATCTTCTTCTGGGCAAGTCCAAGCAACGAGTATCGTCTTGTTTTGTTCGACTCGGCATTTTAACTGATATTCTATTTGATTTGGGTTCTTATACTTGCGCTAAGGGGTCAAGACCTTGTGGTTCTTATTGTCGTTGAAAGGAGCAGTTACAAGCTTTTCAGTTTTCATAAATTATGCGATCATAATGCGATAATTTAAAGTTGAAGGACTAATGTGTTTTAATTTTCATAAAGTTATGAGATGAAATTCAAATTAGACCAACAGTAAGTCGCATATTCAAATAATGTTTTTTTTTTAATTCCGACATATTGAATGACTAGTTCAAATTGAATTTTGCAGTGGTCCAATATTAAACAACCCTTCGAACTCAGTTTTTTTAATTAACATCGCGTACGGATTTGAAATGTTAACCTAAGGGACTTCACTGCTAAACCACTTGTTTGTTGGTTCAAATAATGAACTTTTCGAGACCTCTGATTCTGTAACTTACCGTTAGTGTTCCAGTAAAAAAGCGAATGATGTTCATTCTAAGAAACATAGGTTCAAATCATTTTATCTACAAAGTATATGCGTCTTATCAAAAGGTTAAGAATATGTATGAATAATTGAACTAAGCTTACACCCAAGCATCGTCTAGCTAAATTTAAGCACCATAATATTTAGTTTGAACAACTCGAGAGCCTAATCAAGCTTTTCATTAATACATATGTTAAATATTTATATATTATTAAATTACTTAAATAGACTTATTTTACATGGTAAAGACAGTTTGAAGTCTAATCGAACTCGAGTATTTCAATTTGAATAAAAACTTAGTGATCTTATTCGGGTAGTTCAATTACATCTCGAACTGAGCTTAAATTTATATTTTGTTGATCGATCAAGCTCAAAATATCGAGTCGAACTCAAGTTTGTCTCGCACCCCTACTTGTAACTTGCATGCAGGTCGTATTTTATTTGCACCGCCTTGGATTTGAAATCATGAAATGAAAAATGGGATAATTTTGCATTTGGGGCTTAATCGTTGAGAAAAGTTTGGTGTACTGACCAAAGATATTGTACTCAGTTGTGTTTATAGGTTAATTCCATACAAAATAGGGCAGGGAATTGGATAGGATTTAATTTTTTTTATTTAACCACCAGTATCTAATTTATTAGTAGACTAATCCAATTTTATAAAGGCCTAATAAGACCATATTTGTAATAACACATTGAATTTATTTCACAAGCAAATACAATAAATTTCTCTAAAAGTAAATAAAACTGCCTTTTTATGTTCTCTTTATAATTCTATTGATTTAATTAATTACATTTTTAAATGTAACATGTTATTTTAAAAAAAAAATTCCTATAAGACCATATTTGTAATAGCACTTCAATATTAATATTATACTAATGAAATTCAGACCCATAACATAAATCAAACATTACCCAAGAAAATGCACCTAAAAGCAGAGCACAACCCATCATGCTTTACGACCAATTTTCAACTCAAAACGCAATGACTATGAGAAAACTTGAATAATATATATAAGACTTAAATAAAAAAATAGGTGGTTAAAGAATATTTTTTTGAACTTTATGTGCCTAAAATGTTTTTTATAAAAAAATACTCAAAAATTCAATTTTCATAAAATTTCAAAATTTTAAAAATTTTACAAAACAATTCTTAAATCCCTAAAAAATTACTCAAACTTAAACCTCAAAATTGCTGTCATCACTGACCACACCTTTTTGGTCGCTGAACTAAGGCGGTCATTTTTTTCTCACACGACGTCGTCGAAAACGGCGAACGACGTGTCAGCCAAACGTCGATTTCGTGTTCAAAATTCGACTGCACATTATTTGCCATTTCCAGCGACTCCGTGTTGGGGGAAATGACCGCCTTAGTTCGGCGACCAAAAGAATATGATCAGTGGCGGCGATCTAGGGGTTTCGATTTGAGTAATTTTAGAAATTTGAGGATTATTTTATAAAATTCTTAAAATTTTATAATAAAAAAACTGAAAGTTTTAATAAAAAAAATTATGATTAAAGGGTTACTTTTGCCCCTATAGTAGTCCCAATTTATCGATTTCGCCCCTATAGGATTTTTGCATTAATTTAGCCCTTGAAGTAGTCCAATTGTATCACCGTTTGTCCCTTGACTGACGAAAGCCAACGTTGACCGTTATGGCAGTGACATGACAGTTTACGATGACGTAACAGAGGGTAAAATTGATTTTTCAAGCGAGTTCGAGAACAAAATTAATTTTTGGTTAAGTACGAGGGCCAAATTGATTTTTATACAAAAAAAAATATGAGTAAAATACAAAAACATTAAAATAAAATTAAATAATAATAAAATAATAATAATTAGAAATATCTAAAAATAAGTAAAAATTATAAAATTAAAACATCATAAGCTAATATATTATAAATTATTAAATAATTAAAATTTAAAATATTTATAAAGCATTAAAAATATAAAAATTTTAATAAAAAAATTAGACGATTTTAATTTTCTTTCTCTTCAAAATATATAAGGAAGAAATAATCTTAAAGTATGGTTAATGTGATTCTCTCAACCAAACAAAAATATTGTATCCTTTTTGGTGTTCCTATCTCTCAATACTAAAAAAAATTAAACTTTATACTTTAAGTTTAATTTCTAAATTGCAAACCTTAAACCTTAAAATTTAAATCCTTTACTTGATTAAATTTATAACATATTTTTGTGATTTATACTCACTTTATATCGATAAAATTTTCAATTAGGATTTAAGATTTAATGTTTGCAATTTAGAGTTTGAAAATTTTAGAGTTTTAAATTTTTAGTGTTTGAAATTTAAAAATTAGGATTTGTTGATAAAATTTATTTTTAAGTTTAGATTTTTGAATAATTTATAATTTAATAACTTCTAATATTTTAATTTTAAACTTTTTCACTTATTTTAATTTTTTTAAATTTTTAGCCATATATTAATAAAAATATTTTTAAATATTTTATTATTTTTACATCATTTTAGTATTTTAATATTTTCTTAAATTTCTATTTTTTGCCTAAAAATTTATTTTATCATTGTACTCAACCAAAAATTAATTTTACCCTCAAACTCGCTTGAAGAATCAATTTTTTCCTCTGCCACATCACCACCGTAACAGTCAATCTTGACTTCCGTCAATTAAGGGACAAATAGTGATGCAATTAACTACTTCAAGAGCTAAATTGGTGCGAAAATACCATAATGGCAAAATCGATAAATTGGGTCTACTACAAGGGCAAAGTGACCCTTTAGCCAAAAATTATTTTAATTTTTTAATTTTGAAAAATAAAATAAACATACCATGGGTCAAGCATTGATTGATTAACGATTTATTTAAACACCATTTAATGGTCAAACACCTAAAATTATAACTGTATAAACTTTAAGCACCTATAATTATAACAGTTAAAATTTTAAGCATTTATTTTTATAAAAATATACTTTAGGCACCTAAAGTTCAAAAAATTACACTTTAGGCACCTATTTTTCATTTAAACCTATATATAAAGAAAACTAACCATTTTCAACCCAAAAAGATACACGTAAAAGCAGAGAGCTCTTCCATAAAGAAAACTAACCTATATATAAAGATACACCTATTTAAAACAGAAATCAAAAGTTAAAACTAACAATCAATTGACTCTTTAAAAGATAGCAATAACCGATACCGGAAACAGGATCGACCATACTTTGCTTTGTCATGACAATTCACATAATGTGGCTTAAGTGTTTGTTTACCTACATTAATCGAATGGCAGACGGGCCAGTTGTAGCAGCGACTTTCTGAGCTTGCTGGGTTTCACTCCGGTACCGGAAACAAGATCAACCATACTTTGCTTTGTCATGACAATTCACATAATGTGGCCCAAGTGTTTGTTTACCTACATTAATCGAATGGCAGACCGGCCAGCTATAGCAGCGACTTTCTGAGCTTGCTGGGTTTCACTCCGGTACAGCTCTTTCATTGCCTTTTTCAGTTTACGCGCTTCACTTCGTTCCATTTTAACAGCAAGCTGAATACATAATTTATCCATTCAGTCAGCAGTAAGCATTCATGGTGATGGGAATGATTAAAATTCATTTCAAAGCAATTAATACGTTATCAAGAAGGTAGGGTTGATCACGCGCAGAGAGATATGATACCTTCCGTTCTTTCTTTTCCTCCTTGGTCTCCTGACCATGTTGCTTTCTCTTAATCTGTTCGGGTTTTATGCTACCTGCTGCAATCTTGATTTTTTCCGTAGTAGCCTTTCTGCTATTAGGTAAAAAGTCTACCGGGAGCTTCTCTTTTCCCCTGAGGGATATGACCGGACTTTTGGTACTCAAAGCTGCGGAAACAGTTTCGGCCAACTTCTTTTTCCTAGCACCTGCCGGAGCTTCAATTTTTCCAGGGTGGTTATCAAGAGTCGAATATGTGGAAACAATGCTCTCACAATCAAATTGTTCTGATTCGTCGCTACTTTCCTGCACGACAATCATTTTTTCATCTTCACTTTCATTTTCATACTTTTTGGCATATTCAGCACAACGGCGCATGATATCAGCAGCAGGAGCCTTATACTCATCATCCTGCTCCAAATCATCCATATCATTTTCATTTAGAACATTTTTTAGCTTGTCTGCCAGTAACTCTTCTTCTTCAGCCTTGTAACCCTCACAATCATCGTCATCGGAGCCATATTCTTGAAGCTCGAGCTGCAAGAACCAGAGAATTCAATAAAATTATCAGTACTTTGTTCTTGAAGTTCAATCAAAAGGAAGCAAGCAGAAGGTAAAAATCTTCGGGTAACATTCTAATTAAGCGAACTACAATAAACAAATTCGACATAACTTCAATTCCTCTAAATAAAACTCCTAAATCGAAATGAAGCCTTCAATTCCAATAAGTTCTAAACACAAAAATTACTAACAAAGAAAAACAAAATAGATTGAAGTTTACTCGAAAAAGGACTCACAATGTCAAACTGCTCATCCAAAAGACGTCGGGGGCGCGGTTTTTCTCCCACTTGATAGTTCCTTGTTTCATTTGAAATCTCTTGATTACAGGATTTCAAATCAGGCATTCTTAACACCTTCATTAACAAACTCAGATTCTTCAACAAAACTCAACTTCTTATCACTCTCGTCGCCCTCTCCTTCTTCACCGGTGTTCGCTCTAACAACAAAATCCTCCTCCAAATCCTCAACATCGGATCCGAACCGTGACAAATCGCTATCATCGAGCAGTGCAGCCACTTCAGGGTCAAACACTCTGTTCATCCTAGCATTAAGTGTATTTGAAGAAACACTGTAAATCGATTTCTCATTATAATTCCCTTTCGAAATCGATATTTGCACCCTAGAAGCATCATAGGCCTAACCATAACACACAAAACATTAACCAAACATAAATTATCAAAAAATTACACCAAATTGTTTAAAGAAACGGAAATGACTTGAACCAACCTTAACATCACGAGGAAGCTATTCGGGATTGAACTTAGGGTTACGATAGAAAGCCGATCCTCCGCCAGCAGTTCTAATCTCTCTCAAATGAATCAAATAATTGTAACCGTCGTCTGGAAACCCTAGCTCCAAAATCTCCTTACGTACATTCTCCGGCAATGCGCCGTTATCGTTCAAGGCCGCACGAGAAGAGCTTCCCAACACTCTGTCATTGTCATCTGGAGCATCGGCGAATATAGAGTCCTCGTTATCGCATTGGCAGTCGTTATAGCAATTGTTATCTTCGTCAAAGGCGGCGTCGAAGGAGACGGGGTTGGTGTCAACTCGGACGAAGACTCGGTCATTACCAGGTGAGTCACTGTAAAGTGGATCGGAGGTGTCTCGGGCGAGTAGTTGAAACGTCGCCGATTTCTTTTTATCGATGAATTTCTTCTTGCCCATTACAATGTAGTTTTCAGGTACTGCGAAATTGGACGAGTGAATAATTGAAAATAAATGATAAATCTATAAACCCTAATTCTTTAGTCAAATAATTTTTTTTAAACGACTTTGAACCTCTTCAATACTTAAATTTTTGACTGACTAACCCAAACAGAATATGACAGAATTTTATTATAGAGATATTCCTTCCAAGTCATAATTCGAACCCTTAACATTAAGTAAATAATTTAATGTCTCATCCCGCTAGACCAACTAGTTGTTGGTGTTATTTGTATATATTTTCATGTCTGTGTATTGGTTATCATTTTATACTCACTAATGAAAGTAATTTAGGATTTAATTAAATTTAATACCAAACTAAGTGTCTAAACTATTTCGCTTTTTGTTTTAGGTGCTTAAATTTTGTTGTGTCCTTTTTAAGTGTCCAAACTATCATTTTGGGTCAAATTAGCCGTCTAAATTATTATTATTTTTGTCATAGTATGTGTCTAAGTTTGACCTTAAAAGAGGCAAAAGTTGATAGTTTAAAAATCTAAAAGGGACAAAAAAATTTAGGCATTTAAAAGTAAAAAACATGATAGTTTGGACATTTATTTTGACATTAAGCCATTTAATTATAACTAAGGTAAGCTAAACATTTGTATGATAATGAGATTATCTCATGTCCATATTGTCTGATTTTTAGCATTGAGTAAGTATATTTGACTGGTTGGTCAAATTATTAATTATTGTTTCTTTTCCTTTTTTTTAAGTCTTCTTTCTTTTCCCCTTCAGGTAAGATACATTTTTTTATCATTCATCTTTCCTTTCTTGAGCATTGTTCCGAACCACTAAGTAGCCTATAACAATGGTTCCTCAGTTTGCTCTTTATTTTTTATTTTTTATCCATCTACCCTTTTATCTTTAAAGGATTTTCGGGTTTTGTCTGCAACTTTATTGATTGAAGCAACTATAAGTGAAAAATAGCACACATACGCCCCTTTAGATTTGATAAATTTATAACAGAAGTTTGTTTAAAGTGATCATTCGAAGGTGGAAAAATCAGGTGTGAGTTCTTCGAAGGTTAAATCGGA
Source organism: Hibiscus tridactylites (assembly GCA_958450335.1). Lineage (NCBI taxonomy): Eukaryota > Viridiplantae > Streptophyta > Magnoliopsida > Malvales > Malvaceae > Hibiscus > Hibiscus tridactylites. The sequence goes on along the minus strand of OY288284.1, from coordinate 2,461,862 downwards.
CATGGGTGACGGAAGAATGGTGGCTAAAAAGGGAATAAGTTTTTTTCTTTTTGGGTGATTTTTTTTTTTAAAAATTCGAGGATTAAATTAAAAATAAATTTATTTATTAACGTGCGGAAATCAGGGTAACGAGAACAACATTCGAGTGGACAGAAATTTACACAACAAAACTAAGTGACCATTGCAATAGTTTACCCAATTTTCAACCTAATTGTTTCCTATTTCTCTTGGAATGAGGGGATGAACAGTATTTTCACTCCATTGCTGTAGTGTACTTGCACTATCCATAAAATGAAAATACAGGAAAAGGTTTATTTCTGTGAAAATTTTAAACATGGCTGCATATATCAAGCTCAATCCAATACGGTAGAAATATCTTAAATACATACCGATTATAATCTCTACTTTGAGCAGGCAAAGGTTATGACAATCGACCGTCGGACAATCAGTCGTGGACTAATAGCTCATCGGAACAGTATCCCATTATTCAATAACACAAGCTCTCTGCGTTTCATTCATGAGAATCCAAGCACTCGGATTCGGCTTTGGCTCAGAGGGGCATAGCATTAAAGCTTCATTCTCTCTACGGCAGCCGAGGTAATGGGAATCACTCCAGTTGGTGAAACTAAAGCATCCACCAGTACATCATTCGGGGTGACCGGTATTACTTCTTCATCCAATATCTGCACGGAATAAGACAGTGCGACAAAGAGTGGGCACCTCCAGTTCTTTTCCTTGGCAAGCTCTTTGTACTTCGTCAAGAAAGTATCATAATATCCCCCGCCACGGCCTAACCGTCTTCCAGATCTGTCAAAAGCAAGCCCTGGCAAGATGAACAAATCGACTGGATCATTCGCATGCATCACATCTTCACGACCGTTTCCATCGGCATCAACCGAAGCGGGTTCCAAAATGTTCATGGAATTCGCAACTAAATCATCTATTCGCGCGATATTGAACATTCTCATGTTACTATTCTTGTCCTCTACACGAGGAACGTAAAGTTTTTTTGTAGTCCGAGGCATACTAGTACCATCTAGGGCCGAGGATGGATTGTGCAGGATTTGAGATAACAATTTAGAGGTATCAACTTCTCGTAAAGCCCTGCAGCTTATATAGGCACATAATCTCTTACTTGATTTGAACCATGGAGCTTCCAAAACTATACTCTGGATAATATCATCTTCTTCGGATCTAAGGGACGGATCCATCGACTTGAGGGCTTGACGAACTTTGGTGCGGAGAATCCGTTTTTGCTTGAAAACGGATTCAAGATTGTCTGGTTCTTGATTGTTGTTGGACATTGCTGGATGGCTACTGGTAAAGTTACATACTCAGAAAATTGAAGTTAACAAGAAGACTAATGTAATTCAATTTCCCCAAAATATAATTTTAAAAAATATAAATGAAAAGCAAATATTCAATGATTTTGCAGAAAAACTAAAATAATTATAATGATTCACCAATTTGATGCATTAACTGCAGTTCTAAAAGTAACTATGATGCTTAAATTCTTTCAGAATTTTACCAAAAAGATAATTTGCCTAATCAATCCTTAATAATCTTAAGCTTACAGCTCGCGTTTTCCAGCTACCACTAATTTTTATAAAAACTATTAAATTCCATTGAGGATTGAGCATGCAGATGGAATAAAGATCTAACGGTTCCCGAACTAACATTAAAAATGCCGAGTATATATTTGTCTTATATTACAAAAATGATCTAATAGATCTAAGTAGGAAAAGAAAACTTACATGGTGGTCGATGTGGGTTGATTTCAGTAGTTGTCAGCTCAGCCGTGAGCGGAGCAACAGAGCAAGCAAGCCAAGGGAAATGGAGGCGCGGCCGCGGGCGGAGGCGGAGGCAAAGCAGGAAGGGAGGTCGGAGCTGTCGGGCTGATTGAGTGCGCTGACCGCTATTTGTTCTTCGATTCTTATTCCTTCCTGGATTTGTTTTAGCTACAATTCGTTGTTAGGTTTAGCTCTTACTTTTTTTTTTTTGGCTTAATGGCATGTTTGGCCCCTGAAGTATACATAAAATATTAAACTGTCCCTTAAAGTATATTTTGAACGTTTTGCCTCTTAACTAAAAATCGTATTCTCTGTTAGTCTCTCTTATCTAATGTCTGTTTAAAATTTTTTAGGGTAATTAAATCGCGCCATGTAACTCTTTTGACCAAAAAATTAAATGAGTTTAATAAAAATAGATAAATGACATGTTGAGTTTCAGTTTTATATTTATTCAATCTATTCATCTTCTTCCTCCTTTATTTCAACCATAGCTACCTCGAATACCTCCTATGCAGCCATGTAAAAAATAGATGTCTGATGAAATCTAAAATTATAGTTTATCTTTTTTTGATTTAAAAATTATAGTTTATCTAATTCACTATGTATTTGTTTATATATATATATATAATTCATAATTAAGATTAGTTTTACTTTTTATTGTTAACTTAGAGTTTTACATTTCTTACTTTTTTTTTCAGCATTCCAAATTTTTTTTCAGCATTCCAAAAATTAAATAAATGCTCATCTGAATATTGCTAAAGATAGTACAAATTTATCAAATAATGTTTCTTCGAATTTAAGTATATCTTATTTTGTTGGCAGTTTATCCCCATCCTATTAGATTACAGTAGTGATACTACTTTTGAAACATCAAAACTTGAGACACTTAGATTAAGAAGAGTTGTTAATTTAAAAATTGGTTCGAAAAATTTGACATTGGATGAAAATTTAACATGTTCGGTAGAAAAGCTTGTAAAGTATAATATGTACAATATTAATGAGGAACTATTTTATGGGACAAGCTATTTTGGAGCAGCTAAAAAAAAAATTCTTAGTGTTGCGACTAAAAAATGCGAGTGTGCCTTTTCTTCATTTTTATAAAATTGGTCTCGAGTAATATTTTAAAATACTAAAATTTCCTTTCTAATAATTTATTGGAGTCGCCACCGATCGTTCAAAAAAATGAGAGGGTAGACCGAACACCAAAAATAAAACCAGAGATTCCTTTTAGAAAATTGGGTTCGGGAGTCGGTTACGGATGGGGAAGGATTAACACCCCCACACCGCCCAAGATTGGTACCTAACGGATCGTATTGTATTTATTAGAAAATCTTAAAATTTCGGCCCAATTCAATTAATGACTTCCAAATGCATGATCATACAAGATATAAAACCGTACCCAGTCCGCGATATCAAAGAAGATGACGCCCAAATGATTGGGACGACACTCCCAATAGAATATCGGGATTATGAGCACTATTTTTACGTATTTTATATAACAGATAAATATGCTAACTCAAAGAATCAAAAAAATTGAATTTAAATAAAATAAAGCTATAAAATGGAATCAAAAGGACAAAATTGAAACTTAAAAGAATCATGTGCAACAAATATAAAACATGAACTGAAATTAAATGAAAATAAAAATAAGGGCAGATATGAAAATAAATGGAAATAAAGTGCAGAAATAAAAACATATAAAGGACTGAAATTAAATAAAAAAGAAAGAAAGGTGCAGAAATTAAATAAGCAAACTGATTAGGGGTCCAGGGGGTAATTATCCCGTCATAATTTGAATTAATTATTAATCAGGGTCCAGATTGCAAGGTGGGAACGAATAACAGGGACCTGGGGTGTAATTTTACCATGCGGAATGGCCTCTTGCGTAGTTTCCTTTGGGCGGAGGGACTTATAACGCAATTATACCATTTTAAAATATTTAGTTAATATATAATCTAACCTAAAATAAAAACTGATTCATTTGTATTCTTCCTCCCAAATAAAACCCTAGACCTCTCTCAGCCCTCTCAAGGTTTCCGGCGCCGCACCCATTCGCCGGCCGCCGCTAATCGGCGCCGGCGAACCTACCTTCCCCTTTTATATTTTTTTTTTACTCTTTTTTTTAAAAACAAACCGAATCCTACCATGGATCTAACCCCCAAAGCTCTCTTTTTCTTTTTATTTCAAAACCTAGACCCCATGTGATAACTACCTTACCACTCACCATGCATGTAGACGGACCGGCGGCCGGTCATCGGAGCACGACGTAAGGGTTCGAAAAGGTAACCTCTTTTATGTTTATTTTTGTATTTTCGAAATAAATAAAAAAAATATGAAACCGAGTAAAAAAAAATACCTCTGAACTTTCTCTATTTCACTTGCTTGAAAAGTAAAAAAAAACCTCCTTTTTACATTTTCATTCACCGATTTATAATCGGATTTACAATCATGTTTTTTTTTACTAACTTCTGACATATTCTGCCCTATTTGGATCAACTTGCGAATGGCGGTGGCATCGTGGCCGTTGGTGCCGCGGAGATGAACGGCCGGATTCAAATCTGAGATGAACGACCGAGATGAGGCGCGTGGCTTACACGCGCGCGTGGAAGTTGAACAGTCGGCGCGTGTGACACACGCGCGATCCGAGTCTCTCCTGTTCTCGATCCTGACCGTTGGATCAAATCTTGATCCAACGGTTCTGATGCATCCTACAGATGTTGGGAAAGTCAAAAGTCAGAGTCTATTTTTTATTAATATTTTTGTATATATTATTTTTTATTTTTGTATATTTTTAAATTTGGGTCTTTCATGGGCCATTTGATATGTAATGGACTCTAAATTGTTATTTATTATTTTTTATTCATTATTTATTCATTTAATTATCAATAAAATATAATAATAACAACAATAATAAATAAATAGATAGAATGTGAAGGGGAAAAAATTAGTGTTTACAGTTGCCCCTCTTTGCTCATTCTGGTGAAACAAGAATAGAGCAAAGATCATAAACACTAATTTTGCATTACTTCCCTGTCATGATCCGAGGCCAAGGGTCTCTCCTATATGAAACAGTGGTGTTCTTCCTCCGTCCAAAACCTTGGATCTGCGAGCTCTTCTTGTATAGAGCGAATCTTTCTGACGGTCTTCCATCTTCAAGTTTTGGAGTTGCAGATTCTTCCTGTATATAATCTTTTTTCTTTCATTAGATTGTTTGAGTTAAAGTTCTTCCTATATAGAACTTTTCGATCAAAGATTCAGAAGCTACAAGTTTTTCCTATATAAAACTCTTCGCTTCGAAGTTTTGAGCTTCAGGTTTTTTCTGTATAGAACCTTTGACTTTAAAGTCTCAGGCTCCTCTTACATAGGACCTTCGTCTCGGAGTTTCAGGTTCTTCCTATATAAAACCTTTGTCACAAAAATTTTAGGGTTCTTCCTATATAGAACCTTGGAGTTTCGGGTTCTTCCTATATAGAACCTTCATCTCAAGATTTGGGGTTCTTCCTACATAGAACCTCGGAGTTTCGGGTTCCTCCTGTATGGAACCTTTATCTCAATATCTGTGGCTCTTCCTATATAGAACCTTTATCTTGAAGTTCTTGAAATTATGAGAAATTTAAATGCCGCTTCAGCTTCTTGTCCCCTCGTTGTGTACACGACTTGGGCGTCTCTTTGAGTTTTCCTGTCAAAAGCATAGACAACAATTTTTATCGATGCAGTGGGTTAGCATGTTCCTATCTTAGGGATGCTTAACTACAAATGATGCATGATTATTGATCTCTTTTTCATCTCTTTCAGACTCATTTCTTGTTGTTTCTATTCTTCGGTCTCGGTGGTTTGCCATCTCAAGCTTGGGTTCGACCTTTTTTTCAGCCAGCCCCTTTGTTTTTAGGTGACCTTCAATGTTTTGCCCCCTCTTTTTCTTTCTTCTTTTTCTCCTTTTCTTTTTTATTCCATCTTTGCTTTTTCCTTTCTGTGGTTTCTTCATTTTCGCGATCATTTTGTTCTTCTTCCAGTGAGGAATCTCATTTTATGCCAGTTTTGATAGTTCTTTTCCGTCGTATCAAATGTTGGGGTTTCCGTTTTCAAATTGCCTGTATTTCAAAGGATAGATCATAGTAATGCCGCAAAATCTTCTGCTTATTTTAAATTTATGTTACTCTGCTTATTGGGTACTTAACAATGAATAATGAAGGGAATGACAAAAGAAAATGGAAAGGTTATATTATCATTATTGACAGATTGGCAAACACAAGAAAACAAAACACTGTACAGAGCCCTAACATGCACTGTATGAATGATGCACGAGCCTGTCGATCAAGGTGAAAATCTTGTTTCAGAGATCTTTGATCCTGGATGGGGTTTGTTTGTCATATGCCTGATCCTTGCTTCTTTGAACTGCCCTGTGCGGGTTTTCAGCTCAAATCTCCTTTTCTGGCTCCAAGGTGCCCATTTTGGGTTTTCACCTTGAAACCCTCCTTTTCTTTTCTTTTCTTTTTTTCTTTTTCTTTTTCTTTTTCTTTTTCTTTTTCTTTTTCCTTTTTTTAAGCATAATATTTTTTTACTGCATCAGAGTTTATTGGGTTTTTCAACTCTTTCCCGTCCATTTCTGCTAAGATCAATGCTCCTCCAGAAAACGCTTTCTTGACGACAAACGGTCCTTCCCAATTGGGTGTCCATTTTCCTCGGGAGTCTCTATGGTTTGGCAAGATCTTTCTGAGCACCAAATCTCCTTCTCGAAATTCTCGTGGGCGCACTTTCTTGTTGTAAGCTCGCATCATCCTCTTTTGATACATTTGACCATGGCAGATGGCTTTCAATCTTTTTTCCTCGATGAGATTTAACTGGTCATATCGTGCTTGTACCCATTCCGCGTCATCTAGTTTTACCTCGTTTAGAATCCGAAGTGAAGGAATCTCGACTTCGATAGGTAATACTGCTTCAGTCCCGTAAACTAGGGAGTATGGTGTTGCCCCGGTAGAGGTACGTATGGATGTTCGGTAGGCGAAAAGGGCAAAGGGTAGCTTCTCATGCCAGTCTTTAAAGGTGTCTGTGGTTTTTGATATGATCTTCTTAATATTTTTATTGGCTGCCTCGACTGCTCCATTCATCTTGGGACGATAAGCTGTAGAGTTATGATGCACTATCTGGAATTGCTCGCACACGCCAGCCACCATTGAATTGTTTAGATTGGAGGCATTGTCGGTGATGATCCTTTCTGGCATTCCGTATCGACAAATGATTTCTTTCTTTAAGAACTTGCAGACTGTTGTTCTGGTGATGCTAGCGTAAGAAACTGCTTCTACCCACTTGGTGAAGTAATCAATGGCGACAAGAATGAAACGATGCCCGTTGGAAGCCTTTGGGTGAATTTGCCCTATGACGTCCATTCCCCATGCGGCAAATGGCCATGGTGAGTTCATGGTATGTAAAGGCAGCGGTGGGGAGTGAATCTTGTCGGCGTATATCTGGCATTTGTGACACTTTTTGGCGTAATCAATGCAATCTCCTTCCATCGTGGACCAGAAGTAGCCATATCTCATTATTTTCCGGGCCATCGAGAAGCCGTTGGCATGTGTTCCACACAACCCTTCATGTACTTCGGCTAGAATAGTTTTTGCTTCTTGCGCATCGACACATCTCAATAGTACCTGGTCTTTTCCTCTCTTGTATAAAACTTCACCATCTAAGACGTACCCTGCTGCCATTCTCCTTATGGTCTTCTTATCATTCTCATTTGCTTCTTTAGGGTAATCTTGGAATTTTATATATTGCAAAATATCGTAATACCAGGGATTTCCATCTACTTCCTCTTCTAGGTTACAGCAATGAGCCGGTATTTCAAAAATCCGCATCTCTATTGGTCTCATTTCGGCCTTCGTGCTTGCTTTGAACATTGCAGCCAAAGTTGCCAGAGCGTCTGCCATTTGATTTTCTTCTCTTGGTAGATAGGTGAAGCTGATTTTCTCGAATTCTTTGTTTAGCTCTTGAATCAAATTATAGTACTTGATCAACTTCGGGTCTCTAGTTTCCCATTCTCCTCGGAGTTGGTAAATCACCAAGGACGAGTCACCGAAGACTTGAAGTACTTTAATTCCTCTCCCGATAGCTGCGGTTAATCCCATGACACATGCCTCGTATTCTGCTGTATTGTTTGTGCAAAAGAATTCCAATCTACTCGTGAATGGGTAGTAGACATTTTCCGGTGAGATTAATATTGCCCCTATGCCATGGCCTAGAGCATTGGACGCCCCATCAAAGTAAAGCTTCCATGGATTCTCTTCTTGGGCAGCAGTCTTTTCGGTTGTGATACACATCAAGTCTTCATCTGGGAATTTGAAATTCAGGGGTTCATAATCATCAGATGCACGGCTTGCTAAAAAGTCAGCTATGGCACTTCCCTTTATTGCTTTCTGATTAACGTACACAATATCGAATTCTGACAATAGCATCTGCCAACGGGCCATTTTCCCGGTTAAGGCTGGCGCTTCCATCAGGTATTTTAACGGGTCCATCTTGGATATCAACCAAGTGGTGTGATACAACATGTACTGCCTGAGTCTTTTTGTCGCCCAGACCAGAGCACAACATAACTTTTGTATTGACGGATACCGTGTTTCACAGTCGGTGAACTTCTTGCTTAGGTAGTAGATGGCCCTTTCTTTCTTCCCGGATTCATCATGTTGTCCTAGGACGCACCCCATCGAATTTTCATAGACTGTTAAGTACAAGATTAGTGGTTTGCCTTGCACCGGAGCTACCAAGATTGGAGGATTCGCCAAATATTTTTTGATCTTCTCCAAAGCCTCTTGACATTCTGTGTCCCATACCCCTGGGTTGTTTTTCCGAAGCAGTCGGAAAATAGGGTCGCATTTTTCGGTTAATTGGGAAATAAAACGTGATATGTAGTTAAGCCTCCCCAAGAAACCTCGGACTTCTTTTTGCGTTTGAGGGGGTGGAAGATTGTGGATAGCCTTGACTTTGTTAGGATCGATCTCGATTCCATTTCTACTGACCACAAATCCTAAGAGCTTTCCAGATGTAACTGCAAATGTGCATTTGGCGGGGTTAAGCTTCAATTGGTACTTTCTTAATCTTTGGAAGAGGTTTCTTAGATTTTGAATATGTTCTTCCTCTGTTTTGGACTTGGCAATCATGTCATCCACGTATACCTCAATTTCTTTGTGCATCATGTCATGAAAAAGGGTCACCATAGCCCTCTGATAGGTTGCCCCAGCATTCTTCAGCCCGAGGGGCATTACTTTGTAACAAAATGTGCCCCATTCAGTTACGAATGTAGTCTTCTCCATATCTTCCGGGTGCATTTTTATTTGATTGTATCCCGAAAACCTATCCATGAAGGAGAACCATGAATGCCCTGCTGTGTTGTCAACCAGGGTATCAATGTGGGGTAAAGGAAAATTGTCTTTCGGGCTTGCTTTGTTGAGATCCCGGTAATCTACACACATGCGAACCTTCCCGTCTTTCTTTGGTACTGGAACTATGTTAGCAACCCATTCGGAATACTTGACCACCTTCAAGAATCCTGCGTCGAACTGTTTTTTTACTTCATCCCTGATCTTTAACAACATATCAGTTCGCATTCTTCTGAGCTTCTGTTGAACTGGCCTATATTCAGGTTTTATCGGTAGTTTGTGTACTACGATATCCGTGTTCAGCCCTGGCATATCCTGGTAGGTCCAAGCAAATATATCTTTGAATTCTTGAAGTAAGACTATCAGATCGTGTCGGGTCTTTCTTGCAAGAGCGGTGCCGATTTTCACTTCTTTTTTCTCTTCATCAGTCCCCAAATTGAGAATCTCTACTTCTTCTCGGTGAGGCAAGATTTGCTTTTCTTCACTTTCCATCATTCTGAGCAATTCGTTTGGAATTTCACAATCTGTTTCATCCAGTGTCTCATCGGACTCTTCCAGACATAAAGGCAACTCGAATTTCACCTCTATGTCAGATTCGGAATCATTCATACAGGGAACGGTCTGGGCCCTGCATAGCGTCATAAGAAGGATATTTGGAAAGGGAAATGTGTTTGGGTGAAATGAATGGTAAATGAAATGAACAAATAAAAAATGAACAAATAAATGCCCACCAGACGGATAGGAATAAATGATAAATACGCGGATTAGATGATATGTTTGCCATTTAAAAGGGTGGAAACGAAATCATCTTATTGAATTTAAAAGCAGGTTAACATAGTTTCCCTTTACAGAAGATCCCTAATGCCTGTGGGCCACGACAGTAGGGGTTGTTTGAGGCATTACTCTGTTTCTTTCTTAAGGGTTACAGGCAAGTCGAAGCAGCTCCAATTATCAAGTGATTCCCCCGGAAAACAAGGACGAATTTCCGTTAGGAACTTGCTACTGCTTTCACTATCGGATATCACATTGATGGACATTCCTTCAAGCCATTCATTAAATGCTTCTTCTTCATTGAGCATGTTGCTTTCTCGGTTTGCTTCTTGTATCCTTTGTTCGGCGTTGATAATTCCCCCAGACACAAAGGTGTCTCTGAGATGGGGAAAAGTCATGGGTTTCCATGGGATGTCCATTCCCTTGAACCTGGCTCTCCTCCTTTCCGCTTCCTCTTTATATTCCTCCCTTTTTTGCAGTATACTGGGCTTGTGGCCTAATCCATGTTTGCCCTTCTTGAAGATGACCTTCGTTGCTCGTAGTCTTCCTTGCAAATTCTTCCCCAAACCTTTTCCAACTTTACCTCCTTTTCCAAAAGTCTGCTTGACGGCCATTTTTGTGCAGTTAGACAGCCTGGGACATGGGATCCTGCATCCTTCTGTGACAAAGGTTGCATTGATGAATTCTAAGGCCCGAAAAGCACATTCTACGGCCTCTTCGTTTGGTGGGACATAAGGGGCATCAGATGTGACCGAAGCTATGATTTCCTGCTCTGCTTCGACACTCACCAATTTTCCTTCGGTTATAAATTTCAGCTTTTGATGTAGGGATGAAGGAACAGCACCAGCTGAATGAATCCAAGGTCTTCCCAACAAGCAATTATACGTTGGGCGGATGTCCATCACCACGAATTCAATGACATACTCTGTCGGCCCGATTAGCAATGGTACTTCTATTTTCCCCACTACTTCCCTTTGAGTCCCATCAAAAGCCCTCACAGAGCTGTGGCAGGGTTTAAGATGGGAACTATCTATAGGTAGTCGTTGTAAAGTTGTCATTGGTAACACATTCAGTGCAGACCCGTTGTCAATGAGTACCCCGGGCAAGACGTATCCCTTGCAGTGGGTGGTAATGTTTAAAGCCTTGGTGGATCCCATACCTCCATCTGGGATTTCGTCATCACTGAACGTGATGTAATTATCTGCAGCGATGTGCCCCACAATACGGTCTAGCTTGGCCACCGAGATGTTTTCCGGAACGAAAGTTTGATTTAAAACTTTCATTAAAGCATCGCGATGCTTTTCTGAACTTAGCAACAGCTCAAGTACTGTAATCCTTGCTTGTTGTTTTCGCAGCTGCTCCACAACGTTGTACTCACTATGTCTTAGGAATCTCAGAAACTCCTGTGCTTGAGCCTCCGTCACGGGCTCGTTGATCTTCACAGGGGGATCTTCACCAAATACCTTCCCCTGTTCGGTCATAGCGTCATTGTTTTGACCATTAGTCTCCTTTATTGCCCCCGATGGGAGGCACCTGCCACTTTTAGTGAAATGGCCTGCTTCATTTATAGCTTCGGTTCCTTCTTCCGTCTGTTCCTGCCCTTGCGTTGTTCGAGCATTATCGGATGCAAGTCCTTCACGATACATTGCAGAATTTTGTGATACGGATATATTGGATGTATAATTCCAAGGAACCTTCCTCGTATCCTTAAATAGGAAAGGGGTCGGAGCCGAAATTATGAGTTTCGGGGTCGCCTTTGAACTTTCCCCTTGAGATGAACTCCCTTCATTTGATCTGGATATGACATATGGTCTACCTACCCCGTATTTAGCCTTGGGGTGATCTGACGCACAGACGTCCCATTCCTTCTTTCCTTCAATTTCCTCAAAGAATTCAATTTCTTTGTTATCCATCATTCTCTGGACCACCTGTTTGAACTTTTCACACTGTTGAATTTTGTGCCCTCTTTCTTGATGAAATTCACAGTAAGGCTCACATCCTCCCTGCACTAGTTCCATGCCCCGATCTATTAATCGAGCCGTACACAGCTGCTGAAATACCCATTGAAGAGGGGACCTGACTTCTGCAATTTCCATTTTAGCCTTCTTATTGCCTTCATTTTCAATAGCATTCACACCACGACCTCCATGGTTTGGTAAAGGATTGGCAGCCATGTTAGGCTCATCAAACGATAACACTCCTGTGTTTATCAGATTTTGAACGACCTTCTTGAAAGAAAGGCAGTTTTCTATCGAATGACCAGGGACGCCGGCATGATATTCGCATTGAGCCTTCTCATCATACCAGGCAGGAAAAGGGGGCTTGTATGGAGTGACATAATATGGTCGGACTAGGTCAGCCTTATGCAATTGTGAATACAATTCGGCATAGGACACCGGCAATGGGGTAAATGACATTTTCTCTCTTTCTTTCCTAGTAGTTCTCTCTTCCCTTTTACTCGAGCCTTGTGTATTTCCAGCAGAAGTCTGGGGCTGCGAGATGGTGAGGTTTGCTGGAGCGTAGTAAGTACTGGTGGCGTTCACCTCGTTGTCCTTCTTTTTGTAATTTCTCCTGGCATTTTCCCCATTGTCAATTCTCCCACTTTTTATTGCAGCTTCAATTGATTCCCCTGTCCTTACTAAATCCGCGAAGGCTTGAGTGGTATTGTTTATCAAGCGGTCAAATAGCGCCCCTCTCAAAGTGTTTACGAACATAAGGGTGATCTCATACTCAGGGATGGGTGGTTGAATCTGAGCAGCGACGTCACGCCATCGTTGGGCATACTGGCGTAAACTTTCATTTGGTTTTTGTTCCATACCTTCTAGCATGATTCGGTTTGGGGTCATGTCCGTTACATGCTTGTACTGTTCAATGAATGCCTTCGAGAGGTCTTTCCATGATTTGATGTTTGCCCGGCTCAATTGTGTGTACCAGCGAATAGCTGACCCAGTCAAGCTATCTTGAAAGCAATGAATTAACAGCTTCTCGTCTTTTACGAAGGCAGCCATCTTCCTTATATACATAGTTATGTGAGCCGATGGGCAGGTAGTCCCATCATATTTATCAAAATCGGGAGTTTTAAACTTTGGTGGGAGGACCAGGTCCGCGACAAGGCTTAGATCGTTGGCCTCGTTTTCTTGCTCATCCCTTTCGTGCATGGAATGGAATTTTTCTTCAAGAAAACGAAATCTCTCTTCGTATTTCTTTTCAACCTCTGCCCTGATCCGTTCTACTATGTTCAGGTCCGGTATTTCTTCATCTTGGCCCACTTCCATGTCGACATGTTGGCCCGTGGGTCCCCCAGCTGGGTGTTCAATCGACACACCAGCGGTATTAATGTATACTCTCTTTTCAGGAGCCGGCGGGCCGGGTCGAACCCTTGCATGAGATACAGTTTCCCCAGTTTCTTCGCCAGTGTTATCAGGGACTTTCATCTTGCCGGTCACTTTTTCTAGTAGAGCGGTTATTTGATTCATTATTACAGCTTGAGATTGCGCAATTTGGTCCGTGATATTTTGTTCAGCCCTATTGACTCGGGTTTCGAGGTCCTTTTGACCCTGTTCCAAGCTGGACACTCTGTCTTCCATTTCTTTGGTTCGAAGGCGGGTACCGTATTTGTGCGGTATGATTGCTGCCATATTATTTTCTCACGATTAAATATTGTCATTTTAACCATTAAATGCAATGTGTAATATGATAATGATGCATGAGAATGGATGTAATGGGGGTGTTGATTCTTAGAACAGTCCTTAGAAAGACTTTTATTTAGTAGAAAAGGTTTGCATTACAAAAGTACTAGTAACGAGTTACAGATAATGGCTCGCTTCTGCGCCTAGCACTGTCACTTCCTGAAGTAGAGCCCGGACTCGAGCTCCTAGATCCGTATTCGGGTTGATGAGTGTATGTAGTTCGGCTGCAGCTCCTGCTAAGTTTTGGATGTAGTGAGCGACTTCCCGTGCATGCGTCATAACATCCATCATAGCTCTATGTTGGTCTCTGATCAGTTGGCCTGCCTGTTGGAGCCCCCAAACTATCCGGCTATTGTCTTCCTGAATGGCACCTTCGAATGAAGCAAGTTGTTCCCTGCACCCCTGTAAGGCTGCCTCTAACTCAGTCACCCTTGCCCTCAGTAGTTCGTTTTCTTGTTGGGCAAAGTCCAAAGCCATGTAACCTTGGTTTTGATCGTTCATGAGCCCTTCTACTTGAGCCACGAGCTCTCCGTTTGTTATGATTAGATCTTGATTCAGGGTCTGGCTAATGATGAGTTCTTGAGTCATTGCGTTTAACTCGGCCACTTTCTGCTCGGTCAAAATTTGGCTATCCTGGTAAGCTATTCCCGATTGTGTCAACTGAGCCACCAAGTTCTGAATCTGTTCCTCGCTAAGGGCCAATTTCTGTTGAGCAGCCTCCAGCTCCTTATTCTTTTTCATGACATGCTTCTGACTCGCTTCATATTTGCGGGCGTAACCATCAGATTTCTTCCTTGCTGTTACTAATTTGTTGGTTAATTCTCTGGCAGTAGTTCCCAATCCATTTCTTCTCAAGTTCTGTTTCAACTCCACCCACTCATGTCTTAAGTCTTCATGTTCTTCTTGTAGCGCTTTCTTTTCTTTTAGCAATTTCTCCCCTTGGTTTTTATATTTGTCTGTATCGACCGATGCTAAGTAGTTTGCAGATTCTAATTCAGAAATTCGCTTTTCCAAAGCTTGTACTTCTCTTTGATGGGCTCTTCTAGCCTTTTCCAGGTCGGTGGGGGCATCTCTCATGTGTTCTTCCAAGGGTCGGACATTTGCCTGATTCGATCCTGGAAGGTTGTCATTTACACGGGTAGTCCTCCAGTGCTCGTAGGCAGAAGTGAAAGGTGTCCCATCGTTATATATTTCAACTTTGTACAGATTTCTCCAAGCACGGCTCATCTTCAGGACCTGAGCCTTGTAGCCATTACCTTCGTGTGGAAAGCTAACAGTTTCTAAACCATGTGTCACAGGGATGAACTGCATCGAGCCAAATTGGCGTGATACTAGTAGTGGGCAATAACCGGTTCCTCCCCATACTCCTGGCAGTGGTACCCAATCATACTCCCCACAACGATACAGAAAATCCTCTATAATAAGCCACGGGACTTTCCATTTGACCATCTCATCCTGGAGGTCGCGGAATGCTGCTATCCACTGTTCTTCTGTCATGGCTTCAGCTTGGTATTCTTTCAAGAAGACCTTTATAGGTGAATAGCTTGTCATGCACATTTGGTATGAAAATTTCAGGTCCCAGAAATGACTACGAATCCAGATTTCTAGGAGCGGAACACAACACAAAAATCTGTTTCCCTTTCCCTTGCGGCATATAGTCAGTGATCTGAAGGTTTCTGCTAGAATGGTCGGGGCCGGATTGATCCCCTTTTTCAGCTTGACGAACATGTCGGTTGTTGCATAGTCTATATGCCCTCGTGTTTTGGGGAATATGACTAACCCGTAGATGCCGTAGGCGAACAACTGCCTTCTTTTGGGTGGATCGGGATGTAGCTGGATCAACTCCCTGATGTGCCTCCAAGCTATGCAATCACTGTTCCCTGGCTTTGTGATTTTACCTTCGAACCAACTCCCACTCATTCCAGTGACGTCCCTTAAGTTTTCCACAAAAGGGCGCAAGTCCCTGGGCCTTGTGTAGACTTTTCCTTCTTTTGTCCCCGGGCAACGGAGTAGTGACGTATATTCTTCTATGGTAGGTGTCATATCTATCTTTCCGAACGTGAAACAATTATACCCCGGATTCCAGAATTGAGTCAAGGCTCGAAATAAATGCTTGTCACTCTTTACACTTAACAAAAGGGCTATGTCTCCAAACTCTCTTCGGAAATCTCGCTTCATCTCTTGATCCCAACCTTGCCATATTTCTTGTAATTCAGCCGGATTATTTTGAGTAGAAACGATTGCCGTATCTCCGATGACTTCTGATACATGTCCTATTTTCAAGCTGTCCCCTTTTTCCATGTGCATTCGTTCGGACCAACCCCATACATCAGCATTCTCGCTTTTGGTAATATTGATCCTTTCTCCCATTCTTAAATGCCCTCTAAAGCGGATGTTCTTTAGATCAACACCTATGTATGCAGCATGATGCGAGTTGTATGCAGATGAGAGAAAATAAAAAAAGAGAAGAAAAACAAAGAAGTAAGTCAGTATCGCATAATGGATAGATTATACCAAATGAACGTGATAAACATTCTGTTAAATAAGACAGAAAAAATTGAAAGCAAATGCAGAAGAAGTAAGTTTAAACGGATCTAGATTTACCTTGACCGTATTTCGGTATGGTTTCTAGGGTCTGGCTCTATGTTTTAACTATATGCAGTTTGAATCTAGAGTAAAAGGGTACTCGAACTGTCGCAAGGACATCGATTCGAGGGATCGCGACCAGTATACTATACGAGAGCGAAGCTCTACGGAGTATACTGACCGGATCCTGGGAACAAATTACAACACCATACGGAAGTGGCAACTTCACGAGGCGAAGTAATTATTCCCACCTAAGGGTTCATGATGACAAAAACATATATCAAACATCGCATACTCAAACAAGGATGGAAAATCAGTAATTAAATTGGGCCGAAATTTTAAAATTTTTTAATGAATTCAATACGAACCGAATCTAAGGCTTGACCCTCTTTTTTTTGTTTAAAAAAAACAAAAAGTTTGTCCCCAGCGGAGTCGCCATGCTGTTGCGACTAAAAAATGCGAGTGTGCCTTTTCTTCATTTTTATAAAATCGGTCTCGAGTAACATTTTAAAATACTAAAATTTCCTTTCTAATAATTTATTGGAGTCGCCACCGATCGTTCAAAAAAATGAGAGGGTAGACCGGACACCAAAAATAAAACCAGAGATTCCTTTTAGAAAATTGGGTTCGGGAGTCGGTTACGGATGGGGAAGGATTAACACCCCCACACCGCCCAAGATTGGTACCTAACGGATCGTATTGTATTTATTAGAAAATCTTAAAATTTCGGCCCAATTCAATTAATGACTTCCAAATGCATGATCATACAAGATATAAAACCGTACCCAGTCCGCGATATCAAAGAAGATGACGCCCAAATGATTGGGACGACACTCCCAATAGAATATCGGGATTATGAGCACTATTTTTACGTATTTTATATAACAGATAAATATGCTAACTCAAAGAATCAAAAAAATTGAATTTAAATGAAATAAAGCTATAAAATGGAATCAAAAGGACAAAATTGAAACTTAAAAGAATCATGTGCAACAAATATAAAACATGAACTGAAATTAAATGAAAATAAAAATAAGGGCAGATATGAAAATAAATGGAAATAAAGTGCAGAAATAAAAACATATAAAGGACTGAAATTAAATAAAAAAGAAAGAAAGGTGCAGAAATTAAATAAGCAAACTGATTAGGGGTCCAGGGGGTAATTATCCCGTCATAATTTGAATTAATTATTAATCAGGGTCCAGATTGCAAGGTGGGAACGAATAACAGGGACCTGGGGTGTAATTTTACCATGCGGAATGGCCTCTTGCGTAGTTTCCTTTGGGCGGAGGGACTTATAACGCAATTATACCATTTTAAAATATTTAGTTAATATATAATCTAACCTAAAATAAAAACTGATTCATTTGTATTCTTCCTCCCAAATAAAACCCTAGACCTCTCTCAGCCCTCTCAAGGTTTCCGGCGCCGCACCCCTTCGCCGGCCGCCGCTAATCGGCGCCGGCGAACCTACCTTCCCCTTTTATATTTTTTTTTTACTCTTTTTTTTAAAAACAAACCGAATCCTACCATGGATCTAACCCCCAAAGCTCTCTTTTTCTTTTTATTTCAAAACCTAGACCCCATGTGATAACTACCTTACCACTCACCATGCATGTAGACGGACCGGCGGCCGGTCATCGGAGCACGACGTAAGGGTTCGAAAAGGTAACCTCTTTTATGTTTATTTTTGTATTTTCGAAATAATAAAAAAAATATGAAACCGAGTAAAAAAAATACCTCTGAACTTTCTCTATTTCACTTGCTTGAAAAGTAAAAAAAAACCTCCTTTTTACATTTTCATTCACCGATTTATAATCGGATTTACAATCATGTTTTTTTTTACTAACTTCTGACATATTCTGCCCTATTTGGATCAACTTGCGAATGGCGGTGGCATCGTGGCCGTTGGTGCCGCGGAGATGAACGGCCGGATTCAAATCTGAGATGAACGACCGAGATGAGGCGCGTGGCTTACACGCGCGCGTGGAAGTTGAACAGTCGGCGCGTGTGACACACGCGCGATCCGAGTCTCTCCTGTTCTCGATCCTGACCGTTGGATCGAATCTTGATCCAACGGTTCTGATGCATCCTACAGATGTTGGGAAAGTCAAAAGTCAGAGTCTATTTTTTATTAATATTTTTGTATATATTATTTTTTATTTTTGTATATTTTTAAATTTGGGTCTTTCATGGGCCATTTGATATGTAATGGACTCTAAATTGTTATTTATTATTTTTTATTCATTATTTATTCATTTAATTATCAATAAAATATAATAATAACAACAATAATAAATAAATAGATAGAATGTAAAGGGGAAAAAATTAGTGTTTACACTTAGACATAAATCACACGCTATAAACATGAATAATATTTAGGAAAAAACATATATAATGAAAACGTGTTCAGAGTTTCATTTATTGCTGGTAATAGACCGGAACTCTTTTCCGAGATAGAGCCAGCTAAGGTGACCAACCATGCTTGAAAGTTATCAACTGAAAGTGTTAGAAGTGATGTAATTTCTTTGAGAGACAACGACACGTCTATTTTTAGGATTCCAAATTCATCTATTAATGGCTCTCGTGACCTTTCTGAAACTGATGAAATATTAAATATCATAAGATGACGATTGAAGATGTTGAGCCTTCAGTTCCATCAGAGATCGTATTGAAGGAAGAAGAAAATGAACAATTTTAAAGACTAGATTGAATAAACATAAAACCTAAGAGACTCAACATGCTATTTACCCATTTTTATTAAAGGCTGTCATTTTTTGTCAAAAGAGCCATGTGGTGCGATCTAATTGACCAAAAAAAATTAAAACAAGCCTTAGATAAGAGGGACTAACAAAAGTCACGATTTTTAGTTTAGGGGCCAAAACGTCCCAAAATATATTTTAGAGAACAGTTCGTTATTTGTGTATACTTCAGGGCCCAAACGGGCCATTATACTTTTTTTAATCAAAAGGTTTAGATTTTACTTTTATAGGGAGTAGTATCTTTTAATAAATGTTAATATTAGATCTAGGTTAATTTTATAAATTTAAAAATCAAATGCATTTAAGTCGTATTTTAAGTGGATTGTAGTTAAATTGAGATATTTTTTATTAAAGTATGAGAAATTGTTATTCAAGATATAAATATCGTGCTTTAAAGTCATATATGATAAAACAATATTAACATTATTTGATATTTTAATCAGTAGATTTCTAAATTAATTTATTTTTAAAATGTTTATCAAAATATATTCTATATAAAATATGTTATTGCAAAAAAACTCATAACTTTTTTTTTCAAAACCGTTCATTTTATAAATTCCATTTACAGTAAAAAATAGACTCTAACAAGTTGAAAGGAAATAAAAAAATAAAAATTTAATATAACATATCTACAATATGAATAGAAATTATTTATCTCTATTTCTTTCTCCACACTAAAAATTTAAATTTAAAGTTTAATGTTAAGGTTAGAGTCTAAGTTTAGTTTTAAAAAATTTGGGGCATTGTATATTTTTTAAAGTTTGAAATTTAAGGGTTAGAATTTAAAATTTAAAATTAAAATTTAAAATTTATTTTTTAATATTAAAATATAAAAAAAATATTGGAAAAAGATATAAAAAATACTGAAAAAAACATAAAATTTTTATCTCTTGCAATATGTAGCATGTACATTTGAAAAGAGTTTCTCTTTATTTATTTTTAACCAACTAAACGGTAATCGTTTTATAAGGAATGGATGCCATTAGTGGATGGAAATCCTCTATCCTTTTCAATATCTTTATTTATGTCTACACACTAAAAATTAAATTTAAGGTTTAGGGTTTAAAATTAGGATTTATTATTAAGATTTAAGAAATTTAAGGTAAGATGTATTTTTTAGGGTATAGAGTGTGAGTTTAGAATTTAGAATTAGGGCTTAAATTTAATTTTGTAATATTTTTTAGTGTTAAGGCATAAATATGAACACCAAAAAGAGGCACACAAAAATTTATCCGCCGAAATAAAAAGATGTGACAATATTCAGTAAAGCAGTTTATTTAATTTTTAACCTTTTTCAGTCATAATCAAATTAACACAATTAGGAAATCCTAGTAAATATTTTACATAAATCTGATAAAATAAACAACAATTTAAAAGCATGTATACGTACCATTTTAAGAATGATTGCTAAACTCCTAAACCTACCTGGATTGAATGTTTGTGTCGGCTAAACTGGAATGAGGTACAAAGGCCTTCAATCTCTAACTTACTGCCCCAAGCCCCCAACAATTTTCTTCAGATACAAAAACATCAAAGTTTGTCTAATGATTAGCATTTTATGTGCAAATCAATCATTTTGTATATACTAGTATTTTTCAAGATTGTACAGATAATTTACAAGGTCGAGAACCTGCATTTTCGTTCACGACTCCCGGCATTTAGTCAGGTCGAACGTCAACGTACTTGAGCAGCTGTAAAAAAATGGTGAGGGTGGTTATTCTTATTTAGGTTTGGTAAACTAGACAGATAGACATGTGGTTTCACTGGATTAAGGAAATAAGTTGTGGCATCAAGAACTTTACCCCTTATCTGAATCCCGATAAACCCCAACCAAAGCCTCGGCCTTGTCATAAAAGCTATCTTTAAGTGAGATGACGATAGTTTGGAAACCGCTGCTACCTTCACTGTCCTGGCTCGCCCTTGTACCGTCACATGATTTCGAACGGATGAATCCTGCTACCTTTGCAATGTTTAGATTATCCAATGCCGCATCCACTTCATCCAATATGAAAAAGGGTGAAGGCCGGTAGCTGAAACACATATATGAAGAGAACCGATATTAGCCCATAATACAAACGGAAAGCCAACCCTCTCCCTGTTCACAAATGACTTCACCCATTTTCCAAGGAACTTAGTCCATCGGATCATCTAATAGGATGTGAAAAGAATGTCCAGGAAATTCCACTGATACTTAATCTTTCATACAAAAAATTAAATCCACTGCGGCTTTGGCAACAAATTCAATTGTGTTGATAATGGAAAGAATGAATGATCTAAACCTCTCAGACGTACCTGTGGATGGAGAAGAGAAGTGCCAGCGCTGCAACTGTTTTTTCTCCACCAGATAGTTGTTCCATATCCCTGAAGCGCTTCGTTGGTGGCATAGCTGTGTATTTAATGCCATGTAGAAAAGGATCATCCTCGTTTTCTAAGTTCAAATATGCTGTCCCACCCAATGGATGTGAACCACTCTTTGTTAGCTGTTTGTAGATCCTATCGATAATACTAGAAATGTGGTTGAAAGCTTCCATGAACAACTTATATCTGCATTATCATTAAGGAAAGAGTCGATCAGCAAAGTTTCAAAATGTTTGAGTAGACTACAGGTAGTTTCCCACACCCTTTTCCCATGTGCATATAAATGATATTGCAGACCAAACAGCTTTCCAAAACCATTACAAAATGACTCGCTCACACTAGAGATATCAGCAATTCGGCATAAAATACCAAAGCATACATTATTAGACCATCTAAGCACCACGTCTCACCAGGTTTAATCATTTTAAACACCATTTAACTCTATTTATTTTAATTTCTCTATGGTGCTAAGATCAGAGTTGCAATACGATAATGGTTTAGTACCTCCTCTGCTTAACTGAATTGTAAGCATCAGCTACTTGCTTCTCCTCTTTTCTGGCTAATTCAAATTCTTCAGTTACATCTCTTTCCTTCTCTTGAAGAGTCTTGTATTGATCAAGAGCCTTCAAATTAGGAGCAGTTCTCTCAATTTCCGACACTAGAGCATCAATTTTCTGTTTGAAGTCTGCCTCGGTCTTCTCCCTGTCAGAAGGCCTTCGATCCTGCAGAAGAGATCGATTTAACTGACTAAAATCAAACTTCTTCCCATTTGAAGATTCAGTTTCCATTGGGTCTGCAACAAGAGGAAGCTCAATGTGCTCTAAGTCACACTTTTCAATAATTTCCACCTTCCGGTCATTCAAATGATTAATCTGAGTCTCCTGTAAAATCAGGAAATACATGTACAGGGCAATTCATTCAACATCCGATGTATCCAAATATAAGAAAACCTGATGGGAGGAAAAAGAAAAGAAGAAAGATCTTTGAACCTTAGAATTTATTTGGCGATTAAGTTTGGATATGGATGTTGCGGCATCAGAAGCCTGCTTCTTCCATGCCTGAATTTCCTTCTCACACTCTTCTAACTTGGATTTCCACTCTACAAAAGCAGAAACAGAGACAAATAAACTGACATCAAATCATACACAATGGCAATAATATTTTCAGAACTTCAAATGACATCAAAAGAAAGTAGCAATGGCAATAATATTTTCAAAACTTCAAATGGACAAAAAACCATCGTAAGAGCTATTTGCTACGAGTCAGCTATCATGTACCAAGTTGAATGTTGCCAACTTCACTTAATAATTCTAATAAACTCAGAAATTATATTAGAAAACTATTATAAGAAGCACAGTTATAAAGAATCAAGTTACGAAGTCTTAAGAAGTCACACACCACTCTTAAATCATTGTTAATGACGTAATTCAGCTTTCATAAACTCGTACAACATGCATGTCAGTCTACAGGCACCACATTGCTGAAACTATAGTTTTCTATATGTATTTACAGTTGAAATTGATATTGTATAACATGCAAGAGATTGAATCACTTGAAAACATGGCACATCATGATCTAAAGAAGTAAATTAGTAGATTCAAATGTGAATTTACTGAAACATGTTCATCAACTTGGGTTCATGACTTTCAAAAAAAACTTTAGGGTTTCATGACTAAAAAAAGTTGATTTCCTTACAAGAACAATAGAAAGAATTTATAAACTAGACAAAAATAGAAATGCAAAATGAATGTATGGTGAAAGCCATACCTTTCACTTCTTCCTTCCAGCAATTGACATCTTCAGATGCCTTTTCTGTTGCTAGCTTGACTTCAGCCTCTTTTTTGTGAACCAGTTTTAAATCAATTTCTAAGGAACTGATAGAAGATTCCAACTTTTTAATTCTTGATTCTACATCTCGCTGACGCTCATACTCCAATCTAAACGTAAGAAAGAAGAGTACATGTCAACCAGCTGTTGCTATGCCGTATGGCAGTTTTGTGGTATGATTTTCAAATGAATGTACCGACTAGAATAAGTTCCAATGACAAGCTACATTCGGTAGATCTACCTGTTTCCTGATGTAATCATGTGATACCATAGACAATAAACAAAACGGTTGAGGCCTTGTAAAGTAGCAACAAAGAAAAAAATTCAACTCTTACTTTTCATTAGATTCTCGTCAAAGTCTCAAAAACAGAGCAAGATGCTATCATAGTAATCACGAGCAAACCAAAGATTTACATAATTCAGCAGTGTTCCCACCAAAGCCAAATGCCATAATCCAATTTAAAGAATTGCCTAGCATCCTTAGTTACTAAATGCCGTCGTGTACACTTTTTACCTAAAGGTTTACCTTTCTTAAGGTTCAATTCTAGTCAATTCAGCATAATCAGTATTACAGTAAAAATAGCCCACTTTCACTCATAATTTCTGTAAGTTATCCGAGAAGTGTTAGAGTTTGAGGGAGAGTGTAAGTTATCCGAGAAGTGGTAGAGTTTTATTTAATGTATAATTAGAGCTTATTCTCAAGTCAGTAGTTTAGATTTACTAGAAGTCTTATTTAAATTAGGGATAAATTTTATTTAAATTAGAGATAAAAGTATAGTTTAACTATACTAAAACTCTGTAATTGCCTATTTAAAGGCTCACCTTACACACATTTGAATAATTAAGAATAATAAGAAAGTACAGAGAAACATATTGTTCTCTCTGGAAAATATCCTCTTCATCTTCTTCAAACAACAAATCTCTAACCACCTATCACACACAAACTACCATTATTCATTGAATCTCCGGCCACCATGGCCCCTTTCTCACATGGTATCAGAGCCAACATCGGTCTTGATGTCGTCACCACTGCTGCCATCTCTTATCTGATATTATTTTTCTTTTCATATGCACACTTTTTTTCCGCTGCTATCATTAGGCTACGCTCGTTCCTTGGCTTCTCCTTCGTTGGAATCTTATATCTCTGGTGAAATCTTACATCTCTGGTGAAATTTCTGCTCGTTTATTTTTGTTGTTTTGTCCAAAAGGTTATAGTTTAGCCTTAAAAAACTATTTGGTTCTATCTTAGCCATCCGTCCTAAAAAAGATAGCAGAAAAGGTTTTAGTTTAGCCTTAAAGAAAAACTATATTATTTTTCAAGGAATTCTACATAAAAAATCCAAGCTGTGACTCTAGTACGTGTAACTACCAGCTTGAGGGGGAGTGTAGATTCCTGTGATCGTTATTGAATGGAAGCAGCTACTTAGTCCGTGAATGGCAGAAAAAGCTGGAAGACATCTAAGGGAGGTGCAAAACCAACAACTACAGCATAATTGGTAGTCATCTCAAGAAGATGCCGAAACCAGCAACATCAGCTGTAAATTTTCAACAATGACCGTGCAAAGAACAATATGATTATATCCTAGTTGTTCAACTCAATGGCTCCCGGAAAAGGGAGATTTTCTTTTTCTCTAAGAAACAACAGAAGAAATATGAGTAGGGCATCACATCCAAGATCCAAGCTGGTGCTCTACTACATTTGCTCACCAGCTTGAGGGGGAGTGTAAGTTATCCGAGAAGTGTTAGAGTTTGAGGGAGAGTGTAAGTTATCCGAGAAGTGGTAGAGTTTTATTTAATGTATAATTAGAGCTTATTCTCAAGTCAGTAGTTTAGATTTACTAGAAGTCTTATTTAAATTAGGGATAAATATTATTTAAATTAGAGATAAAAGTATAGTTTAACTATACTAAAACTCTGTAATTGCCTATTTAAAGGCTCACCTTACACACATTTGAATAATTAAGAATAATAAGAAAGTACAGAGAAACATATTGTTCTCTCTGGAAAATATCCTCTTCATCTTCTTCAAACAACAAATCTCTAACCGCCTATCACACACAAACTACCATTATTCATTGAATCTCCGGCCACCATGGCCCCTTTCTCACAATTTCTTCGCTCTATCAGGCATTAAAGAGAGCATTTTAGAGATTACACATTCAAAGTTCGTCCAAAAGGCTGATATAACAAAGTGGTTTCAAACATTTGACAATTTTAAAAGGATTTGAATGCCAATGGTGTGATGCAACTACTACCCTATTTTTTTGGTGAAAATGTATTGAAGCTGTATTTTCTCCCTTTCTTAACATTGTTTTACATCCAAACTGATGTCTGCAGTATTACGACTTTCATGCATAGCAACATAGAAGACGATGATATAAGTGATTGGCGCTAAATGAAACTAAAGTTATAAATTCCTATGGAGGTCTTCAGTATTACCACTTCCATGCTACAAATTTTTTTACATCTGACAGACATGCAAACCTTCCAGTGGCCATTATGTAATGAAGAATGTAATTTTTCGGTATACACTTATAGGGTCATCAGGAAGGTTTCAATCAGTAAATAAACATATATCATCAATGGGAACACATATGATAGAGAAAATAGATGGAGAGAAAGAAAACATACTGGTACTTCAACTTTGCGAGTTGATTACTCAAGCTAAGCCTCTCTTCTGCCATATTCTCAGCAGCCTTGAGCTGATTTTCTTCATACTCATGGATGTTTGCCACCTGTACAGACTGACTAAAACCTTTGAAGAGTAGATCAACAATTTCATTAATCCTCTTCTCCAGCTTTGTGATGTCTTTGTTCCTTTTATCAGTCGCATCCTTTAACTGCCCGCAATTACTCCATATAAGAGAAGCAACATAATGCCAGAGAACAAAAGCATAATTGCCATCATAAATTACCTTTTGAACCTCAGGAGTTATATGTCCAATCCTATCCTTAATATTTTTCTTCTCCTGCTTCAAGCTTTTAAGCTTGTCTTCTATGCTTTTCTGCAACAAAAACATTTTATGTTATGCATCTCATGCAGATCAATTATAAATTAAACATTAATAAACAGTTGCTTGTCAACACAATCAAGAAATCATTGAAGTATCCATTATGGTTCAGATTTAATATTGTCAAATACCACCTTTATAGAAAAACTTTTCCTTTAAAGAAAGGCATTCCAGTAAAAGGCAGAATGAGAGCAGCTTATATATTAGATGGTCAAGCTACCTTCTCAATGTCAGCATACTGGATTTTCTTTTCAAGTCCACTAATTCTCCCAGATGTTTCAGACTCCTTTAGCTGCATCTCTCTAATTGATCCAAGTTCATCCAACTCCACTTCAAACTGTTCCTTTTTCTTTTTCAGACCTATAAAAAGGTAACAGTTAATATTATAAAAAAAGGCTGTGACATGTTACGCATGAAACCAACCTTCAATTTTCTTATCATCCCACTTGTTTGACCTGGCTTCCATTCCACCACTTGTACCACCGGTCATTGTGCCAGATTTCGAGAGCAGAATCCCATCAACAGTTACAACTAAAGCAAGAATACAACTTTATAGATTAACATTGAATTCTGTAGAAAGGATCAAGAACTACTAAATGAAAAAGGATAATAAATATTCACCTTTAAACCTCTCTCCAGTCCAACTAAGAACCTTGGCTTCTTCAAGATCATCACAAACCAGAGTATTGCCAACAGCAAAAAGAACTGCCTTCTCCAAAGCCGGATCAAATTTATGGATGTTAAGTACAAAAATGCATAGAAATGTTTTTCAAATTTTCTCATAGATGATAAAAAAGAACAGACTAGGCATCACATTGAAGAACACTAACAAATAAAAAGCAGAACCCCAATGGATTGTCATTGGAGTGTCTGCAACTATAAAAAAAGATAAACCCATAAGTTGTCTGTAAATTGTGAAGCAGAATGGAATGTATAAATGTTTCTCCTATAATTAGAAAACAACCAAAACAAGCTTTGGCAAAGGATATTGGATGACATCAAAGATCAGCTTTGCTGTGCTGCCTAAGGTGCGCAACCTTTCAATGATTGGCTTAACACGTACCGACTGAATAGGGATGAAAGTCTGAGGAGGAAGCCTTTGCTCTTTCAAATACTGTAAAGAACAATCAGGAATACTCAAACAAACTTATACAAGAACAATATTAAGTATTTAAAACGTAAAAACCCTAGCAATTGAAAAAATATTGTTATGATTATATCAGAAACCCAACAACTCCAATTTTGTCAGTTTCTCAGCTTTCTTGAACTCATAGAAACCATACAAAAGGGTAAAAGTAAGGGGTCCGCTTCCATATAAGCATGAATAATCAACACAAAAGCAATTTTAGATTTCAATTATCATACTTTTTTTCTTCTTTACTCCATTATCATTTCAACTTAAAATTGGGCTACAGAGAAGAAGTGAGAGTATATAAATCAAGAGTTAAGACCATTCTTAGACACACAAAACTACTGATCATATGCATACTGCATGGTACAACAAAAATATCTTATCAGTATGCAACTATGCAAGGACTCAAGAAGATGGAATAATGCATACTTCATTATGCATTCTTGTAAGGTTGGAGTAATTTCTCTGCAATGATGGCCCTGTCAAATTTTAATATAGATGCATATAGGGAATTTTCCTGTTTCCTACGGCTACCATGTCCTATGTATCTTTCATTTTCAAAAATAAGGCATCAGACATCTTTGAACAGTTCAAGAAGGGTCTAAATACTTACACGCAAGTATTAAAAGTTCTTTTTTTGACAGATAACTATTAAATGTACTTAACAGAAAAATCTAGAAAAACGAAATGATTAGTGGAGAACACAGAAAATCAGCAGACCTTAATGCATTCCTTTCCAGTATTTTCATCCTCTACGACAACAGCATCCATAAATCTTCCCATGGCAACAGTGACAGCAAGATTGTACTTTTTCTGAGTTGGCCTACAAAGGTCAGTCATGCGACCATGGACACCTTGAAACAGGCGTTTCAGAGTCTCAACAGCTTCAGAAAATTTAGCATCCCTCTCATTTTCATACCGATCAGCCTTCAGTTCTCGTAACTGATTTTCTATTTCAGCAATTTTTGACTTCAGGTTCTCATGCTTGGATCTGCATGTCAAAATTCAAAGAGGGAAAAAACACCTTAGGCACTGGACATTTCAAGATGTAGGTACAAAAAATAAACAACATAGACAACAAAAAACACGTAAGGATGAGATCACAGGGCACAGTGCACCCAAATTAATGTATCATCAACTTCAATAACCTGGACTTCTGGTGTTTATCTTGCATGTCTCGCAGTTCCTTTTTCAGATCTGCAAGCTCATCCTTCTGTTTAGCAGAGGTATCAAGAATCTTCTTCAGTCTAGCTCGCATTTGGTCCTCTTGTGCTTCCAGCTCATGTTCCCTATCATTCAATTGTTGGAGGTTTTCATCCAAATTCTTTTGAGCTTCAATATCAGTATGTTGCTGCCTATCCAGAAGCTCCTTCTCATCTCTTAACTTAGCAGTTTTCATCCCAGCATTCACCTTACTGAAATGTCAAGATCCTGAGATTGCATCAGTAAATAGAAAAGGCCTTCAGGCTTCGAACAGATTCACGTCTACTTATGAAGTTTATTTCACATAAGCAAATGAGAACTAGAGACTAGAGACCTGCCCAGAGGGGGATATATATACATAGATTACATATCACCAACCATCTAATTAGGTCAAATGAGAACAAATTGAAACAATGGCCCCTTGTAAAAAAATACTAAAAATTTAAACAAGTTAACCAATGATTGATGAATCCTATTAATAATAATTTGGAGGAAATTTGAAATCATGGAAGAAATAAAAACATCCAACCACAACCTGCAGAGAAAACATTATGAATACCAAAAAACAGCAAAATTAAGCAACATCCTGGAAACAGAAGTACATGACATATTTTCTTTAATGACGTGCTAGAAGTAGGAAGGGAAACAAAAGGACATTAAGGATATCCAGCAGAAGTAGATGGCAAATGAAACTGAAATATTCAATCATAAAAATAAATAAAAAAACAAAAAAAAAACAGGATACAAGGACAATAACCAATTCTAAGGTTGAATTTGAGGGGAAACGGGTATTTTTTATTTCAGCCGCAATAAAATCCAAAAAAGCATAGAAACTGGAGAATCATGTCTCATACGGAACCCAAAAGATCTTACATTTTGAAATACTCAGTAAGTTTATCTTCATCCAAAGGGAGCTTCCCAGTATCATCACAACTTTTTTCATTTAAGGTTTCCAACTTTGCAGTCAAATCTTGTATGCCTTTCTGTAATTCTTTTATATCATCACCATGTTTCCTCCATTCTTCCTTTTTTCTTTCAAGCTCCTTTCGATTACTCTTGATTTTTGAATTAGTGCGAGACGATTCTGCATTTAATTTCATAAGCTCTGGTTGCTGCGCTCAGGGGTAAAAAAACAACAGTACAAAACTGTCATATGCCTCTCTTCAACTCATTAAAATTACAGATAAATATAGAAAGATATTAATACTTAGAACTAGCTATACAAGAAGTAATCATTATAGATAATAGAAGCACAAAGATGTACAAACAATAAAAAAAAAGCTCCATCTGGGCCATTTGCAGTGCATGTGTATGTCACGTGCGTGCATCAGAAATTTCCATCCTAATATGCCATATATGTCCCTATATTATATGTTTATGACCATGCTAAACACGGTCACTAATACAACACATTTCAGGTTTGGAGCGAATAATAAAAGGCAATCAAGGATTCACTTCTAGATTCATTCCCCTAGCATAATCAGCCAAATCAATCTAAATTACGTTTAACGCGTAGACAATGGAGAGAAGCTTAATCTCACTTTCAACAACCTAAACAACCCCAACTGAAAAATTATCTATTGAAGCTTACAACATAAATGCAGATAGCACCAACACACAGCATTATCATAAGATCATCAAATGCCAAATGTTGGTCCATTGCCTTCCAACTTGAGACATCCTGCCTTACTAGAGGATGGTGGAAAGCAGTGCCCTTAAAATGCTATAATAACAGCTAAGTGTTTTACCACAACCACCATTAAATGTCCACCCAAAAATTTTAAGATGATAAGTATGAGAGAGAAGACCAGGGAACATGGCGACATTTTTAACACATGAACAGCTCATACCAAAATCGCTTTCGAAGTGCTCAAGCACTTGCGCAAAATAACTTGTGAACCTTAGCCTAGAACTAAACTCCTAAAATTGAGATCAAGCATCATTAAGTGGAATAGAAGTCCCACACATTAAAAGAAGCAACCTAGTTACCACAAAATTCGTGGACTAGGCAAAAGCCTCTTAGTACCCAAAAAGGGCTCCAGTTCAAATCCCCCATTCCTCAACTTAATCTCTTAAATAAATAGTCCAAAATAGCTTCATCAGAACTAATTGACAAGTATGCATTCGAACCTAGACCAATAATTCAAGTCCAACAATACCAGTCTACACAGGCTCAAAAGTCAAAAGAAAAAAGACTTTCATGGACTCACACTTTTATCAAGTCTAATGCTTCTCTCGGAGATCTTTTTTTCACACAGAGCGATCTCTTTTTGGTATTTAGCTTGTTTCTTCTTCCTTTTAAATGCTTCGGCTTCAAAATGTTCTACCTCATGAATCACATCCTCACGGCTCTTCTTTTCAGAGTCAAGGTCATCGGTAATCTTGTCAATGTCCTTCTCGATGTTATGCAATTGCCACAAATAATGCTTTTTTCTCAAAGGTTTCTGCAGAATTTTTTAAACCATCAAAAGCATATCATAATGTCTAAAAAGTAAAAACAATTTTATACAAATAAAACAATTGAAATTAACCAGCTTATCTTGCAAGCTGAAGTGCTTCTCTGCTTCTTCCTTCCGTTCTTTCTTTTGTTTTCTCTCCATCACTATTGTTCTCTTTCTCTGATAAATAAGCGCTGATTTTTCTTCAGCCCTAGCTTTTTGCTCTTCCAAAGTCTCATAATCCCTCTTGAGTTCTTCAGAACCCGAAATCTGCTCGAGCAGCCCGGTAAGTTCTTTGGGATTTTTTGAAGCAATGGACTCGACATCACCCTAAGAACACATTTTTTCCACCAAATATATCATTACATCTTACAAATTAATTAGCTGAACTTCACAAAGCAAAGCTCTTTGCAGAGGGAAACCAAATTACCTGAAAAACAAGAAAGTTTCGGGCTTTAACAAGAATACCAAGTGATCTTAGCTTCCCATTGTACTCATCCCAGTTGACATTACTGCCGTCGATTTGGTACTCGCTACCGCCACTAGGGAGTATGGTACGGGTGAAACGGAGTTCGGAGCCACCGGCAAGTTGGTAAACTAATCGCACAAATGCACGTCGGCCACTTTGCTCCTTCTCACGGTCGTCAAAAGCATAAATTAAGTCTCTGAGTTGGGTTCCACGTAGCTGACCAGTTCGGACTCCGAGAACGAAGCTTATTGCGTCCATGAGATTCGACTTGCCTGCCCCATTCGGTCCAATAATGGCAGTGAAGTCAGAGAAGGGACCAATAGTTTGAAGCC
Organism: Hibiscus tridactylites; assembly: GCA_958450335.1. Lineage (NCBI taxonomy): Eukaryota > Viridiplantae > Streptophyta > Magnoliopsida > Malvales > Malvaceae > Hibiscus > Hibiscus tridactylites. The sequence continues at coordinate 2,430,121 of OY288284.1, read as the reverse complement.
CCTTGTAGGACTTGAAATTATTAAGCTCTAAACGAAGTATCTTTCCTGGAGAAGTCAACGACGGCATGGTTGACTTCTGCTAGGAGTTAACTTAATTTGGATTTTGGATTAGTAATGTTATTATGTTAGGGTTTTGAGCTTAATAATTTAGGAGATTTTAGGGATTCAGTACGAAGGGAATTGGCGGGAGTAGAGAAATTTGGGAGATTTTAGAGCGGTATTGGAGTTTGAGCTTCTGGGTTTTACAATATCCGTTGAAAAAAGGTTTCGGGTCTTCAGGAATCAGGCCCATATTAAATTTAAATGATTATTTGGGTAAACTATCTCGTTGGTTAATCAACTATCAATGTATTTCTAATTTGGTCACTGAACCTTTTTTTTCATTTTGATCACCTACCATTAAAGTGTAAATGGTATCACGTGTTAATTAATAAAACAAAAATTTAGGGACTAAATTAATGTGCTAACTATAGTTTAGAGATCAAAGTAGATCTTAACTATGGTTGTTAACATCATCAATCCAATGAGGTTAACGTCGTCCGACTGTGTTGTTATTTATGAGGATGAGCCTACCACGTGTGTCGAACACTGTTAAACACCATTAACGGACTCAACATACAATTAATAATTATTTAAAATAAATTTTTAATTAAATTATTTATCATATATAATATTCTTTCAAATAATTAAATCAAATACCAACTATAGTCAATCCCTAAATTAAAAAATTTAAATCATTTTCCTTTTCCACTTCAGTTGCCGCTGTTAACCACCGTCCGTTGGCGAGATTGTTATCGCCACATCTTCGTACTTGCGTGGCCGTCATTTCCCGTCGGTCGCACAACAAATCTGGTTCGATGGCCTTGTAAACCCAATGAACTAACTTACTGTTCTTTGCTTCATGTTTATAATTATGCCAATGGAAAGCAGGTAGACCAGATGCATGCACTTGCAGAAGAGATATACTCTGGTATCATAGAACCTCGAGCTAATTTACCGGATTTGCTGTGCAAACGGCAAGAAATATCGGTTAGGCTCGAACAACGGTCACGCAGGGACAGAAGCGCGGCAGCGACAATCTCGCAACTCGCAAGCGGACGGTAGCTAACAGGGCGGTGGCAGCTGGAATGGCAAAGGAAAAAGATTTAGGATTTTTAATTTAAAGGTAGACCATGATTGATATTTAATCTAACTATTTGAAAAAAAATAAAAAATATATAATATATATAATAATTTAATTAAATTATTTTAAATAATTATTAATTGTATGGTGAGTACTTATTCAACGGTGTTCAACGCCCGTTGTAAAATTTTCTTTTCGATAACTTTAGTGATTAAAATGGAAAATAAAATAAAATTGTGTCCCTTACATATTTTTGCAATGAAAGCTCTTATTCCAGACCTCTAAACATATTTATTTGGGTACTTGTAAAAGTTTTTTTTACCAGTCTGAAAACAGAAGAGATCCCAAGACATGGGTGTGGCATGTTTTCTTGCTCCTTCATTCATTGTGCGTGGCTTAGCTAATCATCGTGTCTGGACAACATAATCTTATTCCCTAATTACAATAACCAGCACAAGCCATGCATCCGGAAAATTAAACCTAGCAATTCCTCTCAAACTCCTCCGTTCACGGTCGATACTTTCATATCACTGCCTGATTCGGTACAATCTGCTTTCTGGGAAGCATTCATCCTGGTTTCACTATGGTTGGGTGGGGAAGCACCGGTCTTAGTTTCGTCGTAGGTAGAAGGTGTAGCGCCCACCGTACCTTCTTTATCGGTCTCAGCAGAAGCAGTGGGAATAACCGCAGCGGTGTCGGCTTTTGAACCAGTTTCCAGTCCCTCAAATTTGGAGATGACTTGTTGGAGCTCGTCGTTCAGATTCAGTGCCTCAAAGAGGATGCCATCATCACCGGTAGTGCTTTCTATAATCATCTGAATAGCTAGCTGTGACTGCTTGCACTTCTCCAACATGCTCTCTGTCAGCTCGTCCTGCCAACACGATAACTTTTCTGAGTTTTTCAGCATCGTATCATTCCAATTGTAAAGAAGTGTCTGTGCATTCTAGGAGAGAGCATTTAATAACCAGGACGATGTTATGCCGACATCAAGAAGATTCAAGGTGCAGCCAATAAACAGCTATATATATATATATATATAACTAAAATGCAGAAGCATTCCATTCCCTGGCAAACCAAAGAGGTCGAAGAGAAGGTAAAAATCAATGAATTAATTGAAATTAAACGTTGCTATCATTCCATTCTACAGAGTCCAATGGTGTTAACTACACGGCAGAAATGGTTGGATAATATGCGGCTAGATCCACGGACTAGAAACTACCTGATTACAATTAAACCATGCTTTCATGCTAGAAGCAGAAGAATTACCTTTGGGGGTTTTGGCTCCGTTCCCGTACTCAAGATGCTGGAGAGCACCTCAAGGCTATTCCGAGTTACTTCAAAAAGTTCCTTCTTTTGTTCATCAGATAAACTCCCGATATTATAGGCAAAATCATTACCCTGCAATCCTGCGGTATTGACGGGATAATTTTCAGGGGGAGGCAATGGATCTCCCATATAAGACTCCAAAGTCTGGTACAGCGGTATGTTCCCGTCATCATCATCCACTGGTGGTGGTGCACTTCTTTCTTTCAAGCTCTAGTTTAAGTTAAAAGAAGAGAAAAGGTAAGCAAAAAACTGATGGATTAGTCTTTATGCGCATTCGAAAGGTGATGAGAAGCATCCATGGTGAGTTGGAAAGTACCCGAAAGATGACAAATTGACGACTCGTAATGTGTATTTAGAAGGTAACTTAAGAAACATCAAATATCAGCAAAAATAAAATAAATAAAACCACATTTACACGGACCTTTCTTGTTAAATGTTCTTCAGGAAATACATATTGCTACTGTTAAAATGGATTATAAAGTATCAAGACATCGGATTGAAGAGTTAGGGGAAGATAATGAAGCGACAACACAGTCAAAAGCAAACTTAGAAGTTTAAATAGTTTCACCTGAAGGCATTCAACCAGTAAATTGGCATTTCCAACATTTTAATTCCATCATATTTTGAGAAAATGGAGTAAAATCCAGGTTGCACTTCGGAAAGGGGAAAAAGAAACCTCACGGTTTCGGTAATATGACCCAAAAACATGCTAGCCTTTCAACACTGGAGTAAAATACTTAAATGCCGTACATATGATTTGCATTAAGAAATATCATGATAAATTCATATTGCTACTTGTGAAGAATTACAGATACTTTAATAATTAAAGATCAGCATTTTGACAGATTGTATTGATAATATATGTAGAAATGAATCAACATACAAGTATACGACATCAACACCCGAAAAAAACATGAATCAAAGTGAAAAAATAGTTTACCATATAAGTCTGGTGAAACACAGGCAGGTAAGCAAGATCTTCAGATTGTCCCCAAGCACGAATCAACTGCAAAGCCCGGTTTCTATTCCCGCGATGAGTCTGCGGATTCTCAATCATCTTAACCATCTCTTCCAACACTTTCTCCGAGGCCACCTCGGAAGCCACCTTCTCGCAATTCACCGTACAAGCTTCCAACAAATCAAGACTCAACCTTTGACCGACAGCATTCTTCCCGGCTATCTTCTTTTTAATAGCCCTAACAATTTCGGTCCCATCGAACTGTTCACTATTGATCATAGAACATATCCTCATGTTCATCCCCCAGTTGGGTTCTTCTAAGGTCTCTAACGTGGCCTCATCCACCATTTTCGATTCGGCCGTGGGACCTTGAAGAATTTCCTTCATTTTCCCACTAACCATCCTACTCATTTGAGCTCCACCCGTTTTCAGTTTCTCACCCCATTGAGCTAGCTTCATTCTATCCATACTGTCCTAGTTTTTTCTCTACAGGTCAAATCAAAACCCCAATTCAAAATAAACAAAACTAGTTTAAAAGAAATCAAATTTGTAAATATAATCCAGAATAAAGCATGGGTTTGGTTGCTAACATTGAAACAACAAACATACAGTATATGGGTAAGTTCAGACTTCAGATCATAGCAATTAGCATAGACAGAAATCACAGAAACCAAACAAAACCCAGAAGGGAAAAAAATAAAAAAAAAAAATAAAGAAACTACCTTGGAAAAATCTTAACGAACCCGAAGTGAGATATGGGAAAAGAGACAAATCGGGGGTTTGGGTTTGGACTGGAAATAGTCTTTTTTTCCACTCTGAGCAGTTCGTTGGATAAGCGAGAGGGAAAGAGGAAAGAGACAGATAAATGCCGAAGGGGAGGAATGGTCCAAGCCTGAGTTACGCGTGGCTCGTTTTCCGACCTCCTGCCTACTGGGCCCCGGCGATGTGTCCCTTTCAAGCCCGTGTTCTTTCGTTTATTTTATATTTTGTTTTATGTTTTTCTAAAAGTTAATAATTTAATTGTTTAATAAAAAATAATTATTATAAACATCTAAATTAGAAGAGTTTGATGTATTCATTTGCATTATAGTTAAACCCACCAATTTGGGGTTTAATCCGTTTTGTGGCGTTTTGTTGTATCTCTTGGGTTTCGTTTAGTATCGCTTTTAAAATTAATTTTTGATTTTAAAAATTGTACTAAACATTTAACTTTTAGAGAAAAAAAATATTTTTGAAAAGTAATTTTCAACCCAAACGCAAAAGTTAAAAACTTTGTGGTTGTAAGAGTAATTTCGAGAGATAAAATACAATTTTAACTTTCATTTGCTATTATGTTTATTTATAATATTTAAATTTATAATTTTTTACGAAGATATAATCATATAATTAATAATTATTTTTTAATTTTAAAATGATAGTATATATTTATTCATGTCAAGTTTTTTAAATAAAATATTTTAAATTTGTTATATTTTCATAAAACGCATATAACTAATAAAAAAAATATTTATTAATAAAAATATTTTTATAATAATTTAAGCTATATTTCATATATTATAACGTTAGAGAATTTGAATATCATATATATATATATACATGTGTATATAACTTACAATATCATGTCCAAATGGTCATTTATCTTCTTGAAAGTACTTTTTGACAGCAATGTTGAACAGTAAAATGTTACAACCAACTTTTTTAATTTTTTTTTCAGAATTTCTTTATAACAGTACTTTTAAATATCATTTTTCAAAAGTAATACTAAACTAGCCTTTAGCGGTTCTATGAGTTTTTTTTTCAACGATTATGATTCATGTTCAAATTTTTTCTATAAGATGGTTGTATAAGTGGTGGATGAAAAGGAGAGATGTTTTTGTTTGTTTCGTTTTTTTCTTCTCTTTTTTCGAAGTTATTTTTATATTAGTTTTTTTTATTTGAGCTCTTTGTATGTCGTTTTTTTTCGGTAAATAGTTTAAGTACTCACAGTTTTCTTCGACGAAAACTCGTTGGTGTGGTTCTTCAACATTATTTTTTGATTTGTTTTTTTATTGATGGTCTTTTTATTTTTTCCATGGTGAATATGGCGATATGAAGTCTTGCTTACTTTCACAGGCCATAGTAAGTGGTGTTCAATTGGTCAGTTTGGTTAACGTTCATTAACCGAACTTTTTTCCTATTAATCGTTAACCGAATTAAAATTTGTTTGAAAATTTTTAACCGAACTGAAAAAAGTTCGATTAATTCGGTCGGTTTTTGAATTAACCGAAATTTTTAAATAAAATTTTGGATAAATTACACAATTGGTCATTAAACTATGTTAAAATAATCTTTTTAGTCACTGAACTTTTAGAAGTTATAAAACAACCATTGAACTCATCGAACTATTACAAAATGGTCACTGATTCGTTGCACATTATAAATTATTGATAAATATTAAAAAGTTTAATGGTCATTTTTTAATAATTCAATAAATTTAATGATCATATTGCGCTAATTTGATAAAGTTCAATGACCATTTTGTAATATATCAAATAATTAAATAATCATTTTATAAATTTTAATAATTACAAAAAAATATATGTAATATATATAAGATATAAGATATAAAAATTTCGATTAATTAACCGATTTCAAATTGAATTAATCGATAACCAAAATTTAAACAAAAAATCATTAAACATTAACCGACTGGTTAATAGAAATTTTTTAATTTGGTCGATTAATTCGGTTAAAACCTAAATTTAAACATCACTAAATTAGAGTGACTTGTCTTCGTCTTTCGTGACAACTCGGCTTCTCGAAATAACCCGTCGAAATTTTCTAGTCACTGAGATTTTTTTGTTTGGCGGGCTCTTTGTTTAGTCCGGACGTTCGACTCCATCTTTCAAGGTTGTTTGATGCCGCCGCTTGCTCTCTCTGCATCCAAGTTTGGATTTCAGGATTCCTGGAACCATTATAGGTTTATTTTCTTTGGTTTGGGCCGGGCAGCCGGGCAGACTGTTGTAATCAAGGCAGCTAAGAACATTAAAAGTTGTCTTTGTTTGAGCAATATCAATGTGTGTAATGAATGGAAACAATAGCGGATTATATTAGTTGATTTGACTAGTAGATTGTATTAACTGATTGTATAAAAGTGTTTGGTAAAATTAACTGATAGTTGATATATGTTTGATTATTTAAACAAGCAAAATGACATATAAGGATATGATTATATTCGATACTTGTTTGAATAGTTTATTAGTTATCAATATTTTTTTATCAAAAAAGTTATTATTTTATATCTATTAATATTAATTAGATTATAAAAAAAATTTAATTGGAAGAAGATATTAACACGTGCCTCGTTAAAAAAAACTCTAATTTCAAAAAGCATATTTAAAGGATCTATATATTAATTTATTATTTATATAATTATTTTAATAAAATCTAATTAATTATTAAATATAAATATAAATATAAATGGGTGAAAATAAAAAGAAAAAAACAAAAAGTAGTAGTTTATAAATGTGAGGGTGATTTTTAATAAGAAAGTGTTAAATTTAGGTTATTTAGATATTTTTAATAATTGTTATGGATAAAATGATATTTATATATTAATGTCAAAACCTCTAATTTTAAAAAATTCTTATTAGCGGCCCTGTTTGGTAAATAGCGGTTTGGGCAAAAATTAGAGGTTTGAGTCATAATTAGAGGTTTGACTAGTCAAATCCGTTAATATTGATGTTTGGTAAATAGCGGATTGAAAGAGCGGATTGAGGTGAAAAAGCTAATTTTGAAAAAGCTCCTAATATGAGCTTTTTGAGATTAGAGGTTTGATATTAGAGTTGTAATGATTCTTTTACCCTTAACAATTACCAAAAATCTCCAAATAACCTAAATTAAATAATAATATTTTTAATATAAGTAATAATATATTAAATATTGGACTTATTTGTGTTACTACTAATTTATATGGTGACATTTGTAAGTGAATTCTATTTTTTTATTATCACATATTTATATGTGCATATAAAAATTTAATAATTATATAAATAATAAATTAATATATAAATATATAAATCTTTCAAATATGTTTAGAAAATTTATATTAAAAATAATTTTTACAAATCTAATTAATATTTATTAGATACAAAATATTAATAACTGATAAATTATTCAAACAAGTATTAAATATAATCATGTCCTTATATGTCATTTTGCTTGTTTAAATAATCAAACAGCTATCAGCTATCAGTTAATTTTACCAAACACTTTTATACAATCAGCTAATACAATCCGCTAGTCAAATCAGCTAATGCAATCAGCTATCCGCTATCAGCTAATGTAATCCGCTATCAGCTATCAGCTATCCGCTAATTGCCAAACAGGGCCAGCATCTTTTTCAAAATTAGAGGTTTCACCTCAATCTACTATTCCAATATGTTATTTCTCAAACATCTAAGTCAGCGGATTTAACTGGCCAAACCTTTAATTTTAGCTCAAACCTCTAATTTTAGCTAAAACTGCTATTTATCAAACAATGTCTTAAAACGTTTCATTTTATTTAGACTTAAGAGTGAGAAAAGTCCATGAACTTTTGGGGAAAAGTCAATTAAACTCATTAATTTTTAGTACTCAATTAAGCCCTTGAATTAAAAAAAATAATCACTTAAACTTTTTGGTCAATTTTAACAATTAAATCTTAACATTATATTATCTAAATCACACGATAAAATTTGTAAACAATTTTTTTTATTTTATTAGTTATTTTTTTTAATAGAAGCCATTAGTCTTATTAAAAAAATTTAAAATTATAATGATAGTTTACAACAATTATTATAAACTAAATACATAATTTAGACATTTTCTTATAATATTAAGACAAGAAACTAGTCACTTTAGATTATACATAGAAAAGTTTAAAAATTTAACCAAAAGACTTGAATAAAAAATGTATACAAACAAATCTGACTGTATAGGTAAGCAAAACACAAAAGGGGACTAATCTATTGAAAGACCACCGAGAACTTCAAATCAGAGCCGAGCGTCGTGGGAAACTATCCATGAACGTAAATTGCGTATCCAAATTTAATCCGAGAGTCAAGAACTGAGAAAATCAACATAATTACAAATAAACGACATCTTGATCAGTCATGGCGTCAAATATGACCCTAAGAAAATATTAAATAACAAGAACGACCAAACGACCGAAAAAAAGACGAAAGACATGCTAACAGACATAGATAAATGTGTCATAACGCAAAATAAAAGAATGTGCTACAAAAATATAATTATTTTTATTAAAAAAAGAATCAACAGTTGACGACCGACATAAAAATTGTTTTTATCGTCAAATAAAAAAATTACGATGTTATATACTTCTATAAAAAAAATGGATTGCTAAGCTAGTATTTTACTATTTATTTATTAATAAATGGATTGTTTGGTATGACCCATTATGACATTATGAAGTATGCCGTAGCCTTTCTTCAAAAACATCATATATAAATGACCCAACCTAAAAATGGAAGAAGAAAGAATCTATAAAGTTAGAAGAGGAAATCGAATGAATGAACTTTTTCCTTTTTTGAACTTATTTAAGTGGAGTAGTCTTCTTATTTATTTAATTCATTTCTTAAAAAAGATATTCCATGTATCGGTAATGAAAATTTTATTTTTTTATAAACGTGTCTAATTTATGGTTTAGATGTTTAATATATAATTTAAAGTTTATAAGCTAAAGTTGTAAAACTTAAGGTTTAAATATAAGGTTTAAAGTTCAAGGGTTATGTTATAGAGTTTTTGAGATTTATGGTTAGAAATTTATATTTTATATTGTGCAGTTTAAATAAATATATTATGCAATACACTGGACGTGCATAAAATATTAACTCTTTATATGATATTATAAAACTATATAGTGTTTTTTTACTATATTTATACTATTTTTTGAATAATTTTTGGGAGGGGAAAGGGGAATTTGCTCTTAATACAGTAAAACTTCTATAAATTAATACCTTTGGGACCATGAAATTTTATTAATTTAGAGAGATATTAATATATCGATAAATTAATAATTTATTAAATAAAAGAAAATTTCTCAATTCAGCAAATATTTTAAAAAGAATCTTGAATTGAGACCTCAACGCTGAAACTTGTGGGTGCATTTAGAAAAGTTAGAGATGAAATTGAATTAGATTTGAATTCTAAAAAGAAATAGGTTACAATATATTCATATTTTAGCAATTTACCAAAGTAGTAATTGTAATATTTATGAATTATTAATTTATAGTTTTGACGAGACCTTTATTTTTATAAAGGGGATCTCTAAAAACTTATTATATTATTATCTTATCGAATTTGATGGTTTTTTTAGATTGGCCCAAGGCGGAGAAATTTATTATTTAATAGAGTTTATTAATTTAAAGAGTATTAATTTATAGAGGTTTTACGGTAGGTTCCGAACTCACAACCTAGGAGAGAAGGGAGGGTGTCAACTAAGAACTTTTAATAACTTGCTCTAGAGATTGTTGACAATATTTATACTTTAGAACCCTTTTCGTCCTTAAATGAGATAATATTAAACGCGTAGGTGTGTTTGATATCGTATTTCATGTGTGTTGTATCAATGATAATATTAATCAAATTAAATTTAAAAGATAATTTTGAATAATATAAAGGTGATTAAAGGTAGTATCTGTTCATACATATTCTTAACCCTTTGACAATATATATATAATATACACATCGTAAACGAAACGATTTGAATCCGTACCTCCTAAAATGAACATCAATAAATAATTCTATATTTGATATTTCAATGTTGAAAATACAAACAACGAATGTATATAATAAGACCACGACCTGGACTGTAAGCAAATCCACTCATATCAGAATTCAGATACCTACCAAAGGATTGCCGTCCATGGTCAACATAGATTCTTGGAAAAGAATTTCTGAGGAGCAAAAGGATCCAACTTTCATTTTGTTGGTTTGAACAAGACAAGCAGCGCCTATATCTCCCATTTTATCTTCTCCATTAAAATTCGGAAATGAAAACGACACAAGATGGATTCTTCTTCCTTTTTGATGCAAACCTGAAAGTTTAGGGTTTCAACATCCACCACGCATCTTTTGCCCTAGATTGCCAACATTTTTAAACCCCCGTAATATATCATTTTATATTAGGGTGATTATACTATGCACTGACGATGGAAATAAAAGTTTCCTTAAATATTTTAGTTTTATGGTTTAAAAATTTAGTTTAGGGTTAAAAGATTTAAGAGTTTATGTTTATGGTTTAGAACACAAAGGTTGTAGTTAGAATTTAAGGTTTAATGTTAGAATTTATGGTGTACACAGGTAAAAAATTAAATCATTGACCATATCACTATAAACCTAAGCCCTGAAATCTAAACCCTAAAATAACCATGTTACCATAAACTTAAGCCTTATGAAATAATTATAAACCCCAAATTCTAACTACAAACTCTAATTTCTAAACTAAATCTATAAACTATAAAATTAAAACACTTGTATTTATAAACCATAAAACTAAAATACTTTTAATTTTTTTTGTTTTCATGGCATGCGAATATAATATTTTCCATGATATTATAACAACTTTACATTAAGAATTGAATTTTTGTTTTACTTTTATTAATTATTACAAAATAATTATTTGATGGTATGAACAAAATTGGCTATCATCAACCCAAAGTTGGAATTTTTAGATTCTTTATATATTTCATTAATTCTTACTCACCTAACCTATAACATAAGTGATATATCAATTTGATGGTAAACACTGCAATGAAATTAAAAATTAAAAAGTATTAATAGATATTATTTTATAATTAACTATAGATTATTTAAAAAAATTATAAAGTTTTCTTTTTTAAAAGTTAAAGTGATTACTAATACTCGATCCTGTGATCTCTAAAAATAACAATCGTTATCTTAATCACTAACATAAATTGGTTCCTAAAAATAAAATTATAAAGTTAGAGACCTTTAGGAGGAAATTGAAATAAAAAGAGAAGGCCTTACCTTCATTTTATCTATGTTTGCCATGATTAATAACAATTAATTATTAATCTCTAATCATTGTTCAAAAAAAATATTAATCTCTAATCAATTCCAAGTCTCCCCACTCTTTAATTAATTATTTTCCTCAAAAACCAACAAATCTTCCACCAAATAGGCCCTTTCCCTTACCCTTTTGCTCTTCTTCCCCCTCTGTAATTCCAGTTTTGCTTCTTTATTTATTTTTTGTTGCAGCTCTCCCTCTCCCTGTCACGCAGCTTTGCTGAGAAAGAGCTCAACTTGAAGCTATTATATTTGATGTTTAAAGGTTTAATATTTGGTTATTTTTCCATTGAAGATTTTTAATCATTCGAATGTCTATCAAGATCTGTGCTTGTTTTGTTTCGCCAGCTTAAACCCATTTCAACAAAAGAGGTATGGTTTCAGTTATGGAACAACATTTTCCCTCTTTATGTTTTAAATGCTTTGCTGGTTTTGATTATATAAACTGGTGGCTGTTGTTTTGGAATTGGATTTTGAGAGAAATTGGGAAATTCTCCTCCTTTCATGTATATTTTTCCTTCTTTTTAAAGTGTGGATTTTGGGGTAGCATTTCAATTATGTTTCTAATTTGTTTTGTGAATTTGCATATGCCCTTTTATTTGATGCTCACAAACTAGAAATTTTGGATCTTATGGTACCTATTTGATACATAGTTTTTGATGGTGTTGAACTTCAAACACTTATTAAACTCTGTCTTTTTTCACTCCCATAATATAAGCAATGGAGGTGTGTTTCAACTCTGAAACCATTTTCATATAAAACTTTAGTTGCTTTATTTTTTTCTTCCTTTTTTGATCTCCAAGATAATTAGGCAAAAGCTTATATCACATACCAAGCTAATATTAATTTGTGGAGACCTCATCATTTGTTTTATTTCATGGTATTATTTTTTGTTGGAAAGCTAGCTTTCCCCTATATGGGGAAAAAAGTCAACATGGTGACTGCCATGAATGTGTGAATAATATATTTTCTGCAACAATGGATGTGTTCTACCCCTAGGCATTAGTCAAAAAGCTTCCTTTTTTTAATACTTGAAGTCTTGAGGCCATGGGGATTGAAGATTGAATCTTGACTATTTTAACTAAGAGTCCAACAGTCCACAAATAAATCACACCATTTTTGGCCAGTCAAAAGCCTTTTTGTTTACACCGAATCTTATGAAATCAGATATTTTGTTTGATTTTTTAATTGGAAATTTAGTCAAGTAGATTCCTCAAATTGGGGGGGGGGATCAATTGTCATGAGTAGTATATTTGTTTGTTTGTGTTCCTCATATATACATCAATGAAAAAGCATTACCTTGCTATAAAAATCTATATGAGTGAGCTTCCTTAGATTATGGGAAAAACCGAAAAAGTCAACACAGACAATGATGCAAGCTTAAGATTGTTCAAAATCACTCATGTACTTGTGAACAGTTCATGCTTGAGCAGTTTTTATACTACTTTATATTAAATTCTGTATGTTCCATTAAAATACAGGTCAAATGGACACAACCTCGGTGAAATGTCTTATCAACAGTATTGCTCGATTCATTCATCTCGTATCATGCCAGGCAATAAAAGTTGTTTCTATCGAAAAAGAATACAGGAATATGGTTGTGGTGTTAAAACTTCTAAAACCACTGCTCGATGATGTTATTGATTGTGAGATACCTTCGGATGAAGATCTGTGTAAAGAGTGTGAAGAGCTAGACACGCTTGTTAACGAGGCTCGAGAATTCATGGAGAATTGGTCTCCTAAGATGAGCAAAATCCACATGGTATGTTTAATCTTAATCTTTGCTGTTGGGAGATCATACCTAAACGAAGAAAAAAAAGAGAGTAAAAGTAGTGATGGAAACAAGGATTTGTGTTTCCTGTTAATTTATCTGTGTTTCTTGGTTCTATTATTTATTTGTTTTTTATTATTCATATTGAAAAAACAGTTTCCATCGATTCAGTCCAAGATACGGTTTGTATGGAAAGAGGAGATAAATAGTACACACCATCAGTTTGAGATAGTACGGAACCGTTTATAGGAAGAATGTCCAGCTGCTTTAATGCCAGGAAATATAAGGACCTAAACTTCGCCTTCCGTGAGGTTCTGTGAAGTTTCGGTTAATTAGTAGGTTATTATGGTTTGTAGAGGAAAACTTGAATGATTGACTGCAAATATAACCCATTTTATTATATATTGCAAGAAAATCTATTTCTTTCAAATATAACACTGTCAAATTTAATGGTAATAAGGATATGTCAATTAGGTATTAAAATGCCATGCTTTTTAGAAAAACACTAGAGTTATAAAATGGCAAAGGTAAGTATTCCAGTTGCTTACAGATTACTATAAAATGTAGCATATAGTAAAACGAATAATAAAGGTGCTAGCTATCCTAATTGTTAAAAGTTATTTGACGGTATGCTGAGAACTCGAAACAGTGCCTTCATAATAGGAGGCTGTAGTGTCCTAGTCGTCCAAAAGAAAAGAAGCTCAAATATTCGATGTTGATACATATTATGCATGCTACAACAATTTTTTTTTCTTTGAAAACGTGTACAGGTTATCCAGAGCGAGCCTTTTCTGATAAAAATGCAAAGCACTTCACTACAGATATGTCACATTATATATAAATCATTGCAGTCCTCACCATCGACTTCAAGTATAACCAGTGTTCAGGTAAGAAAAAAAATCAAACATTGTTGCTTAAATAGTATATTTAGATGACAAAAGTGCTATTTGTTTTCTTTTTACAGTTTTTTGCCCTTTTAGAAATTGTTAAGGCAGCTGGATGTGAACTGCTATCACTTTCTCATGGCTCAGTTGGCTTTGAGTATTGAGACTAATTGATGTTTAATTGTTTCAGCACTGTATTCGGGAAATTAAATGTCTGAAGCAGGAGAGACTATCGGAATATATAGGAGAGGCTTTGAGAAGTATAAAAGATGGTGCTATTCCTTGCACTGATCATCTGGTTAAAGTTATCAAGTCGCTGAACTTGACGGCAACCCATGAGCTGTTAAAAGAAACTATGGCTGTGGAAAAAGAGAGAATGAATGCGCAAATCAGCAATGCGAAAGGGAAATTAGATCAAATCAATACGATTGTGAACCTTATCTCTCATATACGTGATTATATGCTTAAAATTGAGCGCTTTGAACCGACAAGTGGCATTCCGATACCTCCACATTTCCTTTGTCCCCTTTCGTTGGAGCTTATGATGGACCCGGTTATTGTGGCTTCTGGTCAAACTTATGACAGGACCTCCATCCAAAAGTGGCTTGATAGTGGACTAACCGTTTGCCCAATGACCCGTCAAACGCTCAAACATACAAATCTTATTCCAAACCACACTGTCAAAGCTATGGTAGCAAATTGGTGTGACGAAAACAACTTGCAACTTCTGAATAACACTGAGCATGCTAAAACTGTTTCAATCTCTTCTCCTTCAAATCATATATCCTCTCAAGATTTAACCCATACTGATAGTTTCCATTGCCTTGCAAACAGTAGTAGTTCAACTTCAAGATCATCTCTCGATGTCAGGAATGATTTAGAGAAGCTGAAGATTGAGATTTCATCTAGATTTAGTGGAGAATGCAATAGATGCCAAAGCAGGGAGATTGACAAGTATGACCGGTTCTCTGATCATTCGTATATTCACAGCAGAACTGAATCAGCAGTGAGTGAAGTTTCCAGTATTGATTATGCACCTCCTGCGTCGAATAACTTGTCAAGAAGGTTGAAGAAACATGAAACAAATGAGGTAGCTGAAATTTCATCCGAAAGCCTTGGCATTTTTCCTTCTGAAAAAGAATCTGGATTCTCTTCCTGGACAACAGGAAAGCAGTTGCAGGTCTCTAGAACAAAAGAAGAAGAGGCGGTTAACGGAAACTGTGATTATAACAAAGCATGCTCCATTACATTTTCTGGGCCTGGATGTGACGATTTAACTACAAGTTCTCACGTGATGGAATTAGTAGACAACCTTAAAAGCCCATCAAATGAAGTCCAAACTATTGCTGCTGCAGAATTGCGCTTTCTTGCAAAGAACAACATGGACAATCGTATAATTATCGGTCGCTGTGGTGCTATTGCACCATTACTGTCTCTGTTATACTCGGAAGTGAAGCTAACCCAAGAGCATGCTGTTACAGCCCTTTTAAATCTCTCAATTAATGAAGATAATAAGTCTATGATTGCGAAATCAGAAGCAATAGAGCCACTACTTCATGTTCTAAAGTCTGGAAATGATGGAGCTAAAGAAAATTCTGCGGCAGCTTTGTTCAGTCTTTCTGTCTTAGAAGACTACAAGGCAAAGATTGGACGCTCTGGTGCTATCAAAGCCTTGGTGAATCTTCTGGTTTCAGGAACATTGAGAGGAAAAAAAGATGCTACTACTGCTTTGTTTAACTTATCGATCTTTCACGAAAATAAGGCTCGAATAGTTCAAGCAGGTGCAGTAAAATACCTCGTCCGGTTAATGGACCCTGATAGTGGGATGGTTGACAAGGCAGTTGCTCTTCTCTCGAACCTGTCAACAATTGGGGAAGGGCGTGTAGCTATTGTCCGAGAAGGTGGTATCCCATTACTAGTTGAAATTGTTGAGTCAGGATCACATAGGGGTAGGGAAAATGCTGCTTCTGTATTGGTGCAACTATGCCTTAATAGCCCCAAGTTCTGTACACTCGTTTTGCAAGAAGGGGCTGTGCCACCCCTCGTCGCATTGTCCCAGTCTGGCACAACAAGAGGAAAGGAAAAGGTATGTGCATCTTAGTTTTCTTCCTCTTCTGTTATTGTAATGTGGTCCTTGCATTCTCTGCTCCTGTATCGGCACTTAATAAGAAAATTGTGATTATATTCCTTATATTGTCTTCGCCCATATAATCGAGTTGTGATTATATGATGAACTATATTCAGAGATTCTACCATTTTTCCATTTATTTATTAGAAATTGACCTAGCATTTGTGTTTCTAATTTTGACATATTAGAAGGGTAGGAAAAATGTGTTTTTTTTTTCCTTTTCCAAAACCCGTTGCGGAAAGTAGTGAGTGACATCACATCATAAAGGTATAAGATTTCTTGCAACTCTGATTAAATCTTAAGAGTTAGAATTGATGATTGCTTATTATTAACTTGTTTGATTACATTTTAATCAGAAAAAATATATATGCTTGCACGTGCGAAAATACATGATATGTTTTTTCTCTCCTCGTGTTGCAGGCACAGCAGCTTCTCAGTCACTTCCGTAATCAGAGAGAAGGTGCCACTGGGAAGGGCAAGACATGAAAACGGACTAATTTTGTCATATTTTTCTTTTCTGATTTTTTGATATCCTACTCCACGTAAGTTGTTCTCCCTCAATTGGTCCTTTTGGAGCTCTTGTTTCATACATTATTTAGTCCTCGAGCTATACACATTAGTGTTATGCACTCTATTCTTTGTTTTTTGTTCTGTAATATCCTTTTAAAGGTGGTTAGAGGGCACGGAAATAGGGTATCGCCATTCCAATGAGGCGGTGGGTTGTCTATAATTTGCAGCAATATTTTCCTTAGAAAACTTGGCTTGCCATAGCATCGAGTATAGGTTTCCGTTTAGTTTTGCTAGTGACAGATTCGGCCTTAGATTTGTAGATATATTTGTACATATGCTATAGACTCTTGTAATCTTCTGTAGGATCTCGTTGAAAGATATTTTTTACTATTTCTTGTCAATTGTATCGTTTTCGGTTCTCCTGTTCTTAATTTTGAAGGAAACACACTAACCAGATAGCTAGTTAGCATCTATGGTTAAGGGCCTAAAACCAGTAACCAAACCATTTTTTCCTTTCCTTTGCATTCTCTGGGTGAATTCCATTGCAAGTTAAAACTCAAGCAAGCCGACATGTCCAACGATCCGAAAACACCCGAAACCTTCAAAGCTATCAATTCGAAGGCGATATATAGTAGACAAACTAAACGATATACGTAAAGCTTCATGGTCGTTACAGATATGCCGCAATAGGGTAGTACTGATACGATAATACGTTTACTGTTATTTCCATTGTTGTTACCTGAAATTTGCAGCTTGGTCCTACTACTACTGGTATGAATTACTGTTTAGAGAAAGTATCCGAGGCTAGCCCTGGTTCACTCATGTTGCATGGACCATATTATATACAACTTGCAGTAGATAATACTTCTCACTGATCAGACTCTTATAAGTCCTTGTCCCTATATTAAATTTTCACCCTCTTCTTCACTCTGAATCTGATCCTCTCCATAACCTTTTAGCAGTCGTGTCGAACGATGAAAGTCCAAGATTCAAACTGTGCATGTTTATAGTAAGTTCGAGAGTCAAACTCGTCGAGCGTATCCACATCGAGTTATGGTGTAAGTTCATACATTCCGAGTCTAAAAGAATCAAGTGGAGAGCATACGTTAATCATGTGGGGCTGGTGTAAAAAGGGTTTCTAGAATAGGGAAGAATAGAAGATTATGTTTCAATGAATCTGTCCCAAAAATAAGTAAATAAATGGAATAGGGAACAATGGCCACCTCAAGTAGAGGATGCTGCTTTTTGTCACGGTTAGCCTGTGAAACGACGAAACATTAAAAACGGTCGCGAAATGACCAAGGGCTCGTTCGGCAGAGCGGTTTGGGTGTGAAACTTAACTTTGTTCTCATATTTATTTTGGTGACTGAACTATCAAACTATCAATTTACTCACTAAACTTTACTTTTTGACATATTCTGATCATTTTAAATTTTTTATTCATATTTTAATATAATTTGACATATTTTATTATTATTAAATATAAAAATTTATTTAAATAAAAACAAATTATATTTTATTATTATTAAATAAAAAATAAAAATAAAGATTAAAGAACTAATGTTTTAATATAATAATTGAAAAATAGTTTTGGACTAAATTGAAAAGATATCAAAATATTTTTAAGTCCAAACAATTTAAAAATATGTTTGAAGAAGTTTTAAAGGGGTTTTAATGTAATTTTTTAAAGTCAAACTTTACAAAACTACCCAGGTGTTTTGAAATATCCCTAGGCCTTTTGAAACGACCATTCACAAAGACAAAATGTTTCGATTCAACCTAGTCTGTTTCGAAATGGGATTTAATTTGGGTGAGGATTTTACACAGCGTTTCGATACGGGCTTTACCGTTTTGATACAACTATTTCCCCAATGGTCAAATTCCCAACGACTATTTTCCCAATGGTAATTTAATTTGCAGCCTAACTGTCAATCGTACCGAAATGGGATTTAATTTGGGTGAGGATTTTACACAGCGTTTCGATACGGGCTTTACCGTTTTGATACAACTATTTCCCCAATGGTCAAATTCCCAACGACTATTTTCCCAATGGTAATTTAATTTGCAGCCTAACTGTCAATCGTACCGAAACGGGTTGTAACCGTTTCGATACGGCCTGCTGCATTAGATTTCAACGACTAGTTCTGAAGAAGGGCGTTCCGAAACAGGATTGAGTGTTTCGAAACAGACAACTACAAAACTGCATTTAATGAGGGAAATAAAGTCTCCAACGGCTCCAAAACATCCCTAATAGCTAGTAACGACCACAAACTCAATTGAGACTATACATTGAAGGCTGGAACACTTGAAGAATGTTAGAGACAACATCCAAGCAACATGGTCAAGAGAATTAAAGTCTAAATCTTTATTTTAATATTCTCTTGTATATACTCTTTAGAGAGAGCTTAATTGTAAATCCTTTGTTCTCGTGTGAGCTTAAATTTGTGTAAACACCCACCTTTTGAGGTATTAAGTTTACCAAACAAATCCCTTGTAAAAGGAGAGGTTCTAGTTTAGCCTTGAGAGAAAAATTAGAGTTGGTTCTATCTTAGCCAAGTTCAAAAGATATTGTTGCAACGGTTTCCTCCTAAAGTGATAAAATGTGACGAATTCATTGTTGAGTGAATTGAGAAATCCTTAGTGGTGTGTTAAGGTAGTGGATGTATGTGCTTAGTTAATAGCCCGAACCACTCTAAAATCATTGTGTCACTTGTCTACATTTATTTCGATTTTAGTCAATTTAACCACCACACATTTACAACCCTCATTGACGGTTTCGGTGATCGATTCGAGCATGTTATAAACCCAACAATTGGTATTAGAGCCTCGTCTTTATCGAAGAACTAACATCCGGGAGTAAAGATCCAACGCTCGTAGTCCACTGTTCAAGAAAATAGCAAGATTTGAAGAAGGCCGCTCTATCTCGTGTCCTCCGCTCTTCGAAGGAGAAGCATACTTTCAATGGGCAATTATCATGAAATTCTTCATCAAGTCTCAAGACTATGAGGTTTGAGACATCATTGAAGATGGGTACTTGGAAGCTTCAAAAAAGAAGAAAAAGCAAAAGAGTGTGAACGAGACGAAGGCAAAGCTAAACACCAAGGCGATGCACATTTTTTATTGTGGTCTTAACGAAGAAGTTTCCAAGAAGATTTTCACATGTAAAGGTGTCAAAGAACTGTGGGAAAAACTTGAGAAGCTTTATGGCAACAAGAAGGGAGAAAATAAAAATGATGATCAATCATGTGCAAACCTTCTCTCCAATCTAAAGGTAGATGGTGTTTTGGCTCTCGATGAGCCTAAGGTATCTTCTAACTCAAGTGAGCTAAATTCTTACTCTTTCGATGAGTTGCAAGATACTTTCGATGAATTATTTTTGGAATTTGAGACCATAAGTTCTAAATTTAAGAAAATAATTTAAAAATTTGAATTTAAAAATAATTTTCTTTTGAAAAAGTAGACTTTGAAAACATAAATAAAATTTTAAAAATTGATTTAGAGTTCTCAAAAATAAGTAAAGATATTTAAGAAAAATCTTGATTTGAAAGTTAAGCTTAAAAGCTTAACAAAAGAAAAAGAAATTGTTTTCAATAATTCATCTTGTCACATAATGACAAAATGCTCACATTGCCATTATCATGGTCATTCCTTAGATACTTGTCCTATTAGGAAGAGAAAATTTTATAGGATTAGACAAGTATGAGTTTTCAAGGAAACTAAAGACATTGTGACTAACGTAAATGGATCCAAAGTAATTTGGATACCAAAAATCAAGTGAATGTTTTTTGTAGGTGTGTTGGAGCAACGACAAGCAAAACAAAAGCAAAGAATGTTCAAATCACACATGAGAAGAAAATTGGGTAGATTCTAAGCTTAATACTTTTATTTGTTAAGCCTAATGTGATGCAATGAGTAAGAAGGAGCCATTTTAAAACTAAAATTTTTATTTGTGTCAATTTTTTTTTCTCATAAGTTATTTTGAACTTAAAGTCATTTAAATTCTTTTTGATATAACAAAAAGGGGATTTTATTGGTTTAAAAAATTATATTTTCAAATGAATAAGGGAGAGCTTTACTTATTTTTAGTTTTTTTTATCTCTTATTCAAATTTTTAAACTTGAAGAGGAAGAATCTCAAACAAATTTTTAAGTTTGTTTTATTATATAAAAAAAGAGAGATTGGAGAATTAATATTTTGATATAATAATTGAAAAATAGTTTTGGACTAAATTAAAAAGATTTCAAAATGCTTTTAAGTTCAAACAACTTGAAAATATGTTTGAAGAAGTTTTAAAGGGGTTTTAATGCATTTTCTAAAGTCAAACTTTACAAAATCACCAATGTGTTTCGAAACATCCCTAGGCGTTTCGAAACGACCATTCACAAAGACAAAACATTTCGATACAACCTTGTCTGTTTCGAAACGAGATTTAATTTGGGTGAGGGTTTTACACAACATTTCGATACAGGCGTTGCCGTTTCGATACGACTATTTACCCAACAATCAAATCCCCAACGACTATTTTCTCTACGGTAATTTAATTTGCATCCTAACTGTCAATCGTACCGAAACGGGTTGTAACCGTTTCAATACGGCTAAAAGGGTTTCGAAATGGCCATAGACATTTCAATACGGCATGCTGCATCAGACTTCAACTACTAGTTTTAAATAAGGGCGTTCCGAAACGAAATCGAGTGTTTCGAAACGGACAACTGCAAAACTTAATTGGGACTATAAATTGAAGGCTAGAACACTTGAAGAATGTTAGAGACAACATCCAAGCAACATAGTCAAGAGAATTAGAGTCTAAATCTTTATTTTTACTATTCTCTTGTACATACTCTTTAGAGAGATTAATTGTAAATCATTTGTTCTCATGTGAGCTTAAATTTGTGTAAACACCCACCTTGTGAGATATTAAGTTTACCAAACAAATCCCTTGTAAGAGAAGATGTTCTAGTTTAGCCTTGAGAGAAAAATTAGAGCTGGTTCTATCTTAGCCAAGTCCAAAAGATAGGGTTGTAACGGTTTTCTCCTAAATCGGTAAAAGGGGACGAATTCATTGTTGAGTGAATTGAGAAATTCTTAGTGGTGTGCTATGGTAGTCGATGTAGGTGCTTAGTTAATAGCCCGAACCACTCTAAATTATTGTGTTACTTGTCTACTTTTATTTCGATTTTAGTCAATTCAACCACCAAACATTTACAATCCTCCTTGACGATTTCGGTGATCGATTCAAGCGTGCTATAAACTCAACAAAAACTTTAAATCTCCCAACACTCAAACTCAAACCACTTTCACCTTCACCTATCATCTACCCTTTCGTCGGCGTTATCTTCACCGACCACTCACCCCTTCGCTGGCGTCATTTACTCTTGCACATTCAATTTGAAAACTAATACTTTCAAAAACAAACAAATCCCATAAATCTGAAAAATCTGCATTTCCAATTCCTAAAAGGTTTAACCTTGTGAGCCTCCAAGCTGTTAAAGTGCCTCAACAAACTTCTATGAAGCTCAGGCGACCAACACCGCCTTTATTCCCTAGAATTTTGCAGCTGATGTTGTTATTCCTCCTGTCTGTTATGTGACTTCGTCTGAAACTTGATTTGATTTTGTTGTGTATAAAAATAAGGGCTTAAATCAATTCGACATCCGCCATTGTTCTTCGAAATATAAGAAGTTAATTCAGAGCTTGGGGTCACAAGGAAAAGCCCTTAAATTTTCTTATCAACATATTCCTTAAATGACACAAAAGCCCCTCCCTTGCTTTTCTTATTACAAAGTTCGATTGAGTTTTTAAACAGATTTTTTCCATGTTCTTCATTTCTTTACTAAAATTTCAAATCAGAAAATATTAACTTTTTCCCTATCAAATAAGATTAAAGAAAAAAAAGTTAGTTTAGGAATTATCAGTTTGAGTTCAAAAATTAGGTTTGGTTTCTTGTCTGAATCAATGTTGTTAAACTCAGAGTTCTATAATTGAAATGAACTCATCCAGTTCTTGATATCACTGCCATCGTTTTTCACAGTTTTTTTTTCCATTTTCCTTCAATGAAAATTCTGATCCATCATTAATTTTCTTACACTGAATTTCTTCCTCCTTTAACATTTTTGTTACTGTAACGCCGTTAAAAATAAAAAAAATCAAATAAAACCCCATTGAGAAGGAGCATGCAAAGGGCAAGTTTAGTGAGTGGGCGGTGAGGTAACGCTGGTAAAGGGGTGTGTGGCCGGTGAGGATAACGCCGGTGAAATAGTGGGTGGCCGATGAGAATGAGAGTGATTTGAAGTTTTGAGTGTTTCGGTGAAATATTGGGTTTTATTTTAATTTTTTATTCAATAATAATAAAATATAATTTATTTTTATTTTAAATTAATTTTTATATTTAATAATAATAAAATGTACCAAATCATATCAAAATATTAATAAAATAATTTAAAGTAACCAAAATAAGTTAAAAAAGTAAAATTTAGTGAATAAATTGATATTTTAAAAATTTAATGACTAAAATAGGTCTTAAAACAAAGTTGAATGATAATTTAAATATTTTACCCGAAAATCATTGAGGGTCCAAAAATGGAAGGGCATCGTTGTGCCAATTGAAAATTTGGTCCCATCTCATGAATTTTCGACAACAACTTACTAACAACCTGGTGTACTGAATAGTACAGTTTTTTTTTTGTGCACTCTGAAAGGTAGGTTATATGTAATTAATTCATATCCACTGCAGAATTATTGGGTTGTTAATATTTACGTAAAAGGTCCGTTGGTAATCGATTTAATTAATTTTATATTTAATAAGGGGAGTACAATTCGACTTAAAATATTAATTTTTTTTAAATATTAATTCACATTTTATAAACTCGACTTAATTTGGTTCGTCTCGAATTTTCTAAATTAATAAAGTTTGACTTATACAATATAATTCAAATAACTCAAAGGTTTGAATGAACTTCATTTTTTGTAATTTAATTTTTAATTTTGTATTTTATTTTATTTAGTTATCCGACTACAATTGTTTACAATTTCTTTCATTCCATCAATTTTTGACTCTTTTATACTCCCACTAATATTTTTTCCTCAAAATCTATTCTTTAAAAATAATATAATAAATATATTATATAAGTTTAGATAATATTTGAGTTATTATATAACACTACAAATCTTACTTACACTTGTGAAAAATATGAATATATATATATATATATAGTTATAAAAATATGTTTAAATCGGAATCAATCGTTATCATAACATTAAAAATAATTACGATTAATTAAATTTGAATCGAAACTCGAACAACTCGACTCAATTAAACTCAACTCAAATTATATAAACTCCACTAAAAAATTAAATAAAATTTGAGTGATAAAATAAAACTTGTCAACTAGTCTAACTCAATTTTTTTTACACTTATTTCGATCGAATATTCACCTTAATATTTGATAGAGAAAAAGGTTAGTTGGCTATGGCTAAGATTTATGAGGCAGCTTGCCTACTAATTAATGAATAATAAATTATAAGTACTTTTACTTTTCAATTGCATCTTAAGTCAACAAAACTACAGTAAATTAGTTGAACTTGAATATATATTATCAACTCTAAATCTTTATTAACTTTGACATTAATTAAATTTTCCATTGTTATGAGATTTATAAGCTAAATTCGGTGAGTATCAAGGTTGTCTTTTTTAATCAAGGTTGCCTCACGAATAAATTTTTGGGAGGACAATTGGTGCGATGTGGTGTCCCTGAAAGACAAATTCCCAATAATTTATGCAATAGCAATCAATAAGAAAGGGCCAATTGCTGAGTTTGGTTTTTTTGAAGGAAGTTGCTGGCAGTGGAACATACAAATTCGCAGAACTTTATTCGAATGGAAAAAGCCGATATGGGAGGAGTTTATGCGCGTCATAAACAGGGGACAACCAAGAGGTTTTTCGGAAGATAGCATAAGATGGAGGGGGTCGAGTAATGGTCTATATAGCCCGAAAGCGTTTTGTAATATGATGCACAACAGTGGCAGTAACCCCAATCGCATCTGGCAGCTGGTTTGGTCTAACATTGCCCCTCCGAAAGTTGAATGTTTCTTGTGGCGACTTCTACATGGAAGGATTCCCACAAAGTCTGAACTTCTTAAACGAGGTATGGGTTCCACTTCCGCTCTAAACTGTGTTCTGTGTAACGAAAGGGAGGAGACCCCACGCCATTTATTTTGTGAGTGTAAATTATCTTGGGCTTTGTGGCAATATTGGTGTAAACTGTGGAATATAAATTTAGTGATGCCTGACAACATTCATAGCCTACTGTTAACATGGCAAAATTGCAGCAGCGGGTTCAGAAATCCTCTAATATGGCAGCTAGCTTTTTTTGGCATAATATGGACGATATGGTTACACAGAAACGAAGTGCTTTTCAAAGGAGTCAATCCATCCGAGAAGAGTATGTTTGATTTACTGAAGATGCGTTTAGCAATATGGTGTAAAGCAAAGTGGAGTTCTTGTAAGGCCTCGGTGTCAGATTTATGTAACACGCCATGGGTTTTTAAGGAGATTTCTTCAGAGGAGAGCGTAGTCAAGAAGAGCTCGTGGATTCCACCGAACAAAGGCCATCTCAAGTTTAACGTGGATGGTGCCGTTATGGGGAGTTACGGTTTGGCTGGCATCGGGGGTCTGTTGCGTGATCATAGAGGCAAAACATGGATCTCATTTTCTAAACCTGTTGGGTTCATGGATGTGTCCACTGCTGAAACTTTAGCCATTGTTGAGGCTGTTATGTTGAACTAATATTTTGATATAACAAATTAAAAGAAAAATATTTTTGGACTTAATCAAATTTATTAAATCTTTCAAAAATAATTTAGAGTCCAAACAAACTTGAAAAATTTGTTTCGAATTATTTCTAACTTTAGCCGATCTTTTTCAAAACATGTATGATCCGTTTTTGCACTAAAGCTATTTTTTCAGTCTCCAAGGCAAAAAGGATCGATCCCCTGATAAAAGGGATCGATCCCTTTGTTGGCGGATTCGTTCAACTTTTGCTTCCAGCCTCCAAGTGCAAAAGGATCGATCCCCTGGTTTATGGGATCGATCCCTTCACTGTAACGGTCATATTTTTATGAAAAAGGATCGATCCCCTGGTTTATGGGATCGATCCCTCGTGTTATAAATGCTGGACTTTTTGTAGGTAACGGCTATTTTGCATCCCCAACGGCTATGACTCATCCCCAACGGCCATAAACGGCTAGAAACTCATTCCACACTATATAAACACCACAAGGACACTTGAAGATGGTTAGAGACAATATCCAAGCTTCATGATCAAGAGAAATAACATTTAAGTCTTTATTCTTCATTTCTCTTGTATATATTGTACAGAGAGTGTTTTTCATTGTTTTATTCTTTACACTCTTGTGAGCTTAATTCTTGTAAACACCCACCTTGTGAGGTATTAAGTTTACCAAACAAATCCCTTGTAAAATGAGAGGTTCTAGTTTAGCCTTAAGAGAAAAACTAGAGTTGGTTCTATCTTAGCCAAGTCCAAAAGATAGGGTTGTAACGGTTTCCTCCTAAACCGGGAAAAGGGGACGAATTCATTGTTGAGTGAATTGGGAAATCCTTAGTGGTGTGCTAAGGCAGTGGATGTAGGTGCTTGTTAGAAGGCCGAACCACTCTAAAATCGTTGTGTCTCTTGTCTACCTTTATTTCGATTTTAGCCAATTCAACCACCAAACATTTACAACCCTCCTTGACGGTTTCAGTGATCGATTCGAGCGTGCTTAAAACTCAACAATTGGTATCAAAGCCTCGTCTCCATCGAAGGACTAACATCCGGGAGTAAAGATCCAACGCTCATAGTCCACCGTTCAAGAAAATGGCAAGATTTGAAGAAGGCCGCTCTATCTCGTGTCCTCCGCTCTTCGAAGGAGAAGCATACTTCCAATGGGAAATTATCATGAAATTCTTCATCAAGTCTCAAGACTATGAGATTTGGGACATTATTGAAGATGGGTACTTGGAAGCTCCGAAAAAGAAGAAAAAACAAAGGAGTGTCAACGAGACGAAGGCAAAGCTAAACACCAAGGCGATGCACATTCTCTATTGTGGCCTTAGCGAAGAAGTTTCCAAAAGGATCTCCACATGCAAAAGTGCCAAAGAATTATGGGAGAAACTTGAGAAGCTTTATGGCAACAAGAAGGGAGAAAAGAAAGATGATGATCAATCATGTGCAAACCTTCTCTCCAATTCAAAGGTGGATGGTGTTTTGGCTCTCAATGAGCCTAAGGTATCTTCTAACTCAAATGAGCTTAATTCTTACTCTTTCGATGAGTTGCAAGATGCTTTCGATGAATTATTTTTGGAATTTGAGGCCATGAATTCCAAATTTAAGAAAATAATTTCAAAACTTGAATTTGAAAATAATTTTCTTTTGAAAACAAAAGTGGATTTTGAAAATCAAAATGAAATTATGAAAAATGATTTAGAGTTCTCAAAAACAAGTAAAGATGTTTTAGAAAAAGAAAATATTGATTTGAAAGTTAAGCTTGAAAGCTTAACAAAAGAAAAAGAAATTGTTTTCAATAATTCATCTTGTCACATAATGACAAAATGCTCATATTGCCATTATCACGGTCATTCCTTACATACTTGTCCTATTAGGAAGAGAAAATCTTATAGGATTAGACAAGTATGGGTTCCCAAGGGAACTAAAGACATTGTGACTAACGTAAATGGATCCAAAGTAATTTGGATACCAAAAATCAAGTGAATGTCTTTTGTAGGTGTGTTGGAGCAATGACAAGCAAAGCAAAATCAAAGAATGCTCAAATCACACATGAGAAGAAGGTTGGGTAACCTCTAAGCTTAATGATTTTATTGTATACATTTGGTTATCTAATTTTTGTTTGATTAATGTTCATGCATTTGAGCTTTTATTTCAATATCTAAACAAGCATAGAATTATTTGAAAATTTTATGCATATGAGTCTAATGGTTTTATTCATATGTTTGCATAAAGATATTTTAAGTCTTGGATAAATTGAATTTCACATACTCTTAATTTGATTTTATCTTGAAATTCAATGTCTTTAAGTGTCAAACTTTGAGCTAATTTTTTTAAATGGAATGCTTTGATTAAGGGAGAGCGTTGATTTTAAAAGGGAAAATATCTTCACTCTATTGTTTTGAACTTAATGTGATTTCAAACTTTGTTTGAATTATTTTTGATATAACAAAAAGGGGAGAAATATGAGCGAATAATGAAAAATTGAGTTTTTAAACAAAATTGGAGCTTAAATAGTTGTGATTTAAAACAAGTTTTTGAAACCATTTATCAACTCAAAAATTATTTTCTTAAGGGGGAGCTTTTGTCAAAAACAATTTTTCAAAGAGTTTTGTTATATCAAAAAGGGGAGATTGTTGAACTAATATTTTTATATAACAAATTAAAAGAAAAATGTTTTTGGACTTAATCAAATTTATTAAATCTTTCAAAAATAATTTAGAGTCCAAACAAACTTGAAAAATTTGTTTCGAATGATTTCTAACTTTAGCCGGTCTTTTTCAAAACATGTATGATCCGTTTTTGCACTAAAGCTGTTTTTTCAGTCTCCAAGGCAAAAAGGATCGATCCCCTGATAAAAGGGATCGATCCCTTTGTTGGCAGATTCGTTCAACTTTTGCTTCCAGCCTCCAAGTGCAAAAGGATCGATCCCCTGTTTTATGGGATCGATCCCTTCACTGTAACAGTCATATTTTTATGAAAAAGGATCGATCCCCTGGTTTATGGGATCGATCCCTCGTGTTATAAATGCTGAACTTTTTGTAGGTAACGACTATTTTGCATCCCCAACGGCCATAAACGGCTAGAAACTCATTCCACACTATATAAACACCACAAGGACACTTGAAGATGGTTAGAGACAATATCCAAGCTTCATGATCAAGAGAAATAACATTTAAGTCTTTATTCTCCATTTCTCTTGTATATATTGTATAGAGAGTGTTTTTCATTGTTTTATTCTTTACACTCTTGTGAGCTTAATTCTTGTAAACACCCACCTTGTGAGGTATTAAGTTTACCAAACAAATCCCTTGTAAAAGGAGATGTTCTAGTTTAGCCTTGAGAGAAAAACTAGAGTTGGTTCTATCTTAGCCAAGTCCAAAAGATAGGGTTGTAACGGTTTCCTCCTAAACCGGGAAAATGGGACGAATTCATTGTTGAGTGAATTGGGAAATCCTTAGTGGTGGTGTGCTAAGGTAGTGGATGCAGATGCTTGTTAGAAGGCCGAACCACTCTAAAATCATTGTGTCTCTTGTCCACCTTTATTTCGATTTTAGCCAATTCAACCACCAAACATTTACAACTCTCCTTGACGGTTTCAGTGATCGATTCGAGCGTGCTAAAAACTCAACACGTTAGAATCTTCACGGCCAGATTAGATTGGAAAGACTACTATTTAACGGTGGAAAGTGACAGTAGCATTATTGTGTGTTGGTTCCGTAACCCGAGCGGTGCTCCGGGCTTCTTAAAGAACTTGATTCAGGGCACCATTCGAGCGGAAGCTGGGGTGAAGTGGTCGGTGGAAAGCATCCCGAGAGAAGCTAATCTGAGCGCAGATATGTTGGCAAAAAAGGTATACACAGAAAATCCGAATGTGTGCAGGTGCATTCCAACAACGATCAAGCTACAGTATGATCGGGGTAACCTAGGGAAGCAATCGTGGGCTACAGAGAGCGTTCGTTGCTATTTGGGTGGAGCACGCATGGGATCCCTCGTGAGTTGTATGTCACGGCCGACAGGTTGGTTATAGCTGGGATTTCCCAGTTTGATGCCGCTGCGTTGGACCCTCAGTTGAGCAGGTGAGGGGCAGTAATGAAGGACAGCTTGGCTTCCATTTCCCAAAATTTGACTGCGAATCTGCTGCAGAGGTGTTTTGAGTTTGTGTTGGGTGCGGGATTGGCAAATTGCTCCCAGAATCTGTTTGGTTAAATTGCTACCAGGATTTGTTTTTGGTTTTCTATGTACCATGTAGGTCTATGCTCTTTGTGGTAGTCGGACAGGAGGATTATTTTGTCGTTGGATAAGGTTTTGTATGGTGAATGGGTGTAATACTAATGCACTACTTCGGGACACTCTTTTTCCTCCATTTTAGGCGTAGGGAGATTTTTTAACGAGGTCCGAAGTAGTGTCGATTTTAATAAAAGGTACTAAATTTCAAAAAAAAAATATATTCAATTTCACGAAAGAAATAAATGGGGAAGACCTAAAATATAAAAATAATAATGTTACATATCATATTGAACATGTCTTATGGGAAGGGAGTAATAACCACATGACACATGTCGAATATTCTGCCATTTTATTTAAGAAGCTATATATTTTTTTTGAAAAAAATTAAGAATCTATGTTTTAAATGATCAATTATGTTATTAGCCAATGTACTACACGTAAGTTGTGGATTTAATTTATGTAATTTGATGTAGTTATTTTTAGGAGTGTGAATTTGGTCGATTCGAATTTTATATATCAAAATTGAATAACCTGATCAAACCATAAAAATGAAATAAATTGAATTGACTTTTTTGTCCAATATAAATAACCAAATAAATTGAATTGGTATTTTTTATTTTTTAAATAATTATTTATATAATAAAATATTCAATGTAAACGTTTTTTTGAATAAGAATGTTTTATTGTCACTTTAGATAATGAACATTAATATGTGTCTCGTTAAAAAACTTTCCTAATTTAAGATGGAGTAAAAAGAGTGTAAAGCATATTAATGTCTTACATTCGAATTAATAAAATTAAGACATCAAAAACAACAAAGCAAAACCTCATACTATAAAACTTCCCACTCTTCATAGTAATCGACCACCCGTTGTATCTTTTTTTTTGTCAAGTTATCCGTGAGAAAATTGTACTCTCTAGGTACGACTAATATTTGCCACTGGATGTCTTTAGAATCCTCCAAGCAAGATGTGATTAAAGGTTTAAAAACTGTGTGTGATTAATTAAATAATTAGATTAAATTTATTTTGTATTTGATTTTTTAATTTCATATTTAGATTAAATTAATTAAACATATATATGCAATTTATTATTTAGAAAAACTTATTTGATTTGGATTCTCAATGCTGAAAATCAAACTGAATTAACAATCGAAATCGACTAAATTAACTGAGTAAATTGAAAAAAACTAATTAGATATATTGAAGTTATTTGATTTAACCCATTATTTGCTCACCCATTATCATTTTCAATCTTTTTACTTTTCGAATTTTGAAATTTAAGTCGTAGTCTAGAGAATAATCATTAGTTTTGTTCTTTCAAATTTTGTTATTAGTTAATGTACAATGCTTAAGTTGTAAATTTAAATCTTATTATCTAATTTGATTTTTTTAGTTTCATAATTTTATAATTATTGTTTAAGTCAGGAATTAAATTTCAAAATTTAAAAAATATTAAAAGTAGTTAACTTAGAGTATAGAGGTTAAATTCACAACTTAGTTGTAGTATAGGGATTAATAACATAATTTGACCAATAATAATCAACCTTAAAGTATGATTATAAAATTAGATAAATTAAAAACAATAACTTTTTATCAATAATTAATAATAAACATAAGCACGGAATATATTTATAAATTATATAATTAATTAAATTCAAAATATTTATTATTTTAATAAACAAAACCGTACCAACTCGACTATATGCAATTCCTTATCTTTGAATTAATTTGCTATGCTTATCTACCGACCATATGTTTCTTAAAGCATTACATAATAGAGATTTGGATTCACAAATCATGAAAGAATATCATTAGTAATTATTTAATGATTAAATAAAGATTTAATTAAGATACGATTAATTCTAACAAATTGATTAAAGCTTGGACCCACAATAATAAAATAATATAGCATGAATAAAATATTACTATTTCCCCAAGAAAAGAGAAATTACGAGAATTTTCCTGGACGACAAGTAATGTGAACTAACAAGTAGTATTTGTTCTTAATATACTCTCAATAATTTATAATGTATACTCAATCATCCTGCTGCAACTGTTAATGCTCGAACTCGTAACCTTTAGAAACAACAATCGTTCTTTTAATTATTGCGACAAGTTGGTTCGTGCACAAAAAGCCCATTTTCAAATCTTCAATTGCATGTATTTTTCATGTTTTTCATGTTGATTTTATAATTTATGAACCTATTTTACGGGGTTTGTAATTATTCTTTCCAACATTGTTATTTTTAACCCTAGTTAGAAATGAATCGAGTTTAAACGAACATATTTATGTTTGTGTTTTTTTGTCTGTTTGTTTTTAAAGTTTGTTTGTGTTCAATAAGAATTTTAAAATTGTGTCCATGTTCGCAAGGGCAGAGCCAAGATCGAACAATGATAGAGGCCAAAATATTAAATTTCAAACATGCAATGGCTTATTAAGTATTTAACCTCAAAATCCAGGGGCAATGTCTAATTTGTCTAATATTTAAACTTATAGGGACCTAAATAATTATTGGATAAAAGAATTTGAAGACACGTGCCCTAACTAATCCGGACTGACCCGCATCTCACACTTGACTTTGGCGGGTTAGTCTCCCGACAATTTTTTTTCTATACACAAGACATCGAACTTGAAACACGGTTAAGCGAAACCAAGTTGCTTACCACAATAGTTCATTCTTCTTTAGTTCAATACCTACTTGATTATATAATTAATAAACTCTTGTATTATTTTAATATGAATTTTTTTACAGCGGCCAAATTATTATTAGACAAATATTTACCAAATGTTTAAATTTTATAGCAGTGGTCGAGGCCCAATGTAACACCCCTTTCTCGGCCTGGTCGAAAACCGGGTCGGAGCGTGTTACCAGTGAACGATACGGTGATTGGTGCGATAAAATTTCAACTTATTAACATTATTTAATAAATATCATACAAGCAAAACATTACCAATATACATATTAACCCAATTCATTCATGAGAAGGTCACGCTTATCTATTTAGGACCAATTCATAGCTATTACAAGTTTTAAAGACTATTCTATAAATCTTACAAATTATGGGTTCTTCGATGTATTTGACTTCACCACAATAAAATTCAACACCTGCAAAATTTCATGCATAACGGTGGTTATTTACCCATTCAATTTAATCATCCTAACTTCAGTGACTAAACTGTAAATAATGCAACTTTCTGATTAAGCCCTTTTAACCACTTTAACTAACCCTATATTGAAACACACATGGCCATTTCGATACGGGTGGACGATGGTCAACCTTGTTGACTTTTCCTCTTTGACCGTATCGATACGGGCAAACCTTGTATCGGTACGGGTTGACTACCTTTGACCCGTTTCGATACGTTGTGAGCCCGTATCGAAACGAAGGTCTCCAGAGACAAAATATTTCGAAATGGCCATGAACCGTTTTGATACGCCCAATTCCTCAAGTACAATTATGCTTACCCGTATCGAAACGCCATCACCCGTTTTGATACTGCCTGGCCTGTAATGGCATATTTTTGCTGGTTTTTATTCAGTTTGATTTGTTGAACGATGTCCAAATACAACGAAATTTTACACACAACATTTCAATGGTATAAACTACTAGCATGTCAAATTTTATGACCATATAAATGCGTTTACCATGTTTTTACCTTTTAGAGCTAAGACATGCATTTTAGCTACTTTAAACTTTAACAAAAATACCATTATGAGCTATAAGCCTACACAAGATACAAGCACAACACATACAAGACAAAATGGGTTCAAATGACTAGTTCAACTACTTTACCACATTCCTAGGAGTTCAAGAGATCAAAATACATTACTTAACGGCTTGTAGTGACTTGTCTTGCCCGGCCAATCCGATCTCCACACTAACGATCCTTCAACCTGAAAATGCATGGAATAAAACATGTAATGCAAAAACTTAACAAGTGATGCTTAAACATGATCTCAAGCTCATTAAACATTAGTATCATGCTTTAATACTCGATGCTAAACATATGAGATTTCTTGTCTATCCCTTGGATTGAATCATGGTAGTGGATACATCAATTCTCCCGCCTCGTCAAATCATGTATGGTCTATATCCCCGGCCTCGCCAAATGACCAATATCAATACACATCCCTCCGCCTCGCTAATCAATATGAGCCGTAGCCCCAGGACCGTAGTCCACCCGTGCACTGAGCTCATGAATTCTATGGCATGTCAATTGTATCCATTATCTATTCTCATCCAAGGTTCATCATTAATAACTATGTTCAATGATTCATATACTTGTTAACACAAAAGTCATGTCCACAATCTTATAATTCATATTCATAGTTCTCATGCTTACTTAATGATGAATCAATGATTGTTCAATGGTCAATAATAATAATCCCGCCAAAGGCGACAATAATAAATAAGCAATTCTTGCTAGCAATGACAATATTAATGATCAATGCAATGCTTACCGAGCTTACCAACATGCCCGACTCTCTATTTAATGCATTACCCTTGTAACAAATGTTAAACATATAATCAAAATTCACAATAACAAACTCGGGAAGGCATTGCGCCTAAACCCGAGACTCTACTACACTCACCTTGTAAATCTAAGGCTCATACAGTTCTCGAATTACTACGCCTCTATTCCTAGCTTCTGATGGGGTCGGTCGATGATCCAAAACGATTTCTTGAACTAGAAAATATCAATACAAAGTCATCAGGACAATATTTTGATATCAGAATCAAGATATCAATATCGAAATCATTATCTAAGCTTAGAACGACAATTTCAATAACGAGTTCTATGAATAGCTAAACCTAGCTTCGAGATTAAATCACCACAACTCCGTGGATTTGATATTAACTTGAGGGGAAAGACTTACCTATTTCAAGGCTACAATTTAAAAGCAAGGATTCAATGAAATTCAAGCTTGGTCTTGAACCTTCAATGGAGGTGCTTGCTTGGTTTAAGAAACGAAGAAGATGAAGTGAGTAAGGAGCTTGCTTAAGTCTTTCGGGTAGGCTTGGAATGATTTTTCTCTCTTTTTCTTCAATTTGGCCGTATAGGCCTTTCCTTCCCTTGAAGGAATTCTTTTCTATTTGCCTAATAAACGGTGACTTAATTGTGGAGGGGCTAATCACATGATTAGTCCCTCAATTCTTGGAAGTTCATGGTTTTGTCTCTAAACTTTCAATTTACTCAATTTTGCCCTTAAAAACTAATGAGACTCGATTTAAAGTCTAATAACGACACAATTAATTAAATAGACAATGTCAAATCAATATTTAGAATTTTTTAATATAAGATTTTCGATTACCGAGACCCAAATTCGACTAGTCCAATTTTTAGGATGTTACACCCAAGGGACACTACAACAAAACAGTTCTTTAGCGGCGTTTTTTTAACCTTTTAGCGGCGTTTTTAAGCGCCGCTAAAAACTTTCCCGGCGCTTAAAAAAGCGCCGCAAAAAACGCCGCTTAAAGTAGCGCCGCAATAGTTCGCGGCGTTTTTATGTAAAAAACGCCGCAAAAAGTCAAGATCTATAGCGGCGTTTGTATTTACAAACGCCGCGAAAAAGTGTTCTTTAGTGGCGTTTGTAAAAACAAACGCCGCAAAATGTCAAGTTATATAGTGGCGTTTGTGTTTACAAACGCCGCGAGAACACGTTATATAGTGGCGTTTTTAAATACAAACGCCGCGAAAAAGTGTTCTTTAGTGGCGTTTGTTTTTGCAAACGCCGCTAAAAGTCAAATTCTATAGCGGCGTTTGTAAAACTCAAACGCCGCGAGAACATGTTCTATAGTGGCGTTTTTTTTACAAACGCCGCGAATAACACCATGTTTCAAAAAAAAATCAAATAAAGCATACATTAATTTAAAATACATTACATTAAAGTTTATCCTTAAACTAAAAGAGAAAAATGTGATCATTGAATGTGGTCTATAAATTTCTCTTCCAATTTCATTAAGAATTGATAACATTTTATGAAAAAAAAGAATAGGTACATTAAAGTCCATCCTTAAACTAAAGAAATAAAAAAAAAGTTTCAAAATGACAACATGCTCGCTTGCCTCTTTTCTTCTTTCAGCTCGTTCACCACTTTTGAAATGGAATGACCCAACAACTGACTTTACATCTGCCTTAGACGAATTGACAGTCTGCTTAAGCCTATATAAAAGAATATGTTATGTTAAGGTAAAAAAATAACGAATTTTTTAATGGAAGTTTTTCAAAGACAACATAAACTTGTTCCTACTTATTTTGTTAACTCCCAACATTCTGAAAGTTGAGTATCTTACCTTGATGCCTGCCGGTCATATTCAATTTTGACAAGGCAAGAAGAACGGTGATCTGCCGCACAATATTTGCATCCTCGAGCAATCCTACACGGCAAACCTATATAGTCGGCTAATTTCTGCATATGTAAACAGTATACCACATTAGTTAAGGACTGCCAAAAGAAACATTTTTGCAACATCAATAAATATTATATCAACAATAGAAGGGTGATCAGGCCGTTAGTGAACAAATGCATTTAACACATCAACATACACAGAGAAAACTGAAGTTAAAACACTCATTCTTCATCTTATATTCTGGTCTAACAGCATCATAAAGTAAACAAAATTATGATGTATAAATTTATCATATGACACATGGTTTCAAAAGGCAAAATCCATTACAAAGGGCTTGATCCTCATTGGAAGATCCCATGAGAACTAAAAGTTTCATGAAAACCTTGTCAATTCACTAGCTTTGCTCAACCTACTACCTAAATTGAACTTTCTTTTTTGTGTGTGTATTTGAGTTAGTCATTGGTGTAGAGTGAATTTGTGTTTTAGAAGATAAAGTAGAACAAAAAAAGTAGTCCTTTTGATACCTTAAAGAGGATTGCACGATGCCTGCAAAGTCCCACAGAACAAAGGTGGTAAGCGTCTTCCTTCTTCAAATTCAAAAACACTGTAAGAGTAGAATAGCGCACAATGAGTTAAATTTTTCAATAATTTCTGACTACTTAATCTGTGTAAAGTACAAGAAAAACTAGAATTAGAGAGGAGAGAAGCAAATTGATACTTTATGCTTTATCCAAAGAACAAATATCTTAAGCATTAAATCTATTCTAGTATCACACATCAAGAATGTCGACCAATGATGAACAAACTCAAAGGAACATTTAAAATTCAGAAACCATGAGAAAATTTATAACTTGACAATGCTATAAACAAATATCAAAATTTTCTCACATCAAAATTCAGAACTTGAGAGATAGCTTTACAGCAATACAAATACATGCATATAGATATACCTGCTATTGTTTTCTGGAAATCCCATTGAAGGAACACAATTGCATAAAACAACATGCCTCGAATAAAGATGAAATGCGTGTAGGCGATGTAAACTACGGTGTCAATCTTCGATACATCGACTATAAGAAAATGCCACTGTAATGCCATATCATGCCACTGAAAGATTTAATTCACAACCCCGATTAAGTAAATGCTTCAAAGCAATTGACTCTAGGTGATGTAGAACAAATACTCCAGAATAACAAGACTCAATAATCATCAATATCGATGTGGTTCAATAATCAACACTGAATCTACAAACATTAAAAAAGAACTGATTTATATAAGCTTCATAAAAGGCCATGTGAAAGTAAATCCCACCTAAAATAAATTCAATCCTACCTAGTACCTCCTAAATTAGGTCTAGAATAGACATTCTTCCAAAACTTAGCAGAATGCTTTCTAGCACTATGTTTCCTTTGATGAATGCAAGATACAAAATAAAAATTAGAACAATTCTATACATTACAATAATACCATAATACATTGGAAGATGAGTCGATAACTTTAAAATTATATATGAACTCATATAAAACAGAGACACGTTCAGAGTTAGTTCTGAAACAGTGACAAATGCAATATCGTCTCCAATACTAGAGGCATGAGCTGGATTTGAAAAATGGGTCTTGTTGAGAGCTTTAACTCCTGCAACATATTGAAAACATAATTTTCTATTGGAAAATATATACCATGTAGAATATCACAGCGACGAATTTAGGAATTGGGAGATCAATAAAAGTACTTTATTATTTCTCTTCACTGAGAATATCACAAAAAAAGAAAAAAGAAAGGAAAAAACGAAAGTCATATCACATTTGTCTAGACAACAAACTCCTAATCTCGTACCCCAGTTATATCAGTACCATAGTTTTTAGAAGTAAATGCAAGTCTAAGGTTCCTTCTATCAAATTATTGCACTAGCAACAGGTTAGCAAGAACCTTGGCATTGCAAACGGTTGGGCAAGCCTTCTCCGGAAACGGGTCCAAGAACCAAATGATCAAATTTCTTGGTTGCATCATCGTCGCCAACCGATGAATTCTGAACATCAAATTTCTGTGTGTTTTCCTTGGGGGCATCCGTGACTGCTTGGTTCTGGTGCAACTCCAGAACTGAAAAGAAGAGAAAAGAATCAGTTAAAGTCTTCACGAACAAAAGAAATAGAAAAAAATCCACAACTGAATCAGGAACAAACCAGAGAACAAATGAGGAAGGATGAAAACAAGTGGGAAGCAGAAGAGGAAACGACGGCCTGAGGGACGGTCGACGGCGAGGAGCACGACTAGGATCAACAGCGATGAGCAGCACGACAAGGAGGAGCAGCAGCGATTATGAATTTTTGCATAATAGATTTAGGGATTTTTGCACGATAGTTATGAAAGTGTCTGAGTTTGAGGGATATAAATTAATCAAAAGGATGTGTTTAAACCTATGGCGGCGTTTATAAAATAAAACGCCGCTAAAACGAGGTTTATTGTGGCGTTTGCCATGAAACGCTGCTACCAGGACACCTACTGCGGCGGTTTTTAAATTAAACGCCGTAAGAACATGACTTTTGCGGCGTTTTTATAAAAAACGCCGCTATTTGTTGCTCTACGGCGGCGTTTACTTTTAAAACGCCACAAAGTTGCCGTTTTGTGGCGTTTGTCAATCAAAACGCCGTAAAAAGTAAAATATTAGCGGCGTTTGTTTTAAAAACGCCACAAAAAGCGCCGCCATAGAACAAATCTGGTGTAGTGGGAGCTCTGCCCTTGCATATTCGTTTTAAAATTATTTGCGTTATGTTCGTTCGTTTAATGTTCACTAACATGTTCATTTAGTGTTTATGGACATGTTCATCTAACATGTTCGTGAACATTATACGAGCATATTCATTTAACATGTTCATATAATATTGAAAAGCAAACAGTAAACAAATACATTCATGAATTTGATTATGAACATATTCACGAAAAATTATCAATTTATTTCGCTGGATGATGATAATAAATGACTAAGATTATTTCTTTTTTTTTTCAAGTGATAATTTTCATATTTTCTACCGTTAATCTCATACATTCCTTTACCTTCATCTAATTGTCTAAAAAAGTGTAAATTTTTTAAGTTTTACATAGTGTAAGAGATCTCTCTCTAGTTGAGTTTTACATAGTGTAATTGGATCTCATCCCTATATATAAGGTTAAGACCCACTTATATAGTATAAAACTCAATTACTTTTTCACATTTTTAGACAATTAGATGATGATAATAAATGACTAAGAATATTTCCGAATATAATGGTCTAAAATTGAACCAAATTGACCCAAAATTTAGTTAAATAAAAAATCAACCCGAACTGAACATAACCAAAACCGAAAGAAACCAGAACCGAAAATCAACTCGAACCAAAAGTAACACGAACTGAAAATCAATCAGAACCGAAAACAACTCGAATTTAATTTGCTCAAATATGTATATTTTATTCTCATTTTGTATGATATTACTAATTAACAACTACCTTGAGTAATAGTTTAATGGTTTAAGATCATTTTTTCTCATTTTAATGATCATCTTCATATATTGACTAAAATCGAAAAACGGCCGATCTGATATTGACTCGACCCGAAAAGCAACCAATTTGTATTGACCCGTCCTAAAAATTCAACAAACCTGATATTGACATGACCTGAAAATGACATAAATTCGAACTTAAATCGAAAGCAACCCGAACAGAAAATCAAATCGATCCAAACCCGATTTAGACGACCAGATTGCCAACTCTAAATATACCAAAATTTTATAATGAAAAACTAGTACAAAAGTTCATTTTTATAAAAATAATTTATTTTACTAGAATTAAAATTTTAAATAATACTAAGATCTTTAACTAGGGATGGCATTGGGAGCTGCGCTAGTTAGGGATGGCAATTGCGCTGAGCAGGTGTGGATATCCCTTCTCCATACTTATATCTATTTGAAATTTTTATATTCACCATCTACCCACCACTTACAGCGGGTGTCATTTTTTAAATTCACACTCGCTCAAGCGGGTACATTCTACCTAGCTGGATGTCCACCATCCAACCCGTACCTGTCCGTACTCACTTGGCAATCAACCACTAATATCAAATTATGTAAAATCAAACCATAGACTTGTGTAAAGAAGAGTAAAACTTCACATACTTTATTGATTGATCAAGAGCATATATATAATACATATACACATGTATAAATTTAACTACAGCTAACTAACTAACTATATCTAACTTAACTAAAACACATTTACACTGGTATAAATTTTACTTAACTACATCTAACTAACTAACGGTAGACAATTGTAAAGAATGTTTATACCTTAAGATTTGGCTAAATTATATAAGGCACGCCTTTTAAAATCTTAGGGTTTACAAAATTAGTTGTGAACTTATTCTTAAATTCATAATGGTCCAAAGTTCATATGGTGAGTAGTTAGTGAGCAGGGCGAGTGAATGCGGATAAAATCTCAAATTTATCACCTACCAACTATCTATGGCGGGTATAATTTTTTACATCTACATTCGTTCACTAACCACCAAACTCATACCTTCTATAGCCCAACTAAAATAGATGCGGTGCGAAATCCGCAAAACTAAACACGTTTATCATCCCTATCTTTAACATTTTTAAACCTAAAATGAAAAATACTATATTACAAAAATGCCGAAGGGTATTATTGTCAATAAAAGAAGATCTGTCATATCGAAACTACAGGGATCAGGAAAAAATAGCCTTAAATTTTACCCAGTACTTCTTTTTAATTTATTTATTTTGCTATTACCATAACCCTAACCAGATTTCACTCTTTTTTTTTGAGAGATTTTGACTAAATTTTAGCTCGATTATTATTACAATAATATTTTATAAATTATAAAGAACAAATAATATTATCAGAAGAATAATCACGAGGAAGCATGCAACAAAATAATTGGTATAATTAAGAAAGAAATGGAAATCGGCTAAAATATCAATAAATAATTGATTTCAATGATAAAAGAGGGCACGTTCTTCCCGGATGTTTTGAGTTTGAACAATATTGTTTATAATTGTGTGCAGATTTATGTAAATTTAAATTTAACTAAGATATTAGTTTATAATTAGATTAAATTTTAAAAAAATAATTAGAATGTCTTTCCTTATTTATTAATCCCCAGTTTTTTTTCCCTTCATCTTGGTTGTGTTGTTTTCAGATAAACAGTAGAAATCTGCAAAAACAAAAAGTGGATTTATCTGGTAGCTACAGCTGAAAGAATCATATAACAAAACAAAGTTTTCAGTTCCTTCACTTGTCTTGCAACAACAGTTTCAACTTTTGATTTCCTGTCTTTCATAAGGCTGTCTGAGAAGCTGTTCTTTATAATCAAAACCCTAGTTCAAGATCCGAAGCAGAAGAAACATCCCATCACCACCACCGCCGATCTGTCACGGCAAACGGGCAAAGACCAACCAAATCTTCTTTCTTTCTTTTTTAATAATCGGGGGGTACGAGCTATAAAAGCTGTGAACTGCGGTTGTTTTCCCATGGATTCAGTTCGAGAAATGGATAGCTCCATCTCCGAAAACGGCGCCACCAGCCTTGTAAACGTTAGCCATAACAGTGCCACTTCGTCTTCTCCGACCTCAAGCCGGTACGAGAACCAAAAGCGGCGTGACTGGAACACGTTCGGACAGTACCTGAAGAATCATAGGCCCCCGCTTTGCTTGTCCCGGTGCAGTGGAGCTCACGTCCTCGAATTCCTTCGCTACCTTGACCAATTCGGCAAGACCAAAGTCCACACCCCAATCTGCCCTTTCTACGGCTACCCGAACCCGCCTGCGCCTTGCCCCTGCCCGCTCCGTCAAGCCTGGGGCAGCCTCGACGCTCTCATCGGCCGCCTCCGTGCCGCCTTCGAAGAAAACGGAGGTAAACCCGAAGCTAACCCGTTTGGGGCACGAGCTGTAAGGCTTTATCTTCGCGAAGTTCGTGATTTGCAGTCTAAAGCAAGAGGGATCAGCTACGAGAAGAAGAAGAAGCGTAAACGACCACCGCCTCAACAAATCCCATCTCTCCCACTACCACTGCAACTACCACCGCCGCCGTCAGGTGCAAGTTAAAAACAAAGAAAAACACATCGCCGGAAACCCCATCTCTCTCCTTGCTTGATCTATGTGGGAGTAGTTTAGTTATCTTTAAATTTGCCATAATAGTATATTTCTAGTCAGCTTGCTGTTTAGAGTGCTGAAAAACTGGTAATATTACTAGCTTTTTCTTTCTTTTTTACAGATTTTTGGGATTCCTTCAAATCTACTTTTTGATGCAAACACTGTTAGTATTCCTCAGTAATGACTACCAGAAGTACTAAAAAAGTCATTCTATGAAGTGATTGTACTAACAGTTTGTTGCTTAAGTGGAACCTAATTTGCCAAAAACCCAATATATTTGCACTTCATTTTCCCCTTCAGATTTGTCTACTGCTATAGTTGTTTGGTGCTTTTCTTGCAGATACCAGTCAGTGTTTCTCACCTCTGACTTCCCTCCTGTTTTTCTCCCTTTTATTACTTGTCTTGTCACTTTAATTTTACTGCTTTTACTGTCTGGAACTGATTAATAACATCAAGCCATTGAAAGATTGATCTTAGCATTGTTTTGTTCACTGATTATGAGCTTGAAGGTGCTGGTCCTTGGTGCTGTCATTTCATTGTAGGAAAATGTGGCAGACAATGTTTATGATTTATACATATAGGTTGCTATTAACATGTATTTTCATCAGTAAATGAGATGTTATTTTAATAATATGAATGTATGGAACCTTAATAGATACTCGGCTCTTTTTTGGTATCACTACTTATATTTCCGTGTTTAAAATTAAGTTTAGGGCTTAAGATTTTAGGCTATAGTTTATAGTCAGAGTTTAAAAAAATTAGGATTAGGTGTATTTTTTGGTATAGAAATAGATTACGTACGATTGTAGTTTTGTGGAATTTCATCTTCCACTTTCCTCATTTGTCAGGGAAGTCCATCAAATATTCCAGAAAGGGAAGATCAAAGGTAAGAAGATAAATTTTCAGCCCGATGGTTATTTTTATGTTTTATATTAAAATTTTAAGTTTGAGATTTAAGATTAATGTTTAAAATTAGAGTTTAGAGAATTGAATAGAGTGTATTTTTAAGATTAAAAGTTTATAATTTAGGGTTAAAGCTTAAATTTTTTTAGTGTTAGGCATGAAAAGAGACACCGAAAACGGACAAAAAATTTTTGTCCAAAAAGTAATTAGACACACTTAAATTTGGAGAATCACTAATTGACTGAGTGATTAAGGAGGTTTATGTTGTCCTATTTTATATGGATTCAAATTTCAGCATTTTGGGAATGTAATATATCTCTACTTAATCAAAAGAAAATTGTCAACAATTGACTAGTCTAATGGGAAGAGACAAAAGATCGATTAAGCAATGTTAAGAGTTCGAATCATGTCATTGTGAAAGAAACAAATTGAGTTAAAATGGTCATCTCATTATAAACTTATATCGTATCAGATTTAAATAATCAACCGATAAATTAAATACAGATAAAACTATAAGTTATGATAAAAGTAACTTTTATCATCTCACCAAAACTATATAGTTAGGTCATCCATTTTATATAATGCAAGGGGATTTTCTTAATTAATGTTGCCGACAGAACATATATGATTGCCAAAGGGGTTGGGTCATCTCTCTTGGATTTTGTGATTAGCATTTGGCTTTAAAAACAATAATTGAGAAATTCCCTCTTAAGTGTCCAATGAGACTGGTGTTTTATAAAAATAATTGTCGAAAAGCTGAGGATAGGCATATGAGGAAATTTGTAGACATAAAAAACAGTACAAAATGGAAGCCGAAGGTTGATGATAGTAAGCCCAAAATTTAGCTTCCCCATAAGCCTATATGTGATTTATACTTATGCATGCTGTTTCTCTGACCCCCACCCAAAGTTCCACCCCTAAATCTAAGATTTAAATTGTGATCGCAACCACATTTTTAATCGCGATGTTTTATTATAGTTATAGACAATAACAAATATATTGTGTTTATTGTAAATAATTATTTTCTACAATAACAATTTTAAATATTACTATTACCGT
Organism: Hibiscus tridactylites; assembly: GCA_958450335.1. NCBI lineage: Eukaryota > Viridiplantae > Streptophyta > Magnoliopsida > Malvales > Malvaceae > Hibiscus > Hibiscus tridactylites. The sequence goes on along the minus strand of OY288284.1, from coordinate 2,385,881 downwards.
TATATAGCAGCTTTTATTATAGTAATAGACCATTATTTGAATCCCTAACCTTCGTTATTTCTCAAATCCCTTCGGTACCAAATGCCACGAAAATATTCTAAAGTCATTAACTTGTGAAAATAATAACCCATGAACCTCTGTGTTTTACTTAAGTTTATCGTCACATTGAGTCACCCTACCTACCCCCACACGTGGAAGTATTTGGCGTAGATTCTAACCAGTGGCGGATCCACCTTTGGTGTGGGGTGGGCCTGGGCCCACCTGAACTTTTCAACATTTACATATGTACCTTTATTTTTTAAAAATTTATGAATCAGTCCTTATATTTTTGTAATTATTTAAGGTTTGTGCCTACCCTGAAATTTTAAAATTTTACATGTGCTTACCCTCAAATATATTTTTGGATCCGCCACTGATTCTAACCATCATGCCTACCTTTTATGTAGGCGCTTGGTGTGAAATTAAACTACCATGTCTACTCCACTTATAAAAGCGCTTGGCGTAATATTATATCACCCTGCTTACATTATCAAGTTGAATGCTTGATTATTGCTTGTTGGGACACATTGGTGTCTGGTTTTTATTGAAAACGCTGACAATCAATTGCTTCTTGGCACGTTGGTACTTGTATGTATTCTCAGGATACAACGTTGCTTGCATAATCTCTAAAATGGCTAGACATCGGCACTATGGGTTAGTGGATCCTGCTAAATTTGAGGAGCTTGAAGTTACAGTTATTATTATGAAAGCTCATATGATCTCGGGCGACCGCATTGAGCAATTGAAAAAGCTTAACAAGAACTGGCATGTGGCTTGAAGGAGTTCAATAGTGATGTCAATAAAGCTATAGATGATTTAAAAGACGGGTTGGAGAGTTCTGAACAAAAATCTTCTGCCCTATATTTTTTTTTGTCTCACACTAAAAATATTAAAAAAATCAAATTTTAAACTTTAACACTAAATTTTACATTCTAAACTCTAAATCTTACCCCTAAAAATACATTATACCTCTAATTCTTTAAACCCTAACCATAAATCTCAACCTTAAATCTTAAACTCACTGTTTTAAAATGAGAACACCAAAATGAGTAGACGATTTTAATCCGAGTATTCTAACACTGCCACCCTCACAATCTACATGCATATGTCTACGTGTCTCGATCAGAGAATGCCTCCACGATGCCTCGGTGGGTGTGATCCGTACGGGAAAGTTGTCGAGTCCCCATCATGACCCTTCATTGTTTTTAATTTGTGATGTTTGATTGATATTAATTATGAGGATAAAATAAATAAATGAGAGGGCCCGCCCAGTTGAGTCGATGGCGATAGTTATTCATGCATGGGTCCTCTTTCCGCTACCCTTTCTAGGTGAGTAAAATTCGACTCGACTCGACTCGAAAAAACCGAATAATTCAACTCGACTCGAGGCAAAAATATTTGACTCTTCTTGACTTGACTCGACTCAAAATTTTATAAACTCGAATAACTCGAAAAAATTTCAAATAAATTTTGAGTTGTAAAATGGAAATTCGAATAACTCGAACAACTCGAAAATTTTAGTAATTAGTGTATTTATTTTTAAGTTCGAGACGAGTCCCCCTATTTTTATGATATATACATAATGATATATAAAAATATGAAGAAATATTGTCACATGTGAAAAAATATATATGTGCATATCTTATATGAGTAGAGAAAGGAGTTTAAATTGGAACCAAACCCTACTATAACATGATAAATAATTACCGTTAAATTTTTATAAGAACTCGAAAACTCGACTCGACTCGAATTTCTTAAACTCGACTCCAATCGTAAAAAATTCAAACAAAGTTTGAGTTGTAAAATATGACTCGTCAACTCGAATAACTCAAAATTTTTTGACTCGACTCGACTCGACTCGATCGAACGCTCAGCCCTAACACTTTCACCTTTAGAGGTTGTATTTTTATTATAATACCTGAATGGCTGAATTATTCAAGCTCTATTTATGTATAAATTAAAAGATTATATAAGTTTAGACGTATTCAAATTCATATTTTTATGTATTATTATTATAATAATAATAATTAGTAGATTCAAATTTCACTCAATAAACAATAATGTTGTGTATAACATATTGTTAATGATTTATTAAAGGTTGTTGGAACCTAAAAAGTGAAAACACTCATTTTGATGTTGGTTGTCGATTGTCGAGATTTATTGCTTTTTTGTTGTTTTATTTATTTTAATTTATTTTTGAAATTTTGAACAAATAATTTTGTCCTTGTAACATGTCTTACTCTATCTTTTGGTACATTTTTCTATATGGTTGTTTGGCCGTTTTTTATTTGATTTTCTATCATGGATGGATTTGACGTTGACATGACTGATCAAGATGAAGCTTTCTTATTTATCCTGTTGATCTCTCTATTTTGGACCCTTAAATTTTTTTTTGCTCGGCAAGGAAATTTTTTTATTAATTAAAAATCAAAGCCTGAAATGTGCGCCTCCTTAAAAATCTCTATAGTACTAATTAGAGGGAAAAAGTACAGCACATAACAGGTGATACAAGAGACCAACAACCAGAACCTCAACAAACACCATTGCAATACAACGATTAGACCTATAGCCACACCCTAAGCAAACACCATGACTATGAACTATTGTTAACAAGGTACCAGCATTAAAAAACTGTCTTTGCCTTTCCTTCTAGAATCTTAAACCTACCATCATGCTTTAAATCGTTTCGTACGACTCATTCCATCCTTAGCCAGATAGTCTGTCATTGTATTACAAAATCTGCGTACAAGGGTGAAATGCACCCTTCCAATTTTCTAAACCAGGCTATCACTTTCCAACAAGATTGGCCACCAATGCCAAGGTCGTTTAGAGCTATCTCTGATCCAATTCAAAATCAGCAAAGAATCCGATTCCACATTTAGCTTTGAACAACAAATCATTCGGGTATGTTTTTTCTTTGAAACCTTCTCATTCTCACAATCACCTTTCTTGTTCACGATTGATTTATGGTAATAACCGTGTTGTCAAGGTGCCTTATAATATGCATTTTTATGTTGTTTGTTGATGATTTTACCTTTAATCGTTGTTCTTTGGTGATATTAGTATCTATCTTGTTTCGAGTCTTTGGGTTGAGTTTTTACCTTTTCATTATATAGTTCTGTTATGATCTCGAGACGCTAATTTTTTGTTTGAATGGTTGTAAGAATATGTTCGAATAAAGTATTTTGTTTATTCAGATATAAACTTTCATTACAATTTTTAATATATCTTCGTTTAATAAAACTAGTAAATTTTAATGTCATATATATATTTTAGCGGGTGTGAAGGAACCCAACCGAAATCGGGGTGCGTATTGTTTGTACATATCTATTCTTCTACAATTATATTTTAGTTTAAAGTAAAAATTTTATTAAAATATCATTAGATAATCCACAAATTGTGCTAAACCACAATATTATTGTATTCATATTGTTCTAGATTAATGAAAACGGGTATTTTTTTTTGACAAAACTTAATTATAATCATAATCTTTCCTAGATGAAAGGAGAAGGGGCCTGTAAAGAAAAAAGTATTCTACTGTTAATTTCATCTATCTGTTTCACTTATCCAACGATCTAAAAAAAAGTAAAATTTAAAATTTCTTAAGTTGTGTAAGTGTATTCTATCCCTATATATATATATATATATGGGTTTTATTTTGATGCACAAGCTGTGTAAAATTTTTTTACACAATCCTTTTATAAAATTTAAAATCTAAATCATAAACCCTAGCAACCTAAAACCTAAACCCTAGGCCCTAAATCCTAAACTCTAAATTCTAACCCTAAACCTTAAATTATATACCCTACATACTAAACCCCTAAACCCTAACCTAAAATCTTAAACTCTAAACCCTAAAATTAAAGGACTTGTGTAAATTAAAGTTTACAAAAACTTGTGCATCAAAGTATTTTCCTATATATATTAACATAGGTAGGGACACCCATTGTTGTTTATTACCACGTGTGGCAAATCGCTTTTCACTGTACGCTGCAGCGGTGATAGCTTCTTAGAGGCATGGCTTCCGCTACGCTCTCACTGATCTCCGTGTTTACAGCTTTGAAAGAAACATTTAACCTATTGAATGAGAAGGTATATAGCTTCAGTATGGAATGGCAACAGCAGACAGCAGACAGCAGACAGCAGTAGTTTTGTTTTTCCCAATAAAACAAGGAAAATTCCATGGGAGTTGTCCAGCAGCTGAGATATCAGTAGGTAGGTAGGGGCCGGTCCATACATTCATTTCCAGGTTATTTTCATTTCATTTCTTTCTCTCTCTTTTTTTTCAATTAATGAATTCAATATATTATTATCTTTTTTAGAGCCATCATATTTTCTTTGCATCTGACCCTCCCAAAGATAACGGTAGCAGACAAATTTAACTGTTTCTGCTACCCCTCCTAGCTCCTACCATTCGACTTGATTTTAGGGATATGTTTTGAATTTTAAAGATTATGTACTATATATATGGGTTAAGATCTAGTTACACAATATAAAACTCTCTAAGTTTTACACGTTTTTTGTATCGTGTTGAATGAGTGAAACGGATGGATGAGATTAACAGTAGAATATGTGAAGATTATCACTTGGGGAAAAAATAAGGAGTTAATCTCAGCCATCTATTTTCCACATCCAACGATCCAAAAAACGTGTAAAACTTAAAGAATTTTACACACTGTAAGTTGATCACAACCATGTACATACGTATGTATGTATGTATGTATGTATGTATGTATGTATGTATGTATGTATGTATGTATGTATGTATGTATGTATGTATGTATGTATGTATGTATGTATGTATGTATGTATGTATGTATGTATGTATGTATGTATGTATGTATGTATGTATGTATGTATGTATGTATGTATGTATGTATGTATGTATGTATGTATGTATGTATGTATGTATGTATGTATGTATGTATGTATGTATGTATGTATGTATGTATGTATGTATGTATGTATGAATGTATGTATGTATGTATGTATGTATGTATGTATGTATGTATGTATGTATGTATGAATGTATGTATGTATGTATGTATGTATGTATGAATGTATGTATGTATGTATGTATGTATGTATGTATGTATGTATGTATGTATGTATGTATGTATGTATGTATGTATGTATGTATGTATGTATGTATGTATGTATGTATGTATGTATGTATGTATGTATGTATGTATGTATGTATGTATGTATGTATGTATGTATGTATGTATGTATGTATGTATGTATGTATGTATGTATGTATGTATGTATGTATGTATGTATGTATGTATGTATGTATGTATGTATGTATGTATGTATGTATGTATGTATGTATGTATGTATGTATGTATGTATGTATGTATGTATGTATGTATGTATGTATGTATGTATGTATGTATGTATGTATGTATGTATGTATGTATGTATGTATGTATGTATGTGTGTGTGTGTAACGATACAATTTCTCTTCATCATGTTTATAGCTAACATGGTATCAGAGTCATAACTGATAAAATTAGAGCATGACTTATGACCGTAAGTGGTGAATCCATAAATATTTTTCAGAGTGGGCACAAGCTAAATTTTTTTGAGAGTGGACACAATAATAAAATTTCAAAATTTTAGGCTGAGCACAAATCATAAAAATTAAGGATTTATTCGTAAAATTTTAAAAAATTAAAAGGAAATGTGTGAAGTTAAAAAAATTAGGGTGGGCACGGACCCACCCAAACTAACCTTTGCATCCGCCACTGATGACAGTGAATTGAAATCTTTTTGTTTCTTTTAAGATTTTTATGCATGCACAATACATAAAAATTGGGTTTTAGAGTTTAAGGTTATTATTTAAGGTTTATGATGCATGATTTAGTTCTTAGAGTTTAATGTTCAAGGTTTAAGATTTAAGATTCGAGTGTAGGGTTTAATTTTTTTAGTGGTGTGACATACATAGAGATATGATATATATGGTTCGAATTGGTAAAAAAAAATTAATAACCCATCGGTTACCAGTTCAGTTAATCTCGATTATCAGTTTTTCCACATCAACTTTAGGTTTTGTATTTTATTTTGACCAAAATAGCTTAATTTGAAGAGTTTTAAACATTATTTGATAAAGTTTTAAAGTGTTTTTCATAGATGTTTCTTAAAAAATATTTTTTTCAAGTAAATAAAAATAATTAAAAATTCATATATAATATTTGTAAGGTATTTCACTATTTTTATGTATAAAATACCTATTTTACATTATAACATATTTAAAATTAGTTATAAATTAAATTAAAATTAAAATTCAATTTGATTTGATTAATTACAGTTTTTAAACTTATAAATCATCTACACACTTTTGTTCGGTTTAATTTTTGATATTTTGATTTGACATGCTCAACCCTACTAGAGACACCCATGGTAGTCTTGTCTAATCGTAATGCGTCATTCACAACCTAGATATAGCAAGATTAGTTTACACATTAGAATTGTGAAAGTTGTTGCGGATGTATGGAAGTTATCTATTTTTTTTCATCTATTTATGTTTTTACGTTTAAAATTAAATTTAGGTTTTAGAGTTTTAGGTTAAGATTGTAGTTAGGGTTTAGAAAATTTACGGTAGGATGTATTTGTTAAGGTATATAGTGTAAGGTTTAGGGTTTAAAGTTTAAATTAAGGCTTGAAATTTAATTTTCTAGTGTTAGTATTGGGGCATAAGTAGGGGCACCGAAAAGAGGCATATGTTTTTTATCTGTTGCGGATAGCGGGGACTAAACAATGAGTTACGAATAAAAATCCTATGTCTTTTTTGGTGTTTTTATATATGTAACTATGTTGTAACTCTAAAAAAATAAACCTTCAGTCTTAATATTAATTTTTAAATCTTAAACTCTAAAATTAAACCATATATCTTAATTCAAACTTTTAAACTTAATTTTTTAATGTTAAAATATATATATAAACAAAAAAAAATAATTTATATGAAATTTTGTATCAAAATATAAACCTGCGGATAGTGTAAAATATTAATCCTTTTCTTTCTTTTTCTGTGATATGAGCCCAATTAATTGAGCCATTGATGATCTAGCAGACCAATAAGAAATGGCCATTAGGATGCAACAAAAACCTCTAGAAAACAGATTTTCATAGCTAAACGTAACGGGCCTAAATTACTGAAAATAAGAACGAAGAACTCGAATATGAACTTCTCGAAACACACCCAATTGCTTCCAGAAAATTGCCCACAAGCTTGAACTTCACCTTCAAAATTTCCAGCAACTCTTGAGAATTTTTTAAGAATTTTTGGAATTCTTTTTTAAGCTTTTTTGCTTGTTTTTGGTGTGATCAAGTGTGTGATGAACAATGGAGTTTAGGGGGTTTATAGTTGAATTTTCAGCTTAAAATTTAAGCCAAATCGGGATTTAATCCCCAAATTGAAGCCTAAATTCGACACAAGGCTTGATCCTCGGAAAACCCCCTCAAGAATATCCCGATTTGGTTCAAATTCGGGATCAAGTTTCCCATTGATTCGAGCCTAGAATTTGACCACTTTTTCTCTATTTTTTGCAGATTCCGACAGTTACAGTGAATGGCGGCGGCAAGATGCGTCGACCGAAACCAACGGCGACGACAGTCGTGGCATGTGGACGTTGATCAGCTCCAAGCCGTGCGACGAACCAGGGTTTTCTAGGAACCAGCTCACGCGCGTGCGACACAGGCGCTAGGCGCGTGACGCGCGATGGTTCCCCTTTTTCTTCTTTTTTATTTATTTTTTCTAATTTTTTTTATTTTTGTTGTTGTTTTTTTATATTTATTATATTTTGTTGTCATTTAATTTTCTTTTTTTCTACATTTATTACTACTATATTATTATTATTATTATTTGTTATGAATATTTATCTATGTGGATGTCTATCATGATTAGAACTTTATCAAAGGAGTTTGATTTATTTATTATTAGGAATATTATCTCTATGAATTAGAGTTTAATGTATTATGTACTTCTTATGCCTATAAATAGATGATTCATTAAAGGCATTATATACAAGTCTATATTTTGAGAATAATACAAATCTCCCTCTTCCTCTCATCTCTTTGTTCTTTTTGTTCTTCTTTATTTTATTCACAACACGTTATCAGCACGAGACTCTAATCAACTGAGGTCTTCATCGTTATAATTCAAAAGAAGTTACCGGGAAGAATTCGATTATAGAATAAACCAAAGATAAGTTTTTTTTTCTCCTTATTTTTTTTAGTTACCGATTGTCTTTCTCTTTATATTTTAACTTTGTTTTAATTTTTTTTTTGAAAATTTTGGAAGTATGTTTGATTTTATTCGAACATTGGAAAGAGATAAATGTGTGGCTTCTCACAAACCAAAAGACGAATCGACAGAGACGAAAAGGTTGCGTTTGGTATAAATTACGTGTGTTTTCTCTTGTTCCTAAAAGGGTTAATTAGCGGAAAAAGTCGATAATGTCGCGCTGTTTTCCTTACCTGCCTCCTCGGCTTTTAAAGCAGGGAACGATGAAATCGATTAAGGTTTGTTAAGCAAAAGTATTTGTGGTTTTTCATTTTTGGTACTCAACTGCTTATGCTTTTCATACTTAATTATTATTATTTGTGTTTGTATATTTGTAAATTCATGAAGTTTGATGATGGTGCATGTAAAGCCTGTTCGATTTACTGACTATACTTTATAATTATGAATAACAAAGTTATGTACGTAGAACTATGGTAGTTTTTCATATAAATTAATTAAAATACGTACTCTAGGTTTAAGGTTTTTTTTAGTAACAAAGATCTGTACATTAATGAAACATCTTTGTTGGTTTAGTTTTTTTTAAAAGAGAATTATGACATAGATCCTCTGATTTCTGATATATTCAATTCAGCCAATACATATAGATCTTATTATTATGGTTTCATATATGTTTATTTTTGACACAATAGTTAAACTTTGTATTAAGATCAATACGTGTTTATAATTTTTATTTGATGATATTGATATTTTAACCATGTATTGAGTTTTACATGTATTTAAATGACTTGGAAAGAGACACGACATTATGAGAAGATGTTTTGGTCATTTGCTACGTCTCCATTTTCCTCGAGAGGAAAACTAATATCGGTAAATTCTTATTTTATTTTTTTATTCTTTAAATTATGATTTTAATGTGCGATAAATCATGGTGAATTTCAATCTATAAAAAGATTGTTATAAAGTCTATATTTGCTTGAAAGCAATTTTTCTTTTTTGTCGAAAAACTCGACCATAGACTTCTCCCAATTTCAAGTTACGAAAATTCTTCTTGATCCAAAAAGTTTTATGGGAGGCATTACTTGAAGTGAATGCAAAGCATGATGTTTATTCCATGCGATTATCAATGAAGGGGCATTCCCTGAAGTGAATGCAAGCATGATGTTTATTCCATGCAATTATCAATGATGTGGCATTCCCTGAAGTGAATGCAAGCATGATGTTTATTCCATGCAATTATCAATGATGTGGCATTCCCTGAAGTGAATGCAAGCATGATGTTTATTCCATGCAATTATTGGATCTGTTTCATTCCCTGAAGTGAATGCAAACATGGTAAATCATTATTCAATTAGAGACAATTTCGATATAATCCAAGTATAATTGGTTGGACATCCCGTTCTGCGAGGCTACTGTCTCAAAGGAGGTTTTTAAAGGACCTTGTGGACAGGTTTAACAATGCCGCGTACGAGAATTAAATCTTTGTTCTCTGTGATAAGGATATGTGAAAAAAGTTTTAAAGGCCCACTAGCTCTACTCCATTCCCTGAAGTGAATGTGAGATTATATTATGGAAGGAATAAAAAATCACATTAAAAGTTGTGGTCGTGGTCGAGGCTATGAATATACACATGAAAAATATAGTCATTTTAAGAATACTTCTACCCGCTGGTAGCGAAGTTATAAGGATGACAAGAGTGATAAAGATCATTCTAAGGGAGTGAAATCCTTTTACCAATGTGATGTTATAAACCATTGGTTTCGTACTTGTCAAACGCCAAAGTATTATGGACTTTATCCATAATCATGAATGATAAATGAAATAAAATATAAACAAAATTTGTTTATGGCGAAAATAATTATGGCGTTATTGGTCCAACTCAATTGGATATTGTTAATTTTCTCATAACCCTTGAAGGGAATAATTTACCATTTATTTTATTTCCCTTATAACCTCTAACAGGAATAATTGTTTTTTTTATTTTTTATGTTAGTTCGTTTTATTTATTATTTATTTATGTTAGTTTGCTTTATCTTTATTTATTTCACATATTATTTATTTACGTTTTATGTTAATTTATTATTTGAAGAATATGATTACTTCAGGAATAAAATATACAATGAATTGTGGCTATTTATGCCTAGAATTGTGGCTATTTATGCCTAGCAGAAAATGCAAGTACTCATATTGTACTTAAGCATAAGAAATATTTTTCCCATTTAAATGCAAGGGGAAATATGAGTAGTATTTCTCAAAGTACTAAAATAACAATACTCCGGAAGAGCACTTGAAAGTTTATCTCTGATAGATAATCGACTTGATATGATGTGCTATATTTTATATTTTTCATTCCTCGAAGTGAATGATACAAAGTACATATTTTCATTACTTGAAGTAAATGAAACAAAGCACATTTTGAAAGGTGCACAATTATGCATTTCTCGATTAAAATGCAAGGGAATAATGTGAGTACTATATCCGGAAGTACTAATATCACAAAAGGCTCTGGTTGAGCAAATATGTTATTGTCAAATGGAACTTTATTCCATATTCACAGTGCGTTATACTCGTCAAAGTTATAAAGAGAGCAATATGAGTTCGCAAACTATCCCTTTGGGAATTATAGATAACATATGTTATCAATTGGCATTTGAAATAAGCCAATATTGATATAAGTTTTGGTAGCCAAAAAGTCAGTTGAAAGCTCTAGAAGAGCTATATATTACTACCAAAAGATAATTTCAATTGAAAGCTCCGAAAGAGCTAAATATATTCCTATTTAAAGGAACAATTTTGATGGTCGTACTAGACATGTACGAGTGAGTTTGAATTACATGTTATGGTAAACAAGGAGTTTACAAATTCAGACATATATACACACACATATATAGTTGGCATGATCGGTTAGACCATCCTGATCAATGGTGCAGAAATTATTGAGATTTACATGCACATGTATTAAAAGAACCTGTAGTTCTTGTGGTGCTTATTCTCAAAGGAATGGATTAAATTCCACTTATTAAAGAACGTGAAGTTCTTGTGTTGCTTAAAGGAATTGATTAAATTCCACTTACTAAAAGAACCTGAAGTTCCTGTGTTGTTTGTTCTCAAAGGATATGGATGATCCCACTTACCAAAAGAATTAGAACTTAAAGTTCTTGTATTGAAGTTGAGACTGTATGTCTTGCATATCTGAACGAAATATGGGCCCATATATCCACAAATGTGGAAAGTTTTATATGATTTTAGTAGATGCATCTACATTGTTTTATCGACTTACAACCAAAAGTTTGTGAGATTGATTCTAAAAAGATTCAGATTATGCAATTAGACTATTCGTCTTGAAAAGCTAGTGGGTTTATATTTTAGGCTATATCGGTTGTTACAAAGCCTATTGATTATGAAAAATATAGTTTAGCAAAATTTCAATTGGATGCCTCCTATTTAATAGCTAAACTATGAGAATAAAAAAAGTTATTATTTATATGGTGTTTCCATATAGCAACACTTATACGCATCAAGCCAACGAGTTATAATAAACTCCCCGTTATGATTGGTTTTTGGTCAGAAACCATACATTTCCCATTTTATAATTTTTGAATGTGCGATATGAATTGCTCCACCACAACGCACAAAATGGGTAAATAAAAAGGGTTGAGAATATATATTGAGTACGAGTCTCCTTTTATGTTTAAATTCTTAAACATTAATTGGAGAATCATTTATGCCATGATTTTTCTCAACATCAGGGGGAGATAATAATCAGTTGGATAGAGGAAAATGAATTATCATTATCTAGATCCTCGTATATGAACTAGAAGTTCATAAGATAATTCATGTTATTACATGTCAACTGCCAGACATATTTACTGACCCAATGAAAGTAATTAAGTCTCATATACCAGCTGAAATGCTCTAAGTTTAAATTACATGTTAGAGCGAGAGAATGTAAATCATGCCTGAAGCATGATAGTTGAAATGGTTCCAATGATCAAAATTCTCGTAAATAGAAAGTTATATGAGATGGTCATATATTGGAGGCGGGTGCTCCTAAAGAGACCCAAAACATAACAAATAATAAAACTCTTGAAGAGTTTCAGGTACCTGAAATAAAGATTGAAATCTTGAAGAAATCTCGATGAGTTATGTCATTACGAGAATGAAACTAGAAAATTGGAAAGTTGTCGACAACGATTTTACAAATAATTTTACATAAAATACTTCTATAGAAGTAAAGAAAGAAATCGAGGATCTTGTATAAAATCTATCCGGAAGTATAGATATTGAATTGGCCAATGTTGAAAGACGCTTTGAACTTCTAAAGTAGAAGTATTTGGATAAGCAGTCCAAACACCTAAAGGTGTAATGCAAGTGAGGCACAAATAAGTAGTCGTAAATACGACTTGAACTATGATTTATGAAAAGTTTTAATTACTTCATGGTGGATGCAATTACTTTGGCTAAAATGCTATAAGCATTTGAAAATTTCTGAGGAAATTTATTTAGACATGTCTCATGAATATTTTGGCGCATTTGGTATAATCGCCTTAGTGAATACTAATTGAGAAAATACTATAAGAATGATCAGATTTCCTTATGTATTTTATAAAGGAGTTTGGATCAATATCCATTATGATAATTTTAGAACTCCTAAAGAGCTTCAAATTAGAAACTCATGAAGTACTTTCAATACAAGTACTTGAATCTTGACATCAAGTTTATCTCGACCTGAAGATCGAGCATTTTTATATATTTCTTTTGTCTATGAATATACATAAGCTGAAAGAATCTTAAAGAAGATTCAATATGAATAGAGCATATCTATTGAGTATCCCAATAGTTGTAAGATTGTTGGATGTGAATAAAGATAATTATATCTTTTCTTAGTCTTGAAGCACTACATATTAGTTGGTCATTAAATATCTATGAATATACAAAGATCATTGCATTTAGATCTTCAAACATTCGTTGATGCCTCCTCAAATGTCGTAGAAATAATTGGTATGCACGAGGCAAGCCAAAAATGTGTTTGGCTAAGGCTATTGACCCAACATATCCAAAAGATATGTGTATTTACTTTTACAAGATATGATAAAAGCTATCTTGTGTGAAGATAACGCAAGATGTATATATCAGTTTGAAAGTGGATACATCATGGAACATATTACTCTAAAGTTTCATCCCTCACGATCTTTAGAAAAATGATATTCAAGATTAAATTATGAAGATTCAAAGATCTTCTGTGATGTTTGTATGAGGGGGAGTAAATACGCGTTGCACTCTTTTTCCCTTAACCGAGGTTTTGTCCCAATGAGTTTTCCTGGTAAGGTTTTTAATGAGGCAACATGTTATGCGTATCAAAGATGTGTGTACTCTTTTTCCTTCACTAAAGAATTTTTTTTTCCCACTAGGTTTTTATCTTAGTAAGGTTTTAACGAGGCACATTATCTTCATAGACATCCAAGGGGGAGTGTTATGAATATTTATTGTTGGAAAAATGTGAGAATTTGGAAACTTTGAGCCATATTTACTAGTGGTAAAGGTGGATGTTCGAATGATAAATTTATCAATTTATATTCTACTCCATGAGACCTTTACAACGATATCTCATATTCTCAAAAAGGTTGAGAAATGAATGAGAAATTGATGCTCAAAGTGAGGTTGTTATGAATTGTGTTAAGGAAAATATGAACCCCTTATCCCACATGGGTGGGATAACAAACTTGGGAATGGTTTAAATACACCAACCCACTTGGGAGTCATTGAATGACTTGAATGAATACTATGCCTCGCGCGCAGGCGCAGGGGGGGGGTGCAAATCGAAGCTCGTCGAACCCATTCGGGTTGGGGCGCGCTCGCACGTCGTGGGCGACGCGAATGTCCGGACCGGTTGGGTTCCACTTAGAACCTGCGGATATTTTACCCACTTCGAATTAAATATTTTCCTTATATAACATATATCTTTTTGAATATTCCGAATTTAATAGAATAATTTGTGACTTTCATTAAATCGGATATTAAAAGGTATTAAATCAATTCATAAGGAATATATCCGTTTAAATAAGGCACTAATTGATTATTTCCGATTTTGCTCGGATATAAAGTCAATGACCTTAATTCGGAATATTTACCTTCCATATTTTTCCTCCTCCACTCCCCTATATAAAGAATGCTTCTCTTCAGTTTCAAATCACTCCAAAAATTATTTTCTCTCTGGTTTTTCTTTTCACCGGTGATAGGCTAAGACAAGGCTCAAGTTCGAGATCTCTTCAGTACGTGCTTCTGTAGAAGATCTTCTTGTTGTTGTATCCTGGGAGACGAACGATCAATTAAACTCAAGCACCGCGGAGTGGTCGAAATTTGTCTTAAGGAAACTGCTCTTCGCAGGCCTCAACTTTAATCTGGTTTCATTATTCTTCTTTTCTATTTATTTGATTAAAGTTTTCTTTTATTTATTTTATTATCGTCTTGGATTGTATACTTTGTAACATTTATCTATGTGGATGTCTATCATGATTAGAACTTTATCAAAGGAGTTTGATTTATTTATTATTAGGAATATTATCTCTATGAATTAGAGTTTAATGTATTATGTACTTCTTATGCCTATAAATAGATGATTCATTAAAGGCATTATATACAAGTCTATATTTTGAGAATAATACAAATCTCCTTCTTCCTCTCATCTCTTTGTTCTTTTTGTTCTTCTTTATTTTATTCACAACAATATTATTATTATTTACTCAAATGTTTTTTTTAAAAAGTGGGCTTTTGTGTTTCAAGGTGGGCTTGTTTTTTTTTGAAATGGGTTTTACAAAAATGGGCCTTTTGGGATGTTTTTTTTTTGTTGTTTTATTTTATTTATTTTTAGAAAAGGTGGACCTTTTATTATTTTAAGAGAAATATGTTTTTTTTCAAATATTATTTCAAATAATTTAATATTAGTAGGGTGAAAATCTAGTGACAACACCTATAGAATCAACAAAATCAGCAAACCATGATGCTCATTATGGATCAGAAAAAATATTCTTTAAAACTATACATAGAGAAGAAGGACAACTACACAAAATTCAAGTACCACCTTTATAGAAACACATTTTTTCCTTTAAAGAAAGGCATTCCATTAAAAGGCAGAATGAGAGCCGCTTATGTGTTAGATTATGAAGCTACCTTCTCATTGTCAGCATACTGAATATTCTGTTCAAGTCCACTAATTCTCCCAGATGTTTCAGACTCCTTTAGCTGCATCTCTCTAATTGATCCAAATTCTTCCAACTCCACTTTAAAATATTACTTTTACTTTTTCAGAACTGCTAAAAGGTAACAATTAATATTATAAAAAAGAGAGGTTGTGACAAGTCAATTATTTCGATGTATTTCATTAATAAAACCATAAGATTAATTCATAAGAGTAATTCATTAATAAAAGCATAAGAGTAATGTATTTCTAAGCATTATACCCAACATAATCACATATATTTTGATGGTTAATCAGAAAATTCAAAAAACTAAAACAATTAATTTAAAATAAATCAAGTCTCTTCTTTATTTACGAAAGTTATCATTCTATCAAAGCCTCATTCATTTGTTTTCTGCTTTCCTCTGACCAGTCTTCCATGTCGAGACTTGGCTGAATTCACCGTTTGATTGGCTCCTTCCGAAAGATCTTTGAGAATCCTCGCCCAGTCATTACCGTACTTTTTGAAACCATTTAAGAGAATCTTATCCCCATGATCAGTCCATGCCTCTCCTCTAGCGGGAGTTGCCTATGGGGAGGGACAACAAGCACCACATCTTGTGGAGTAGAGGAAACCATAACGACGAGGCATAAATCCTATAACATCGTCAACAGCATGGGGACTGGGGAGGGAGCATCTCAGCCCGAGAAAAAGTGGGTGGGATCGACCCAGGGTGAGGGGCAGAAGGGGCGACAACAACTCGAGGAGCAGGAGTGTCAATGGTAGAGACAATAGCAGCTCCAAACTAAAACAATGGACGACCCTGATTTAGTATACATGATCTAACATTTCAACGATGAATTAAATTAAAACGATGACGTTTAATATAAACATGTTTAACAATAGCCTTTAAGCTTGATAATTTTTAAATTAATATTTAACATTTAAATAATCAATTAAATTAAAATGATTAAATTTAATGATTCAACGTTTTAATAGATAAATCCTACTTCAATAAGCATGGTGGTTAAAATTAGGGATGTTCATAGCTTGGGTTTTTGGCCGATCTGTACTCGACCTAAAAAATTAACACTTCCATCTAAACTCGACCCGACCCGACATAAATAAAAATTATCATTTTTCATTATTATTCGATAAAACAAAGGGTTAATTGAAAAAATACAAATAAAGAATGAGCAAATGAGGGAAACACCTAACTCAGCCTAAAACTCTATCAGGAATATTAATTCTTTTAAGACATTGAAAAACTTTTTAATAAACTAAAGCCAAAAAAACAAAGAACAAGATATAATTTTTTGATACAAATGAGATGAGAAGAATATTTATTTATAGTTGAATTCCCTTATATCCAACGATTACAAATGATTTACATCGATGTCCAGATCAAAAGCTACCTCCCAAAAATTTTACTTAAGAAACTATATCATATGTTCACATTGGTTGTTCACATTGATCTAAACACATATACTTTCTCGAATTCCCTTATATCCAGCTCTCTTATCTAAATTTATATGCTCGTTTTACGGTTTATGTTTAAAATTTATGAATGTCTATTTCAATAATTTTATATTTAAAGTTCAAATCTAGATTCTAGTTTAAATTAAGTTATTGAATCAATTAAATACATTTGTATTCGTAACAATTAATTATATTTATAATTGTTACTCTCGTTGGAATTAAATTATAAAATTTGTTAGATAAAAAAGCTGATAAATTTAATGTTTGTAATAATATAGGCTTATTGTAACCATGCCTATGTTGTAGGTTGTAACTAAAAAAAAAGCATAAAGCAAAAATTGTACCAACATTTGACTGAATAGTTACATTGACCTATATGTTTTTGGAGTAATTCAATTCTCAATGTTTTATTTTGGGTCAAAATAGTTCATCTACGATGAAAACTATCAGTCAATTGATGGTAAATGGCTTGAAATAATGTGACAAACTTATATGTCAGTGCACACTGACATGACAGTATCATATAGACAAATGTGTTGACTTGAAAAAACGTTACATCAGTCAAAAAATAATTTTATAAAATTATATAAATATAAAATAATTTTTTATGCTGACTTATCATTTTGTCAAATCATTTCAAATTGTTTGCCGTCATTTTTTAACAAATTTCATCCGCATGGGGTCATATTGACCCAAAATCAAGCATCGAAAGTTGAATTGCTCTAAAAAAGGAATAGACGCTAAAACGACTATTCTATCAAACGTTGAGGGTATTTATTTAATTTTATGAAAAAAAAACAAAAAAATGCAATCACTTTACAAGGGAATTTGGCAACAACAAATGTTACATTAGCACATTTATAGATTTAAGTTGTCTCAAATTTTCTATCACGTTTTACTTTATTTTATATATTTTACTTATCTTATTTAGTTATATAATGTTCAAAATTACTATATCTATAAAAAATCGAGTTAAGTTTAAAATCAAAACAAGATAATATATTATAATTGAATTAGAATACTAAAAAAATTAGTTAAATATTCTTTTTAGAAGTTAAATAAAATTATAATCGACATCGAATTTCGAGTTAAATCTCTCTTTGGACAATTCATTCTTTTTCTCTTATCATTTAATTCTTTCAGATTCTTTATTATATAATAAAAATATTTAAACTATAAACCCTAAACTGTATAAAACCATTAAGAATACATTATCAATTGAAAGACAAATTCGAATACCAAGCTAATTCAATTATGCAAAATCGAAAGAAAAAAAGACATATAATTGCATTATTGGCGATGAGACATAATGACTTGTTTTTTGCTCAAAATGATTGTACTTGAATTTGTGAAGGGGGTTAGGTGGTTTTTTGGATTTTGTCGCTCCTTAAGCTAATTTGAATATGATATTTATACACGTCCCCTTCACCCATCTATCACATGTTGAAATATAGCCAACAATTATTATTATTATTATTATTTTTTGACAAGTGATGATTGAAACTCTATAAATATATGTATTCACCAAACATAATAATTATTTTTTTTGTATACCAAATAATAATTAATGTCTTCTTATATTATATAAATCTATATGTGTGTATATATTGATGTGGGTTATATGCATGTGAAGTACACGTGATAATGTGTAAAATAAAACCAATAATTTTCTAATATTCTTGAAATTATAGTTAACCCTAGTTATCTATAATGACAATGATGTATAAAAGATATACTTATTTTTTATATTTTTAATTTTTTTAGAACTTTTTAAAAATTACATCCGAATGACCAAAGGAAAGATCGAGCTACTCGTTTAAACACATGTTTTGTTTTATATTTAGAAGGGTGGCTAGTTTGACTTTGCTTCTGAAAAGTGCTGTTAGAAACATTTTAAAAAAATGTTGTTAGAAATATTTTGTAGAATTTGGTAGGTTGTGGTTTACCGAATTGAGTAGAGATTTTTTTTTTGTACTAGTAGTGGCAAAGGATCATTGTTTTTGTGGGTGAGCCTATTAAGAGTCTTAAGCTTGTTGTGTGATATGGTGTGACAGCAGATTTATCTAATATCGTGAGTGTTTGTAATTGTCTTTTTTAGGAGTTGTATTCTTTATTAATAAAATACATATTTGTTGGGAAAAAAAAGAAAATATTTTAAAAAATTAGTTGTAAGATTTTAGTGTTTGACATTGTGGTAAAAAAATGCTTTTTGAAAAGATAAAATGACAATTTTAGACATAATATTGTAAAGTAAAAATAAATAAACGTAAGTTATGTTTAAATTCTTTAGCATAAATTTTACTAACATTATTATATATGAAATAAATAAACTTAAATTATAATAAAAATATAAAATCATAACAATTCATTATTAATTTTTTAAATATAAAATATAAACTTTAATATTTTTAAATAATTAATTTAAATTCTTGGATTTAAAAAATAATCTCTAAGCTATGCATTTTTTATATTAGTGTAATATAACTAAATATTAATTTAATATATCAATAATTATATTTAAGTATTATTTTATAATATTAAAGTTTTTTTATTATTTATTTAAAATATTAAATTCTTATTGTTATTTTAATAATTATTATATTTAATATATTTAATAATTATTATATTTAATATTAATATTAGTGTTAAATAATTAAGTGTAAAAAAATAACTTCTCCTCAAAAGTAATTTTTTACCCTAAAAAGTTAGAAATATTTTGCTTATGGGTGGAAAATTACTTTTTAGACAAAAAAAATTACTCTTTAAGCAATGTCAAACAAGCCTTTAAAAAGAATATATCGATTTGAAATATGGGGTAGACATGAGCTCAAACATTCAAGATCTAAGCTTGTTCTGTAATGACTAAGATTTCGAAATCCTAAGGTCGGTGTAACCCGAAGCGCAGTTTTGCTTTTGGGCCGAGAGTTTAGGCCTTTGAAGGGCTCAAGAGAGCCTTTATGGGCCTTATATGTAGTTTTTGGGCTTGGTGTCCTAGTTGGATTAGTGAATAGGAAGATGGGGTATGGGCAATAAGAAAAGTTCCCTTCTTTTTTAAGGGGAAAAAGCTGATTTCTCTCTAATAATTTTTTACAAAAAGAGAAGGGATGAGACCACCATGTTTCTTATTGTTCTCTCTATTCCTCTTTTTTCCTTTCATCTTACAACCATGTCAAAAATTTAACCTTTGAAGGATTGAAGCAAAAACTCAAAATTTTAGTTTAGAGAAGTATTTTCAAAATCAATCGATCTATCTAACAAGATAAGGATAGGATATTTTGGTGGAGTTGGGAAGAATATGATAGTTGGCGGGTTGAAGAGGATGAATGAGAATGGAGAATTTGAACCCATTTTTTGTTGAATGCTTGGAGGGTGTATTGGTACACCTTAAGAGGGTATCAATACTCCTTGTTCTACAAAAACTTAAATAGCTAA
Organism: Hibiscus tridactylites; assembly: GCA_958450335.1. Classification (NCBI taxonomy): domain Eukaryota; kingdom Viridiplantae; phylum Streptophyta; class Magnoliopsida; order Malvales; family Malvaceae; genus Hibiscus; species Hibiscus tridactylites. The sequence goes on along the minus strand of OY288284.1, from coordinate 2,365,511 downwards.
AATGAGTATCAGTAGACCTAGGGACGTGTCGATACCGATAGGGTATCAGTACACGGTCCCGTGTACCGGTACGAGGTTGTTGGTTTAACTTTTGTGTGTGTAAAGTTTGGTATCGATATGCATGGTTGAGTATCGATACCTTGGAGGGTTATCGATACTCGTACGAGGGTATCGATACCATCTGTGCAATCTGCCTGAAAAATACATTTTAAGTTCAAATGACCTATAATTCGAAGACTAAGGCCCAATAAATTTCTAATATGGTAAAATAAATAGTAAAACTTACAAATCGAGATTTAAACCTCATATATGAGCATAATGAGTAATAACTTGGTAAAACTTTAGATGACTTGTTTGTAATAGTAACCATAGAGATCCTTGGTGGATCGGGTGATATTGCGTGCCAAGTAAGGGTACTTGTTGGTTGAGTCACCGTTGTTTGGTGAGATCCGGATACCCAATGAGAGTGTTGCAACACTAAGATATAATCTCTTGAATGCACGTTCTTGAGGTTGTGTGACACCGGGCCTCATATGATGATACTCGATGAGAGATTCTGAGTATGAATGTACGTTCCTGAGGTTGTGTGACACCGAGCCTCACTACAGGTTTGTTGGTATAGTGCATGTGTAATGTGTGAGATTATTGCATCGTTGCTTGCTATGTATTTAGGCGGATAGAGGTAGCGCCACATGTATTATATTGTCATGATATCATTTTCTTAGATACATACTCATATTTATGATTTGCATGAAGCATGGTTGAGTGGAAGTGTATTCATTGAGCTTCGTTAGCTCAACGTTCAGAATTGTTGTTTCCGTTCGCAAGTTAGTAGGTTGACGTGCATCTTTGGAGCACCATCGGAGTAGGACTTCAGCATCGACCTGTACCCGAGTACAGTACTTAGATATTTAAGCTATGTAGTCGTAGCACCCTATACGTTATATTGTAACTTCTATTTTGATATTTTAACTTGTGAGTCGAATGTTTTAATTATTTATTTTTAAATTGAACTCTCACGTAACATTTTAAATTGATTTATGTATTTTGAAATATTCAAACTTAATGAATTTCGTGAAATAAATGTGTCGGGCTAGATCTAATTGCGAAATTTTATGGCGTTGGGATTGGGCTTGAGGCTCAATTTGTGACATCTGGGTTGAGGATGTTACATGTCCGTTTTCTAAGTTTTTAATACATTGTATTATTTTTATATAATATATAATTTACGCAATTAAATTTATATTAATATATGATATTATAATGTACATTTAGTCATCTTAGATCGAAGTTTTAATATAAAAAATATCTAAGTTAATGAATAATCAATTAAAGGTAGCATAAAAATTTTCTTTTCTTCAAAATTAAAAATAATATTAGCATGCACAAAATAGACTTAAGTTAACCATTTACGGGAACCCAACAAGTGTCACGGTGAAAAAATAGATGATACTCATTTTAGAAGATACATGTTTAAATCGCTTTGTATACAAGTCGTATGCTCGTTGTCAAAGGGTTAAGACTGTGGCGGATGTACGTGGAAGGATGTGTGGGCTCGTGCCCACCCTAAACTTTATAAAGTTTATACATTTGACTTTGATTTTTTAAATTTTTATGAATTAGTCCTTAATTTTTTTTTAGTTTTTATGACTTGTGCCCACCCTGAAATTTTGAGTTGTGCTCACCCTCAAAAATATTTCTAGATCCGCCATTAGGTTAAGATTATATATGAATAGATATTACATTATAATCAACTTTAAACTATTCAAAAAAAAAGTTAACCATTTACGGATAGGGACGAAATTAGATAATATTTCTTAATCACGTACGTTAGTTCGACACCAATCTATTCGACCGGACTAGATCATATAGTAACATTATTATTTTCATTATAAAAGGTTTTCCTTTATTTTCATCCCAAAAGGACTAGTGAATTGAATTAATATATGCGTTTACATAAATAATTTTTTTACAATGCCCACTGTTGTATACCAAAAAAATATATAAACCCTAAACTAAAAAAACAGCACACGATCTTCTAACATCCCTTCGAATCCTCAAAGGCATGCAAACCCCACACCAACATGATCACAAATTAATGGTAACTTCTTCTTCTCTTCATATAAAAGTATTCAATAAACTTCATAGGAAAACCATACTATTATCGATCTCGAATCTCATGTCGTCCGAGTTCGAAGCCACCCCATGGATAAGGTCGTGATGGTCACCTAAGCTGTTTTCTTCCATGTTCATGTCCCACAAGAACTCGTAATCGTCGTCGACTTTCGAGCTAATTTCGTTGCCGCCGTGATTGTTGTTGTTGTTGCTGCCGTTGTTTTTTTCGGGGTGGGAATTATATTGAAGCAGATTGAGCAAACTTTGGCCATGAGTTTGATGGGGTGGTTTGGTGGGTAGAGAGCTGATTTGTTGAATATGATACCCGGAAGCCATGGTGGTTTGGTCGGTTAAAGAAGGGGCATGAATTGAGGGCTCCAACATCATTGGGGAGCTCAGCCTGTTGCTGTTTTCTCCTCCTTTGCTCTTGTGGAACGCTCTACATAAAACCCAGTCTTCCTGTCACATTAAAAACAAAAATCGAATAAGTAAATATAACTCGTATAGTGAAAAGAAGAAAAGAGTGTACTAAAATATTATTGATTACGAAAAAGTAAATACAATCAAGTATGAGAATAAAATTATACAAACCCTAATCTTACACTATATGTATCGTTAAAACCTCTGTAATCTTAAATGGAAAGAAATAATACAACACAATTAGGATTATATATATATTTTTTTAAAACAGAACGTGAGATTTGATTCTTTTAAATATTAAAGTCCGTCATTTCCAATGAAACTAGCATATGCCATAATAATTATATATTCTTTTATTTAATTAGGTAGAAAAATACTTTATTTAATTATATTTCGAATTCTCATATAAAGAATATTCTTGACCACAGGAAAAAGGACGCATTTTCAAACGAATAATTAAGAGAAAAATCCATGATTATAGAATATGAAAAAAAAAATAGATAAATCAGCTTGGTGACATATGTACACGTAGATAGTTCTGTCTAATTTGGGTCGATGATAAGCCTCAATCCTCCCTCTCTTGAATCATAATCATATGCATGGGCGAACCTAATACTTTATGTTAGTGATAAACTTATAATATTTTAAGTGCGCAAAAATAGATTTTTAACAAAACATACATAGAAAAATTTTATTTTTTTTAATCGTATAAAAATTTCAAATTTTTAAAGAGACAGCCGCTCCCTCCAGCACCTCGATCTATCCCCGATCATATGATAATAATAGTATAACATAATTAAGTACTTGATTATGAGAATACATGAAAATGGAACGAATAATAAGTGGACAACTTTCCTATATTATTCCCACTAAGCGTTTTTCCTTAAGTTTCCTTAGAGCAAACCCTCGTATATCCTCTCTGATTCACACATTAGCTGCAATATGTGTCAGTCTCTCTTTACCCTAAATTTCAATCTCTCACTTTCAAAAGTCATTTTCGAACAACATAATGTATGAACAGACATATGATATGAGTATATAGTTGAAAAAAGGAGTGGAGAAAATGTGACCTTAGGGGGCATATGTGGGGTCTCGAGCCGGAATTCATGCATAATCCAACCCGTTTTGATTCCGTTCGGAGCTCGGTTCCGGTAGAACACCAGAGTCTTTCGCATCCCTACAATCTCTTGGGTTCTCGGGTCGACCACCGTTCGATCCTTCCCCGTTGCTTTCCAGTAGCCGGATGTGGTTGCCCGGTTCGTTCGGAACCCTGTCGCGTACTTTCGGTCACGGAAGCTGAAGAAGTACCACTCGTTTGCGTTCAACTTTGCGGCCTCTTTAATTTCATTTCATGTCCCCCATGCATACACAAAATATATGATTAATTTAATTTGCTTTTGATATCCAACGCAACAACAACAATAACAATAAAAAGTAAAAACCTCTCACACTAATTTGAATTACTTAATGTTGGTAAGTCTTTGTCACCTTGTGAGTTATGTCTAAGAAAAGGTCTGTTTGGAATTACATGTCAAGCCGTAGTAATCGTTTTTTAATATTTTAATGTGATTTCATGATAATATTTGTTCATTTCTAACAATAATTTATTTGTCCGTCCTAAACAATTCAATTAAAAATGAAAACCGAACAGATTATTCCAAAAAAAGTGTAGCTTTTACTTATAGGTCACACGCTATTCCAACCCTACACTCAACATTAAGCCATTATGTCACATTTACCTTTCTCTATCATAGCGATATTGATGTTGTAATTATTTATTAACCATGAAGGAGGAAAATATACGGGCTAGGAGTACGATATACTGCGTATGAATACCGTGTATATGGACAGTTTATACTTCAATATGTAAATAAATACTACACGGTTCCTTCAAGAAATATTTACGCAATCAGAGGTTCGAATAATAACAAATTATAAATAAGATACACACCATCATTTTAACTCTATTTGTGATATCTACCAACAAGGTTAACCCGGACCCATTTATGAAAAAGTTGAAAATCTCTCACTTTTTTGGGTTATGAAGGGAAAGATATCATGATTTCAGGCTATGGTAGTGAAATGTTGATAGAACTAAGTAGAATCAAATCAAAGTGTGGAGAATCTTTATCTTTTTAGTTCTTACAATGTGCCAAAACAAAAGCGGAAACAAACTAGAGAAAAGAACCAACACATGACTTAACGTTGGCGATAACTTACAAAATGTGAAAAATAAGACGCTACTGGTGAATCTTGGGTACTAATTTGGGAGTAAAAATTTGTATTTTATACTGATAAATTCAATAGAATTTTTAGATCCTAAACAAGTTTAAGAGTACGGAGATTAAAAAAAACAGTATTTACATATTGTTTACTAAATGAGATTATTAGTGAGACTCGATACTTATCTCGATGCTGACGAGTATTCAACCGAGTGAAACATATCGACCACATGCATCACAATACATATATACTTACATACATGTGTATGGGGTTTCTAAATATGTGCGTGTGTGAGTGTAAACACACCAAGTTTAAAACCGATGTGATTCCTTTCCCATCTCTCTTTTTCTCGTCCCATTCTCTCTCTCTTGGAGGGGGAAAAACGTGTTTGCTTTTCAACTCTTTCTAACAGCTAACATGTAAGATGACAGTGGCACAACATGTACCAGAGAAAACACAGCTCAACAGTTTCCCAACACTGCTTTTCTCTTTGTCCTTTCAAAACATCCCAAAACAACAACAACAACAACAGCTAAGCTCAAGGGATTCAAATAGTGGTCCTCAATGATCGCAACAACATCCGTTATGTTTGCAACCGTGATAAAACACTGTAATCTCAATTTAAATCCCTCGTATAGCTCAGTTTGCTTAAAGTCTTAAACCCCATAGAAAAGTTAGGATAAGAGACCTACCAGGAAGCTGCCATGGCTCGCACGTATGCAGATCGATCTCAACTAAAGTGCCCTTCAACACTTCCTCGTTGGCTATCTTTTTGTAAAGATAGTGGCAAACCAATTCTTCGTCGCTCGGATAGAACCTAAACCCGGGAGGCAGTGTTGCTCCAATGTCCCTTAGCCCCATATTTATGTTGCTATGAAGCAAAAGCAAAGAAAGAAAAGGTGGTGGGGTTTTTTTTTTGAGATCTTTGCTATGAAGGGTTTAATGGAAAAAATGAATGAACTTAAGGTAAGAGATGGAATCAAGATGAGCTAAAAGAAAAATAATGTATGGAAGTGGGAAGGTTTTGTGTTGTTCTGGCACATATATATATACATAGGTAGAGTGTGATCATGACAAATTAAATGCCTTTGCCATTTAGATTTTCTTAGAAATATTCTAGTATATATAGACCAGCCATGCTTGTATAGCTAGTTAGTTATAATTGGGAAGTTTCAAGATAAACCAAAGTTACAAGAAAGCTTAATTTATTTTATGGAGAATTTAGCATTATTATTCTTTCATCACACGAATTTTAATTATATTTTTTTGGTATATAATTATTAGCATCTGGCTCAATAATCGATTAATTCAGATCGAGTACTATACAAACGTTATATAAATGACTTTCTCAATTTAGTTTACTTTATTCACAACGTCAAAATTAATATTCATATATAGACAATATCCATTTTTTATTGAAACGTTCCAGAACACCTTTTTTTGTCTCTTATTTTAAGTGGATTCTTAAGATAAAAAAAATACTATTTGAGGTATATACAAGCTAGAGTGTATATAATAATATATAATTACATCAAAAAATATAATTAAATAAATATAATATGCATATGGTAATCCTTTAAAAGAAAAGAAATAATTAATCAAATAAAGTAAAATTCATGGTCATTATCATTTACTTTTGTTTTGATAACAATTCTACTTTATGTAGATTATAAGTTTCATTTACCTTTTGCATTTATGTCCCGATTATTTTGTTTGACTTTAACTTCATGATTTCGTTTTTGGACATAACGTAGTGAATTTATTTTAATTCTATAAAGTAATTAACAAAACACAATTATTCTTATTTAGATTAATTTTTTTTTTTATAAGATTTGGTGGTCTCATTAAAAAATTTAGATTAATTCTTATCCGAGTTCAAATAACAATATTTGTAGGAGATGAAATGAGGATATAAGTAGGACATAGGACATTCAAAAAAATTCATAAAATTGAATTAATTGATTAAATTACGAATTATTCAAATTTAAGGGTCCAAAATATCTTAGAATCTCAAACTTTAAGGTTATTAAAATATATTATCATATAATCACGTGGTGTATGTGAGATGATTAGAGTCTCTTTTACCTTAACCGGTGATTGAGAGTTCAATTCTCGTCCTGGACATAAAACAATTTTAAAATTTTAAGTCAGCAGTTACCTAAATATGGGTCAACATAACACGAAAGATTAATTATTGGACTCGCTTCGGTAATTTCTCAAAAATATATTATCAAATATAATGAAATTTAAACCTCTAACCCATTGGAACCCAACAAGTGTCCCAGTAGAAAAGCGGATGATGTTCGTACAAGAAGATACAGATTCAAATCACTTTGTTTACAAGATGTATGTGCATTATCAAAAAGGTTAAAAATATCTATGAACATATATACTACTTTGTAATCACCTTTAGACTATTTAAAAAACGTCTAATCCATTAAATCTATATAAAAAACTATATCAATTTATTAAATACATATTTAAATTAATTATAGGCGAATTATCTATTTTGAAAAGGAAAAGACATACAAATCCAAAGAATAATTATAGTACTTTACTTTGTAATTAATTAGAAGGAGACAAAAGTGTTTGATTTCAGTGGCTATAATAATGGATATAAAATAAATAATAAATAAAACAGGACATATGATTAATTAATTAATTATTTATTTTGTTGATAAATTGAGAATAATAATTAATTGGTCGGATAATTGCATTAGGGGTGGGCCCTGTCATCCCACATCTATAGAAAGGGCTAAAGAAACCTTATGTCCCCGACCACGTGAACCATCTGATTGCTCTTAGCAAAAACAAAGACAACTCGAGGAAATAAACACATAAATACAAAATAATATAAATAATTAGATTTAATAGCTGGAAAATATATTAATAAAATAAAATAAGGAATATTGTTATTATTAGCAACTGATAATCATCGACTTCCCATCCTATGATCTGTTTAATTTTAGATCACATAAAGAAAAGAAGAAGAAGAAAGAAAATCAGTGGGCCTGATCACCTGTCTTTCATCTGGGCCCCACTAATGACGAACAGCATTAGACCCATCTTTTATAACTGAAAAAAAACGAATAAAATATTTATTTGTAAATTAATAAGGATTAATATCCTATACACCGGCGGTGGAAAATAAAGTTTTCACAAGCGGTTTTATTTAGGGGTTTAGGAGTTTAGTTTAGGGTTTATAGGTTAGGGGTTTATGTTGTATGATTTAGAATTTAAGAATTATGGTTAGAATTTAGGGTTTGGGGTTTGGGGCTTAGGGTTAGATTTTTAGGGTTTTAAAGTTAGAATTTTAGATTTTAAATTTAGGCTTGAAAATAAACATGCTTGTGTAAACTTTTTTTACACTGGCAGTGTATCAAATATTAATCCAATTAATAATAGGGTAATTATTGCATGCTGAAGCGTGTGTGGTAACTTTGTTTACACAAGCGTCTCATCTTAGTTTTAGGACTTACAGACTCTGTTTGAGGTTTAGGGGTTTAAATGTAATAGTTTTGAGTTTATAGGTTGTTGATAGAATTTTAGGCTTATGGTTTAAATTTAGAGTTTATAGTTTAAAACCTAAATTCCTAACTATATTTCCCTAAAACCTAAATCTTAACCTCAAATCCTAAATTCTAAACTACTACATTAGAACCTCTAAACTAAAACTCTAATCCATAAATTAAAGCGCTTGCGGAAATGAAAGGTTTTTACCGCATGTGTATGTGATAATAATCCTTAATAATATTGTGTAATTAAATAAAACTACATTTTGGTAAATAAATTAATTCGTCTAAAAAAACATTCCAGCACAAACAAAATGTAAAGATATTTCAACAAAGGATACATATTCATACACATGCGGTGGAAACGGAAAGTTTCCACAAGCGCCTTAGTTTTAGGGTATAGGGAGTTAGTTTAGGGTATAGGATTTAGGGGTTTAGGTGTAGGGGTAGAATTTAGGGATAGTTATTTGAGTTTAAGGTTTACAGTTATAATTTAGGGTTTATAGGTTAAAAATTAAATCCTTACCATATTACCCTAAAAACTAAACTCTAACCTACAAACCCTAAATTATAATCCTAAACATTAAATTGAAACAAATATCCATAAATTCTAACCTCCTACACCTAAACCCCTAAACCTTATACCCTAAACTAACTCCATATACCCTAAAACTAAGGTACTTGTAGAAACTTTTAGTTTCCACCGCTAGTGTATAGGATATTAATCCTTCAACAAATTTATGCAGAACATAACCACATTAGTTAAACGAAAACAGTAACTACAACAAAATGTAAATAAATTGTATTAAAATAATTATATAAATAATAAATTAATATATACATCCTTCAAATAAGCTTAGTATTGTTATATTAAAAATTATTTTTCATAATCTAATTAATATTAATAGATATAAAATACTGATAATTAATACACTATTCAAATAAGTATCGAATATAATCATGTTTATATATTATTTTGCTTGTTTAAATAATCAAATATCTATCAGTTAATTTTACCAAATATTTTTATACAATCAGCTAATATGATCCGCTAGTCAAATAAATTAATGCAATCACCTATCACCTATCAGCTAATATAATCCGCTACCCGTTAATTGTTAAACAAAGTTTAGATTAATTAAATTTACAGTCAAGTATCCGGACCCCTTAAATATCCACATATAGTAATTATGAAAATATTTTAAAATGATTTTTAATTAAAAATAAAGCAATTAATGGATTAATTTATAATTTCAATACATTATCGGCAAAAGTAAAACAAATTCAGTTATTCGTCATATGAAATTTGCGTATGCTACCTGTGAAAATAAAATAGATTTGAATAATAAATATTTAAAAGTTATTTTTTCATTAAATAGATATGTATTATATTTTCTTGTTGGGATTCAAACTCATACAAAATGACACAATACAAGCATCCTTAACCACTAGGCTAATTAGTAAATCATAGAGTTAATATTCATGTCCGCTCTAAATTATTACGAACAATAGTTAAAAAAATTCAAATATGACCTGAATATAAAAATGTAATAGAATATCTATAAGTATCCAGTGTATGTCTGCGGTACAACAACCTAATTTAAGACTAAAAATAACAAGTTTTGAACTTGTCCAAATAACCTAAAATGTTATACTTTTTGATAATATTTTAGGTTGTTTTTTCGACAAATTTCAAAACTTGTAAATCAAGTTACGAAAGATTCAAAACTTTTCGAAAACCCACCAACATAAAAAAATCAAAAGTTGAAACATGTTAAAAAACAACTTAAAATATTATCAATAAGTGTAACATTTTAGGTTGTTTAAACAAGTTTTGAAACTTGCATTTTTTTAGCATTAAATTAAGTCGTTGTATCGTAGACTCGCACAAGTATTCAAAGTCACACTACACATTGTGTGCAAAAAAAAATCGATTCGACCGATCCGATCCAAAAATTTGGATATTCAATCCGTTTTTTTTATTTTTCGGATAACTCAGATCGAATACATATAGTGATTTTACATTTGGATCGGATATCTGAAAATTCAAAAATCCAAAATATTTATGTATATGAATCTTATTATATTCGATATTTTTATGTGTTATGTATAAAGATTTGAAATTTCTATGGATACAAGTTTTGTATAGTCAATAATTTGTTATTTTTTATATTTAAAAACTTGAAATTTTGATAGATATAACCGCCAAATTCAAAAATATACTTAAATCAAGTTATAAATGCAAATATTCAGATAAATCAAGCCATAAGTTCGGATATTCAGATCTCCAATACGAATATAAGATATCTGAAAATTCGCATAGCTAAAAAAATTGAGTTTTCAGATCAGATACAAATCATCATTTTACCGATCCTAAAATTTAAGATACCCGCTCTGATCAAATATCCGAAATTCACAGCATACCCCTACTACGCATTACTATTCTTAAACACCATGAGGACAAAGTGATGTTTTGTTTGTGATAACATGTGTTATGTGATATTATTATTAAGGGAGCGTGTATATATATATATATATATATATATATATATATATATATATATATATATATATATATATATATATTATTATTATTATTATTATTATTATTATTAGGGTTATGCTATTGACAGCCCTAAGGACTGTTAATAAGAACACTATAAATTTTTGTAATTAATGTTTTTTTATTTTTTTTAAAAAAATATAGTATAATGTAATTAATTACATTCCTAAAAAGTTATGTTTCATTAATTTAAATTTTTTAATTTAATTAAACAATAAAACCCTAAATTCAAACTCCAAACTTCAAACTTAAACTCTAAACCCTAAACCTAAACCCTAAAACTTAAACCATAAGCCATAAACCCTAAATCATACCCCTAAATCCAAACCCATAAACCATAAACTCTAAACCCTCAAACCCTAAACCCTAAACTCAGACTCTAAACCCTAAACATCAAACCCTAAAACTTAAACCATAAGTCATAAACCCTAAACCATAACACTAAATCCAAACCCTCAAACCCTAAACCCTAAACAATAAACCATTTTAAATGAGTATTAATTATATTAAACAACCTAAAATTAATTAAACATGATTTTTTAAGAATATATTTAATTACATTTCACTAGATTTCATTACAAAGCAAAACAACCATTTATTATAAAACAAAACAAACATTAATTACAAAGCAAAACAAACATTAATTATAAGAATTTATAGAATTCTTATTGACAGCCTTAGGGCTGTCTATAGCAAAATCCTTATTATTATTATTATTATTATTATTATTATTATTATTATTATTAATAATAATAAGGGAGAGTGTGTTTATATATAGTAAATGATGAGTGGATTGGGTTCACAATGCAGTTGTAATAACTAATAATAAAGGTTGTCGTATTAGGGTTCGGTACTTAATGAGTAGGATAAGACAATATATATATTCGACACCTCATCATACAAAGTGGACATTTCATCGCAAAAATTGATACATTCCTCGTGATTTCGGCAACCCATGACCAAAATGGAAGAGCAGCACAAAAGTTTGGTCCACATTTTCCCTTTTTATTCACCCACTCTCCAACACTCGGATCTCTCTCACAAACACAACCAATAATTCTGAGAATACTTTTATATATAAATTACTCGAATTGTAAAACATGGACATTAAGGATTTTAGGATATATGTTGCATTTAATGTTTTGTTAGGAATATATGTTGTATTTAATGTTTTTCGTCTATCTGTTTAACGATTTAAGTAAAAAACAATTTTATCGAATTAGGTGAGACTATAAAAACGACAGTTATTTAAGACATTGGTTAAGCCGAAACAATTCCGTGTCAATTGATTCAAATGCTATGGGTGGGTGTAAAAATAATCGACTTATTTTCATCTTGTTAAGAGATGAAAAAAACTTGATTAATCAAAATAGAATACCACGCTATGTCCTAATTTTTAGGATCCAATGACATGTTTGTTATAAAATTTTAATTAAATAATTAATTATAACTTAAAAAAAGAAAAAATAACATGTTAATAGCCGAAGACATAATTGAGTGATAAAGTGTATTTTACCCAATTTTAAACTAATACAATAGAAAAAATACATTTCAACCCAATTTAATTATGGCCTTAAAAATTGTGATAAAATTGTTGATCCTAATTCCTAATAGTAAATTGTCGGCAACTAAGTTGAGTACTTGAACCTGTGAGTTATATTAACTTAATTTTATGTCAGAGGTGCAATTATTTATGAAGTTATATTGTAAAAAAATTTTATGAAGTTATATTAGAAGATTATAATGTGTGAAATTACAAAATTTTAATAATATAAAATTAAATAATTAATAAAAATTTAAATTATATGTGAATTTAAAATTTCTAAAATTACCGCATCTTGAACCGTAAGCATATAACTTTGCTTTTAAACTAAAATGACATATTTAAGATGAAATAGATTAAATCAAATAAAACACATATTTTGATGTGAATAATTTATACAGAAAATCTCCATCGATGCTTTAAGACCGTAAGTAGGGTTGTAAATGAGACGAGACAGATCACGAGCTACTCGAGTTCGTTTTGTTAAAGTTCGGCTAACACTCGACTCAATTGAACTCGACTCGAGCTCGAACTTGGCTCGAATTCTTAACGAGTCAAGCTACTCGATACCCACACTACAAGAAAATAGATTTTTAGTGACATAAAAAATAGTCACTGAAATATAATATACTGAATTTTTTTTTAAATTTAAAATGTAAATTCCTAGGCCTAAAACCCTAATATAAGTCTTAAACCCTAAACTAACACCCTAAACTCTAAAATTAACAAGCTTGTGTAAACTTCAGTTTACACAACTTGTGTATCAAAGATTTTTTCATAATAAGGGTTTAAATGAGACGAGACATATCACGGGCTACTCGAGTTCGACTCGGTCAAAATTCGGTTAACACTCGATTCGATTGAACTCGACTCGAATTCTTAACGAACCGAGTCGAACTCAAATTATTCAGGCTCGCTAAAAACTACTCAAGCTCGACTCTGCTTGTTTACACCCTAACCGTAACATTCCAAAGTCAAAAGGTCATTGAGTTTTCTTATTCATAAGATCGGAACATGTACATTTATTAAAGCAAGCTATACGTATATATATACTATAACAAAAGCAATTATTGTGTATTTATTTCTTCTTAAATACCTAAATTCACTTAGGACACATATAGTCCACATATTATGGTGCACGTCATAAGGGGTGGATGACGTGTAGATTATTCTAAAAGGAAATCATGGAGTTGAAAGAAGCTTAGCAATGGGGATTAAGGATAATTATTCCAAATGCTTCTAAAAGAGAAGGATAATGATTCGAATGATTGGGGTTTAGGGTTTTTCTTTCCCAAATATGGAGCATTGGAGTTAGGTGTGGTTTGACGTTGGACGATGAGTGACGCCTTCTTATTCCTCTTTCTAACCAATAATTTCCGCTCTCTATTTCTCTCTTTTTCCTCCCATTCCCGTTTCAAAAGAAAAATTTGTAAATTTCGATGTTTATATATACAATTAATTAGTAATTAGAATATACCAACAGGTTGATTTAAGGGGTAAGCAATTTGGTATTGTTTAAGTAAGTCTCGAGTTTGAGTCCTTGTATATGCAGAAATTTTTTGTTGGGAGACTCACCCACCAAAACCAGGTGTGCGACGCAGGTTGGTCTATATTAGTCAGGGCCAAGCCCTGAAAACCGAAAAGACAACCAATAAAATTTGTAATTAGAATATATTATTACTGAATGTGAAAATGACGTTGTCGATATTTCAAACAGTTCACGCCTTTTGATTTGAACAAAAAATCGTAGTCAATGATGAATATAAAAAAATAATTAACCGTGATATTTCTCTCAAATCAAAATAAGTGAACCGTCTGAAACTTCAGCAACAACAACTTTCTTACTTTTTACCATCAACAATCTTAATGTATTTAAAGAATATATCTAGTCAGAACTCGTGGAGTGGTCCCAGTGGTAAATGATGATGTATTTTATTCAGGTGATTCGGGTTCGAGCTGTAACCCCCTCGTCCCGGTCTGGCCGGATGACCGGTTCGAGTGAGCTACACGGGGAAAACCAAGTGAAAACTCCCTAAGGAACTCTCCCTCGGTTAGCAACCCTATATTTTTTTTTCATTTTAATCTTGCCTAGATGAGAATTACATCCTATGTGATCATACAACGGAACAATATTTACGAAGCAATCAAACGAACCCAAACTAACATTTAAAAGCCCATTTATAAAGTTATCCTGCAGGCGGTATCGATACCCTTAAGGGGGTATCGATACCCCTTTGACTAGGTCAACAGGGTTTGGTCAACCTGAGGAGACAATATCGATACCCCAAATGAGGGTATCGATACCCTCTCCTAAAGTTGACTTCCCACGGTCAAAGCCAAGACAACAGTATCGATACCCTAGAGGCCAGTATCGATACCGAAATCGACAGTGGCTCCAGTGGCCAAAAAGGTATCGATACTCCCCCCCGAGTATCGATACACGAGGCTTGAAACCACAGGGTAGTATCGATACCAGATCAACGGTATCGATACCCCAGCTACGAAACTGCAGGTTTGAGCTGATTTAGAGCACAAGGAGGCCCCTAAATCCCTCTAACACTTCAACCAACACACTAACATCAATCCCTAAGGCAAACCAACCATAAAAGCATACATATTTAAGCCAAGGGAGTCAATCAAACATGGATTAAAGCATTCATACATAGCATTCTAGTTAAAGAGCAATTCATGCAATATTGGCATACTCAAAACACAAAGGACCTTAAAAGGAACAAGACTTCTTGAAAGGTTTGCACTCATACACTATGCAACCTAAACATTCTAAAGCATACCATCAACATCAAACATTCGTCATAGTATAGCATGCTTACAACCCATGATCAATCCAAAAACAACATCAATCAAATGAGTTACACACGCTCATACAAAGACCCTTGCCACATTGCTAGCTATTACAAAATCGATAACCATACTTGAGCTACAAACTTGGAAGCCCTTCTTGCCTTGCCTCGAGCTAACACCATGCTAATGATCTGCATTGTTGAACATTGAGAGCGTAAGCTATAAGCTTAGTGAGGGTGCTCTAAAACAAAAAACATCAACAATGCAGGGTTCAAGCATGTAATCCTAATCTCACACATATCAAGCATTGCATATAATCAAGTAGACCTAGCTAGTCTTTCAAGTGGCAAATATGGTCTCTCAATCCTAGCAAGATTTTAACATCAATATAGATCATCATGCAACAACACCATATGCCTCAATCACATATCACCATCATATATCACAATACATGAACAAGTTAATTGGCCACTTTAATTACCCCGATTGTGCGGATTTAAACCTTGACAACACTTTACCTCGGTGGGATTCCACTCATCACCGGACCTTGCATGTGCGGGATTCCACTCATCGCCACATGCCCTACGGATGGGATTCCACTCATCATCCCGTAGAAATATATGAATAGCTTCCGGTGGAATGTTACATCACCGTACTCCTCCTTGATGACTTAACGCCATCAAGGCCACGTACGTTTTGACTCAATTTGTGTGCACACTATCCTAATGATCGATCATTTACAGCCGGTAATTTTTAGTACCAATTATCATACCCACATCATATTTAACCATCATCAACCACAATACATGCTCATCACATATCTACTCATCATGATATACATACATGTATCAATCAACCACAAATCAAGAGCATAACTAGTAAGCACAAAGCATTTGAGGATATCAAAGCTAAACTATCAACTTGAATTAAATGGAAGTGGCCTACCAAGCACACTACACACACACACACTACACATGCTCGCGCCGAACTTAAAAACAAGTTGAAACCACTCACCGCCCTTCCTTAGCAAATCGAACAATCCTCCTACGCACCCGGATTCGGTCCCAAAGCTCCTTCAACGTTTCCCCTTGCTTCTAGCCAAGCAAAACACACTTATTACACCACAATTCGATGCTAAAGCTCAACTATCAATTCACTTCACAACCATAAACCAAATTTCACAAATTCCCCAAATCACAAAATCTCCCAAAACTCAATTTTCGTGCTTCCCAAAACCCTTGCTGAAAAACCCACTTCCAAACACCCAAATGGCTTCCAAAGCATCCCAAAACACCCTCCTAATCTAGGTAGACCATCAGCCCCTCATTTACAACACAAAACCCACCAAAAACTCAAGTTTTACAACCTTAAATCTAGCCCTAAGACCTTACTACGAATTTCTATCAAAATTCAACCAAATTAAAGTATATGGTGTATTTCATCATGCTTAAACAAACCCCCAACATAATTTAACAAAACAAATTAAAAAGCCCCATCAAAACCCCAAATTCCTTATGAACCTTAATTTTCAAAACACCATCTTTTTGAAATCTACAACAAGGGATAGATAGAGAATAAAGAGGAGGTTTAGAAAACATAATTACCTCTTAAAATGGTGTTGGAAATGAGTGGAAAAATTGATAGAATAGTAACTTGATATTTTTGAGAGGGTTTGGGGAGGGGAGATGGTTTCCACGTGAAAAGGGGGAGGGGAAAGGGAGGAAGACACTTTTTTTTGATAAAGTGGTCTTGTTTTTGAAAGCTTTGGGTCAAATCGCGATATAGGTCCCTCCCTTCTTATTTAAGCTCAATTAGGTCATTACTAGAAGTTGAATTATTTTAATTAAGTTTTATTTAACTCGAATTAATACCCGGCTAACTCCTAGGCCCAAAACACGGGTGTTACAACTCTCTCCCACTTAAGGAATTTCGTCCCCGAAATTACCTGACTGAAAGAGATACGGAAACTGCTTTTCCATATCCTCCTTCCTCTCCCAAGTGGCCTCGTCCACACCTCTACGTTGCCACCTCACCTTCACTAACTCAATTGATCTACCCCTCAACACTTTACTGTCTGAAGCTAAGATCTCAACGGGCTCTTCCTCATAAGTCAAATCCGGATTCAATTCAATTTCTTCCACGGGCATAACATGTGATGGATCGGACCTATACTTACGAAGCATGGATACATGGAACACATCGTGTATCTTCTCTAACTCGGATGGCAAACGCAACTGATAGGCAACGGGACCAACTCTCTTCACAATCTCATACGGTCCTATGTACCTCGGACTCAACTTCCCCTTTCGGCCAAATCTCATCACTTTCTTCCACGGAGACACCTTCAAGAACACCTTCTCACCCACTGAGAATTCAACTTCCCTTCTCTTCAAATCGGCATAGGACTTCTGCCTATCCGAAGCAGCCTTCAAGCGATCACAAATCAATTTTACCTTGTCGGTTGTCTCTTTTAGCAAATCCGGCATAGGTAACAGTTTCTGTCCTACCTCGGCCCAACACACTGGAGTTCTACACTTTCGACCATACAAGGCCTCATACGGAGCCATCTGAATGCTCGACTGAAAACTGTTGTTGTACGCAAACTCTACTAGAGGCAGATGTTTCTCCCAAGTACCCTGAAAGTCAATGATACAACATCGCAACATATCCTATAAGATCTGAATAACCCTCTCTGACTGACCATCTGACTGTGGATGATAAGAAGTGCTGAAGTTCAAACAGGTACCCAAAGCTGTATGCAGACACTCCCAGAATCTAGAAGTAAACCGCGGATCCCTATTTGACACAATGGACTTCGGCACACCATGTAACCTCACAATCTCACCAATGTACAAATCGGCCAATCTATCTAAGGTGTAAGTAGTGTTGACTGCCAAGAAGTGAGCACACTTCGTAAAATGATCCACTATCACCCAAACTGAGTTCTTCCTCGTAGGTGTCAAAGGCAAACCCGAAACAAAATCCATGGTGATGTTCTCTCATTTCCATTCCGGAATTCTCAACAGCTGTAACAACCCTGAGGGAACCTGATGTTCCGCCTTCACTCTCTGACACACTAGGCACTTACTCAAAAAGTCGGCTACATCTCTCTTCAAGCCAACCCAAAAGTACTCATTCTTCAAATCACGGTACATCTTCGTACTTCCAGGATGCATAGCAAACGGACTACTGTGGGCTTCAGTCAAGATCGTACGTCTCAAATCACTGTCTTCAGGCACAACTATTCTGTCCTTGAAACATAAGACCCCATCGGAACTGAAACTGTAGTCTGAAGATCTACCTTCGGCTATATCTTGCACGTGAGGTGCCAAAGATCTATCTAAGAGCTGTTTCTCCCGAATCATCTGACCTAGAGTAGGTCTAACCTGAAGCTCGGCTACTAAGCCACCATCCCCGGACAAACTCAATCTAGCAAACATGGCTCTCAAGTCCACGGCCACCTTCCTACTCAATGCATCGGCCACTACATTGGCCTTACCCGGATGGTACTCAATAGTAAGATCATAGTCCTTTAGCAACTCTAACCATCTACGCTGTCTGAGATTCAAATCTCGCTGAGTCATAATGTACTTCAAACTCTTGTGGTCGGTGTATACTGTGCATTTCTCACCATACAAATAGTGCCTCCAAATCTTCAGAGCAAACACAACTGCAGCTAACTCTATGTCATGGGTCGGATAGTTGCGCTCATGAGTCTTCAACTGTCTTGAGGCATAAGCCACTACTCTTCGGTCTTGCATCAGAACACATCCTAACCCTACATACGAGGCATCACTATAAATCACATAGTCCTTCCCGGACTCAGGCTGAATCAAGATCGGTGCTTGGGTCAAAGCTTCTTTCAATTTTTCAAAGGCTCTCTGTCTTGCATCTGTCCACTCAAACTGAACACTCTTCTGTAGTAGCTGTGTCAACGGTGCGGCTAATTTAGAGAAACCTTCCACAAATCTTCTATAGTATCCGGCTAAGCCTAGGAAGCTACGTACTTCTGTCACTGACTTCGGTTGCTTCCACTCAACAATGGCTTCAATCTTCTTCGGATCAACTCTAATGCCTTCAGCTGACACTACATGTCCTAAGAAGACTACTTCCCGGATCCAGAATTCACACTTGCTGAGCTTCGCATACAACTGATGATCTAACAAAGTCTTCAAAACAAGTCTCAAATGTCGGTCATGGTCTTCTTCAGTTCGCGAGTACACCAAGATGTCATCAATAAATACAACCACAAACTGATCTAGATACTGATGAAAAATCCTATTCATCATGTCCATGAAAGCTGCCGGTGCATTAGTCAACCCAAATGGCATGACTAAAAACTCATAGTGTCCATACCTAGTCCTAAAGGCCGTCTTCGGTACATCAACCTCTCTAACCTTTAGCTGGTAGTAACCTGATCTCAAATCAATCTTCGAAAAGACAGACGCCCCTCTCAACTGATCAAACAAGTCATCAATTCTAGGCAACGAATATTTGTTCTTCACTGTCAACTGATTTAACTGTCTGTAATCTATGCACATTCTCATACTCCCATCTTTCTTCTTCACAAACAATACTGGTGCACCCCAAGGTGAAGAACTAGGCCTAATAAAACCTCTATCTGTCAATTCTTGCAACTGAGTCTTCAACTCTTTCAATTCTTTCGGTGCCATACGATACGGAGCAATCGAAACAAGAGCTGAATTTGAATAAGTCTCAATGCTGAACTCTACCTCTCTATCCGGTGGTAACCCTGGCAATTCTTCCGGAAACACACTAGGAAAATCACATACTGTCCGGATGTCCTGGGGTCTAACCTCGCTCATGTTAGGGTTCATCACATACGCTAAGTATGCTTCACACCCCAACTCAACTAACCTCTTAGCCTCTAACACTGAAACCACATTGGACAAGAACTTCACATTCTCACCCACCACTACAAACTCATAATCATCTGTGAGCTTCAAAGAAATCCGTTTAGTTTCAAAATCTATCCTAGCTCTATGTTCCGTGAGCCAATCCATACCCAGAATCACATCAAAGCCATAGAAAGGAAGTTCCATCATATCCACTGGAAATACATGTCCTTGAACCATCAACGGACACCTTCGGTACATCTTCCTAACCACTACCGTGTCCCCAAAGGAACTAGTAACACTAACTCCTACCTTTAGCAACTCACAAGGCAAATTCAAAGACCGTGCATGCTCACTCAATATGTAGGAATGTGTAGACCCAGTGTCAATCAAAGAAAGCAAACCCAAAGATTGTATCGAGAAATTACCTGCGATCACATCGGTGTCATGCTGCTCCCCGCGCTGAGCGTAAACCCTAGCCTGTCCTCCGCCCTCCGGCTGGACTGCAACAACATGAGCTATGTTCCTCTGACCATCGTTCCTTGGCTGGAAGTTTCCTCTACCGCGCCCGCGGCCTCTCTGAAAATCATTGGTTCTAGCAGGAGCCTGAGCTGGTGCCTGTCCCACCTGATGTGGACAGTCACGTCTAATGTGGTCTCTAGCACCACAACTCCAACAAGAGTGATAATTTCCCCAACACTCTCCAGTGTGGTTCCTCCCGCAGGTAGCACATGTGGGCAACTTCCCACCAGCTCTCTGACCCTGGTGGCCCCTACCGTGGTTACTGCCACCACGCCTATGATCATACTGATGCCTGTTGTCCCGATGCCTCTTGGCATCACCTCTATCAAAGTTGCTGGACCTCTTACCTGAACTAGATCCACCTGACCGCCTGGTCAAACTCAAACTGTGCTCCAAGTCCTTGGCCCTCGAGACCAAGACATCAAAATCAATGTAATCAGAAGCTAGAGTATAAGTCTTGATTTCTTCACTCAGCCCATAACGGAAACGGTTACAACGCTCCACCTCAGTAGGTACAAGCTCAGGTGCATACTGACTCAATCTGACAAATTTAATCTCATAGTCGGTCACAGACATGTTTCCCTGAAGCACTGCCATAAACTCTCTCTTCCTCTCATCGAGGTATCGCGGACCCAGATACTTCTTCCGGAAAGCTGTCTCAAAGAACCCCCAAGTGATCTCGGTCTCATCCATCCCCGAAGTGACGGTGACCCACCAGGTGTAGGCATCACCCTGAAGCAGGGACTCAACACATCCCAACTTGCGCTCACCAGTACATCCCATCTGAGCAAGAATACGGACGGTCTTCTCAAACCACATCTCTGACCTCTCCGGAGTAGCACCTCTAAACTCTTCGGCCCCAAGGCCCCGAAGTCTCTCTAATGGTAATCCGGTGCCCTCACCCTGATGATGAGCTGCCTGACCTCCAGCTACTGCAGCCTGGAATGCCCCGGCTATCGCCTGAACTAACAGAGCTAAGTCAATCTCGGCCGGTCCTTGGCCACCTTGGCCTCCATGTGGTCCCATTCCTTCGGGCCCGGCCTCGCCTCCCACTCCCGGTGGAGGAGGTGGTGGTGGTGGAGGAGCTCCAACTCCAACCACTGGCTCTCCCACTTGAGCCTCAACTCTCACAACTGGCTCAACTCTCGGAGCCTCTGCCCGTGGTTCCGGTCGAACCATCCTAGGCCTCCCACGTGGTCTCATGGTTCAACTAGCAAGGTATAAATTGAGCTACAACAAGAAACAATAGGATTACGTTAGCCAAAGCAAGGGTCCAATAGTGCTCAAGTATTCCTCTTTCAAAAATCCTTTTTAAATTAAGTAGTAGTAGCAATGGGCACACACTCACACGAGACACGACCATTCATGCATTCAAAACATCATACGATCAATCAAGCATCAAGGATTCATGGCAAATCATGCATCGAACAACACAAGCATTTAACACATTAATCTTACCTCACTTACCTGCCCGAGGTCTCGGTAACCTCAGGCTCTGATACCAACAAATGTAACCCCCTCGTCCCGGTCTGGCCGGATGACCGGTTCGAGTGAGCTACACGGGGAAAACCGAGTGAAAACTCCATAAGGAACTCTCCCTCGGTTAGCAACCCTATATTTTTTTTTTCATTTTAATCTTGCCTAGATGAGAATTACATCCTATGTGATCATACAGCGGAACAATATTTACGAAGCAATCAAACGAACCCAAACTAACATTTAAAAGCCCATTTATAAAGTTATCCTGCAGGCGATATCGGTACCCTTAAGGGGGTATCGATACCCCTTTGACTAGGTCAACAGGGTTTGGTCAACCTGAGGAGACAGTATCGATACCCCAAATGAGGGTATCGATACCCTCCCCTAAAGTTGACTTCCCACGGTCAAAGCCAAGACAACGGTATCAATACCCTAGAGGCCAGTATCGATACCGAAATCGACAGTGGCTCCAGTGGCCAAAAAGGTATCGATACTCCCCCCGAGTATCGATACACGAGGCCTGAAACCACAGGGTAGTATCGATATCAGATCAACGGTATCGATACCCCAGCTACGAAACTGCAGGTTTGAGCTGATTTAAAGCACAAGGAGGCCCCTAAATCCCTCTAACACTTCAACCAACACACTAACATCAATCCCTAAGGAAAACCAACCATAAAAGCATACATATTTAAGCCAAGGGAGTCAATCAAACATGGATTAAAGCATTCATACATAGCATTCTAGTTAAAGAGCAATTCATGCAATATTGGCATACTCAAAACACAAAGGACCTTAAAAGGAACAAGACTTCTTGAAAGGTTTGCACTCATACACTATGCAACCTAAACATTCTAAAGCATACCATCAACATCAAACATTCGTCATAGTATAGCATGCTTACAACCCATGATCAATCCAAAAACAACATCAATCAAATGAGTCACACACGCTCATACAAAGACCCTTGCCACATTGCTAGCTATTACAAAATCGATAACCATACTTGAGCTACAAACTTGGAAGCCCTTCTTGCCTTGCCTCGAGCTAACACCACGCTAATGATCTGCATTGTTGAACATTGAGAGCGTAAGCTATAAGCTTAGTGAGGGTGCTCTAAAACGAAAAACATCAACAATGCAGGGTTCAAGCATGTAATCCTAATCTCACACATATCAAGCATTGCATATAATCAAGTAGACCTAGCTAGTCTTTCAAGTGGCAAATATGGTCTCTCAATCCTAGCAAGATTTTAACATCAATATAGATCATCATGCAACAACACCATATGCCTCAATCACATATCACCATCATATATCACAATACATGAACAAGTTAATTGGCCACTTTAATTACCCCGATTGTGCGGATTTAAACCTTGACAACACTTTACCTCGGTGGGATTCCACTCATCACCGGACCTTGCATGTGCGGGATTCCACTCATCGCCACATGCCCTACGGATGAGATTCCACTCATCATCCCGTAGAAATATATGAATAGCTTCCGGTGGAATGTTACATCACCGTACTCCTCCTTGATGACTTAACGCCATCAAGGCCACGTACGTTTTGACTCAATTTGTGTGCACACTATCCTAATGATCGATCATTTACAACCGGTAATTTTTAGTGCCAATTATCATACCCACATCATATTTAACCATCATCAACCACAATACATGCTCATCACATATCTACTCATCATGATATACATACATGTATCAATCAACCACAAATCAAGAGCATAACTAGTAAGCACAAAGCATTTGAGGATATCAAAGCTAAACTATCAACTTGAATTAAATGGAAGTGGCCTACCAAGCACACTACACACACACACTACACATGCTCGCGCCGAACTTAAAAACAAGTTGAAACCACTCACCGCCCTTCCTTAGCAAATCGAACAATCCTCCTACGCACCCGGATTCGGTCCCAAAGCTCCTTCAACGTTTCCCCTTGCTTCTAGCCAAGCAAAACACACTTATTACACCACAATTCGATGCTAAAGCTCAACTATCAATTCACTTCACAACCATAAACCAAATTTCACAAATTCCCCAAATCACAAAATCTCCCAAAACTCAATTTTCGTGCTTCCCAAAACCCTTGCTGAAAAACCCACTTCCAAACACCCAAATGGCTTCCAAAGCATCCCAAAACACCCTCCTAATCTAGGTAGACCATCAGCCCCTCATTTACAACACAAAACCCACCAAAAACTCAAGTTTTACAACCTTAAATCTAGCCCTAAGACCTTACTACGAATTTCTATCAAAATTCAACCAAATTAAAGTATATGGTGTATTTCATCATGCTTAAACAAACCCCCAACATAATTTAACAAAACAAATTAAAAAGCCCCATCAAAACCCCAAATTCCTTATGAACCCTAATTTTCAAAACACCATCTTTTTGAAATCTACAACAAGGGATAGATAGAGAATAAAGAGGAGGTTTAGAAAAGATAATTACCTCTTAAAATGGTGTTGGAAATGAGTGGAAAAATTGATAGAATAGTAACTTGATATTTTTGAGAGGGTTTGGGGAGGGGAGATGGTTTCCACGTGAAAAGGGGGAGGGGAAAGGGAGGAAGACACTTTTTTTTGATAAAGTGGTCTTGTTTTTGAAAGCTTTGGGTCAAATCGCGATATAGGTCCCTCCCTTCTTATTTAAGCTCAATTAGGTCATTACTAGAAGTTGAATTATTTTAATTAAGTTTTATTTAACTCGAATTAATACCCGGCTAACTCCTAGGCCCAAAACACGGGTGTTACACGAGCATCATGTGTACACAGTGTGTGTCTTATTAAAAGGAAAAATTATATTATGGGTGATTCCCACCACGTCATCCATGGGACCAACCAATGGAAACCACCCACTTCACCATGATTTTTTCATGTCATTTTTTTCAACTAATGAATCTTCACTAAAGTTTTTCCATGTCATTTTAAAAACTGTTTTTTGAAAGTTATTCTATTATTAGATTAATGACATGGAAAATAATAATTAAGTGGGTGGTTTCTATTGGTTGGTCCCATGAATGACGTGGTGAGAATCACCCATGATATAATTTCTCTATTAAAAGACTAAAAAAATTGAATAGATATTATCTTGTAATCACACCAGCATATTCAAAAAAAATATATATCAAGTCAAATTTAGATACTAAAAGATAGCCCTAAAATGGTAGAAATGCTATTTGTATCCTTTAAATTTTAAAATTTTAAGTTTTGATGATGGTAAAATTATGTTTTGACCTCTATAAAACTTACTCCTTTTAAAATAAAAATAATATAAAATTATAAGTTGAATCATAATAAAATTATATTTTAAGCTTTTTTTTTTATATAAAAAAATCAATTACTATTGGCCCTCCAAAATAAATCATTGCTCCATCCTTGCACATTAGGATAAATATAACAACTCGTAACATTTAAAAGATGGTACCGAATCGAATTATTTAATTATGATTCCTTGAAATATATTTGAATATTGATTTTTAATAATTCCAGTGAACCGAGTTTTAGAAAGAAAAATAATGTTTAATATTTCACAACTCGACAAACCTTGATCTGAGATCTTAGATATAACGCCCCGAGTTTAGGGTCGGGAGTTATCGGGTTGGCCAACCGGGTCGGGTTAAAAATTAAATTGGAGAAAAATCGTTTTTAATACACTAAAAAGAATTTTAAAAGACTAAAGGGGCAAAAAGGAGTTTTTTCACAGAAAGAAATAAAAAAGGATTTTTCCCTATTTGAAATTTCACGTTCTAAAATCTCCCCAAACCCCAGTCACTATTCCATTGGATTTCAAGCTCTCAACCAAGTGATTTCTTCAAGGTAAATGGTTCCCTGACTTAGTTTCATCTTTCTTAAGTCCTAAATATTGTGATTTTTACAAAACTCATGGATTTATCTTATTTTAATTTTTAAAGTTTGGTTGGAAATGAAAAAAAAATGTTTGGGTTTTCGTTTGGGGATGATTAAGGCTGAGTTGAGAGTGTTTTTATCTTTGTTTTAATACTAAATTAACATAAAAATGGTGGGTTTTCAATAGAAACCCGAAATAGGTATTTTTGGTGATTTTAAGAGTTAAAAATCTTGAGTTTTTTGTTGAGCTTTGAGTCTAAAAGGCAGCTGGAGGTTTGGTAACATTGGATTGATGTTTAAGGATGTTAAAAGGTAGATTTTTTATGGTGAACTCGTTGGTTGTGGCTGTTAGTAGTTTGAGACTAAAATCGCTATGTTTCAGGTGTAGTTTAGGCTTGAATCGATGTGTATTGTTGCAAGGATGTTGAATACCGGGTTTTGATGTGTTTGTGAGTGCATTTGTATTCTAATGCTCGATTTTGGGTTGCTCAAAATAGAGGAATTAGATTCAGACTTTGTGGACGAAATTTTGAGTAGTTCAGAGGCTTGATTCGGCAACTCGGACATCGGTTGTGTGTTGGCTGGTGAGTGGATTGATTTTAAAAGCCTTAACGTGGTTAAGTGAATGTTTTGGGAGTTTGAATTGAGCTTGAAAGGTCAATCCAAGCTCAAGAGTAAGTTTTAAAGGTTTATGCAATTAAATTGTGTTTTACGATTCTTGAATGCAAGTTTGAACATGCTATGTTGTTATGTGTTGAATTGCATTGTTATGCATGATGAGATGTGAGACTTGTGCTATACTTGCATTGTGAGTACATGCATTGCATGGAAGTTTGGACTTGGTAAGTGGTTCAAGCATCGATAATGCTTGTGGTTGTAATTGAATATATTGACATATGTTTGGTTGTTACCAGATATAATTGATCGATCAATAGGATTAGAGTGCACTCGAAGTGAAATTCGCGCGTGGCCTTAGTGATGTTAGATTCCACTAAGGAAGAGTATGGTTATGTGAGATTTCACCGTAAGTTATGTTTTTACTAGACGAGCGAGTACGGTGATGTGAGATTTCACCGAAAGTGTCTAGTGAGTTTGAAAAAATTATTCGCATATTCGAGTAAAACGTTGAATTTTAATATACCCATAATTGCTCTAATTCTCTTGTTAGACATGTTGTTGATTTCCCTCTTTTATGCTTATATTTATGCATTGTGGTTTACTTTGCTTGTGTTATGAGAATGAGCATATGGTAAGGTTATGGCTTGTGGTTGCATTCGGTAAATGCACGCGAAGGTAAATGCATGACATTGTGTGTTTAACAATTGGAAATGATTTGGAAATAGTTTTGGTTTCAAGAAAACTATGTTTTAAAACTGCATTGTTGTAGTTATCGTTTTGAGCACCGCTCACTAAGCTTAAACGCTTACGCTCCTTTTTCAAATAATGCAGGCCCTTAGACCTTTGGAGCAGCTCGGGGAACAAGGCAGGATCCAAGGGAGTTTGGTTTGCTCAAGTATGATTTAGACTTCAATAATTAGTATTTAAGCAATGAGATAAGACCTTTGTGGTTGTGATGTTGATGGCATGTTCTTTTGCTTGGACAAGTTTATTTAGTCATTTTGGGCTTGTATTACCTTATGTCATGTTGAAGTATGTTTTAGTTTAACTTTTGACTTTGTGGGTGAATGCCTTATATGCATGTTTTCTCTAAATTTTTTTATCTTGTTGGATGTTGCTTCGTTGAATGTTTAAAGCGCTCCGTATGTTTATCCATGGTTGCTCTGTGATATATAAGTGTTTGTATGTTGCTTGAATGGTCGTTAAATGTATCTAGTGTCGAGTCCTTGTGTTTTTAGCAGCTAAAATAAGTTATGCAGTGCAGGGCGTATCGATACGATCAAGGGCTGTATCGATATGGTCCTACTTTGGACCTTGTTTTAGGTTATATGTACCGGAACGCGGGGGTGTATCGATACGCCAAAAGTTCTCTGAAAATTTGAGAAATTGACGAGATTTTGGCGTATCGGTACGGTCTTCATAGTTTGACCTTGGGAAGTTGACCGTTGAGAGCTTATCGATACGGTCTCTCTAGGTTGACTTTGGGGTATTGACCAAGTCTAGGCGTATCGATACGGTTCTCTAGCGTATCGATACAGCCTGTTGTAAAAGTTAAAAAGGGTTTGTTTAATTGTCTATTTCGCGTGTTTTGTATCAATGTGTGTTTCCGATGCGTGTCCTCTCACGTAGGATATAATTAAACATCTAGACAAGATAACTTAAAAATAAATTTTTCTAGGGTTGCTAATCGGAGTGGAGCCTTAACGGTTTTCGCTTCGGTTTTTCCCGTGTAACCCACTCAATGCGGGCTGGCGGCTAGGCCGAGTCGAGGAGATTACATTAGATGTTAAAATATATCAATTTTCCAATTGCCAGTAAATTTTATTTGTTTAATATCATATTATCATATTTAACATTATTAAATTTATACCAATTTGATTGGTCAAGTGATAAATAGCTTGATATTGCTTAAGTAGATCTCGAGTTCGAGACCTTGTGTATGCAAAAAAAATTCGCTGGAAGACTCACCCACAAAAATCAAGTATACGACGCGGTTTAGTCGAATTAATCAAGGCAAAACCCTAAGGAGCCAAGCGAACAACCAAAAAATTATTAAATTTATTAAAAGTTAATTATTTTTATTAATTCTTGATAAGGTATACACAAACATAACGTATGGGATTTCTTCAGATTTGATGGGATATTAATTCCTCAATACGTACTATTATACATGTATCGTCACCTCATTTTTTTATTTCCAAAATTCCATCACTTATAATTAATACTCCCTCTGTCCCACTAAAACTGTCACATGTCGACAATTTTTTGGTCAAAATTTTTCAATTTTGACCTCTTATAATTTAAAATTTATTATTGATAAAAGTATTAAAAAATATATTTTAAAAACCTTAAATCAAGTAGCTTTTAAATATATTTTTTATAAATTTTAATTAATTAAAATTTTTAAATAAATTATAGTCAAAGTTGAAAAAATTTGACTAGAAAAAAGTCAACATGTGACAGTTTTAGTGGGACGGGGGGAGTATTTTATATTAGGTGGAGGTCAACCGAGTCATCTAAACAGTTGAGCCACTCAGATTGCAACAACTCAGCCAACTCGGCACCCTCCCAAAAACAACATGTGTCGGAACCCCCACGTGGCTATCTCTAATGTGCATGCGCCACTTGTTTTTTATTTTAGCTACGATTTGGCGTTATCTTAATCATTACATGAGCCATCATATGCACCTTGTGATAATTATAATAATATATTAAATTAATTCCTTTAATTTGATTTTGATATCATTATTGTACAATATATGCATGATGCATCCATATTCACGCGTACAATTCTGTTTAATAAAAATATTATTATTATTAGGGTAAATTATATGAAATGTAATTAAACTTTAATTTTTGAATCGAACATACCACTAAATTATAAAATAATATTATTGTACCATTGAACATTATTTTTTGCTATTATTATACCACTGAACTTTATTTTTTTCAATCCAAGTGCTTGACCGTTAAACTATAACGGTCCGTTAAATTTAAAACGACGTCGTTTTGATATAGTTGCTTTGATGCCTAAGATATGCGAAAACGACGTCGTTTTGCTAGAAAAAAAATTGCATTTAAGGAGGATTGAACCAATGGCCTCTAAGATAAAAGGTTTACACAAAACCACAAAGCTAACTTAAAGCCTTGATATAATCTTAACAAAAATAGTATATAAATAATACTGCAGTTGAACTTAGTTTCATTTATCTCATGATATAATTTCATAATATTTATAATATAATTTTATAAATATATTAACTTTATAAATAAATACTATTTATAATTTATATTACAAAACTAAAATATTGTTTATAATATATACAACTAAACCCTAAACCATACATGTAACTAACTAAACTACAAACTCTATACTCTATATATAATTAAATCTAAAATCTCAAACTTCAAACTCTAAATATATATAATTAAATCACAAATCTCAAACCCAAAACCTTAAAATTAATATATTATTTATAATATATAGTAGGATTTGTAATATAAATTATAAATGATATTTTAATTTTAGGGTTTATGATTAAGAATTTAGTTATACATATAGGGTTTAGTTACATATATAGTTTAGGGTTCATGATTTAGGATTTATTTATATATGTGGTTTGGGGTTTAGTTATATATATGTTTTAGGGTTTGGGTTTTGGAGTTTAATTATATATATATTATAAATTAGATTTATAATATAAATTATAAATAATATTTATTTATAAAATTAATTAATTATAAAATTATATTATAAATATTATAAAATTATAACATGAGATAAATTAAATTAAGTTCAACTACAATATTATTTATATACTATTTTCGTTAGAATTTGTTGAGATGATCAAACAATGTCGATTTGGCCAAGAGGGGGTGAATTGACTTTTTAAAATAAAACGGAGTAAATTGGTGAAATAAAAATTGAAGACAAAGTAATTTAGAGTGGTTCAAGCTTCTAACAAGATCAACATTCACTACCTTAGCTCTCACTAAGGATTTCAACCAATTCACTATTGAATTCTTCCCATTTTCTAGGATTGTGAGAAAACCGTTACAAAGATCAAAGCTTGATCAAAATCACTCAATTAAAAGAAAAGATTAATAAATAGAAATTAGACCTCTCGATAGGTAAAATACTTGCCCACTTACAATAGCACACTCTTCAAACTAAAAAAGAAAGATTACAAAAGAATTACACAAGATGGGTGTAAGGGTTTGACTCTAAATGGCTTAAATGGATTGGAGTTTTGCTTAATTGTGCTTGACTTGATGAATAGTTGTTGATGTAGCTTTAGAGGCTTGCTTTTATACCTTCTCATTGAATTCTAGCTGTTTGGATGGTTGCCATTGTCAATAGAGCTGTTGCGCTCTCTTTTTCCCACCATAAATGTACTTCTGCAACATACCGTATCGGTACGTTCGAGGTTGTATCAGTACCTGTTCCAAAATAAAAAGAGTCGTTGCAGAGTAATAAAGAGGGTGTATCGATACACGAGGAAGGTGTATCGAAACGATAAAAGGGGTCGTATCGATACGGTTAGAGGCTGTATCGATGCAATTTTTGCAAACTTGGTCACTGCTAAAGTCCGTATCGATACGCTACTAGGGTGTAACGGTACGGGTAACTGAAATTCAAAAGTTTGCTTAAGTCTTCTAATTGACAAGGCAACGGTCATTAATAAATGAGAAGATTTGAAAATCTTAAACCCGTATCGATATGGTATAGGTTTGTATCGGTACACTTAAGTAAAAATGTAGCCCCCTCGTTCCGGCCCAGCCAATAGACCGGTCCGAACGAGTTACACGAGGAAATCTGAATCGAAACCCGCTAAGGCCTCACTCCGGTTAGCAACCCTATTTTTTATTTATCTTGTCTAGATATCACAATTATCCCTAGGTGAAAAGACAACAACGGAAAAGCGAACATAAATTCGTATCGAGCAAAGGTCATACAATAATTTAAACTTACCATATAGTTTGTTAGTCAATTTACATGGATACGGGGCAAAACCATCTCAAGGATCACATATGAACTCGACAAGGAAGCATACAAGCTTTAGGAACTAAAACGTAACGTTCTAGAACCTTTGAAAATGCCATTTAACCAATTTAACTGTCTGCGTTTCGAAACAGGCTTGCCCGTTCTGAAACGCGGGCTCCATTTAAAAGGTAAGACCAAGCTGTTCCGAAACGGTCCCACCTTGTTCCAGAACGGGAGTCTACAGTGGCAAAATGTACTGGAACGGGTTCCGAAACGGGGCTCACAGTGTCGAAACGTATCGAAACGGGTTTCAAAACGGGGGCTCACAGTGGAAAATCGTATCGAAACGACACCACCCCTGTTTTGATACGAGTACCCCTGGAGCTGTCGACCGTTCCGAAACCATAACGAGCGTTTCGAAACACCTGCACACAGTTTAGCCCGAAAACATACTTTGACACCTCCAAACGTCCCCAAACTTGTCTCGATTCGTCAAAACCCACACAGCAACATATCATACATACATTCTAAATGCAAAGTATCCTAGTCACATCTTTAGACATGCATTCAAGCAACAAATTGGATTTCAAGCCCTAAGCTCTCATGAACACTTAGATTCAAAAACACTAACATGCCAAAACACAAAGCATTTCATACATGGCCACATTAAACCTCAACATAACATAGTAATACCATTTCAAACATGCTAGAAACATAAACGAGCCATAGCATAGGAGTTTGATCACCAACTCCTTAACATACGAATCTAGCAATCCCATTGTCTAAGTGTTATTACAAACTAATAAAACCCTACTTTGAGCCACTAGAGAACTCTGATAAACTCCTCCCTTGCCCACTTGCCTCCCAAGCCTCTAACGATATGCATTGTTAAAAAGGGAGAGAGCGTAAGCTTAAAGCTTAGTGAGCGGAGCTCTAAAACACAATAACAATGCAATTTTAAAACATAAATCTTAGATTTAGAGCAAATGTAATGAAACACAAACATCAACAATACATGGTATGCACTTGCATAACCAATACCCGGTGGGACTACACATCACCGTTCACAACAACTAGTAGTTTTCCGACGGGACTACACATCATCGTACTCTCCTACTAGTCACTACCGGTGGGACTACATATTACCGTAGCAACGACAACCATCACGTGAGGCTCGACACCAACAACGACTACACAACAACATTAAACGGAGAGTAAAAACAATCCAAAACACACCACAACACACATAATCGAGAACGTCCATAATCAACTAAACAAGCGAGAGTAGATAAACTTACACTCGGGTCTAGGTTAGTCTCTAAGACTCCACCCAAACCCCAACAACCTTCATTGAACGCATTTAAAGTCTCAAAACAGTTTCCACTCACCGATTGAGCCCAAGCGAAAGTAGAAACACCGTTCTCAAGCTTTCGTAGCACCCGGTATCGCACCCGTAGTACTCGAATCAATATCCTCTGCTTCAAGACAACCCAAAACAACTATTAGGGTGCTAAAATACTTGTAAACCAGCAATAACCCGGAAATCTACTCCTTGCAACCAAAACACATTGATTCAAACCCAAATTTCATCTAAACTTCACCATTTTCGTTCTAGACAAACCCCACACTGAAACCAGCCCTTTCAACCACCAAAACACATCCAAAATCATCTAGGAACAACCCTCAACATCAAAGGAACCTCCAGCCCCAATTTCAACCCAAAAATCCAAACTTTTTAACCTAAAATCTCATTTTTATACCCATTTTGGGTTTCCACCATTTGCCATCTTTTCAACATTTTTAAGATACCCAAGTATGATCAAAAATACCCTTAAACATTATATTATAACACCCACACGAAAATCCCTCCATTTTACCATTTTTCAAACTCAAAACATTTTGAAATAACCCCACAATAATAGATTTTTAAGAAAAATCTAACTAGTGACAGCTTAAGGGAAGAAAAAAAAATAAAATAATGGGATGCTTACCTTGGAAAACTTGCTTGAAAGAGGGATTGGGTAATGGAATAGTGGTTTTAGGGTTTAATAGAGGTTTTGGTGAAAAGAGGTGTTTGAAGAAGATGACACTTTTGTTTTTCTTTTTAAATTTTTTTTCTTTATTCTTTTTTCTTCTCAAATCCCCATCTTCAAATTCATTAATGGAATTTTCGTAAATAAAGACAATTTTTATAAAATCATCATTTTAAATCTATTTTTAACCCGAACTAATCTTATATCAACACCGATAAACTCTCAGGCCTTAAACCAGGGCGTTACAAAAAATCTTAAACCAAGATGAAGGTCGTATCGAAACATGTATGTCCGTATCGGAACACCCGTATCGAAACAGACTCAGCCGTATCGAAACTAACTGATCTAATTCTGTAACGGATACAGTTTAACGGTCTGTTACAGTTTAACGATCTGTTACAGTTTAACGGTCCGTATCGAAACTATTGTACCACTAAACATTGTTTTTTATTCAATCCAACCACTGATCTTAGGCATCAAAGCAACTATACCAAAACGACGTCATTTTGGATTTAACGGTTCGTTACAGTTTAACGGTCGAGTGCTTGGATTGAATAAAAAACAAAGATTAGTGGTATAATAATAGCAAAAAAACAATGTTTAGTGGTACAATAATATCATTTTATAGTTCAGTGATATGTTCGATACAAAAGTTAAAGTTTAGTGGCATTTCGTGTAGTTTACCATTATTATTATTATTATTATTATTATTATTATTATTATTATTATTAGGTGACAAATTCAAATCAAATATTAAGAAAGTTTATTGAAACAATATTTTCATTTAATTTATTTCATTCATAAAACTATAATTAGAATTTTATTTTACAAAAACATTATTACTTTTTTTTGTTTTTTCTAAAACATCCATCGAAACAAAACCTATAGTGATTAATCATTTATATTTTATTAACAAAATTATAGACAGTAAGATAAGAGTTTAAGAGATGGATGCTTGAGTCTTGACAGTAATTTTACTAATAAGTGATATAAATGGCATGGTTATTAATCTTAAAAATGTGACCTTAAAAATATGAATTAAAATCTTTTGTTCATTTTTAGTGCCCTTATTTATGCTCTACACTAAAAATTAGGTTTATGGAACTTGGGGTATTGTGTATTTTTTAAGGTGTTAGGTTTAGAATTTAGGGTTAAGGCTTAATTTTATTTTTTAGCGTTTTTTAGTGTTGGGCATAGAAAACGACACCGAAAAGGGACAAAAGATTTTTGTCATGAAAATATCAATAATAAACAAAGATTAAAAGAATATGTTTAAATAACGGATGAGCGTTTCTAAAGGATTAAAATTAAGATTGAACAGATTTTACCGTGTAATCACATTAGAATATTAAAATTACATTTAAAAAGAGAATGATGTTATCTTTAGATAAGTCGAATTCAAGTACCTTGTATGCATGGTTCGTACATTATTAAATGACGAGTTTGTCTAACATAAGGCAAGTTACGGTGCGGCACCAATTTAAATTGTAAAACATGACACTGAAAATGTTACACTTTTTAATAACATTTTCAGTAATGGTAAGTATATGAACTTTACTTTCGAGTTTCGAAACTTTCATCACTTCTGATAAGATTTTAAATTTTTGTAAGAATTGAAAATATTATAAAAAAGTGTAACATTTTTAGTGTCATTTTTATATTTTCAGTTGATGCAGTACCGTAATCATACCCTATAGCTAGAATTAATGAACGCATATTGTATTATAATTACACCATATAGTTAAAAGAGTACGTTCAAATGAATAAAAATAAGGGTAAACTACACATATGACCACTGAACTATAGGTTTGGTGTCAAAATGACCACTATATTATTTATTGCCGCAAATGCACCACACAACTATTTAAATGGTTCCATTTTAGCCACACGCCGTTAAAAACGAAAAGATTGACGGAACTGTTAAAAAAATTGGTATAATTACACAGCTGGTCCTCTATATTTATACAATATATCAATTTAGTCCTAATTTTAATCTAATAAAATAAATTAATTATTCAATAAGATGGTGACACGGGTCACCACCTTATTGGAGGATTTTAATTATTTTTATTTAACAAAATTAACTAATTTCCCCCCTCCAATCAGGAACTGCCCTTGATAAGAATCAAACCTGGGACCTTGGGGTGTAGCGCGCGCAAGTTTGCCACTGAGCCAAGCATATACTTGTGATATGCAATACTAATAATAATATATGTGTTATACACATAGAGAAAGAAAAAACAAACAATATACTCTCCCTCAAAAAAGATTCGAAAATAACAATATCATTTCCTCATAAACAGCTTGGACGAAACTAGTTCAGAGTGCAAGTATAAAACATCCTTGAGATCCAAACCCTCCTGCAGGTATTTCGATCCCATGAGTATGTGTACTTCACCAAGACAATAACATAATTATGACAGAAAAATTGTTAAGATCAAATAAAAGGATTTTTTCACACAAGATCAGTACAGATCACGGTTTATGTTTAGTTAACCAGGAATCAAGGTTAAACGCAATTCCAAGTTAACAACTAGAAAAAAATATAACTTTAAACTCTGACATGTTCAATGATCTGGTCTGGTGAGTTCTTCACCATTCCTTCAGAGAAAAAAAACAGAAGTTGTGTAAAGAGAATATTTTGAACTAAAACGCCAAATTTGAGACAAAGAAATTGTTAATTCCAGAATAATTTGTTTATAAAAAGAAAAACAAACAAGAAATATTAAAAAATAATTTTTAAATTTTAATTATTTTAACATAATTATATATTATTTTAATATTATTATGTATATAATATTTCAAACTAAATTACAATCAAATAAGATATATATTATAAATAGTATTGCATATCAAAAATACTTATTTGGCCTAATGGCAAACCCATACCACAACCCTTAAGGATTCCTAGGTTCGAATCTTGATAAGGGTGAGTATATTGTTTGTTTTTTCTTTCTCCATATGTATAACACATATATTATTATTAGTATTGTATATCATAAAAATATGCTTGGCTCAGTGGAGAACTTGCGCGCGCTACACCCCCAAGGTCCCAAGTTCGATTCCTACCAAGGTCACCACTTGATTGGAGGGGGAAATTGTTTAATTTAGTTAAATAATTAAAATCTCCCACCACTTTATTGAATAATTAATTTATTTTATTAGATTAAAATTAAGACTAAATTAATATATTGTATAAATATAGAGGACCAAATGTGTAATTATACCAATTTTTTAACAGTTCCGTCAACTTTTTCGTTTTTTTAACGGCGTGTGGCTAAAATAGAACCATTTAAATAGTTGTGTGGTGCATTTGCGGCAAAAAATAATATAATGGTCATTTTGATATCAAACTTATAATTCAGTAGTCGTCTGTGTAGTTTACCCTAAAAATAAATGTTTAATCTCTAGAGTCGATAATAGAAGAATACGTGTAGAGCGGAATATACCGTGGATGCCATGGTCCCACAAGAATATTAAAAAAAATTGAGACATTGGTAAAATTATTTTATATTCTTCCAAAATATATAATCTATGCTGGTCCTCTAAATAATGGTGTGTTTTGTTATTGTTCATGTTATTCTTTGGACGTGATAATTTTTATTATTAGAATTAATATCCTATAAACTTGCGGTGGAAACTGAAAGTTTCCATAAGCGCCTTAGTTTTAGGTTATATGGAGTTAGTTTAGGGGTTTAGGTGTAGAGGTTTAGAATTTAGGTATAGTTGTTTCAATTTAAGATTTAGGGTTATAATTTAGGGTTTATATGTTAGGATAATATGGTGAGGATTTAGATTTTAACCTATAAACCCTAAATTATAACCATAAACCTTAAATTGAAACAACTATCCCTAAATTATAACCCCCTACACCTAAACCCATGAACCATATACCCTAAACTAACTCCCTATACCCTAAAACTAAGGTGCTTGTGGAAACTTTCAGTTTCCACCGCCAGTGTATATAATGTTTATCCTTATTATTATTATCATTATGGTAATAGGATACTTTAATATTTTAAGAGAAAGTACCTTATGCACTGATGGTGAAATTTTTTTTGTTTCTACAAGCGTTTTAATTTTAAAGGTTAGAGATATAATTTATGGTTTATAATTTAAGGGTTTAGAAATTAGGGATTGCGGTTAGAATTTAGGTTTATGGTTATAATTTATGATTTATAAGTTAGGGTTTATGTTTTATGGTAATATGTTACATTAGAATCTCAAAAATTAGAATATTATGTGGAGAATTTGTTTTCTAAAGTAAAAGTTCTGGTTTTGATGCTCATGGAGGAAAGGACGACTGCCGGGGAGAGGGAGAACTCAATAGTTTATATATTCATCGACAACCTATCATCGGGGATTCACTGGAAAGGTCTATGGTTCGCTTTTGCAAGACATGACGACGTAGTTGATGCGTTCATCCCTAGGAAACTCAGTAGAACATGAAGAAGATTCGGTTTCGTACGTTTTGCAGACAAGAAAGATGTAGAACGAGCAATGGAAAGGCTCAATAATTTTGTTATGTACGGAAGCCGTATCTCGGTTTCGATTGCTCGCAGCCCAGAGAAAACCCAAAGTTGGCGGAACCAGAACAAAGGGATGAGTAACCCAAAGGATAATTACCTGAGAAGTTCAGACAAGCTTAGAAACATCGAAAGAACGCAACAAAGTTTTCTGAGTAAGGAAGACAAGAACATAGGTGGTGCCAATACCAGTAATCACTCGGTTAAAGAAAATAAGAGAATCAGAGGGCATGTAGAAATGAAGAGTTATGGAAATTAAGACGCTGATTAGTCGGGACCACGACATCAATCTTCGGAGTTTCTCAGATCGAAGACAGATTATCGAAGTGGGGGCTTGGAGAAATCAAAATTTTAAAAATGGGTGGGAAGAAGTTTCTCATCTCAATCCAGGATGAAGACCTCTTTCTAACCTTGGAGGATCTTCATTGGTCCTACCTAACAGAGATCTTCTCTACAGTAGAACCCTGGTCTGAAACCTGTGCTTACAATGAACGGGGAACATGGCTGGACGTGTATGGTGTTCCATTACATTGTTGGAACCAAGAAAACTTCAAAAGAATAGCGGAACTATGGGGCTCGTTGGAGGCTACCGGAGAGAACACTTTGCAATCTCTGGATGCGGAAAAATTTTCCCTTTTGATAGCTACTAACCATTTGTCCAGAATTGATGAGATGATCCAGTTCAAGGTGGGGGAGGTAGTGCATGCAGTTAGAGTGGTGGAAACATGCCTTTCAGAAGTGAGAAGGCCATTCCTAGACGACACCAAGCGAAAGGACGCTAGTGCTTCTAACGCTGAGAGCGACTCCGACTCCTCTTCTGACACTAGAACCCAAAGGTCGCCGGAGAAAGAGGTTCTAGAAACAAGTAGATTTGAAAACGACTGATTTAATGTTAACTCATTGGACAAGGAGATAATTAAGGATGGAATATCCTCTGTCAGGGAATTTGCTAACAACCTGAGCGAAACGGAATTAATTGGAGGCAGACCTAATGATTATTCTCATGGGGACTAGCCAGATGGAGATAACGGTGAGATAGGAAACGCGCGGGATGAGACAGCTGTTACAAAAGGGGTGGAGAAAGTTGGTGGTACGACGTGGGTTGAAGTGGTACAAGGAATAGGGGCTGACGAGTGGCAAGTAGAAGACGGGTGGAAGCATTTGGGCCAAACCACTAGGCACAGGATTCTGACCTCAGCTTCCAAGATTATAGAAGACGTCAATGGTATGGGCCTATTGGATCATCAAATCCAACATAAACCCGTTGGAGTATTTGATACAGCGGGCATGAACAAAATCATGGATATGGAGGAAAATATGGCTGACTCTATAGACGGCCCAGTAGAGCCTATGACAAATGAAGCAGACCTTAGTGTCTCATTCTCTGATTTGGGATTGTATCCCACAAAACCACCATAAAAAAATACGGCTCCTTGTGGGAAATTCAAGACAAAGCACTGTCGGACATAGAAAGAAATAAGCGTGACCGTGGGAATCGAAAGAGGAAATCAAATAAGACGAAATCAGGTTCCCCTGAGCCTTCTAGAAGATCTCTCTCTGACTCCGACTTAGTGGCTCGATGGGATTTAATGACAAGAGAAACAAGAAAAGCAGTTAAGCTAGCAAAGAAACTGGGGGTACAGTTCGTTGGCGATGGAGAAGAGGTGGTGAAGGATATTGCCAGTTTGGATAAAGTCAGTCTCAAAAAATCAAGCACCCAGAGGGAGTGCTAATCACCCTATGATGAGGATACTTACGTGGAATATAAAAGGGATGAACTTAGATAACAAGACGACGGCGATCAGGAATCTGGTCAGGCAACAGAGGGCAAAAATGTTGTTTCTACAGGAAACGAAAATGGAGTCAATCCCCGAGTCGACAATCAGAAAAATCTGGTACGATGACGAGTTTTGTTTTATTGTCTCCCCCTCAAGGGTATATCCGGAGGGCTACTCACCACATGGGATAAATCTGATTTCCAGTTAGAGAAGTACGTAGTCACCTCAAGGTTTATTTACCTAAGGGGGAATTGGAGCAATACGGAATGGAAAGTAGCTCTAATCAACATTTACACTCCTAATGATCCCTCGGAACAATCCTTATTGTGGAAGGAGCTTATCGAATTGAAAATGCAAATGAGGCTTTATGGATGATAGTTGGGGATTTCAACACAACCTCCAGTAGAGGCGAGAGAGTAGGATGCAATAGAGCTTCAATCGGCAGTGCAAAATTTATCGATTTCATCTCGCAAGGACAGTTCATTGACTTGCCTATGGTAGGTAAGAAATTTACTTGGTTTGGCCCCCAAAACAAAAGGAGCAGACTTGATAGATTTTTACTTGAAGAACAATTTCTTTCTAATATTGGTGATGTCTCACAAACGGGACTGAAGAGAATGGTCTCAGACCATGCCCCGGTTCTAATTTCCAGCGAAGTAACAGACTGGGGCCCCATCCCTTTTAAGTTCTTTAATGCTTGGTTGAAACTAGAGGATTGCAAAAAGCTGATATCGAACGTTCTTAGGAGCGGGAACAAATCAGAGATCTCTCTAAAATTACGGAGTTTGAAAGGCGCATTGAAACAATGGTTCAAGGAGGGGAAGGGTGATCTAAACTCGTTAGCAAAAAAATTGGAGGGGGGAAGTCGAAGCTCTGGAAGAGGAAGGTAATAAGGGTGAGTTAGACGCTGCGAAATCTGAGAAACTTAAGAAACTCAAGCTGGAATTATGGGAAACATTGAAACTTCAAGAAGCATTGTGGAAGCAAAAATCAAGGATGAATTGGATGACTCTGGGTGACTCCAACACAACCTTTTTTCACAAGGTTTCTAAAGTCAGAGCAAAAAAGAAAATCATTCATGGGCTGCACTTGAACGGCCAATGGTGTGGGGACCCGTTGAGCTTGAAAAAAGGCATATTTGAACACTTCAAGAAACAATTCTCCAGTAATACAAGACAGTGGCAGGCCGACTTCAACCTAAAATTCAAACAATTGCGTGAACCCGATGCCAAATCTCTGGAAGCTCCATTCTCCTTGGAAGAAATCAAGGATGCTATTTGGTTGTGTGATGAGACGAAAGCCCCAGGGCCGGACGGTTTTACCTTAAGCTTTTTTAAGAATTGTTGGGGATAATTAAAAGAAGACCTTTGGAACACTGTGAAGAAATTCTACAGTAGTGGCAGGCTTGGAAAATCAGTTAATTCGACTTTCATCACCCTCATTTCAAAAAAGAAGAACCCAACGGAATTGTCCGACTTTAGACCAATTAGCTTGGCTGGAGAAGTTTATAAACTTATCACCAAGATTTTATCGCTAAGACTAAAAAGAGTCATCGACAGCTTGATCAGCGAAAACTAGTGCGCATTCATACAGGGAGACAGATTTTCGACGGAATTCTTATCGCTAACGAGATTATCCACTCCATGGGAATCGAAGGAGAGAATAATTGAGGAGTAATTTTAAAGCTAGACTTCACAAAGGCTTTCGACTGCATTAGCTGGGGATTTTTAGAGATGGTGATGAAGAAGATGGGATTTCTAGAGAAGTGGCAGAGATGGATAGTTGAATGTATTTCTTCCCCTCGAGTTTCAATTCTTGTTAATGGTTCTCCAACGAAGGAATTTCAGATGGAAAAAGGGCTAAGGCAAGGGGATCCACTCTCCCTTTACCTTTTCATCATGGTAACGGAAGCTCTCCACCTTCTTCTAGTTGAAGCAGAGAATTAAGGTCTGTTTAGAGGAATTGGGGGAATTATCCCTGAGAAAACAATATCGCACTTACAATTTGCAGATGACACGGTGCTATTCTTAGAACTAGTACAGGAGTACCTTCTAAATATGAGGAGAATCTTGAGAAGCTTCGAGGCCTGTTCAGGGCTAAGCATAAACTTCGGAAAATCTTGCATTATTGGCATAGGCATCGAGCCGAATCTGGTATCCTCTCTAGCTAACGTTGTTGACTGTCAAAATGGTAGTCTGCCTTTATCTTATTTGGGTATCCCAGTGGGTGCTGATCCGAGAAAGATAGGGAAGCAATTCCTTGTCTTTCGCAGGAAAAATAGTCTTAATTAACTCAGTCTTATCAGCATTACCGATCTATTACATGTCCTTGTTTGAAGTCCCAAAGATGGTTATCCAGAAGATAGAAAAAATTAGGAGAAGATTTTTGTGGGGTTCAAAAAATGGAAAGAACAGGATGGCAAGAATCAGCTGGGGAAAAGTGTGTTCACCTAAGAAGTTGGGCGGAGCGGGAGTCGTGAATCTCTTAGCAAAAAACAAGGCTCTCTTGGCGAAATGGGGGTGGTGTTTCGCTACTGAAAAACAAGCTTTATGGAGAAGGTTTATTTGTGCGAAATATGGCACGCAAGATCGCAGTTGGGCTATGAAGTTAGAATATCCACGAAGAGCGTCAATTGTTTGGAAATGTATAGTAAACAACCTGAAATCTAAGGATATTTCTAGATGGACGTGAACTGCAGAATTCAGATGGTTAGTAGGGAATGGTAACACGATTCTGTTTTGGGAGGATATATGGTGTACCGAGAAACCATTGAGGGATTTATTCCCTAGATTATATAGGGTGATCTCTAGGAAAGGTGAAATGGTGGCAAAATGGGTTGTGAATGGTTTTTTGAATGAAATCCGCTGAGCAGATTGGTTCTCTCGACCCTTACGTGACAGGGAAGTTTCGCAACTAAAAGTAATTGGGGACATGATCAAAATAGTAAAGATACGTCCAGAGTTGGAAGATAGATTACTTTAGACTCACGATAGGTCAGAGGTATTTACAGTGAAGAAATTGTCCGAATTGCTGACTAGTGCAAATGTGGTTTACCTTCCTTTTAACTTTGATAAACTGTGGAAATTAAAAGTGCCCCTCAAGGTGAGAGGCTTGTTGTGGATGGTAAAAATCGAAAGAGTCCCTACAAAATCATTCCTACAAAAGAGAATAGTTATTTTAGCTAACAATAACTATGCGGGTGTGCTGTGCGATGTTGATATTAAGGATTCAAATCATCTATTTGTAGCTTGTTCTTTCACTGTTAAATTCTGGAAAGAAATCTGCAGGTGGTGGCATATTACTTGGCAAGATCTTAAGTCGATAGATGAATTCTTTGAGTGTTGTTTATCGACTGGTTTGCAGGGTAGACAAAATTTAGCCTGGATGGTTGTCTGCACGGCAGGATTTTGGAGTTTGTGGATGGCTCGAAATGATTCAATTTTTAACAGTAAGCAACTAGTCCTCCAAGACATCGTGTTTCATGCCAAACTTAGAGCATTGTTGTGGCTCAAGTCTTCGAAAGGAGGATCCAAGTTTGATCTCAATTGGTGGTGGGACGATCCCCTGAAATGTTTCTCCATGTCGCATGTGCTGCAAACAAGTCAAAATCCCATCGACTTAGGTTCTCTTTTTACCTTCTACGTTTCTGGATTCTACTGCGATAGAAAATCAGGTTGTGAAGGCATCTTGTGCACGGATTTTGGTATCTTTCGAGCCCTATTCAACGGACCTGCTAACGCG
Organism: Hibiscus tridactylites; assembly: GCA_958450335.1. NCBI lineage: Eukaryota > Viridiplantae > Streptophyta > Magnoliopsida > Malvales > Malvaceae > Hibiscus > Hibiscus tridactylites. Next base: position 2,321,922 of record OY288284.1, on the reverse strand, counting down.
ACGGGGGAGGACACGACAACAATTTTCGCAATCAAAACTGCCTTAGAAGTGTTCATCGTTGCAGGCTGGAGCAGTAACGCAAATCTCTTGATCCCTTTGTATTCCAAGTTGATTTTAGCTTATATCAACAATCCTATGCTAAGACCTTGGCATTGGTGGAACGATTTACTAATGATTGACATACTTGCTAAGAGAATCGGGTATGTAATTTTCTCTCATGATACCATTTCTCAAGACATACTGGTGAACGGTATAGCAGCTGAAGGCGCAAAGAAAGGAAACTAGTTTAAAGCTTGGTGGTGATACAGGTGGATGTTGGTCAGGAAGGATGTTACTAGACCTCATAATCTTCATTGCTTTAGTTTATTCCTCTTACGTTGTCCCTTTAATTCCAACGTGTCCGATTTTTTCTTTGTATTACTCGGATGTCGGGTACTCTTTTCCTCCATTTAGGATTAGGGAGGTTTTTAACGAGGCCCTCATCCGGGTTAAGACCTTGATTTGAATAAAATAGCTTTGTCGAGCAAAAAAATAGAATATTATAATTTTTAAGTTTTAACCTATAAACTCTTAAATTCTAATATAAACCCTAAATTCAAACTACATACCTTAAAGTTTAAGCACATAAACCCCTAAACTATGAACTCCAAATTGAATCTCAAACCCTTATTATTATGGCATTTATAGAGAAAAAAAATTCGATTGCCAATGCATAATATAATTACCTATTATTTTTATTAGAAAACAATATGATTTTTAAGCATAAATCATACCCATCAAATATCATCATGTGTCCTTTTAAAAACTTCTCTAATTTTAATTTAAAAGTGTCACATCACAAAAATAATCAATTTTTTTTATATTTTATAATATATATTAGATATAATTATAACTAATTCCAGATGCAGCAGTGAATACATTTATTCTTTTTTATTAGTTTTCTATTTTCTGGTGGTTGCATGCCCACCAGATATTATTAATTAAATTCCCTAAAATTTAATTTCATAAAAGACTTACTTTAGAGTAAATCTGAAAAGGATCTTAGAAAAAACGAACTCAGGCTGCTGGGGACTAAGTTCTAAAACATTATCTTAAAAATTTTAAAAATATATTTATAAACAGATAAAGTTAGCCATGTCATGATGAAATGGCAGAAACATTTTTATTTCAACTTTACCTAATCATCAACAAACAAAATAGGGACGTGATCAAGTTACATAGTGTAAAAATCATTTAGTTTTACACTAATTTAAGATTATTAGATGAGTGAAATGTATGGATGAGATTAACAATAAAAAATGAGAAGTTTATCACTTGAGAAAAAAAAAGATAAGGAAATAATCTGGGCCATTAATTACCATCATATAACGGTCTAAAAATTGTGTAAAAATAATTGAGTTTTACACAGCGTAAGTTGATCCTAACCCAATAAAATAACTTTGATATATATATATATATATATAGGGTTAGAATCAACTTACATTGTGTAAAACTCAATTACTTTTACACAGTTTTTAGACCGTTGGATGATGGTAATTAATGGTTCAGATTATTTTCTCTTTTTTTCTCAAGTGATAATCTTCACATTTTTTTACTGTTAATCTCATACATCCATTTCACTCATCCAATGGTCCTAAATTAGTGTAAAACTAAATGAGTGTTACACCATGTAACTTGATCTCATCCCATATATATATATATATATATTACACAATGTAAAACTTTTTAAGTGATAATCTTCACATATTCTACTGTTAATCCCAAGTGATAATCTTCACATATTCTACTGTTAATCCCATCCATCCGTTTCACTCATCCAACGGTCTAGAAACGTGTAAAACTTAGAGAGTTTTACATTGTGTAACTGGATCCTATCCCATATATACATATATAATCTTCACATATTCTACTGTTAATCTCATCTATCCGTTTCACTCAGCCAACGGTCCAAAAAAAATGTGCAAAACTTAGAGAGTTTTACACTGTATAACTGGATCCTATCCCATATATATATAGGGATAGGATCAAATTACACTGTGTAAAATTCTCTAAGTTTTACACGTTTTTGGGATCGTTGGATGGATGAAACGGATAGATGAGATTAACAGTAAAATATGTGAAGATTATCACTTGGGAATTAAAAAGACGGAGTTAATCTCAACCATCCATTTCCCCCATCCAACGATCCAAAAAACGTGTAAAATTTAAAGAGTTTTACACAGTGTAAGTTGATCCTAACTCATATATATATGTGTGTGTGTGTGTATGTGTGTGTGTGTGTGTGCGTGTGCGTGTGCGTGTGCGTGTGCGTGTGCGTCTGTATGTATGGGATAGGATCCAGTTACACATTGTTTTACACGTTTTTTGGACCGTTGGATGAGTGAAACGGATGGATGAGATTAACAGTAGAATATGTGAAGATTATCACTTGGAAAAAAAAGTAATGAGTTAATCTGAGCTATCCATTTCCCCCATCTAACGATCCAGAGAACGTGTAAAACTTAGGGTCTGTTTGTTTCACTGAAAACTGTTTCCGGAAAATGAATTCTGGAAAATGAACTACAGTTATTGGAAAACTAATTGCAGAAATCATTTTCCTGTGTTTGGATGATGTTGTACAATTCATTTTACACTGTTTGGTAGAGTTTCCTGAAAATTTCATGAACAATCCACAAACAAGCATCGATAATAGTAAAAACAAGTTCCAACCAAAACATGGTTTAAGGTTTAGGTTATTGTTTAAGGTTTAGGGTTTAGGATAACATTTATGGTTTATAGTTTAGATTAGCATTTAGTGTTTACAATAGCATTTGGGGATTAATATTTATGGTTTAGATTAGTGTTTATAGTTTAGGGTTTAGGTTGGTGGTTATGGTTTATGGTTTATGATTTAGGGTTTATGGTAACATTTAGGGTTTAGTGATTATGGTTTATAGTAGCATTTAGGGTATATGGTTTATGGTTAATGTTTAGGGTTTATCATTTAAGGTTTAGGTTAGTGTTTATGGTTTAGGTTATCATTTAGGGTTTAAGGTTTATGTCAGTGTTTAGTGTTTAAGGTTTAGTGTTTATGTTAGCATTTATGGTTTAGGGGTTAGTGTTTATTGTTTAGGGTTTATGTTAGTGTTTAAGGTTTAACATTTAGGGTTTAGAGTTTATGTTAAGGTTTAGGCTAGTGTTTAGGTTTTAAGGTTTAGTGTTTAGTGTTTATATTGGTATTTAGGAATTAGGGTTTATGTCAGTGTTTATTGTTTATGGTTTAGTGTTTATGTTAGTATTTAGGTTTTATGGGTTAGTGTTTAGGGTAAGGGTAAGGGTTTGTGTTAGTGTTTGGGGTTTAATATATATGGTTTAACATTTAGGGTTTAAGGTTTATGTTAGTGTTTATGGCTTAACATTTAGGGTTTAGGGTTTATGTTTATGATATAATATGTAGGGTTTTGTGTTTATGGATCAGTGTTTATTGTTTAGGGTTATGTTAGTGTTTATGGTTTAACATTTAGGGTTTAGGGTTTATGATATATCATTTAGGGCTTTGTGTTTATGGTTTAGGGTTATGTTAGTGTTTAGGGTTTATCATATATGGTTTAGGGTCATCGTTTAGCATTTAGTGTTTAAGGTTAAGTTATGGTTCAGGGTTTAAGCTCTCATTTAGGGTTTATGGTTTATGTTAGTGTTTAATGTTTAGGGTTTGTTGTTAGTGTTTAATGTTTATGTTAATATTTAGGGTTTAAGGTTTGTATTAGTGTTTAATGTTTATGTTAACATTTAAGGTTTAGGGTTTAAAGTTTAGAGTTTTTAATGTTTAGGGTTTAACATTTATTGCTTAGTGTTTGGGGGTTAGGTTTAGGGTTTGGGATTTAAAGTTTAGGATTTAATGTTTATGGGTTATTGTTTAAGTGCTCATTTAGGGTTTAAGGTTTATGTTAGTGTTTAATGTTTAGGGTTTCTTGTCAATGTTTAGTTACTATGTTAATATTTAGGGTTTAGGGTTTGTGTTAGTGTTTAGTGTTTATGTTAAGATTTAGGGTTTATGGGGTTTGTGTTTAGGGTTTGTGGTTTGTGGTTCAGGATTTAAAGTTTATGGTTTAAGGTTTAGTGTTTAGTTTTTATGTTAGTATTTAGGGTTTATGATTTAGGTTTTAAGGTTCATGATTTAGGTAAGTATTTGTAGAGAGAATGAGAGGAAGGAAAGCGACTTACCGAAAATCAATGTGCAAGTCATTTTACACTGAAACAATGTCTGTTTTCCATTGACTGTAGTTGATTTTCCTTTGACTTTTTCATTTTCCATGAACCAAACAACGGAAAGTTATGAAAATGTTTTCAAGAAAACTAATTACAGTGAAACAAACAGACCCTTAAAGAGTTTTACACTGTGTAACTGGATCTTATCATATATATATATGATTAATTAATCTAACGATATAAAATATTATAATTTTTAATAAAATTAAAATTTTAAATCATCATGTTCTAAATAAAGTAATTAGTTTAAATAACCACTCTCAAAATACACTTATACAATATTTAATTTAAATTAATTAATCAATTAACCGAACATTAATGATTAAGAAATTATTTTACTATAATCCAAATATTTACCACATTTTAACTTTCTTTTTTTCTTTTTTATAAATGACGTCATCTATGAATAATTTAATCTTCAAAGAAAAAGTAACATCATCTTTTTGTTTAACTTTATCAACAAAAAAACGAACTTTTTTGTTTGCTTTTCTCCTTTGTTGAACCGAAGAACATATTTATGGATATCTTTTGGGAATCTTTTTAGGAAAAATAATCTTAAAATGTTTCACTTTAAATTTTTGTTTATATAGAGATATTTACACTTCAAGAGAAATGTGACTTCAAACTCACATAAAATAAAACAATGTAATTATATGTAGTAAATCTCAATTTCACTTTATTTTGTGTATAAGATGAATATTTTGCAAATTAACGATCAAATTTAAAAATTGCACTATTAAGTATACATATATTACAAAATAAAATAAAGTATATGATAACTTAAATTTTCTTATGGGTTCGAATATTAACACATTTATCTTGAGAATATAAATATTTTCTTACTTAATAATAAAAACTTGTTCTTTTACTTCTTAAATATATGTCAAGTTTGTCAAATTAATCAACCACCAACAATTTCTGTTTTGTATATATGATATAGAAATCTATGATTTTTTTTATAATAAGTCTTCATTTTTTTTTCTTACGAAAATAGTTTTTTTGGTCTCGTCTCATCCAAAAAAGTGTTATTAACTTTATCAACCAATTTTTTTATTCGATCGAAGTTTACATTGTTTTTATAAATGAAAACAGTGTATGAAAATTTCTAACGAGGCCCGTATTTTAGCCAATCTGTAGGTGTTTGTTTTCGAAAGCAATAACATATTTTTTTCTTTAAAAAAACATTGTTTTCATAAATTATTTTTGTAATTGTGTTGTATTTTTCTTTAATCAATAAAATTAATTGTTATTATCTTATAAAAAGAAGTGTTAATAAATGTTTATTTACTTTGAGAACCATTAGTTAGCTTAGTGGTTATGAATGCAATTTTTTATTCGCTTTGTGTAGATTCAAACTGCAATATTTATTTCATAGATATTATTGTAACACCATTGAATAAAAATAAATGTTTAATTATTATTTCCTAGTGAAATCCATAGCATGCATGTTTCAATCATAAAAATGAGTCATTAACACATCTTTTGTCATAAGTGGAATTGAAGGGATTTAATTAAAATTGTTGTACTGTTCCATCAAAAGGATTTTCGATTTTGAAGTTGATTTGTATCAGGGATGGACTTAGAGGGGGCAGTCGTCCCCTTAAAAATTTGAAATTTATATATGATTTTAATTTTTTTTAGATTTTTTATGTATTTTTATTGAATATTTATTTTTACCCCTTCAAATTTTATAAGTTCGCCCCATTAAAAATTTATAAGTTCGCCCCACTAACAGAAATCGTCCCTATTTTGTAGTGAATTGAGAAAATGTTTTTATGCATATATGATGTACAATTTTATATATTATTAATAAATAATACTGTGATATATAATTAAAAATAGATTACGTTAAATAAATTTAACTTTTTTTAATAAATAATATTATTGGTAAAGATATGTCGCACTTTTTTTCTCTATTTAAATTAGGGAGTTTTTTTAACGAGACACATGTCTTTGTCCTTATATGATTCTTCCAATAAAGTCATAAAATATTTACCTTTAAAAAAAATAGATACATAATTTCACATATAAATTTGTACAACAATGTTTATTACTTAGTTTATTAACTGCAGGGATGGATTAAAAAAATTTCGCCTTTGTCCCCTTATTTAAATTTCTTTAAAAATTAGTTTATTTATGAATTTGTTCACATTTAAAATTTATAGTTTATCCCCTTCAACCCCAAATCCTAGCTTTGTCCCTGATTAACTGTGCATAAAACTTATATATTACTGATACATTGAATACAAGTATTATATTTTAGAATTTTGCAATTGGATAATAAATCATGGCGTTTAATATAATTAATGCTTGTTTTGCTTTTTAATAGAATCAAATATTTTCTTATAATTAATGTTTGTTTTGCTTTTTAAATAGTATCTAATAGAATATAATTAACTATATTCTTAAAAAATTGTGTTTTATTAATTTGGGGCGTTTAATGTAATTAATAATCACCTAAAAGGGTTTATGGTTTAGTGTTAGTGTTTTAGGAGTTTAGTGTAGGGCTTTAGGTTTAGGGTTTATGGTTTTAGGTTTAGAGGTTAATGGTCATGTTTAAGGTTTAGGGTTTTAGGGTTTAGGGCTTAAAGTTTATAGTATAATGTTTAAGGTTTAGAGTTTTAATGTTTAATTATATGAAAAAGTTTAAATTAATGGAACACGAATTTTTAGGAATGTTTAATTACATTCTACTAGATTCCATTAAAGAGTCAAATAGACATTAATGACATGAATCATATAGTTCTTATTGAAAGCCCTAAGGGCGGTCAATAGCATAACCCTATACAAACATGTGTAAAAAAAATTACACAATCATATTTAAAATCTTAAATCATAACCTTAAAATCTTAAACTATAAACCCTAAATCCTATCACTAAACTCTAACCCAAAACCTTAAATTCTAAACTATATTATCTAAATCTTAATTCTAACAAGTTTATTCGTTTCCACAACTTGTATATTTTTTTTTATCTAAATGTAAATATAAATGATTATGTCTTGGCTTAATACCAAAATAAGTGCTTAGACTATCACATTTTCTCTTTTAGGTGCCTAAACTATTACATTTTTTTTTAGGTGCCTAAACTATCACATTTTCTCTTTTTAGGTGCCTAAACTATTTTTTGCCCATTTTAAATGCTTAAACTATCTCGTTTTTTTAGGTGCCTAAACTTTTCTTCGCCCCTTTTAAGTGCCCAAACTATCATTTTTTGTCCTTTTTAAGGTCAAATTGAGGCACGTACTTTGACTAAAAATGATAGTTTAGGCATATACTTTTATCAAAAATATAGTTTAGACACCTAAAAATGACAAAAAATAATTTAGATACCTAAAAGATAAAAACATGATAATTTAAACACTTATTTTAACATTAAACCTTATGTCTTTTTTCAAACTAGGAAAATAATATTTTACAATTAATTTTTTAATAAAAAATATATGGAACAAAATCAAAAGATTCGGATGATAGCTTGAAAACGCGGGAAATTGATATCTACAAGTATAAGCATCAACATGGATGTGATTGGTGTTCGTAATAGCAATTCCGACAATTGTATTTAATAAGCTATTAATAATTGGATAATTATTCCATGTACGGACGTTTGTGAAAATTTTCATTTTTACAAACGCTTTAATTTTAGGGTGTAGAGGCTTTGTTTAGAGTTTAGGGTTTAATGATTTGAGTGTAGTAGTTTTGAATTTAGAGTTAACATTTAGAGTTTACCAATTAAAATTTATATAAATAAACATTAATCCTAAACCTTAAATTTTAACCCTAAATTTTAAATTCTAATCATGAACTTTAAATTATAAACACCTACAATAAAACTTAAACTAAAACCATAAATACTAAAATTGAGACACTTGTGGAAATAAAAAAAAATCGTCGTCTATGTATAGGTTAATAATCTTTTTAAGCCATTAATATTTGTCTGTAAAATTTAATATATATATATATATATATATATATATATATATATATATATTGTAGTTTAAAATATTATTAAAAATTATAGTTGATTTAAAATTATCTAAAAATTTTGGATTTGTTCGATTGGTGTAATTAAAAAGTGATTTCTTCTTTCTTCAGTGTTTGGTTAATAGGATCCTCTTTTTCAATATTATCTATTTTCAATTTATCAAATGATTTTACGGTAATTGAAGTTATTTCGGCAGAATTGAGAGTTGTGGTTAATAGGATCCCAACTCTTAAAATTTTAAAAAATCAACATTTATCCAAAATTTAAAAGTTTTAATTAGTGCATTTCAAAATTTTAAAAAATTATTAAATTTTTAAATTTTTAAATCTTTTTAATTAAGTCTCATGCTAAAATTTTTAAAAGTGTTCATCAAGTATTAATATTTTTGAAAATTCCAATTTACTCTTTTAAGAAAAATTTAAATAAACTTTCTCAAGCAGTGCTATCAAGATTCATTAATATTTTCGAATGTTGACCACAATATCAAATTTGTGATGTGTTATTTTATGATTGGAAAAATATATTTTGTTGATCTTCCATGCTCTGAATTTTCGAGTTGAATTTAGATATGTAGTTTTCGTTCGTAGATAGTTTTTTACGACGCTCGGCTCTGATTTTTTTATTTTCGGTGGTCTTTTAATAGTTTAATTCCCCTTTGTGGTTCGTTTGTTGATGCAGATATATTTGTTCAGATCTACTTTTTGTTCGAATCTTTTAGTTCAGTTTTTAACTTTTTTTCATGTATAGTACATATATGATCTGAAGTAATTAATTTCTTGTGTCAATCTTATAGGAAAATATTCAATTATATAATTAATTTACGATGATAATTATAAACCTTTATTGTATTTTTAGATTTTTTTAATAAAATTAGTCATCTATATTTAAAAAATAAAGGAAAAAACAGGTTATTTGCAAAGTAGATACAATTATACCAGCTGAAGTTGTAGTGTTGCAGATTTAGTTTCAAAGAGTTAATGTTTTGGTGTAGGAATTGACGCGTATACGACCAACGGTGACGTTGCATGCTTCGTTGGGCGACAGCTGGAGAAAATAATACGAAGGAAAAACGACAACAATAATAAGAAGAATGAGCAATTAAGTCACACTTAAGACGCCATCAACTCGTTGTTTCTTCTCCAAATCCTTCATTTTTAATTGCCCAGCGCCGCAAATGTAAAACCACAATGAGAGAGACACCATTTCAGGAAAGGAATTAATCCCATGCATTCATAAGCATAGCTATCACAACGAATAATTCTTATTTATTTGAGTTATTTGCACCCCGCGTCTCAAAACTATAGACATAACAAATTTGATTCGAGACCTGATTTCGAGCTAAATATGATGACCCGAACTTGATTTGAAACTCGAAATAAACTGAATTGAAAGCGACATGAATTTTAGTTAAATTGGTATGGATCTGAGCCGATTTTCAACCAGACCAAGAGCAATCCGAACTGATTTCACCCAAACTGAAGGCAACCTTAACTAATAGCAACTCAAATTTATTTTATCCAAACCCAATTGGACCAAACAATTTTGCACTGACTTGTTGTCGGATATATATATATATATATATAAAAGAATATACTAATATTCTATATATACTTCGTTTGGACTCAACTTAACTCGAAGATCCAAAGGTTGACCTAAATAAAAAAAATGATGGAATGCCTATTAACCCAATATCGGCCCGACCCAAAATCAACTGACTCGAAAATATCTGATCCGATATTGACCTGACCCGAATTACAATAGACCCAAACTAAAACCAAACAAGACCCGATTTGAACCGAACCTAAATCGAACGAAGCTAGACCCAAAATTACTTGTACAGAAATAACTCGAACAACCCGTTTGCCACCTCTATCAAACTATTATCTTTATTCTAAATTGATCTTTAAACTTTTGAACATTCTGAGTTCGAAGACCGCAGAGGGACCAATAGGAGAACATCCAGGGAAACTGATGGAGTTTGGAAGATTTTTCTGGACAACCTAAGCAGGAGAGTCTCAAGGGGTGCCATATGGGAACTTTGCAACCACCACGGGAAGATTTCTCAGGTCTACATCCCTGCTATTAACAACAAACCGAAATATAGAAGAAACACCTTTGCTTTCGTCTCTTGTCGAAGTGAGAAGGATATGTTATATGTTATAGCGGCGTTGCATAATACAAAGATTGAAGGGCAGACGGTGACAGCGGCTAAAGCTAAGTTTCCCTCACTATCGAATGGAAAGTCTGCAACCTACGTGAAACCGTCCAAAACAGTTCCTTCAAAAGCAAATGCGCCTGACAATAGGCCTGGTAAAGACTCAACTTTTCCGGGTGCTCAAACATGTGGGAACATATCCTACAAAAAAGTCCTGCTCAGAAAGAAAAACAATAATGATCATGTCGGGCCAGATGCTCGTGCGGAGTCTGGAAACAACTTCTCTGAAGATTCTGGATTAATGGATTTTCCCCTCCTGACGAACCTGTCAGAATGGCTAAAGGCCTCTGCTGTCGGTATTATCAAAAGTGGTTTTGAGATGGATTTTGTCCAAAAGGCCCTATCGAGTAACGGGATCAAAGCTAAGGTTGCGCCTTGGGGTTGCATGCCCAATGCTGTTTAATAACTTTCGTATCAGAATCGAAAAAAGGGAGATTTGGAACACTAAACTAGAGGTGTTGTCTTTCTGGTTTGAAGTCATCAACCCTAACGTGTTGATAGAAGGTATACCAATGAGCTTTACGTCAGTGTCTATTAGGGGAGTTCCAATCCATTGTTGGTCGGAGGATTTTTTTTACCAAACTTGCAGCTAGATGGGGTTCTTTAGTAGTTATTCAAGAATCAACAAAGTCTAAGGCAGATCTATCTGTAGCAAAATTCATCATCAGATGTTCAAATCAGTATGAGGTTCCAAAGTCCATCAAGATTTTGATAAATGGTAGATTGTTCTTCATGAAAATAAACACGGGCGAAGTTTTCCAGTTTTCCTGTGGTTCAGATGAGTTCGATGACCCACCGGAAGTTTTTGCAGATGAGTGGCCAGATGTTCCGGAAGGTGTGGGTGTGCCTCAGGTGAACGGCGCAATCCCGAATGAGTCGGTTAACATACCAAGAAATTTGGAATCTCGATCCATACAACCTGAAATTAATGTATCATTAGGTTGTGATGATAGGAATAGTCCCAATGAGAATAACGGTTGGCCTGGGTCCCCCTTCCTGGTGGCTCTTCGAGTGACATGTGTAATTTGTTCGACCCGCCCCATGGAATTCCCTCACCATTGGCAGGCTGCGAGCCTTCTCTAGTTCGTTTGGGCCCTGACCCGCCTCTAGAAAGCCCTGTAGCTTTGGGTGTAAACAAAGATTTCAGGCCTACCCCGGATATCATTTTTCATAACAACCTTCAGCTCGTGGCCCATTCCGGTTATATTTCACCTTTAGACCTGGATTATGTTAGTGACACTTTCGATCACCAGGACGAGACTCACTCTTGATCTGAACCGAGAATGGAGGAGTGTTGCGACGGTAATGAGGTTCCAGTGTTGGGTATTGATCTACAATTTTCGGCAAGTTCTTTGGCCTCTGATTTTGAGAGAAATCCTTCGGTAAGATCCCAACCCCAATTGTGCATGTCGGTTCAGATTAGTGGTAAAGATCCTTTTTTAGATGCTGCTTTCCGGAAGAATTTACGGCGGCAAATTAGATATTTGGTTAAAGATCTTGGCAAAGAAAATCCTGCATTGTCTAATTCCTCCAGCTCTATCCATAGCTCAGTCCACCTTAGCTATATTGAAGAAGCTTTGGCTGTGTGGGGAGTAAGTAGGATGCTAGGCGTGTCCTTTGTTGGAGACCAACCGACTTTGCTCGAAAAGGCCATTGCCTTGGAACGTGCTGAGGCGCGTCATTGATTTTTCAGGTTGGTACTACTCTGGGTTGCTCTAGATTTTCAATGTCTATGTCAATTCTTTGCTGGAATGTAAGGGGGTTAGGTAAAAATGAGAAGATTCGAATGGTTAGGTTGTTGATAAAAGAGGAAAACCCGAAGCTTGTATTTCTTCAAGAAACCAAATTATCTATCATCTTGGTCTCAACTCTAAGAATATTAGGGTGTTATTAGGGTATGAAAGCAATCTACTCTCCTGCCGAGGGATCTGCCGGCGGTTTATTGGTGGTGTATATGAGTGATTTTCTTATAAATCCGACTCTGGTGGTTCGGAATCGATTCATTGCAATTATTGGCGAGGTTTTAGGAAAAGGGATCAAATGCGGTTTTGTAAATGTCTACGATCCACATACGGATGCAGATAAACAAAACTTTTTTTCGGAACTCTTAGCTTTCTTATCGGACTTCGATATCCCTTGGTGCGTTGGAGGATATTTCAACGCGTTTATTAACAATGATGAAAAATCTGGATTCTCTTGGAATGTGTTAAGCATGGGAGTATTCAAGGATTTTATTCAGGATGCGACTCTTATAGATATACCTTTACAGGGTGGGAGGTTTACATGGTCAAACAACAGGGATCCTCCGTCTTTTATGAGACTTGACCGTTTCTTGGTGTCTCCTTCTTTCGTGGCCATCTTCCCGAGCATCTCTCAACAGCTACTGTCGAAATCACTCTCGGACCACAACGCCATTCTACTAGCAGAGGTATCTATTCAGTGGGGGCCGAGGCCCTTTAAATTTTTTAACTATTTGCTAGATGAAGATGAATTCGATGATTTTATGCGAAATGTTATTTCTTGCTTCTCGAATAAGCATAATTCTAGGGGCATGGTCTGTCTGCTGAAGAACGCTAAAGTTGAAATTAAAAAGAGACCTTTCGGCAATAAGGAAGGTTTAACCAGTAGAATTCAAAGTATTGAAAAGGAGTTGACAGTGCTGGAATCTAAACTACATGGTGGGTCTGTTTCGGATTGTTTAATCAAGCAGATGTCTATGCTCAGGGGTGATCTGTGGGAGCTGCTGCGTAAGGAAGAAAGAATCTGCTACAGTGTTCAAGACTTAAATGGTTTTCTGAGGGAGACCGAAACACAAGATTTTTTTCATATCTCTGCTACCAACAGGAGAAATCGGAACTCGATTAATTCTATTATGATAAATGGTGAAAGGGTTACGGATCTAGCCAAAATTCGTTCAGAGGCTTTTAATTTTTTCTCCAAAGCTTACAGTGCTGGAAATACCCTGGAGGTATGCGATTTGGATGTTGAATTCTCTAAATTGTCTAGCTCACAAGCTGAATCCTTGGAAAGGAGGTTCACCGATTGTGAAGTCTGGGAGGCCATTGTGTCTATGGATAGCTCGAAAGCCTCGGGGCCGGATGGCTTCAACATGGGCTTCTACAAGAAGTATTGAGAGATGCTCAAACCTCACATGATGAAATTTTTTGATGACTTCTATTGGGGTAAAGACTGGGAAAAAGGGGTGAATCACTCCTTTATCACTTTAATACCCAAGGTCTTGAACCCGGAGAATCTTGGTGAATTCCGGCCTATCAGCTTGGTAGGTAGTATCTACAAAATCTTGGCGAAGGTCCTATCTAAAAGATTCAAAGAAGTCATCAATACTATTATTAACGAGTCCCAATTTTCCTTTGTGGCCGGGAGGCAGATCTTAGATTGTGCTTTTATTGCGAACGAAACAGTGGATTATGTGCAGAAGATGGGTCTTCAACGTCTGGTGTTTAAAATTAACTTTAGGAGAGCCTACGACTAAGTAGACTGGGCTTTCTTGAATCTGATTCTTGGGAAGATGGATTGTGGAGCAAGATGGTGCAAGTGGATTCTCAAGTGTGTTTCCTCAACTTCTATTTCAGTATTAATCAATGGTTCTCCTACTCCCACTTTTCCTCTTGGTAGAGGCCTTAGGTAGGGCTGCCCTCTCTCGCCGATGCTCTTTAACGTTGTCGGCGAAGCTTTATCTCGGCTAATAAAGAAAGTAATAGAAGGTGGACTTTTTCAGGGCATCCAAATTGGTCGAGGCGAGAACTCTACCTCAATTTCACACTTACAATTTGCAGACGACCTAATTTTCTTCTGCGGGGCGTCAATTTCTCAGGTGCGAAATATAAAACGAGTTTTAAGAATTTTTGAGATGTCCGCGGGCCTCCAGCTAAACGTCGGAAAGTGCAGATTATTTGGTATAAATGTTGGTGCTGACATATTAGCCTCTTGGGCCGATGTATTGGGTTGTTCGATTGGATCCTTTCTGGCGGAGTACCTTGGGCTCCCCCTTGGCCCAAGACGTAATTCAAAGCTCCTATGGGAACCGGTTATAAATAAGTTCCATTCATCTCTAGCAGGTTGGAAAGGCTGCAATCTCTCTTTTTCAGGGAGGTTAGTACTAATAAAATCGGTTCTCGCGTCTCTCCCTACTTATTTTATGTCTATGTTCAAAGTCCCCGCAGAAATCTTAAAGATTCTAAATGGAATCATTGCTAAATTTTTATGGTGCGGCATGTCTCCCAACCCAAAAATACATTGGGTAAATTGGAACTCTATCTGTCAACCATTGAAAATGGGTGGGCTTGGAGTATGCGACCTCTGCTTGTTAAATAGCGCCTTGCTCGGAAAATGGGTGTTCAAATTTGCTAATGATCAGAATAGTGTATGGAAAGAAGTTGTTTGTGCAAAACTCAACTTAGAAAATTCAAATATTCACCTGGATCCTAGCCCAAATCGAATGGGATCATGGGTATGGAAAGGCATAGTTGAGTCCTTTTTTAGGTTTGACAGTGTGGGCCTTTGCCTTCAATAGAATACTAAAACTCAAGTGGGAGATGGGAATTCTGTATTATTCTGGTCCGATACCTGGCTAGGAAGTTCCCATTACAAGGTATGTTTCGTAGGATTTTTGCTCTTTCTTTAAACAAGTCTGGAAAAGTTGACGAGTTCAGTTCGAAGATGGGAAACGTATGGTCTTGGAACATCCCACTCAGGCGGAGACTCTTTGATTGGGAACAGTCTCAATGGAACGAACTTTTACTCCTACTAAATAGCTTCTCATCCGTTGGGTTTAATAAGGACTGCCTAATTTGGAAAGCATAAGGATCTGGGGTCTTTTCGGTTAAATCTTGTCGGAATTTGGCTACGATAGGGGTATCGGAAGAGTTCGATTGAAAGTATTTTGTATGGTGTGGCATCGCCCCCCCCCCCCCCCAAAATCAAATTTTTCTTACGGATGGTCTTAAAAAACGGCCTGCCGGTTAAGTGCAATTTATCCCGGAGAGGAGTGTGTCTTGATTCAAACGTTAGCTGTCTGCTCTGTAACCTTTGCCCAGAGTCGATAGAACACCTCTTTCTTCATTGTAAGTTTTCCTGAGAACTTTGGATGAAATTAGCAAAATACTGGGGTGTTTTCCTGATCATCCCCAAATCAATCTCATCCTTACTTGAAATATGGTTTGATTTGTTTCCAAACAAAAAGAAAGATGCTCTCTGGTCCTTCATTCCTTTGGCAACACTTTGGACCATTTGACTTATTAGAAACGACATTGTTTTCAATAAGAACAGGTATGATCCCGTCCTTGCGTGCTTCCTGTCTAGGTACAGAATTGCCCAATGGTATAAAGGTAAGTTTAGCTTGTGTTCGCTGACTTTAAATGAATTGATTTCTGATTTGTCCCTGGCGGATAAGGACAGCACTGCGCTTAAACGGTCGCTTCCTTTCGTTTGGAAACCGCCCCCTGAGTTGTATCAAGGTAAATGTTGACGGAGCAATGACAAAAAACAAAGACAAAAGGGGGATAGGTGGGACTATTAATGCCCATGATGGTTCCCTTGTGTTGACCTTTTCGAATCCTATTCCAGGTGGACCCCAGATCTTGGCAGAATTGCTTGCCATCAAGCAAGAGCTATTAGCCGCAAAAGCCTCAACGGCTTGTAGGGACAAAAATATCATTTTAGAATGTGACTGCAGGGAGGCTATTGAATGGGTACAGAATCCGACCTGCTGCCCTACCATGTTGAGAAGCCTAGTGGACGAGATTGCAGGTGTTTTGCCTCCAGGAAGCTGGTCAGCCCGATGGATCCCTAGAGTAGGAAACATATTAGCCGATTGTTTGGCAAAAGCTGGAATAGCCCATGTGCTTTTTTGTTTTTTCTGGAACTATTTATGCTATTGTATAACTACTTATTTTAATAAAGGGCGCTCTTTTCCTCCTTCCGCTGTTGGTCGACTCAACTGAGTTGTCAATAAGAAGGGGATTTTTAAGGAGGCCAAAACTTATCAAAAAAATTATAGTTGATTTAAAATTATCTAAAAATTTGGATTTGTTCGATTGGTGTAATTAAAAAGTGATTTCTTCTTTCTTCAGTGTTTGGTTAATAGGATCCTCTTTTTCAATATTATCTATTTTCAATATTATCTATTTTCAATTTATCAAATGATTTTACGGTAATTGAAGTTATTTCGGCAGAATTGAGAGTTGTGGTTAATAGGATCCCAACTCTTAAAATTTTAAAAAAATCAACTTTTATCCTAAATATAAAAGTTTTAATTAGTGCATTTCAAAATTTTAAAAAATTATTAAATTATTAAATTTTTAAATCTTTTTAATTAAGTCTCATGCTAAAATTTTTAAAAGTGTTCATCAAGTATTAATATTTTTGAAAATTTTAATTTACTTTTTTAAGAAAAATTTAAATAAACTTTCTCAAGCAGTGCTGTCAAGATTCATTAATATTTTCGAATGTTGACCACAATATCAAATTTGTCATGTGTTATTTTGTGATAGGAAAAATATATTTTGTTGATCTTCTATGTCTGAATTTTCGGGGTAAATTTAGATACGTGGTTTTCGTTCGTAGATAGTTTCTCACGACCCTCGGCTCTGATTTGTTGTTCTCGGTGATTTTTCAATAGCTTAATCTTCTTTTGTGGTTCGTTTGTCGATGCAGATATATTTGTTCAAATCTATTTTTTGTTCGAGTCTTTTAGTTGAGTTTTCAACTTTTTTTCATGTATAGCCCGTGTATGATCTGAAGTAATTAATTTCTTGCGTCAATCTTATAGGAAAATATTTAATTATGTAATTAATTTACGATGATAATTATAAATCTTTATTGTTTTTTTTTAAAATATTCTTTTTAATAAAATTAGCCATTTATATTAAAAAAATAAAAGAAAAAACAGGCTATTTGCAAAAGTTGATACAATTATACCAGCTGAAGTTGTACTGTTGCAGATTTAGTTTCAAAGAGTTAATGTTTTTTTAATTATAAAAGAGTTAATGTTTTGGTGTAGGAATTGACGCGTATACGACCAACGGTGACGTTGCATGCTTTGTTGGGCGACAGCTGGAGAAAATAATACGAAGGAAAAACGACAACAATAATAAGAAGAATGAGCAATTAAGTCACACTTAAGACGCCATCAACTCGTTGTTTCTTCTCGAAATCCTTCATTTTTAATTGCCCAGCGCCGCAAATGTAGAACCCCATTGAGAGAGACACCATTTCAGGAAAGGAATTAATCCCATGCATGCATAAGCATAGCTATCACAACGAATAATTCTTATTTATTTGAGTTATTCGCACCCCGCGTCTCAAAACTATAGACATGACAAATTTAATTCGAGATTTGATTTCGAGCCAAACACGATGACTCGAACTTGATTTGAAACACGAAATAAACTGAATCGAAAGCGACATGAATTTTAGTTAAATTGGTATGGATCTGAGCCGATTTTCAACCAAACCGAAAGTAATTCGAACTCATTTCACCCGAACTGAAGGTAACCTTAACTGAAAGCAACTCAAATTTATTTTATCCAAACCCAATTGGACCAAACAAATTTGCATTGGCTTGTTTTCGGATATATATACTTCGTTTGGACTCAACTTAACTCGAAGATCCAAAGGTTGACCTAAATAAAAAAATGATGGAATGCATATTGACCCAATATCGGCCTGACCCAAAATTAACTGACTCGAAAATATCTGATTTGATATTGACCCTACCTGAATTACAATAGACCTGAACTAAAATCGAACAAGACCCGATTTGAACCGAACCTAAACCGAACGATGCTAGACCCAAAATTACTTGAACAGAAAGAACCCGAACGACTCGTTTGCCACCTCTACCAAACTATTATCTTTATTCTAAATTGATCTTTAAACTTTTGAACATTCTAATTTCATCCTCAAACTATGGCTCTCATTCTAAATTGGTTCACAAACTTTTTGAACATTACAATTCCATCCCCAAATGTTGACTCTCATTCTAAATTGATCTCATACTTTTGAATGTTCAAATTTCATCCTCAAATTATCGTTTATGACACATCATATTATTACATAATATGCATCATTGTTTACATGACAGTTAATAAATTTCATATCAATTTTATTAACATGCGAGATGATTACCATATATTGATAATGAAATTATAATGTTCAGAAGTTTTAGGGACCAATTTAAAATGATGGTCATAATTTGAAGATGAAATTAAAACTTTGAGAACCAATTTGGAGACTTACGATGCAATTAACTCTACTTATTTATGATCTCAAAAGACCCACATATCCAATATCAACAACCCTACCACCAACAACGTATTGTGTGTCTTTTCTTCCCTTTTGAGTGGATCAAATTGGTGCCTGCCCCCCACTCTTGATCATTATTTGCTTAGCAATCTGGGTATTCTTGAAAATGAAAATAGCAATACAACCTTGATTTGATGAAAGAAGGCATGATACATTTAACTTGGTGTTTGTTTGATTTTTTTAATAGTCTAAAAAGTAATATATGTTCAAACACATTCTTAACTTTTTGACCAAGCACATACACCTTACAGATAAAACGATTGGAACCCGAATCTCTTAAAATAAACATCATATGCTTTTTCACTGTAACCACTTGTTGGATTCGGTGTTTGCTTGATCTTGAAAACAAGCCTTCAGCTATATGCATATACACTTGTAAAACTCACTCAATCATTGACACCCAAGCTGTTATTTTCAACCCCATAGCCTTAGGTATAGGCCCCAAACCCTAGTTTGAGCTAAGAACTAAGACACTGGACTTGAACTCAGACCTATTCTTTTCATCAATAATTAAGCTTAATATGCTCTCTTGATATGGTACTTACATTACTTATATGTTCAATAATGGAGAAAGAGAAAGACCAGTGAATCATATGGGAGAGGACGAAAGCTATATCAGATAATTCAGCAGCTGCCAAAGACAAAAGTTGCTATCACGGTACTACTACTAATAATGAACAAAAAATCCTCGCCCCTTTTTCTCCCCTAT
This sequence comes from Hibiscus tridactylites, assembly GCA_958450335.1. Lineage (NCBI taxonomy): Eukaryota > Viridiplantae > Streptophyta > Magnoliopsida > Malvales > Malvaceae > Hibiscus > Hibiscus tridactylites. The sequence goes on along the minus strand of OY288284.1, from coordinate 2,302,441 downwards.
ATATGTTTCAACATAAAAAATAATTAAACTATACATTATAGTTATAATTTCTAAACTCTAAACTATACACCTTAAAACATAAACCCTAAATCTTATTTTAAGTGTTAAGAGCATAGATAAGAACACCGAAAAGAGATAAAATTTCTATTCAGGAACCAAGAAATATAAATACGTCCTCAAACTATATGACCTCTGATCGAGTCTCGCAATATCAGTATTGTATAAATTAAATTATTTTGTTAATTTAAACGTCAACTCAAATATGATGTTAAGCATACTTAAAACGCGCTGGTGAAATTCGAAATATTTGTGTTCGTACTGCACCAGCATGAATAGTTTAGATTTATTGAGTTAAAAAAGTCCCCTAAATTTAACTAACAATGTGTGTTTTTTACACGTTTGATTCAAATTGCTCATACGATATATATATATATATATATATATATATATATATATATATATATATATATATAGGTAGAGCCGTTTATGACATTTCGGTGGCTTAAGGTGAAACTAAAAAATTAGGCCTCTAATAATAAATATTAAAAATAAATTTTAAAAGTAGGTCCCTAATAATAAGTATTAGAAAAAAATTAGACCCCTAATAATAAATATTAAAAATGAATTTTAAAAGTAGACCCCTAATAACAAGTATTAAAAAATAGACTCCTAATAATAAATATTAAAATTGAATTTTAAAAGTAGGCCCCTAATAACAAGTATTAGAAAAAATTAGTTTTCTAATAATAAATATTAGAAAAAATATAAATTTTAAGAGTATGTTCCTAATAACAAATATTGAGAAAAAATCATGTTCCTATTGAACCCCTAATAACAAATATTAAAAAATTAAATTTTAAGAGAACGTCCCTTTTAACAAATATGGGGGAATTGGACCCCTGATTATAAGTATTAGAAAAAAACGGGTCTAATAACAAGTATTGAAAAAAAATTAAGAGTATGTCACGAATAATAAATATTGGGAAGAAATAGGCCCTTAATAATAATCATTGAAAAAATTGGACCCCTTACAACAAATATTGAGAAAATTAAAAATTAAGAGTAAGCTCTTAATAACAAATGGTGAAAAAATTGAATTTTAATAATAAGTGTTAAATAACTAAATATTAAGATTACACCCCTAATAATAAATATTAAAACAAATTAAATCTTTAATATCTAATATTATAAAAAAAAATGGGCCCTGGGCGTGCGCCCCTCTTGTCCATGCCCAGAGACGACATTGTACACAAGGACGGAGCTAGGATTTAGGGTTGGGGCAAAACATAAGTTTTGAAAGATGGGGGGCAAATTCACAATTATACAATTTTTTGAAAAAAAAATTATAAAGGACTGAAAGATATAAAAAAAATATCGCCCAGTCGATGGGGGGCAGCCGCCCCTCCAGGAGCTTAATAGCTTCGTCCCTGTATATACACGTTTTTACAATTTGATTCACATTTTTTAAATATACTCCACGTCAAATTTGAGCTAAAAGTTTAGGGATCATTATAGAATTTAAGTGATAATTGAAGGATGTTGAGAGCAATTAACCCAATTATATATATCCGTGAAGTTTAAGCTAAGAAAGATCATCAGTCTTCATTGATGGATCTTCTTCCGTCGGTTCCAAGTGTTTTCTTTTCTTTCTCTTTTCAAATGGAAGGGAGAGTCTAACAGATTTAGGGTACATTTAAAAAAAATGATAAGTTTCGAAATTTATTTAAAATTTTAAAATGTTAGACTTTTAGATAATATTTTAAATTAAATTTTTCGCAACTTTTAACAAGTATCGATACTTATAAAACAAATATAGATACCAAATGGAATTCAATTATACTTTTCACCACAGTAATTTACCATAACAAGTAAAACATTACACGACCAGAATAAAGGAAGAAAAAGACATGTTAGATGGTTTTTAAGTTTACATGAGGTTGAAAGACAAAAGAAGACGCGTGTCCTTGTAATGCTTGGTTGTGGATAAACATGGACAAATGTCAAATAATATCAATCAATCTTAAGAGATTCTGTGTAAAAGAAGCATCTATGAATATGGGGGAGGGGCCATTGCCATATAGAACTAATTCATAATTGTTATAAAAAATTATCCACTATCATCTAAACCTAATTCATAATTGTTATAAAAAAATTATCATTTTTTATAACCATCTATATTTAATTCATTAGTTAATTGATCTAAATCGAGTACTGCAGAATTTTGTCAAAATTTATGGTTTAATTATTTGGATGAGTCTACCACGTGCGACGAACATTGATGAACATCACTAACGATGAACACCGATGAACACCATTAATTTTGTTTTAAAATTTTAAAAATCTAAAGGACTAAAATTATAATTAAAATTATCTCTTAAAAAATAAAATCAAATTTAATAATTACTTTATAATATTTTTTTAATAGGTTAGAATCAAATATACCCAATTCTTCTAAACCCTAACAAAATCAATCTCTTAAAAAATAAAATCAGTTTATAATTTTTTAATAAATTAGAATCAAGTATACTCAAATCTCATATTATTGATTCTAATAAAAAACAATAGAATCTTAAAGCAAACCATATAAACAACCTTTTAAATAACTCATCTGCCTAACTGGACTCACAAGATTAAAGATTTATTAAACAAATCTAAACTAAAAAACAATTAACACAACAAAGAAATATGATATTCAAACAAGAAACGAAGAAAAAAAAATCAAAACTGTCACTAAAATCTAAGCTGTTCCCCAGATATTACAAAGAAGCTACTGCAAATTGCATTTTAAATAAGAAGTTTTTACAGATTACATGGATTTTTTGTACATACACACACACTACGTACACGTGGATTTGAGGAAGCTTTCAAAATTGTTGTTGCAATGTGATTTTATACCCCCACGTTCTTATGATGGTGATGCCTTTCAAAATCATTATTTAACCTCAAATTGAATCTTTAATCTTCTTCTTGTTATGGTCTTTGTTTTATGTTAATTGATTAAGATTAGTCAATTTCATTCTTTAGAATAGGAAGTATATATATATATATATATATATAATATTTCAAGCACTGGCAGTGAAAAATTTATTTTCCAAAGTGGTTTTAATTTAGAAGTTAGTGCTTAAGATTTTTATGATTTAAGGTTTGTGATTTAATTTAGATGTTTATGAATAAACATGTTTGTATTAAAAAAATTACACTCACAATACATCAAATATTAACTAGTATATATTAGAACTAATAAAAAACACAATCGGGTATAGTTACCAAGTTGGTAATTAATTTATTAAAAATATAGAATTTAAGACTATGAAGGTTGTTGGGGTTGATTGAAGAGTCATGTTAACAGATTTGCCTAATTTAATAGCTCTAAATAAATCCAAAAAGGGCGTGGAAATTTTTGGAAACTTTACATCAACATGATTAACTTATTTCCTATCAAGTTTAATTATTTGATTAATATGATATAAATCTCTACAAAATCATTTACACGTCTCATTCGTATATTAAAAAATAATTATTCCATGCATAAGCGCACGTGAAATTTTTATTTACACAAGCGCTTTAATTTTAGAATTTAAGGACTCTATTTAGGGTTTAAGAGTTTAAATATAATAGTTTTGAATTTATGGGCTATTGATAAAATTTTGAGTTTAGGGTTAAAATTTAGTGTTTATAGCCTAAAATTTAAATCCCTATCATATTGCCCTAAAACATAAACTCTAACCCTAAACCCTAAATTCTAAGCACGGACCCTAAATTCTAAACCCTCATACTAAAATCCCTAAACTTTAAACTCTAAAATGAAGCTATAAACCCTAAAATTAAGGCATTTGTGAAAACAAAAAGTTTCCACCGCCCGTGTATGAGTAATAATCCTTAAAAACACTTGTTTTTGTATCTGCGATCCGCTGAGCATTTGTTCTTATACTTAAATTATTCGTGATTTACAAACCTTTAAATCAGAGATAATTACGTTTAAACATTCGAACTTATAACTTTTAGAAAATATCCATCAAATTAAAACTCTTTCGATAATAGAAAATTAATGAAGTTAAAAGACTTAATCTCATACATTTTATATAAAAAAATAATAGTCATTGGGCATAATGCAACTTTAAAACCTGTGACTAGTATGTGTCCTTATATGAGCCAACATAACACGAAAAAATTAATCACTGGACTGAGCTAACAAAACACGAAAAGATTAACCACTGAACTTATTTTAGTGGACATCTTGGAAAACCCAAAAAAGTATTGATCATTGTTGAAAAATGGGTATGAATAAAAGAGCTAGGAAACGCTTTCACCATCTAAGGACGAAGCCTAGGCTGTCAGTTGGCTAAGAATGACAGCGAGATCTTAGTTGCATAGACCAGACAAAAGAACCCATAAATGTGCCTTATAGGTTGGTTATGATTTCGCTGTTCGGGTTTTAATTTAAAGAAATCGTATTATGTCTCGGTCATTGTTGAGTCGAGTTCGAATAGTTGAACTCACCTAATTCAAGTTCAAGCATCTTAACGTTATAAATCGAACATGAAAATCAAATTTACTTTTTACAAGATAAATGAAATTTAGCCATGCAAACTCAAGCAGCTTGACTTGTTATCTTAAATCGAGCTCAAACATTAAAAGTAAAAGTCGATTACGCTCTAGCAGAACTTTGGGTCTCGAAGTTCAACATGTGCTCGAGTTTCTTACAACTCGAGTTCGGTTCAACTCCGTGTTTAGTTCGGCTTAGGTCCATTACACCCTAATTGTGATTTATGATCAGCATCCAAATGACTAATCAAAGACATGATTGGTTATTCCATCCTATGGAAGGGCTAAAAAAGCAAACAATAAAAAAATCCATTCAATTGAAAGACTGTAAGGTATACCGAAACACTGTATCTTACCTTTTCCCCCCCAAATCAGTGCAGCATGATCTTTACAAAAATACGAAACCGGTTTCGAAACTAGGAGAAATCGGCAAACCAACAGATTTTCCGGCTGCCGTGCATACATATCAAGATATCGATGCTCTCATCATCACTACACATTCACTTTTCACATCTAATGTTTCTATAAACAACCAACTATAAGATAACTTTACTCAGATAATAAAACAAATATATGCAACCGGATCAAATGGATTGTGCCGAGGAACGTGTAAGGCCGATGCAGGCCAATGGGGAGCAATGGGGATTGTAATTGAAGCAAGTAGCCAAAACATACACCTGATGAAGCTTTCCATCCTATGGCATGAATGAAAAAGTGACATATATTCTAATAGAATTCACAAATCTTATCACAATTGTGAGAAATCTAATGCCAATTTCCGAAATCCCTCCTGGCTGTTAGTGATCATCAAAGTCACAACAGCATGGACCCCCAAAACTAATCATTCAGCAATGAATTTGTACTAATTATGAGGAGAGGGCAACAAGAATCTAGTTCTACATACAAGCCTACCATCGGTCATATCTGCATGGGAGATCACGACTCTAAATCTTGCAGGTCCTACATTTTCTCTTTCTTTCTCTCTCCAGTTAGTGTGACAGTACAATTGATGTTACAATATCGGATACGCAAAATTTAGATGTAACATCAGACATGGTTGTACTATACTACTATTACATGCAAACTCGATCAATGAGAAGAACTCACAGTAGAGATTGTAGGGTAAGTAAAGATAGATTAGAAGCATAAGTTCTCTAACATAATCTTCAATTGAATCAGACGTCGGATGGCACTGGCTTGTCACTCCAAAACATATTTACCAGTGTAAACATCCTGTTACATCGAATAAGATATGGTCCCTAAGAGCAGAGGTTACTTTCTGAGGAATGCATTAATTTCAGATAAGAGGTTGATATCCTTACTTTTGACCAAATGGTCATGTCACTCAATTCAACTGTTTTTTATCCTCGTGTGCTAAATTCCATCAAATGACTAAAATTTTAAGCCAGAAGGCATGTAAGCCAAGTTAGAATGAGAAAATATCCAGGACTTTCTTCGCAAGCAAAGAAATTATTTCCTAGAGATTCTTGTTACGCCAAGATCAAAGATAATGACTAACAATTGTCACTGCAGCACCAATACAATCATTCTAATCTTTTAAGATTGCTCTAGGTGTCAGCTGCACAATGGTCAAAAACCTCAAGTTTCACCACTGCAACTTTACAATTTGATATTGAATTTTTTCCCCATTGATTCAAGTCTTAGGCAGCCTATACATGCATGCATGCATACATACATACACACACACATATATATGATCAATATTTTTTTCTTGCTCAAGTTGAATTATTTACAAAAGTCACATTTGTTTATTTTTAAAATGAAATGTCCATCAATGAATTGGCCATCCCAAGGGTAAAACTTAACAAATAAATCTTCTCTTTTAAATTTGTATTAAACAGTTTGCATTCTTAAGAATTTCTAATGCGAGTAAAGTCTCATAAACTCTTAACTTGTTCGACTATTTTCAATAATTTATCAAGCAGCTAAGAGTATTTAATCATATTTATTAGGATCTATTAATGTTCAATATTTTAATGGAAGTTTTATTTTCATTTTTCATTCAAGCACACAAATACAACAATATATATAAGCGGAGTGGTAATAAATGTGGTCAGGTTCTTCAGCAAAAAGTTTCTACTTTCAAAAGCATTTTGTTTTTTAATAGGCATTATGATCTTTATAGAGGAGTTTCAGGTTTTTTCTCAATTAAAAAATTAAGACTTTCGGCAGCACCAGTCTTCCAGTATTCAAAGTATTTAGTTAATGTCTGTAGTGTAAATATTCAAATTATCTCAGTTAAGGTCTAGGTCAGAATGGTTGAAAGTGGTTCATTTCAATTTAACATAGGGAGATTAAAAGGAAAGTGCAGGAACATTAGATGGGCAAGATGATAGAAGCAAAAGAACCTCATGAATTTGCAATTGATCACCGTGACATGCAATCAACTGAAGTATTATTAGTGTTAAATCTTACAACACTTTAATTAATCGAGGAAAATTGCGAAATAAATGAATAACACAAGATTTGGTAGAGAAAACACTCACTTCATCCAGCATCTAATGCCAATGTGCATGATTACACGACAGTTGTATGCTGTTCCTTCGTCAACCTGATCAAAATTTTTCATCTTTCCATTAGAAGGTGATATAAAGCATTAGCTAATCACTCCAGTGAATCAGTTACTACTTACTACACCTCAAATTCAAGACTGAGCCAAAAGAGAAGCAATGTAGTCCAACTGTCACTGCTAGTGTTATCTATCGTCTTCAGATCTAATCTTTTGAAACCCGAACAACTACAGATGTTGGTGTATGAGCAGCTTTGAGATGACCAGATCCAACCAAGTCATGAAGCTGAAACCTCATATCAAGAGGAAACAACTGAAGGCACTTCTTCTCCAAAGGGCCGACATCATCTCTTTTGTCATCAAAGATATGAAAGAGAGAGGAGTCCATTCCCTGAATACCAAGCATAATAAGAACAATGCAAGTACAAACTTGACAGTGTTGAGGACTTAAATCTTCAGATAATAAAATCTAAAAAGCACTCTTAACTTTTCCAGAGCAAAACATCATCTAAAAAATTCGAAGTACTTAGTAAATGCAAACGGAGGAGAACTATGTATGTATGTCATTCATACTCAACTAAGTCAACAGGGTTTAAAATTACATCCACTTCCTAAGTTCAGGCTCCTTCTGGCCTTATAATTTGATGGAAACCAAATAGGTGAAATGAAATGGCTAAAACCCAAAAGAAAATAAAAGTATTTAATGGGATTCTGTCTTAAACTTCTGTTCAACTCCTGTTTCTAACCAGCAAAATCTAACATTCTATATAGGTCCATTGTTGAGTTGGTAGTATATTTATGCTTCTGACTTCTGAACACCTAATTCACAATGTTATTACAACTATAGTTACGGAAGTAATCAACGTATCAAGGATAAACATCCTCCTCTGCTTTGCAAAATAAAACCTGCCCTATTGTCTCACAATCTTAGGAATCCAAAATACCTCGTGAGGCAAAACACTTAAACTGGAGGGAAATGGAATTGCATAAGTACCTTATGGTGGAAATCAGAATCACCAAAACCCATACCATCTTCAGCAGATGTAAATACCCATACCCAATCCAGGAAAATATAACGTTGGGTTGCATGTTCTGTGTTTTGCCAACATTTAATACAGCATAAAAGCTGGAGATGGGAACTAAGCATTGAACAGACATGGAATGGCTAGGATCTATTACTATTAGACATGCAAACACAGAGCAAGAGAAGTGGTTCACACAATGACAAAATTGCACTTGCAGATTACAGTTACTGCCTGGGGTTATAATAAACACAAAATCATATCTATCTCAAGCAGGGTAAAATGTTTGAAGTACTAATGTTTGGCTCACTCACAAGATCTAGATGTTCAATGCTAATCCAGCCTAGATGCAATACCTTGCACTTTACACCACTAAAAAACTTCAAGGTCACCTTGTTTCCTTTACTCAACTCTTTTGACGCCATGTTCTATCTGTACATACTATGAGCAGGGAAATCTGTCAAAAGGAAGCAACATAGTTAGCCTTGCAACGAAGCAAGCATCCTTCACCTAGAATTATAAGCACCATAAAACTTAATACCTCAATCAAAGCCAGCCTAGATTATATGTAAAAGGGCTTAGTTTGAATCAATCTTAAACAAACAAATTTACAAACATCAATCAAGCAATCTGTTTTAGGTAATCATCTAAAAACATTATACCGTGATCATCTTGTTCATTCAGTGCTTCCTCCCTCCTTAGTAACTGCAGAAAAGAGAACCTGTTACATCAACCGAGTGGGACTAAGTTATTCTCTAAATGCAGGGGAAACCGCAAGTGGCCAAGTAAAATGTCATTGAACATTTGAATGCAGGGGAAAAAGTAGCAAGAAATATTCCAATCAAAGAAACTCCTAACAAGCAAGAACATTGAAATGCTCGCTTCAAAAGAACTAGGCACTTACTGTCCAGATAGTTAGAATCTTCATGATCATGGAATATGCACCAAAATTTAAAACAAGAATACTCAACTAACGATAAAAATCGAGTAGCCAGCACAAAATATCCAAGAACAATATGCAAAATACTCAACTAACTAAAGAAACTTGAACAGTTGTATCAACATTTACTTCAAATTACAACAGCATTTTAATATACACAAATTCTAAAGTCTAAACGATACTCTGGATATTCAATCAATAGAACACATTTTCCGGCAATAATTAAATTTGAATCATAATCCAGGAACGATTTTACATCTAATCTAAAATTTAAGGTTAAGGAACCAAACCTCGAACATTCTATCCACCTGAGTTCTATTCTTTACACTTGTGAAAGGTGGAATCGCGACCTGGAAACAGAGCCAAATCAAATGAACGAAATTTAAACTTTATAGCTTTAAAGAAAAGTTCATATAGAAAGTTAACCTTGTCAATTTGAGGAAACTGAGCAGTCTGAGCTCGCATTGTACGAAGCGCAACATAAGCGTCGCTAAAGCTTAAGATTCTTCTCTGCGAATTCGGAAAACATTCAGGAAAAGCACCGCCTAAACTGGAAAAGGAAAATTTGTCGTAATTTGTTTGAAGCGTCGGCTTTTTATGTACCGACTACGGAGACCAACTGAAGTGATCAGCATCGGCTATTCTCGCCTTCTCGGCCTCGAACTCTTCTGTGGGTTTCCCTTTGGGCTTTGAACGGTAGTACGAGTATCCAATAAGTAAAAAGGTTTATTATATACCTATTTATTAATGAAAAAATCTCACATTAAAATTCGGTTCTATATAGCCTTAAACAATGTGAGAGGTTCTTCCCCATAATACATAAATATCAAATATTGCCATTATTACAACACTTTTTACCATCACAGGTGTTGCTGTATATCGCGACTTTAAAAAGGCCATCTTTAATTTTGTCAGCGAATTCTTTTGGATGAAAGGATAAGGTATCATTGCGCTTTTCAATTAAATTCGCGTATGCAGTGCGAATGGCATCTAATGTTGAAGATTCTGATAAGATTTGTGGTCTTGTCCACAAATTTAGGGGACTCAAACGAATTAAAATTTTCATACGGTTAATTTGTTCCGGTAAGTTGATGACTAATCTCGAAATGTTTAAACGCCACTTTGCACAAGATAGTCAGTTGCTCTCTCTGTCACGTAGATATTGAAGTTATTGACCATGTTCTCCGTTTCTGTCCTCCGACATACTCAGTATGGCACAATTGATTCGCTCGGATAAACTTGAGTTGTTCTTAACTGTCGACATTAAGAGTTGGATTCAAATTAACCTTGCTAATCCAAAAATTTTCGTGCAAAACACGAAAGATTGGGACATCCTTTTTAGCGCAATTATTTGAAATCTTTGGCTCCAAATGAATGTTATTGTTTTTGATAACCCCTAGATGAATCGGAATCCTTCTTATGTCGCAGTTTAAGATTGGTGCAGCAACAATGTGTTGCTGATCGCACTTTAAAACTGGGTTGTTTTCATGGCAAGTCTGCAATTCCTGGTTTCCTAAATGGCTTCCTCCTGAATTTGGGTGGGTCAAGATGGATACGGATGGGGCCTGCTTTAATGGTGAGAACCGTGTCGCGTGTGGGGGTGTTGCGCAACTACTCAGGGCAATGGCTCTTGAATTTTAACAAATCTTTAGGTATATGCTCCCCTATCACGGCAGAGATTTGGGGCGTGTTTTAGGGTGTGTTTTGTGCATGAAATGGGGGGTGGCGCAACATCATCTTCGAGGTGGATAGCGTCGAGACCTTATCATTGATTTTAGATTATCAGCAGGACCTCATGGATGGTGCTTTGCTAGGAAATATATGTATGATGCAATCACGGGCTTGAACTATCCGTTTTCAGCATGTTTTACGATCCGGTAACATGGTGGCGGATACCCTTGCCAAGATGTATGATTCCACCTCACTCTCGGTACGAATTTTCCATTCAGCTCCTCCTTGCGTTGATGAGATGTTACAGGCGGGCTCGATCGATGTTCTTGACTTACCTGGAAATTAGTTGGCCACCATAACACATACAATTTGTCTAGTTGTGTCCTTAGCTTTATTTTTTATTCCTTATGACTTTAGTTATCTTGGTATTTCTCTTAGGCTTTTGGTTTTTTAACCTCCATCTTGTAATATAATCATGAGTACTCTTTTCCTCCACTAAAGTTTAAGAAAGTTTTTAACGAGACATCAAATATTGATAACTAATAAATTATGCAAACATGTATTTAATATAATAATATTTTTATATGTCATTTTTCTTTTTCAATTAAACAAACAACAAATCAATTAATATAATACATTATTAGCTACATTGTAGAATCAGACAATAGATTGAGGTGTTAAATGACACCCTGTAATTTTTTTGGGAGAATATATATATATATATAACATAATAAATTAACATTATTTTAGAAAAGACGACACCGATTCAAAAACTAATTAAAATTTTGTATAAGAAATTGACACTCATCATTTGACCCGAGATATTTTTAATAAAATATAAATTAGTATTTAAAATTTTGACATCACAATCTAAAATTTCTAATTTCACCCTTAATCAATCATCAATTAATGTAATTCGCAATCAGTTATCCCCTCATTGTCGACCCCTCTTATTAGGTTGAATGTGATTTTACAATTTAAATTAAACTTTATAAATGTAAAAAAAACATTTAAAATTTTGATTAACTCGATTACGAACTTTGGCTAAGATCCGGTCAAGCTCCCTTTTGGATTTAGTGGAATCCAATACGTATATGGAAAAAAAATAAAAGGCTTAACTATAAAATAGATGCATAAACTTTACCATTATTTTTGCAATAGATGCCTAAATTATTTTTTAGCTGAAATACGTGTCTAACGTTTTATTTTTGTCTGTTTTAAAGTCAATTTATCAAAAACAATTCATCACCCAATTATAGTTTGACACGTGACTTCTATTTTTTATTTTTATTTTCAAAAACAAATTGAAAATAAAATAAATTAAAAATATACCAAAATTTAAAAAAATTACAAATTAGTCCAAAATCCCTAAAACCCCAAACCCCAAATTGGCATCATTATTACCGTTAATAGCCTCACCAAACCTCACTACCGCCGTCGCCGGAGTCCTCCACCCATTTCTCCCAACCACCCATCGTTAGTAATCGACGGGAGGCACATCAATCAGACGACGAACGCGAAAGGTTCCAACCGTTCGACGTTCGATTGACATGCCTCCCACCGATTATTGGCGATGGGTGGTAGGGGAAGATGGACAAGGGACTCACGCGACGTCAGTGGTGAGGTCCAACGTGGCGGCAATAATAACTCCAATTTTAGAATTTGGGTGTTTGGATTTGGGACTGTTTTGAAAATGTTGAGAACTTTTAGAATTTTTTAAATATTTTCTTTTTTTTTCAAGTTTTTTTGGAAAATTTTAATAAAATAAAATAAAAACACGTGTCAAATTCTGATTGGGTGTTATTTTTTAACGACGTTACCTTAAAACAGTAACAGAATAAAAATTTTATACATCTATTTTAGATAAAAAAAAGTTAAATATTTATTTCAGCTAAAAAATAGTTTAGGAACTTATCATAAAAGTGACAAAGTTTAAGCACCTATTTTATAGTTAAGCAAAAAATACGACTTTGGGTCAGAGAAAAAATCCAAAATGTGCAATTTCAATCCAACAGTTACAAAGAGTTAAATTGGTGTTTTGGAAAACAGAAAGGGTAAAACAGTAATCGGAATCTTCACCACTTCCCCAGGAGACAGTTGACATTTCAATCTCTCTCTTAGAATCCAAGTCTCTCCGGCGTGAAATTAGATTCCCACCACGTTATTCATGGGACCAATCAATAAAAATCACTCACTTAATTATTATTTTTTATGTCATTAATCTAATAATAGAGTAACTTCCAAAAAAAGAATTTTTAAATTGACATAGAAAAACTTTAAGGAAGATTCATTGATTGAAAAAAATGACATGAAAAATCATGGTGAAGTGGGTGGTTTCTATTGGTTGGTCCTATGGATAACGTGGTGGAAATCACCCATAATATAATTTTTACTCTCCGGCACCCACCGCTCTAAACATACGATTACTCCTTCCCACCTCTCTACTGTCTTTCTCCCCAAATTTCCCCACTCAAAATCCTCTTTATTTGTTCCAAACAGAAACCCTAATCCCGTCATATCCACCGCATTTCCCCCGAAATGTCGTTCGATGAAGAAGACTCTATCGAACACACGTTACTGGTAGCGCGCGAAGTCTCCGTCTACAGAATTCCGCCCCGCTCCACCTCCGGCGGTTACAAATGCGGCGAGTGGCTCCAATCGGACAAGATCTGGTCGGGTCGTCTCCGGGTTGTCTCCTGCAAGGACCGTTGCGAGATCCGATTAGAGGATCCCAACTCGGGTGACCTCTTTGCAGCTTGCTTCATCCACCCGGGTCAGCTCGAGAGTTCCGTCGAGCCGGCTCTCGATTCCTCTCGATACTTCGTGCTCAAGATCGAGGACGGGAATGGGAAGCACGCGTTTATCGGGATCGGGTTTAATGAACGGAACGAGGCGTTTGATTTCAACGTGGCGTTATCCGATCACGAGAAGCATGTTAGAAGGGAGAACGACAAAGAGACCGGTGAGACGAGTGAGAGTGATTCTCACATCGATATTCATCCCGCTGTTAATCATAGATTGAAGGTAGAAAAATTTGAAGTCTTTTACTTTTTTGTAGTTTTAAACTTCAAAGTTCTACTGGTTTTAGAATGTGGCTTGATTTTCATATTTTTTAGTTAACTTTCTTAGGCTACGATTTGATTGATTTGAGAATGTGGGGCTTTGAGGTTTGTGAATTTATCGACTTAATATTTTGAAATACGCTAATTTTTTTATGACTGAAAGCAAAGGAAGAAACTCAGTTGATCCAATTGTTCTATATAGTATATATAATTTAGTTTGATAAGTAATGAGTCTGCTGTGGTTTTGGATTTTTGTGATACTGTAAAAGAATCTAAATTTTGTGGAGAGATTGTGAAAGTTCTTTTTTGTCAATGAGCCTGAATAAATTATATATATACATATATTCTGCAAGCTCTATTGTTGTGATGAATAAATTAAGGGTTTTAATTGGATTCATCACTTGTCATCTGCACTTGGTTTTTTTTCTAAAGAATATAATTTAGTCTTATTTTATTATTGATGAGTTTTAAATATGGTATTTGTTTCTGTTTTAAGTGGATTTTGATCTTATGGTGTTTTGGGTTGTAGGAAGGTGAGACTATCCGGATTAACGTGAAGCACAAGCCATCTAGTGGAACGGGTATGCTTTCAGCTGCCGGTTTGTCCGGGGGAAAGCCTAAGACTTTGAGCCTTGCTCCACCACCCAGTGGCGCTGGAAAAATAAGGTCTCCTCTCCCACCTCCTCCGAACGACCCTGTTGTTGCTCGGCTTGCCTCTTCTAGCCAAGATGTTGGTCAAAGTACACCCAAAGAAAACATGAGACAAACCAACCCTTCAACTTATTTTCCTCAAGTAGAGGTATGGCTTTTTGATCCTTCAATCGGATGTATGTTTCATGTGCTCTACATTGCCAAAAGCTTTGTGAATTTCGATGCCTATTACATTGAATGTAGCATTGCTAGGGAATTGGTTATCGGTATATATACACCACATGCCTAATTTTTTCGTCGGATTGAAGTTATACTCCTGGCAGGCAATATCATGCTTATATCTTTATGATTCTCTGTGTTAATTGTTAACTTCCGTTTGTATTTTACTTTGGTGATTGCTTTGTGCTAAAATCAATGTCTTTTGTTCCTAAGTGGTGATGCTTTTGGTTCCTCAATTAACGACGACATTGGTGACGTTTCATTTACAGAGGAATGTTCCTGCTACCGGATCAGGATCTTCAAAGACCACTGCATCAGGATGGGCGGCTTTCTGAATTGCGAGACCATTTGTTCTCGAGTATGTAAGTGCTACTGTTTGATGTTTTTTATATTTGAAAAAAAGAAACAACAAGAAGAAAAAAGGGACAAGGTACCGTATACTTTGATGTTTCGAAAAACAATGCTTCCAAGATCATATTTGCCTCTTTTGACTGACATGAACTTGTATGTTGTCATATATTTTGCATATAATAGAGAAAACTATTAATTTTCTGTTAAATGTCGTGTTAATTGATACGTGAACTGCACTTCCATGGCCGGCTTTTCAACAACACAAGATACTCAGACTGCTCCATTTGGAGTTTGGACTTGCACTTAATAATTGTTCTATCGAGGACGGAGGATATAAGAAATGCTCTGGTTTAAGAAGTTGTTGCATCGATTGAAAAGAGAGGCCCGTGAATCCCATACAAGCAAATCTCATTTAAACCCTCTCGAAACCAGGGACATCGGATTAACAGGCTGAGCCATCGAATTGGTTGTCGGCGTTAATGCCTCCCGTTAGAGAGCATTTTGTTGTTAGCTCTCAACAAACGACGCTGAGAATAACACTACATCGATCGAAATGCCGGTGAGACAAGGAGCCTATGCTTGCAACGGCTTCATCAGCCACCGGTAGCAGTATTTGGTGCAGTTGCAGTTCCACAATCATCTCGAAC